>CM038678.1:436796826-437540962 GCA_021605205.1 Aegilops longissima | reverse complement strand
ATTTTCGGCGCATTTCAAGTATCATTAGCTATATTTAAGACATTTTTGAGATTAACATGCATTTTGTGCATAAAAATAAAATTACAACCGGAACTGCATGTGCTGTCGAAAGGGATGAGGGTCGCTGTTCGATCTGGGAGCATCCAACGGTGCAGACGTATGATCCGTGGGGTTTGGGTTCTGGCCAATCAGAAAGCACGACACATATCGTGGGAGGGGTTTGGTCAGCACACGGCTTTCATCAACGAACCATGTGCTATTCGCAAACCAGATTGCATATTTTTGTTAACACATACTGTAGTGAGATCAATAGAGTGTGCTACCTCTATGATATAATAATAATAACAAAAAATACTTCATATTCATTGCTTGAGCCGACAGCATATCAAGGTCAACATATTAAAGGTTCTTACACCAACAGAAAACCAGGCATAACTCACAAATTCAGTACACGTGGCAGTTCTAAATTGAACGAATTAAGTTGCAGGGTAGGCATAAAGACTAGTCTTATGGCTTAATTCTCATGTACATGGGGAACTGGGATCGTTACGTTGACCCCGAATGAACTTGGGTTTTTGATGATTCTACGCTGCTCTGTTACACGGGTGCGTAATCCCTTGGCTGGCAACTCATCAAATTCATCGTACTCATCCTCATCGGCAACATCGTCGACATATAGTACCCTTCTCTTCCCGTGCATCGCTAAATGGCAGTTCTTATGCAAAGAGTCTTCCACAAAGAAAATCTAGGTAGTATCACTGGCAAGAATGAATGGGTCCACGTGATATGCCATCGTTGTCCTATTAACACATGTCTTCCTGTACTCATCAATCCTTACCTGACCAAGAGGGATCCATGCGCACCTGAATAATGCCACCTTAACTTTCACATAGTCAAGCTCCCAAATCTCTTTGATGGTTCCATAGTATACCCTTTTATCAGCTTCATTTATAGTCATGCATTCTATTCGAACAAAGTTGTTCTGACATGAGGTCTTCTGATCACGTTCCTCAGTGTAGAACATGTATCCATTTATGTCATATGCTTGGTACGTCAACACCGTAGGTGGTGGCTTTTGTGCCAACCTGATACGTCTCCAACGTATCTATAATTTTTGATTGTTCCATGCTATTATATATTCTGTTTTGGATGTTTAATGGGCTTTATTATACACTTTTATATTATTTTTGGGACTAACGTACTAACCCAAGGCCCAGTGCAAATTGTTGTTTTTTTTTGCCAATTTCAGTGTTTCACAGAAAAGGAATATCAAACGGAGTCCAAACGGAATGAAACCTTCGGGAGAGTTATTTTTTGAACAAACATGATCCAGAGGACTTGGAGTGGACGTCAAGAACCAACCGAGGAGGCCACTAGGTAGGGAGGTGCGCCAGCCCCCCTGGGCGCGCCCCCACCCTCGTGGGCCCCTCGTGGCTCCACTGACCTACTTCTTCCTCCTATATATACCTGCGTACCCCGAAACCATCCAGGAGCACCACCAAACCCTATTTCCACCACCGCAACTGATACGTCTCCAATGTATCTATAATTTTTGATTGTTCCATGCTATTATATATTCTGTTTTGGATGTTTAATGGGCTTTATTATACACTTTTATATTATTTTTGGGACTAACCTATTAACCGGAGGCCCAACCCAAATTGCTATTTTTTACCTATTTCGGTGTTTCACAGAAAAAGAATATCAAACGGAGTCCAAACAGAATGAAACCTTTGGGAACGTGATTTTCGGAACAAATGTGATCCAGAGGACTTGGAGTGGACGTCAAGCAATCAACGAGGAGGCCACGAGGCAGGGGGTGCGCCTACCCCCTGGGCGCGCCCTCCACCCTCGTGGGCCCCTCGTGGCTCCACCGACCTACTTCTTCCTCCTATATATACCTACGTACCCCCAAACCATCAGCAGAGGAGCAAAAACCCTATTTCCACTGCCGCAACCTTCTGTACCCGTGAGATCCCATCTTGGGGCCTTTTCCGGCGCTCCGCCGAAGGGGGAATTGATCACGGAGGGCTTCTACATCAACACCATAGTCTCTCTGATGATGTGTGAGTAGTTTACCTTAGACCTTCGGGTCCATAGTTATTAGCTAGATGTCTTCTTCTCTCTCTTTGGATCTCAATACAAAGTTCTCCTCGATTCTCTTGGAGGTCTATTCGATGTAATCTTCTTTTGCGGTGTGTTTGTCGAGATTCGATGAATTGTGGGTTTATGATCAAGATTATCTATGAACAATATTTGAATCTTCTCTGAATTCTTTTACGTATGATTGGTTATCTTTGCAAGTCTCTTCGAATTATCAGTTTGGTTTGTCCTACTAGTTTGATCTTTCTTGCTATGGGAGAAGTGCTTAGCTTTGGGTCCAATCTTGCGGTGCTCGATCCCAATGACAGTAGGGGAAACGACACGTATTGTATTGTTGCCATCGAGGACAAAAAGATGGGTTTTATATCATATTGCATGAGTTTATCCCTCTACATCATGTCATCTTGCTTAAAGCGTTACTCCGTTCTTATGAACTTAATACTCTAGATGCATGCTGGATAGCAGTCGATGTGTGGAGTAATAGTAGTAGATGCAGGCAGGAGTCGGTCTACTTGTCACGGACGTGATGCCTATATACATGATCATACCAAGATATTCTCATAACTATGCTCAATTCTATCAATTGCTCGACAGTAATTTGTTCACCCACCGTAATATGTATGCTATCTTGAGAGAAGCCGCTAGTGAAACCTATTGCCCCCGGGACTATTTTCCATCATATTAATCTTCCGTCAACAAGCTATTTTTGTAACCGTTTATTTTGCAATCTTTACTTTTTAATCTTTCTCATAAAAATACCAAAAATATTATCTTATCATCTCTATCAGATCTTATTTTTGCAAGTGGTCGTGAAGGGATTGACAACCCCTTTATCGCGTTGGTTGCAAGGTTCTTATTTGTTTGTGTAGGTGCGAGGGACTTGAGCGTGGCCTCCTACTGGATTGATACCTTGGTTCTCAAAAACTGAGGGAAATACTTACGCTACTTTGCTGCATCACCCTTTCCTCTTCAAGGGAAAACCAACGCAGTGCTCAAGAGGTAGCAACAAGGATTTCTGGCGCCGTTGCCGGGGAGTCTACGCACAAGTCAAGACATACCAAGTACCCATCACAAACTCTTATCCCTCGCATTACATTATTTGCTATTTGCCTCTCGTTTTCCTCTCCCCCACTTCACCCTTGCCGTTTTATTCGCCTTCTTTTTCGTTTACCTTCTTCTCGCCAGATCTATTGTTTGCTTGTGTTACCATGTGCCTTCTATTTGCTTGCATCTTTGCTTGCTAAAAATCTATTGATATGGATCCACTTAAAGTGTTTTACTTGGATCATCTTTGATCCTTATGTGCTCGTGCTGAAACCCCAACTAGCCTAGTTGATGGGAAATCTTTAGATGAGCATGCTCATTTTGTGCGTCATCGTTTGTCTGAAAAAGGGAAGCTGTTATGGTATCACATAAATAGTTTGCTTTGCTATGCTTGGAATCTTTGTGAAATTTATGATTTTACTTGTTGCTCTAAGAACCCTAAAAACACCTTCCCTACCTATGTGAGTTTAATGATAATGAAATCTTATCTTGTTATGGAAAGGGTGTTTATAGTTACTATGATATCGAACAAATTGAAGAATTTGTCGTTTTTAAGGGTGCTCATGAAGTTGCTTCTTTGATTGAAAAGTATGATATTACTCTCTACAAATCTAAAAATTCCGACATACTTAAATATTGCTATGAAAACTATGCTCATAATGTCTATGTCAAAGAACTTATGACCGTTGCTTTGGAAGAAAATAATGATGCATGAATCTATAGATAATTGTGATTACGATGATTTGATTGAAATACCCCTTGATGAACATGATGCTTGTTATTCTTGTGGCCATGATGCCAATATTTATGAAGATGAATTTTCTATAGTTCCTTATGTTAAACATGAGATCATTGCTGTTACACCCATACTTGATAGTTCCTTCGATGAAAAGCATGATTGCAATGATGTTATTATAAATTCTATGAATGTCAATTGCGCTAATAATATGCAAAGCCCTAAGCTTGGAGATGCTAGTTTTGCTATGTCTACTACTTGTTGCAATGATCATGATTGGGGTGATTTTTCTTATGATCTTGAAAATTTATTTAAGCCCCATGATGAGTATGAGATTGATAATAGTGTTTGAAATAATATTGAAAGTGGGTTTGGAAGAGTGTCGACTTTAGATCCCACATATTTGGAGAATGTTCAATCTTATGAGTTTTTGATAAAAGTGGGTTTGGAGAGGCCATGACTTTAGTTAATGTTAATCCCACTATTTTGGAAGTGTGTCAACTTTGCCTACATGTGGATCGTGTTAAGAATATGTTTTGTGATAGCTATATTGTTGAATTTTCTTATGATCCGACATATAATTATTATGATAGAGGAAAATATGGTTGTAGAAATTTTCATGTTACTAAATTACCACTCGTTATGTTGAGATTGCTATTGTTTCTTTCCGCTTCCTTGCATATGCTAGTTTTTGCTTGCCTTGATAATTTGTTTGCCTATAAGATGCCTATGCATAGGAATTATGTTAGACTTAGATGTGTTTGTCTCGTGTTTTATGATGCTCTCTTTGTGCTTCAATTCTTGTCTTTCATGTGAGCATCATCGAAACTTTTATGCCTAGCTAGGGGCGTTAAACGATAGCGCTTGTTGGGAGGCAACCCAATTTTATTTTAGTTTCATGCTTTTTGGTTCTGTTTAGTAATAAATAATCCATCTAGCTTATGGTTAGATGTGGTTTTGTGTTTTAATTAGTGTTTGTGCCAAGTTAAACCTATAGGATCTTCTTGGATGATAGTTATTTGATCTTGCTGAAAATTCCAGAAACTTTCTGTTCACAAAAACAATTGTTAAAAATCACCAGAATGCGATAAAATACTGATTCCAATTGCAGTAGATCAATAAACAAATTATCTAGATTTTTCTGAGTTACAGAAGTTTGTGTCAGATACAGATTACTACAGACTGTTCTGTTTTTTGACAGATTCTGTTTTTTGTGTGTTATTTGCTTATTGTGATGAATCTATGGCTAGTATCGGAGGTTATGAACCATAGAGAAGTTGGAATACAGTAGGTTTAACACCAATATAAATAAATAATTAGTTCATTACAGTACCTTAAGGTGGTGGTTTGTTTTCTTGTACTAAGGGAGCTCATGAGATTTTCTGTTGAGTTTTGTGTTGTGAAGCTTTCAAGTTTTTGGGTAAAGATTTGATGGATTATGGAACAAGGAGTGGCAAGAGCCTATGCTTGGGGATGCCCAAGGCACCCCAAGGTAAAATCCAAGGACAACCAAAAGCCTAAGCTTGGGGATGCCCCGGAAGGCATCCCCTCTTTTGTCTTCGTCCATCGGTAACTTTACTTGATGCTATATTCTTATTCACCACATGATATGTGTTGGAAATATGCCCTAGAGGCAATATTGAAATGGATATTATTATATTTCCTTGTTCATGATAATTGTCTATTGTTCATGCTATAATTGTGTTATCCGGAAATCGTAATGCATGTGTGAATACATAGACCACAATATGTCCCTAGTGAGCCTCTAGTTGACTAGCTCGTTGACCAATAGATGGTTACGGTTTCCTAACCATGGACATTGGATGTCATTGATAACGGGATCACATCATTAGGAGAATGATGTGATGGACAAGACCCAATCCTAAGCATAGCACAAGATCGTGTAGTTCGTCTGCTAAAGCTTCTCTAATGTCAAGTATCTTTTTCCTTAGACCATGATATTGTGCAACTCCCGGATACCGTAGGAGTACTTTGGGTGTGCCAAACTTCACAACGTAACTGGGTGGCTATAAAGGTACACTACGGGTATCCCCGAAAGTATCTGTTGGGTTGGCACGAATCGAGACTGGGATTTGTCACTCCGTATGACGGAGAGGTATCTCTGGGCCCACTCGGTAAGACATCATCGTAATGAGCTCAATGTGAGTAAGGGATTGGTCATGGGATGATGTTGTTAGACAATGATGAACCTTCGAACTATGAAGAAGCGATGGCGGGCCCGGATTTCGACAAATGGCTTGAAGCCAAGAAATCCGAGATAGGATCCATGTATGAAAACGAAGTATGGACTTTGATTGACTTGCCCGATGATTGGCGAGCCATAGAAAATAAATGGATCTTTAAGAAGAAGACAAACGCGGATGGTAATGTAACCATCTATAAGGCTCGGCTTGTCGCTAAGGGTTATCGACAAGTTCAAGGGGTTGACTACGATGAGACCTTCTCACCCGTAGCGAAGCTGAAGTCCGTCCGAATCATGTTAGCAATTGCCGCATTCTATGATTATGAGATATGGCAAATGGATGTCAAAACGACATTCCTTAATGGTTTACTTAAGGAAGAATTGTATATGATGCAGCCGTAAGGTTTTGTCGATCCTAAGAATGCGGACAAGGTATGCAAGCTCCAACGCTCAATCTATGGGCTGGTGCAAGCATCTCGGAGTTGGAATATTCGCTTTGATGAGATGATCAAAGCGTTCGGGTTTACACAGACCTATGGAGAAGCCTGTGTTTACAACAAAGTGAGTGGGAGCTCTGTAGCATTTCTCATATTATATGTGGATGACATACTATTGATGGGAAATGATATAGAATTCTTGGAAAGCATAAAGGCCTACTTGAATAAGTGTTTTTGAATGAAGGATCTTGGAGAAGCTGCTTATATATTGGGCATCAAGATCTATAGAGATAGATCGAGACGCCTCATTGGTCTTTCACAAAGCACATACCTTGACAATATATTGAAGAAGTTCAATATGGATCAGTCCAAGAAGGGGTTCTTGCCTGTATTACAAGGTGTGAGATTGAGCACGGCTCAATGCCCGACCACGGCAGAAGATAGAGAAAAGATGAGTGTCATCCCCTATGCCTCGGCCATAGGGTCTATTATATATGCCATGCTGTGTACCGGACCTGATGTAAACCTTGACGTGAGTTTGGTAGGAAGGTACCAAAGTAATCCCGGCTTGGAACACTGGACAGCGGTCAAGAACATCCTGAAGTACCTGAAAAGGACTAAGGATATGTTTCTCATTTATGGAGGTGATGAAGAGCTCGTCGTAAAGGGTTACGTTGATGCTAGCTTCGACACAGATCTGGAAGACTCCAAGTCACAAACCGGATACGTGTATATTTTGAATGGTGGGGCAGTCAGCTGGTGCAGTTGCAAGCAAAGCGTCGTGGCGGGATCTACATGTGAAGTGGAGTACATGGCAGCCTCGGAGGCAGCACATGAAGCAATCTGGATGAAGGAGTTCATTACCGACCTAGGAGTTATTCCCAATGCGTCGGGCCCGATGACTCTCTTCTGTGACAACATTTCAACTCCATTCATGAAAATGTTCAAGATGGAGACATAGAGATTTGTAAAGTGCATACGGACCTGAATGTCGCAGATCCGTTGACTAAACCTCTTCCACGTGCAAGGCATGATCAACACCAGAACTCTATGGGTGTTCGATTCATCACAATGTAACTAGGTTATTGACTCTAGTGCAAGTGGGAGACTGTTGGAAATATGCCCTAGAGGCAATAATAAAATGGTTATTATTATATTTCCTTATTCATGATAATTGTCTATTGTTCATGCTATAATTGTGTTATCCGGAAATCGTAATGCATGTGTGAATACATAGACCACAACATGTCCCTAGTGAGCCTCTAGTTGACTAGCTAGTTGATCAATAGATGGTTATGATTTCCTAACCATGGACATTGGATGTCATTGTTAACGGGATCACATCATTAGGAGAATGATGTGATGGACAAGACCCAATCCTAAGAATAGCACAAGATCGTGTAGTTAAATGCGCTAAAGCTTTTCTAATGTCAAGTATCTTTTTCCTTAGACCATGAGATTGTGCAACTCCCGGATACCGTAGGAGTACTTTGGGTGTGCCAAACGTCACAACATAACTGGGTGGCTATAAAGGTACACTACGGGTATCCCTGAAAGTATCTGTTGGGTTGGCACGAATCGAGACGGGGATTTGTCACTCCGTATGACGAAGAGGTATCTCTGGGCCCACTCGGTAAGACATCATCGTAATGAGCTCAATGTGACTGAGGCGTTGGTCACGGGATGATGTGTTACGCAACGATTAAAGAGACTTGCCGTAACGAGATTGAACAAGGTATCGGTATACCGACGATCGAATCTCGGGCAAGTGCTATACCGGTAGACAAAGGGAATCTTATACGGGATGGATTGAATCCTTGACATCGTGGTTCATCCGATGAGATCATCGTGGAACATGTGGGAGCCAACATGGGTATCCAGATCCCGCTGTTGGTTATTGGCCGGAGAGATGTCTCGGTCATGTCTGCATAGTTCCCGAACCCGTAGGGTCTACGCACTTAAGGTTCGACGACGCTAGGGTTATAGGGAATAGATGTACGTGGTTATCGAATGTTGTTCAGAGTCCCGGATGTCACGAGGAGTTCTGGAATGGTCCGGAGGCGAAGATTTATATATGGGAAGTCCAGTTTCAGTCACCGGAAAGGTTTCGGGGTTTATCGGTATTGTACCGGGACCACCGAAGGGGTTCCGGGGGTCCACCGGGAGGTCCACCTGCCGCGAAGGACCTAATGGGCTGTAGTTGGTTGGGAACCAGCCCCTTAGTTGGCTGGTGCGCCCCCCAAGGGACCAAGGCGCCTAGGGTTGGAAACCCTAGGGGGCCGCTGCCCCCCCCTTCCGGGGGCGGGCGCCCCCTAGTTGGAAACCCTAAGGGGGCCGCTGCCCCCTGAGGGGCTGCCGCCCCCTCCCCTTCCCCTATATATAGTGGGGGTTTTGGGGCTGCCAGAGACACGAGTCTCCCTCTCTCTTGGCGCAGCCCTACCCCTCTCCCTCCTCGTCTCTCGTTGCGTTCGTGAGGATTCGTTCGTCTACGCTTGGTTCGTCTTCGTGGCTTCATCTTCTTCATGGACTCGTTCTTCTTCCTTGCGGGATTTCAGGCAAGATGGCCGTCACCTTGGATCTCACTACTATCATTGCTATGCTAGTTGCTTCGTTCTATCGCTATGCTGCGTTACCTACCACTTGCTTATCAAGCCTCCCAAATTGCCATGAACCTCTGACCTTTGTTACCCTTCCTAGCAAACCGTTGTTTGGCTATGTTACCGCTTTGCTCAGCCCCTCTTATAGCGCTGCTAGCTGCAGGTGAAGATGAAGATTGCTCCATGTTGGATTATGTTTATGTTGGGATATAACAATATCTCTTATATTATTAATGCATCTATATATTTGGTAAAGGGTGGAAGGCTCGGCCTTATGCAGTGTTTTGTTCCCTCTTGCCGCCCTAGTTTCCGTCATATCGGTATTATGTTCCCGGATTTTGCGTCCCTAACGCGGTTGGGTGATTTATGGGACCCCCTTGACAGTTCGCTTTGAATAAAACTCCTCCAGCAACACCCAACCTTGGTTTCACCATTTGCCTCACGACCACCTACTTTTCCCTTGGGAGCCGCTCTCTCGAGGGTCATCTTTATTTTAGCCCCCCCGGGCCAATGCTTCTCTAAGTGTTGGCCCGAAACGAGTAGACTGCGGGGCCACCTTGGGGAAACTTGAGGGCTGGTTTTACTCGTAGGATGTCTCATCCGGTGTTGCCCTGAGAACGAGATATGTGCAACTCCTATCGGGATGTCGGCGCATCGGGCGGTCTTGATGGTCTTGTTTTACCATTGTTGAAATGTCTTGTAACCGGGATTCCGAGACTGATCGGGTCTTCCCGAGAGAAGGAATATCCTTCGTTGATCGTGAGAGCTTATCATGGGCTAAGTTGGGACACCCCTGCAGGATTTGAACTTTCGAAAGCCGTGCCCGCGGTTATGTGGCAGATGGGAATTTGTTAATATCCGGTAGTAGTAAACTTGAAGTAAACTCTTCTAAAATACACCAACCGTGTGCGTAACCGTGATGGTCTCTTTTCGGGGTTGTTCGAGAGGAGAACACGGTGTTTGGGTTATGTTTGACGTAAGTAGGAGTTCAGGATCACTTCTTGATCATTACTAGTTGACGACCGCTTGCTAAGCTCCTCTTCTCGCTCTTGTTTCGTAAGTTAGCCACCATACTTTGCTTAGTCGCTGTTGCAACCTCACCACTTTACCCCTTCCTTACCCATTAAGCTTTGCTAGTCTTGATACCCATGGTAATGGGATTGCTGAGTCCTCGTGGCTCACAGATTACTACACCAACAGTTGCAGGTACAGGTTATGCGATGATCATGACGTGAGAGCGATGTTACTTGTTTTGGAGTTCTTCTTCTTCTTCGTCGATCTTGGGTTAGGCTCCTGGTCAGCAGCCTGGGCTAGCAGGGTGGATATTGTTTGAGTTTTTGTTTATGTTTCATCCGTAGTCGGATGTTGATATTATGTCTGATGCATTGTTGTATTCATGTGACATTGTATGTCTTGGGTGTATCCCCACTATTATGTAATGTTGATGTAATGATATCCACCTTGCAAAAGCGTCTTCAAGATGCGCTTCTATCCTTGGTGGGACATTCGAGTTCCTTTAGGATAGGGTCGCATCTTGGGCGTGACAGGCCCCCTCCCCTTCCCCTATATATAGTGGGGGTTTTGGGGCTGCCAGAGACACGAGTCTCCCTCTCTCTTGGTGCAGCCCTACCCCTCTCCCTCCTCGTCTCTCGCAGTGCTTGGCGAAGCCCTGCTGGAGTGCCATGCTCCTCCACCACCACCACGTCGTCGTGCTGCTGCTGAACGGAGTCTTCCCCAACCTCTCCCTCTCTCCTTGCTGGATCAAGGCGCGGGAGACGTCACCGGGCTGCACGTGTGTTGAACGCGGAGGCACCGTTGTTCGGTGCTTAGATCGGATTCGGCCGCGATCGGAATCGTTTCGTGTACGACTCCACCGACCGTGTTCTTGCAACACTTCCTCATTGCGATCTTCAAAGGTATGAAGATGCACTCCCCTCTCGTTGCTAGTAAACTCCATAGATTGATCTTGGTGATGCGTAGAATTTTTTTAATTTTTGCAATGATCCCCAACACTGGCATCATGAGCTAGGTCTATGCGTAGTTTCTATGCACGAGTAGAACACAAAGTTGTTGTGGGCGTCGATTTTGCCAATTTACTTGCCGTTACTAGTCTTATCTTGATTCGGCGACATCATGGGATAAAGCGGCCCGGACCGACCTTACACGTACGCTTACGTGAGACAGGTTCCACCAATTGACATGCACTAGTTGCATAAGGTGGCTAGCGGGTGTCTGTCTCTCCAACTTTAGTCAGATCGGATTCGATGAAAAGGGTCCTTATGAAGGGTAAATATAAATTGGCATATCACGTTGTGGTTTTGGCGTAGGTAAGAAACGTTCTTGCTAGAAACCTATAGCAGCCACGTAAAATTTGCAAAAACAATTAGAGGACGTCAATGAGCATGACAACCGGCAGGAGCCATAGGAGTTGTCTTAATTTATTGTATGACCTGCGTGTCAATGAAAACGCCATGTAATTACTTTACTTTATTGCTAACCGTTAGCCATAGTAGTAGAAGTAATAGTTGGCGAGACAACTTCATGAAGACACGATGATGGAGATCATGATGATGGAGATCATGGTGTCATGCCGGTGACGATGATGATCATGGCGCCCCGAAGATGGAGATCAAAAGGAGCAAAATGATATTGGCCATATCATGTCACTATTTGATTGCATGTGATGTTTATCATGTTTTACATCTTATTTGCTTAGAACGACGGTAGCTTAAATAAGATGATCCCTCGCAATAATATCAAGAAAGTGTTCCCCCTAACTGTGCACCGTTGCGAAGGTTCGTTGTTTCGAAGCACCACGTGATGATCGGGTGTGATAGATTCTAACGTTCGAATACAACGTTGTAAGCCAGATTTACACACGCAATACACTTAGGTTGACTTGACGAGCCTAGCATGTACATACATGGCCTCGGAACACGGAAGACCGAAAGGTCGAACATGAGTCGTATAGAAGATACGATCAACATGAAGATGTTCACCGATGATGACTAGTCCGTCTCACGTGATGATCGGACACGGCCTAGTTGACTCGGATCATGTATCACTTGGATGACTAGAGGGATGTCTATCTGAGTGGGAGTTCATTGAATAATTTGATTAGATGAACTTAATTATCATGAACATAGTCTAAAACTTTGCAATATGTCTTATAGATCAAATGGCCCACTCTAATGTTGCCCTCAACTTCAACGCGTTCCTAGAGAAAACCAAGCTGAAAGACGATGGTAGCAACTACACGGACTGGGTCCATAACCTGAGGATTATCCTCGTAGCTGCCAAGAAAGCATATGTCCTTGATGCACCGCTAGGTGAAGCACCTGTTTTCCCAGCAACTCAAGACGTTATGAACGCCTGGCAGTCGCGTAGTGATGATTACTCCCTGGTTCATTGTGGCATGCTTTACAACTTAGAACCGAGGCTCCAAAAGCGTTTTGAGCAGCACAGAGCATATGAGATGTTACAAGAGCTGAAAATGGTTTTCCAAGCTTATGCCCGGGTCGAGAGATATGAAGTCTCCGACAAGTTCTCTGAGTTGTAAGATGGAGGAGAATATTTCGTCGTGAGCACATACTCAAAATGTCGGGTTACACAACCGCTTATCTCAGTGGGAGTTAATCTCCCGGATGATGCGGTCATTGAGAATCCTTGATCGCTCCCACCTAGCTACAAGAGCTTTGTGATGAACTTCAATATGCGGGGATGGAAAAGACCATTCCTGAGGTATATTCAATGCTGAAATCAGTGAAGGTGGAGATCAAAAAGGAACATCAAGTGTTGATGGTGAATAAATCCACTAATTTCAAGAAAGGCAAGGGTAAGAAGAACTTCAAGAAGGACGACAAGGAGTTTCGCGCCCGATAAGCCGATTGCGGGAAGAAGCCAAAGCATGGACCCAAGCACGAGACTGAGTGCTTTTATTGCAAGGAAGCAGTCCTTTGAAGCGGAACTGCCCCAAGTACTTAGCGGATAAGAAGGCCGGCAATATCAAAGGTATATGTGATATACATGTTATTGATGTGTACCGAACCAGCGCTCGTAGTTGCTCCTGGGTATTTGATACCAGTGCGGTTGCTCATATTTGTAACTCAAAACAGGAGCTGCGGAATAAGCGGAGACTGGCGAAGGGCGAGGTGACGATGCGCGTCGGGAATGGTTCCAAGGTCGATGTGATCGCCGTCGGCATGCTACCTCTACATTTACCTACGGGATTAGTTTTAAACCTCAATAATTGTTATTTAGTACCAGCTTTGAGCATGAACATTGTATCTGGATCTCATTTAAAGTGAGATGGCTACTCATTTAAATCTGAGAATAATGGTTGTTCAATTTATATGAGAGATATGTTTTATGGTCATGCCCCGCTGGTCAATGCTTTATTTTTATTGAATCTCGAACGTGATGTTACACATATTCATAGTGTGAATGCCAAAAGATGTAAGGTTGATAATGATAGTCCCACATACTTGTGGCACTGCCGCCTTGGTCACATTGGTGTCAAACGCATGAAGAAACTCCATGCAGATGGACTTTTGGAGTATCTTGATTATGAATCATTTGACACGTGCGAACCATGCCTCATGGGCAAAATGACCAAGACTCCGTTCTCCGGAACAATGGAGCGAGCAACCAACTTATTGGAAATCATACATACTGATGTGTGCGGTCCAGTGAGCATTGAGGCTCACGGTGGTTATCGCTATGTTCTCACCCTCACGGATGACTTAAGTAGATATGTGTATGTCTACTTAATGAAACACAAGTCTAAGACCTTTGAAAAGTACAAGAATTTCAGAGTGAGGTTGAGAATCAACGTGACAGGAAAATCAAGTTCTTACGATCAGATCGTGGGGGAGAATATTTGAGTCATGAATTTGGCACGCACTTAAGGAAATGTGGAATTGTTTGACAACTCACGCCGCCTGGAACACCTCAGCGTAATGGTGTGTCCGAACGTCGAAATCGCACTCTATTGGATATGGTGTGATCCATGATGTCTCTTACCGACCTACCACTATCATTTTGGGGTTATGCTATAGAGACTGCCGCATTCACTTTAAATAGGGCTCCGTCGAAATCCGTTGAGACGACACCGTATGAATTATGGTTTGGGAAGAAACCTAAGCTGTCATTTCTGAAAGTTTAGGGATGCGATGCTTATGTCAAGAAACTTCAACCTGAAAAGCTCGAACCCAAGTCAGAAAAATGCGTCTTCATAGGATACCATAAGGAAACTATTGGGTATACCTTCTACCTCAGATTCGAAGGCAAGATCTTTGTTGCCAAGAATGGATCCTTTCTAGAGAAAGAGTTTCTCTCGAAAGAAGTAAGTGGGAGGAAAGTAGAACTTGATGAAGTATTGCCTCTTGAACCGGAGAGTAGCGCAGCTCAAGAAAATGTTTCTGTGGTGCCTGCACCGACTAGAGAGGAAGTTAATGATGATGATCATGAAACTTCAGATCAAGTTGATACTGAACTTCGTAGGTCCACAAGGACACGTTTCGACCAGAGTGGTACGACAACCCTGTCCTGGAAATCATGTTTTTAGACAATGGTGAACCTTCAAACTATGAAGAAGCGATGGCGGGCCCGGATTCCGACAAATGGCTTGAAGCCATGAAATCTGAGGTAGGATCCATGTATGAAAACGAAGTATGGACTTTGATTGACTTGCCCGATGATCGGCGAGCCATAGAAAATAAATGGATCTTTAAGTAGAAGACAGACGCGGATGGTAATGTAACCATCTATAAGGCTCGGCTTGTCGCTAAGGGTTATCAACAAGTTCAAGGGGTTGACTATGATGAGACCTTCTCACCCGTAGCGAAGCTGAAGTCCGTCCGAATCATGTTAGCAATTGCCGCATTCTATGATTATGAGATATGGCAAATGGACGTCAAAACGGCATTCCTTAATGGTTTCCTTAAGGAAGAATTGTATATGATGCAGCGGGAAGGTTTTGTCGATCCTAAGAATGCTGACAAGGTATGCAAGCTCCAGCGCTCAATCTATGGGCTAGTGCAAGCATCTCGGAGTTGGAACATTCGCTTTGACGAGATGATCAAAGCGTTCGGGTTTACACAGACTTATGGAGACGCCTGTGTTTACAAGAAAGTGAGTGGGAGCTCTGTAGCATTTCTCATATTATATGTGGATGACATACTATTGATGGGAAATGATATAGAATTATTGGAAAGCATAAAGGCCTACTTGAATAAGTGTTTTTCAATGAAGGACCTTGGAGAAGCTGCTTATATATTGGGCATCAAGATCTATAGAGATAGATCGAGACGCCTCATTGGTCTTTCACAAAGCACATACCTTGACAAGATATTGAAGAAGTTCAATATGGATCAGTCCAAGAAGGGGTTCTTGCCTATATTACATTGTGTGAGATTGAGCACGGCTCAATGCCCGACCACGGGAAAAGATAGAGAAAAGATGAGTGTCATCCCCTATGCCTCGGCCATAGGGTCTATTATATATGCCAAGCTGTGTACCAGACCTGATGTAAACCTTGACGTAAGTTTGGTAGGAAGGTACCAAAGTAATCCCGGCATGGAACACTGGACATCGGTCAAGAACATCCTGAAGTACCTGAAAAGGACTAAGGATATGTTTCTCATTTATGGAGGTACGAAGAGCTCATCGTAAAGGGTTATGTTGATGCTAGCTTCGACACAGATCTGGATGACTCCAAGTCACAAACCGGATATGTGTATATTTTGAATGGTGGGGCAGTCAGCTGGTGCAGTTGCAAGCAAAGCGTCGTGGCGGGATCTACATGTGAAGCGGAGTACATGGCAACCTCGGAGGCAGCACATGAAGCAATCCGGATGAAGGAGTTCATTACCAACCTAGGAGTTATTCCCAATGCGTCGGGCCCGATGACTCTCTTTTGTGACAACACTGGAGCTATTGCCCTTGCCAAGGAGCCCATGTTTCACAAGTAGACCAGGCATATCAAGCGTCGCTTCAACTCCATTCGTGAAAATGTTCAAGATGGAGACATAGAGATTTGTAAAGTGCATACGGACCTGAATGTCGCAGATCCGTTGACTAAACCTCTTCCACGTGCAAAGCATGATCAACACCAGAACTCTATGGGTGTTCGATTCATCACAATGTAACTAGGTTATTGACTCTAGTGCAAGTGGGAGACTGTTGGAAATATGCCCTAGCAATAATAAAATGGTTATTATTATATTTCCTTGTTCATGATAATTGTCTATTGTTCATGCTATAATTGTGTTATCCGGAAATCGTAATGCATGTGTGAACACATAGACCACAACATGTCCCTAGTGAGCCTCTAGTTGACTAGCTCGTTGGTCAATAGATGGTTACGATTTCCTAACCATGGACACTGGATGTCATTGATAACGGGATCACATCATTAGGAGAATGATGTGATTGACAAGACCCAATCCTAAGCATAGCACAAGATCATGTAGTTCGTCTGCTAAAGCTTTTCTAATGTCAAGTATCTTTTTCCTTAGACCATGAGATTGTGCAACTCCCGGATACCGTAGGAGTACTTTGGGTGTGCCAAACGTCACAACATAACTGGGTGGCTATAAAGGTACACTACGGGTATCCCCGAAAGTATCTGTTGGGTTGGTACAATCGAGACTGGGATTTGTCACTCCGTATGACGGAGAGGTACCTCTGGGCCCACTCGGTAAGACATCATCGTAATGAGCTCAATGTGACTGAGGGGTTGGTCACGGGATGATGTGTAACGGAACGAGTACAGAGACTTGCCGTAATGAGATTGAACAAGGTATCGGTACACCGACAATCGAATCTCGGGCAAGTGCTATACCGGTAGACAAAGGGAATCATACACGGGATTGATTGAATCCTTGACATCGTGGTTCATCCGATGAGATCATCGTGGAACATGTGGGAGCCAACATGGGTATCCAGATCGCGCTGTTGGTTATTAGCCAGAGAGATGTCGGTCATGTCTGCATAGTTCCCGAACCCGTAGGGTCTACACACTTAAGGTTTGACGATGCTAGGGTTATAGGGAATAGATGTACATGGTTACCGAATGTTCCTCGGAGTCCCGGATGAGATCCCGGACGTCACGAGGAGTTCTGGAATGGTCCGGAGGTGAAGATTTATATATGGGAGGTCCAGTTTCTGTCACCGGAAAGGTTTCGGGGTTTATCGGTATTGTACCGGGACCACCGAAGGGGTTCCGGGGGTCCACCGGGAGGTCCACCTGCCCCGAAGGACCTAATGGGCTATAGTTGGGTGGGAACCAGCCCCTTAGTGGGCTGGTGCACCCCCCAAGGGCCCAAGGCGCCTAGGGTTGGAAACCCTAGGGGGTCGCTGCCCCCCTCCCGGGGCCGCCCCCCTGTAGATGGATCTAGGGGGCCGGCCCTATAACGCTCCGGATTCGATGCGCCAGGTGTCTCCTAGTTATTCGCCGTCTTTGCCATGTCGTCATGTGCATCTCATTTTGCATACGTGTTCGTCTCATGCATCCGAGCATTTTCCCTGTTGCCCGTTTTGCAATCCGACACTCCTATGTCCCCCGGCACCCCCTTTTGCCTCTTTTCATGTGCGGGTGTTAAACTTTCTCTGAACGGCCCGAGGTTTGCCAAGCGGTCATGGTATAGCACCGGTAGACCGCCTGTCAAGTTTCGTTCCATTTGGAGTCCGTTTGATACTCCAACGGTTAACCGAGTAGCCGCAAAGGCCTCTTGCAGCCCAACACCCCTCCAAAACAGCCCATGAGCCCATCCAAACCCCCTCCATGCTCTCGGTCGTTCGATCATGATTGTGTGGGCGAAAACCGCACTCCATTTGGACACTCCTAGCTCCCTCTACCTATAAAAACACCTCCCCCTCCGAAATTTTCGGGCAAACCCTAAAAAATCATCCCCGTCGCCATCGGACACGTCCGGGCGCCGCCGGACGAATCCCACCGCCGTGCCCAGCCAACCAGGGAGCGCCATGTGGCCTCCGCCACCGCGTCCCGCCCGGCCCTTGAGCCGCAGCCGGCCCCAGGGCCCAACCGCCGCCGCCCGCTCCCGTGCCTCACGCCTTCTCGCCTCGCCGCCACTGCCGCCCGCCGACCAGCGCCGGAGCCGCCGCCCGCCTCCGCCCGCGGCGTGCGCGCCTCGTGAAGATTTATATATGGGAGGTCCAGTTTACATCACGGAAAGGTTTGGGGTTTATCGGTATTGTCTGGGACCACGAAGGGGTTCCGGGTCCACCGAGGTCCACCTGCCCGAAGGACCTAATGGGCTATAGTTGGGTGGGAACCAGCCCTTAGTGGGCTGGTGCGCTAAGGGCCCAAGGCGCCTAGGGTTGGAAACCCTAGGGGGCCGCTGCCCCCCTCCCGGGGCCGCCCCCCCTGTAGATGGATCTAGGGGGCCGGCCCTGTAACGCTCCGGATTCGATGCGCCAGGTGTCTGCTAGTTATTCGCCGTCTTTGCCATGTTGTCATGTGCATCTCATTTTGCATACGTGTTCGTCTCATGCATCCGAGCATTTTCCCTGTTGCCCGTTTTGCAATCCGACACTCCTATGTACCCCGGCACCCCCTTTTGCCTCTTTTCATGTGCGGGTGTTAAACTTTCTCTGAATGGCCCGAGGTTTTCCAAGCGGCCATGGTATAGCACCGGTAGACCGCCTGTCAAGTTTCGTTCCATTTGGAGTCCGTTTGATACTCCAACGGTTAACCGAGTAGCCGCAAAGGCCTCTTGCAGCCCAACACCCCTCCAAAACAGCCCATGAGCCCATCCAAACCCCCTCCATGCTCTCGGTCGTTCGATCATGATTGTGTGGGTGAAAACCGCACTCCATTTGGACACTCCTAGCTCCCTCTACCTATAAAAACACCTCCCCCTCCGAATTTTCGGGCAAACCCTAAAAAATCATCCCCGTCGCCATTGGACACGTCCGGGCACTTCCGGACGAATCCCACCGCCGTGCCCAGCCAACCAGGGGCGCCACGTGGCCTCCGCCACCGCGTCCGCCGCCCTGCCCTTGAGCCCAGCCCGCCCTCAGGCCCAACCGCCGCCGCCCGCTCCCGTGCCTCACGCCTTCTCGCCTCTGCCGCCACCGCCGCCCGCCCGACCGGGCCGGCCGCCGCCCGCCTCCGCCCGCGACGTGCCACACCTCGACCCCGCCACCTCGCCGCCCAGCACCGCCGTCCTCTCCTCCGAACAGATCCAGCTGCGGGAGGGCCGGATCCGACTTCCCCGGCGCCACCCCGCCCTTCTCCAGCAAGTCCGGTGCCCAACTCCGGCGAGCTCGCGCTTCCACCTCGGTTCCCGTGCACGGAAACCCTAGATCTGAAGGTCGAACCCCCCCTCGATTTCCACTAAGTCATTTTTCTGTTATATTTTTATCCCCGGTTCAACATGCCATAACTCCTCATCCGTAGATCTATTTTGCATGTTAATATATTAAGCTGTTCATCAGGATGTGCTCTTCATTTTGTTCCATTGTGGCATGTTTGTTTGAGGTCATATTGATGCCCAAATCTCTGATGCAAGATTGCTATATAATGTTGTCTGTTGTAACTTATCAGAACTTGCTCATTTGTCATTTTTGCATCTTTTTGTGTGATTTTCTTTTGAGCATGAAGCCTATATTAGTTATGAGCTCCAACATGCCTTATTTTCTGTGGTCCAATCCAATCTTCATGATATGCCATTTGTTGCTTGATTTCAGCTTGAAAACTAGGCTTCGTGATGTTGCTGATTTCAGGGACTTAGAATTTCACCAAAGTTATTTCCCTGCTGTTATTTTTATGCCATGTATTCATGTTACTACAGTGAGATCCATGCCTCTTTTGAGTATGTTCAGTAAGGATGTTTTGGACATATGGTTATGCTCTATCCATCCATGCGCCTGATTGAATTTATAGAGTGCGCTAGGATGTCTTAATCTTGCTCTAATTTTGCTCTAAAATGTTCCTGGCAGATTGTTTACATGTTAATCAATTTTGCCATGGTTGCTGTTAGTGATCCAAGCATGCTATGAACTTGCTCTTGCCATGTTTAGCTTCATGAATATGTCTTCTTGATGATGCTATGCTTATATTGTCATGCATTGTCTTGTGGTGAGTGAATCGAGCTCGTAAAGTTGCCTTCATGCTGCTGTTTATGCCATGCTCTGTTTTTCTGCTAAGTCTGGATCTGTTTACAAGACTTGCTATGTTTACATGGGTGCCATCATATCTTCTGTGCCTTTTTGGCTCATGACCAGTAAGGGATTTTTGTTATATGCAATTAGTAGATTCATTCCATGCCTTTGGTTGCCATGATAAGTTCTTGTAGCATGTTTTTATAGCTCTAAACATTGCAACCTGATGTTATTTCTACCATGCACAGTAATTTCTGCTAAGTCTGTGAACTGTTATTATTTGCAATCTTGCCATGTCCTTTTGAGCATGTTCTAGTAGCTTCTGGAGATATCTCAGTGTCAATGTTTATTTATGCTTTACCTGTGCTTCATTTACATGCCTTTTTTTTTTCTTATTGTGGTGCTGTAGCATGTTGGTTTGGTGCTTGCAATATGCCTAGTTGCTGTTTTGGACAGCATGCCCTTAAACTTGTTTCATGTGTATGTGTTGAACCGTTGCTCCGTTTTGAGTGTGCTCTACATGAAACTTGCTTAGTTTTGCATGTAGTTTCATATTAACTTATTGGATCCATGTCTTGAATGTGTTTGCTTGTTGTTTGAATGCATTTTGCTTCAATGCCATGCTTATCTTGTTTTGCTCATATCTTCTAGGCCGTAGCTCCGAATCTAATGAACTTTATATGTAACTTGACTAGAATTTCGTGTAGATCATCGTGGTGCACATTAACTTGCTGTTTAACAACTTGTACATAAGGTTTTTTCAGATCTGGACCAATTTCAAAATTTGCATATGAGGTCTTACCGGAATGGTTATATGTTGCTTCCGGCCTCATTTAAACTTGCTTTGATGTGTTGTTCTTTTATGCATCATCTCTTGTCATGCGTAGCCTCATGTAGCCTTGTCATGCATCATACTTGATTGAGCATCATGCCTTGTTCATGTGTGGTGTGTTTACCATGTTGTGTGCTTCTTATCGATAGTTCCCGTTTCGTTGCGTTCGTGAGGATTCGTTCGTCTACGCTTGGTTTGTCTTCGTGGCTTCATCTTCTTCATGGACTCGTTCTTCTTCCTTGCGGGATTTCAGGCAAGATGGCCGTCACCTTGGATCTCACTACTATCATTGCTATGCCAGTTGCTTCGTTCTATCGCTATGCTGCGTTACCTACCACGCCATGAACCTCTGACCTTTGTTACCCTTCCTAGCAAACCGTTGTTTGGCTATGTTACCGCTTTGCTCAGCCCCTCTTATAGCGTTGCTAGCTGCAGGTGAAGATGAAGATTGCTCCATGTTGGATTATGTTTATGTTGGGATATAACAATATCTCTTATATTATTAATGCATCTATATATTTGGTAAAGGGTGGAAGGCTCGGCCTTATGCCTGGTGTTTTGTTCTACTCTTGCCGCCCTAGTTTCCGTCATATCGATATGATGTTCCTGGATTTTGCGTCCCTAACGCGGTTGGGTGATTTATGGGACCCCCTTGACAGTTCGCTTTGAATAAAGCTCCTCCAGCAACGCCCAACCTTGGTTTTACCATTTGCCTCACCACCACCTACTTTTCCCTTGGGAGTCGCTCTCTCGAGGGTCATCTTTATTTTAGCCCCCCCCCGGGCCAATGCTTCTCTAAGTGTTGGCCCGAAACGAGTAGACTGCGGGGCCACCTTGGGGAAACTTGAGGGCTGGTTTTACTCGTAGGATGTCTCATCCGGTGTTGCCCGGAGAACGAGATATGTGCAACTCCTATCGGGATGTCGGCGATCAGGCGGTCTTGATGGTCTTGTTTTACCATTGTTGAAATGTCTTGTAACCGGGATTCCGAGACTGATCGGGTCTTCCCGAGAGAAGGAATATCCTTCGTTGATCGCGAGAGCTTATCATGGGCTAAGTTGGGACACCCCTGCAGGATTTGAACTTTCGAAAGCCGTGCCCGCGGTTATGTGGCAGATGGGAATTTGTTAATATCCGGTAGTAGTAAACTTGAAGTAAACTCTTCTAAAATACACCAACCGTGTGCGTAACCGTGATGGTCTCTTTTCGGGGTTGTTCGAGAGGAGAACACGGTGTTTGGGTTATGTTTGACGTAAGTAGGAGTTCAGGATCACTTCTTGATCATTACTAGTTGACGACCGCTTGCTAAGCTCCTCTTCTCGCTCTTGTTTCGTAAGTTAGCCACCATACTTTGCTTAGTCGCTGATGCAACCTCACCACTTTACCCTTCCTTACCCATTAAGCTTTGCTAGTCTTGATACCCATGGTAATGGGATTGCTGAGTCCTCGTGGCTCACAGATTACTACACCAACAGTTGCAGGTACAGGTTATGCGATGATCATGACGTGAGAGCGATGTTACTTGTTTTGGAGTTCTTCTTCTTCGTCGATCTTGGGTTAGGCTCCTGGTCGGCAGCCTGGGCTAGCAGGGTGGATATTGTTTGAGTTTTTGTTTATGTTTCATCCATAGTCGGATGTTGATATTATGTCTGATGCATTGTTGTATTCATGTGACATTGTATGTCTTGGATGTATCCCCACTATTATGTAATGTTGATGTAATGATATCCACCTTGCAAAAGCGTCTTCAAGATGCGCTTCTATCCTTGGTGGGATATTCGAGTTCCTTTAGGATAGGGTCGCATCTTGGGCATGACAGGCCCCCTCCCCTTCCCCTATATATAGTGGGGGTTTTGGGGCTGCCAGAGACACGAGTCTCCCTCTCTCTTGGTGCAGCCCTACCCCTCTCCCTCCTCGTCTCTCGCAGTGCTTGGCGAAGCCCTGCTGGAGTGCCATGCTCCTCCACCACCACCACGCCGTCGTGCTGCTGCTGGACGGTGTCTTCCCCAACCTCCCCCTCTCTCCTTGCTGGATCAAGGCGCGGGAGACGTCACCGGGCTGCACGTGTGTTGAACGCGGAGGCACCGTTGTTCGGTGCTTAGATCGGATTCGGCCGTGATCGGAATCGTTTCGTGTACGACTCCACCGACCGTGTTCTTGCAACGCTTCCTCATTGCGATCTTCAAAGGTATGAAGATGCACTCCCCTCTCGTTGCTAGTAAACTCCATAGATTGATCTTGGTGATCGTAGAATTTTTTTAATTTTTGCAACGATCCCCAACACTGGCATCATGAGCTAGGTCTATGCGTAGTTTCTATGCACGAGTAGAACACAAAGTTGTTGTGGGCGTCGATTTTGCCAATTTACTTGCCGTTACTAATCTTATCTTGATTCGGCGACATCGTGGGATAAAGCGGCCCGGACCGACCTTACACGTATGCTTACGTGAGACAGGTTCCACCAATTGACATGCACTAGTTGCATAAGGTGGCTAGCGGGTGTTTGTCTCTCCAACTTTAGTCAGATCGGATTCGATGAAAAGGGTCCTTATGAAGGGTAAATAGAAATTGGCATATCACGTTGTGGTTTTGGCGTAGGTAAGAAACGTTCTTGCTAGAAACCTATAGCAGCCACGTAAAATTTGCAACAACAATTAGAGGACGTCAATGAGCATGACAACCGGCAGGTGCCATAGGAGTTGTCTTAATTTATTGTATGACCTGCGTGTCAATGAAAACGCCATGTAATTACTTTACTTTATTGCTAACCGTTAGCCATAGTAGTAGAAGTAATAGTTGGCGAGACAACTTCATGAAGACACGATGATGGAGATCATGGTGTCATGCCGGTGACGATGATGATCATGGCGCCCCGAAGATGGAGATCAAAAGGAGCAAAATGATATTGGCCATATCATGTCACTATTTGATTGCATGTGATGTTTATCATGTTTTACATCCTATTTTCTTAGAACGACGGTAGCTTAAATCGTATGATCCCTCTTAATAATTTCAAGAAAGTGTTCCCCCTAACTGTGCACCGTTGCGAAGGTTCATTGTTTTGAAGCACCACGTGATGATCGGGTGTGATAGATTCTAACGTTCTTATACAACGGGTGTAAGCCATATTTACACACGCAATACACTTAGGTTGACTTGACGAGCCTAGCATGTACATACATGGCCTCGGAACACGGAAGACCGAAAGTTCGAACATGAGTTCTATAGAAGATACGATCAACATGAAGATGTTCACCGATGATGACTAGTCCATCTCACGTGATGATCAGACATGGCCTAGTTGACTGGGATCATGTATCACTTAGATGACTAGAGGGATGTCTATCTGAGTGGGAGTTCATTAAATAATTTGATTAGATGAACTTAATTATCATGAACATAGTCTAAAACTTTGCAATATGTCTTGTAGATCAAATGGCCCACGCTAATGTTGCCCTCAACTTCAACGCGTTCCTAGAAAACCAAGCTGAAAGACGATGGTAGCAACTACGGACTGGGTCCATAACACGAGGATTATCCTCATAGCTGCCAAGAAAGTATATGTCCTTGATGCACCGCTAGGTGAAGCGCCTGTTTTCCAACAACTCAAGATGTTATGAGCGCTTTGGCGATCGGCGTAGTGATGGTTACTCCCTGGTTCAGTGCGGCATGCTTTACAGCTTAGAACAGGGGCTCCAAAAGCGTTTTGAGCAGCATAGAGCATATGAGATGTTACAAGAGCTGAAAATGGTTTTCCAAGCTTATGCCCGGGTCGAGAGATATGAAGTCTCCGACAAGTTCTACAGTTGTAAGATGGAGGAGAATAGTTCTGTCAGCAAGCACATACTCAAAATGTCTGGGTTACACAACCGCTTATCTCAGCTGGGAGTTAATCTCCCGGATGATGCGGTCGTCGACAGAATCCTTCAGTCGCTCCCACCTAGCTACAAGAGCTTTGTGATGAACTTCAATATGTAGGGGATGGAAAAGACCATTCCTGAGGTATATTCAATGCTGAAATCAGCGGAGGCGGAGATCAAAAAGGAACATCAAGTGTTGATGGTGAATAAAACCACTAGGTTCAAGAAAGGCAAGGGTAAGAAGAACTTCAAGAAGGACGACAAGGGAGTTTCCGCGCCCGGTAAGCCAGTTGCCGGGAAGAAGCCAAAGCATGGACCCAAGCCTGAGACTGAGTGCTTTTATTGCAAGGGAAACGGTCACTGGAAGTAGAACTGCCCCAAGTACTTAGCGGATAAGAAGGCCAGCAATACCAAAGGTATATGTGATATACATGTTATTGATGTGTACCTAACTAGTGCTCATAGTAGCTCCTGGGTATTTGATAGAGTGGGGTTGCTCATATTTGTAACTCAAAATAGGAGCTGCGGAATAAGCGGAGACTGGCGAAGGACGAGGTAACGATGCGCGTCAGGAATGGTTCCAAGGTCGATGTGATCGCCGTCGACACGCTACCTCTACATGTATGACTCCACCGACCGCGGAGGCACCGTTGTTCGGTGCTTAGATCGGATTCGGTAGCGATCTGAATCGCTTCGTGTACGACTACACCGACCGCGTTCTTGCAACGCTTCAGCATCGCGATCTTCAAAGGTATGAAGATGCACTCCCCTCTCGTTGCTAGTAAACTCCGTAGATTGATCTTGGTGATGCGTAGAAAAATTTGAATTTTTGCAACGATCCCCAACAATATGTGTTTTGCTTGGAGCGTCTTGTATGATTTGAGTCTTTGATTTTTAGTTCACCAAAATCATCCTTGCTGTACACACCTTTTGGGATAGACACACATGAGTCAGAATTTATTAGAATACTCTATGTGCTTCACTTATATCTTTTGAGCTAAATAAATTTTGCTCTAGTGCTTCACTTATATCTTTTAGAGCACAGCGGTGGTTTTATTTTATAGAAATTATTGATATCTCATGCTTCACTTATATTATTTAGAGAGTCCTTTAGAACAGCATGGTAATTTGCTTTGGTTATAAAATTAGTCCTAATATGATAGGCATCCAGTATAAAAACTTTAAAGTGCGTTGAATACTAAGAGAAGTTTGATACTTGATGATTGTTTTGAGACATGGAGGTAGTGATATTAAAGTCGTGCTAGTTGATTAGTTGTGAATTTGATAAATACTTGCGTTGAAGTTTGCAAGTCCCGTAGCATGCACATATGGTGAACGTTGTGTAACAAATTTGAAACATGAGGTGTTCTTTGATTGTCATCCTTATGAGTGGCGGTCGGGGACGAGCGATGGTCTTTTCCTACCAATTTATCCCCCTAGGAGCATGCGCGTAGTGCTTGGTTTTTGATGACCTGTAGATTTTTGCAATAAGTATGTGAGTTCTTTATGACTAATGTTGAGTCCATGGATTATACGCACTCTCAACCTTCCATCATTGTTAGCCTCTTCGGTACCGTGCATTGCCCTTTCTCACCTTGAGAGTTGGTGCAAACTTCGCTGGTGCATTCAAACCCCGTGATACGATACGCTCTATCACACATAAACATCCTTATATCTTCCTCAAAACAGCCACCATACCTACCTATTATGGCATTTCCATAGCCATTCCGAGATATATTGCCATGCAACTTTCCACCGTTCCGTTTATTATGACATGCATCATCATTGTCATATTGCCTTGCATGATTATGTAGTTGACATCGTATTTGTGGCAAAGCCACCGTTCATAATTCTTTCATACATGTCACTCATGAGTCATTGCCCATCCCGGTACACCGCCGGAGGCATTCATATAGAGTCATATTTTGTTCTAGTATCGAATTGTAATCATTGAGTTGTAAATGAATAGAAGTGTGATGATCATTATTAATAGAGCATTGTCCCAAAAAAATATAAAAAAAGGGAGAAAGGCCAAACAAAAAAAACAAGGCCCAAAAAAAGAAAAAAAAGGAAGAGAAGTAAAAAGGGGCAATGCTACTATCCTTTTTTCCATACTTGTGCTTCAAAGTAGCACCATGATCTTTATGATAGAGAGTCTCTTGTTTTGTCACTTTCATATACTAATGGGAATTTTTCATTATAGAACTTGGCTTGTATATTCCAACAATGGGCTTCCTCAAATGCCCTAGGTCTTCGTGAGCAAGCAAGTTGGATGCACACCCACTTAGTTTCTTTTGTTGAGCTTTCATACAATTTATAGCTCTAGTGCATCCGTTGCATGGCAATCCCTACTCCTTGCATTGACATAAATTGATGGGCATCTCCCTAGCCCGTTGATTAGCCGCATCAATGTGAGACTTTCTCCTTTTTTGTCTTCTCCACACAACCCCCATCATTATATTCTATTCCACCCATAGTGCTATATCCATGGCTCATGCTCATGTATTGCTTGAAAGTTGAAAAAAGTTTGAGATTACTAAAGTATGAAACAATTGCTTGGCTTGTCATCGGGGTCGTGCAAGATGAGAGCATTCTTGTGTGACGAAAATGAAGCATGGCCAAACTATATGATTTTGTAGGGATGAGCTTTCTTTGGCTATGTTATTTTGAGAAGACATAATTGCTTGATTAGTATGCTTGAAGTATTATTATTTTTATGTCAATATTAAAATTTTATCTTGAATCTTTTGAACTGAACATTCATGGCACAATAAAGAAAATTAAATTGAGAAATATGCTAAGTAGCATTCCACATCAAAAATTCTGTTTTTATCATTTACCTACTCAAGGACGAGCAGGAATTAAGCTTGGGGATGCTTGATACGTCTCCAACGTATCTATATTTTTGATTGTTCCATGCTATTATATATTCTATTTTGGATGTTTAATGGGCTTTATTATACACTTTTATATTATTTTTGGGACTAACCTATTAACCGGAGGCCCAGCCCAAATTGCTGTTTTTTTTGCCGATTTCAGTGTTTCATAGAAAAAGAATATCAAACGGAGTCCAAACGGAACGAAACCTTCGGGAACGTGATTTTCGGAACAAACGTGATCCAGAGGACTTGGAGTGGACTTCAAGCAATCAAAGAGGAGGCCCCTGGGTGCGCCCTCCACCCTCCTGTGCTCCTCGTGGCTCCACCGACCTACTTCTTCCTCCTATATATACCTACTGTCGGGGAAGCTTATCGTACCCACGAACACCTATGGGGCCGGCGGACCGAGCCCCTTTCGGTTCGGCGGGGAGCGGAGATCGCACGAAGAGCGGATCGAGGCGAAGCACACGAGCAGTTTACCCAGCTTCAGAGCTCTCCGGAGAGATACTACTCCTACTGCTGCTTGTCTGATTGTATTCTGTTCTTGCTAGGGAGCGTCGAGAGCTACAAGACCTAGCGTGGGAGTTCAGCTGCTCGCCTCCGCTGGGCTAACGCTGGTCGACGCGCCAAGCAGCAGCAGCGGCGAGTCTGAGGAGGAGCAGCTGTTGCGGAAGCTGCTGTCGCTCTACCGCGCCCGACAAGCCAAGCTGGAATCCCGGGAAGCACTTGTCGCGAGGGCGGGAGCAGACATGGAGAAGCGCGCAGAAGAGCTCCGGGGCGCCAACCAAGAAGCTCTCCGGAGTGTAGCAGAAGAGCGGGAGCGACTCGCTGAAGAGCGCACAGCCTTCATCCTTGAGAAGGCTGAGGTCGAGGAATAGCAGCGGCTCGTTGCCGAGAAGCTGTCTGCGCAAGAAGGCGAGTTGGCGCAGCGGAAGATCAATCTTGACAGCTATGAGGAAGAGCTTGCCGCGCGCGAGCAATCAATTGGCGGAGCTCTCAGGGAAGCAAAAGACGCTGCCGCAGCTGCCGAGGCCGCCAAGAAAAAGTTGGAGACGAAGGTGACGCAGCTGGAGGCCAACCTCCAGAAGAGTGGCGAGGAGCTTGCTGCGCTCAAGCACGAGCGCGAGAAGGACGCCTACACTCTTGGCGAGCTGCAGGGTCGTCTCCCCGAGAGGAGCAAGGAGCTGGACGCCGCCAAGGACTCCAAGGCAGATCTTGAGTTGAAGCTGACCACCTTGATGCAGACGCTGGACGGTGCCAAGGAGCGGGAGGTGGCCTTGTTGGAGAAGATCAAGACCGACGAGGAGCTGCTGACGAGTGCCACGACCACCCAGAACACCTTCAGAGAGAACGTGATGCACTGGACCGAGGGTCTTGTAAATACTGCCGCCGCCATCGACAAGGAGCTGATGGAGCTGGGGATGGTGGATCTCGGGTACTCCTCCGACGAGCATCTCCAACCCAGCGCCAAGCTCAGCTTGTTCTTCAAAGGCGTGGTGACGGCTCTCCAATGACTCCGGGAAGAGATCCCAAAGCAACTGGCCGACGGGTCGCGCCAGATTGTCTGCGGAGCTCTTCGAAGGTGCTGATGAAGGTGGCCTTCCGCAATCGAGCGTTAACCGCCAGCGTCCTCAAGTCCTTGCCGCCGATCGCGGCGTTGAAGCGCTCAAGGCCCTTGTCGCACCCATTGTGACAGGTGGCGGGATCAAGAGAGTCGATGGCGACCGCGTAGATTAGGTCGCCCGTTTATCTTTTCCTTGTCGCGCTGATCATGTTGGGAGAACAATTTATTAGAGCTGCGACAAGCTATCTTGTAATATAACTCTATTTCAGTTAGTGATTGCTATGTTATTTCCTTTACTTGGGTCCTTCCTTTGTATGTTTCGCCCTCGCTTTTAGGGAACTTGTCGGCGCTGGCACCCTTGCATGGCCGAGTGAGTGCGAACGTCGGCGACTTCTTTGGCGGTGCCGCCTCCGACAACAACGTTATCGCGACTAGTTGCAGCTCACTTAAGTTGTTGGCGGACTCGAAACAAAGTAAGGCGCAAACTAACTTCTGAGTTGGTTCCTTCGCGCACAGGTTTTCCATACAAAGCACGGTCGTTCGAGGAAGATAACTTAAAAACTTAAAACTGACAGCTCAAATTTTGGCAACTTAGCTTTTCTGTCGTTTGCTTCCCGGTAAGGCAACATTTCCTCGAACGACGCCTGGTCCACACCATTATCTTCTCCTTCCCCCCTGGCAAACTTGTGTGCGAGGGAATCTTCCTTTCTTTGAGCGAGAGAAAGAAAAGAAAATAAAGATATGGAGCCTTGCGGCTCGTTATTGCTTACCGGGATGGGTGCTGCACAACGTGTCAGATAATGCATGCAAAACAAAATGAAGAAAGCACGAAATTGACAAGATGTGCGGAGCACATGAGTTTTACTGATGCACGGGGTCTGCGCCCGGCTTTGTACAAAGGATTACATGCAACATGGGCAAGACTAGTACAAAAGGTGGTTGTCAGAATAGGTCCCGGCAACCGCGCCCTACGGGTAAAACTTACGAAGATGCTCAATATTCCAGGAGTTGCTCACCGGAATGCCATCTTCGGTCTCAAGGCGGACAGCGCCAGGCCTAGTGACTCGTCTCACCCGGTAAGGGCCTTCCCACTTTGGCTTCAACTTGTTGGAATTCTTGGCGGACTGAACACGCCGAAGAACAAGGTCGCCTTCCTCGAGACTTCTGGCACTAACTTTGCGGCTATGGTAGCGGCGCAAAGCTTGCTGGTAACGAGCGGCTCGTACAGCGGCCTGAAGACGGTCCTCCTCAAGGAGCAGCGCGTCATCTTGTCGCAGCTGATCTTGCTCAAGCTCATCATAAGCAAGCACTCGAGGTGACCCGTATACGAGTTCCGTGGGGAGAACTGCCTCTGCTCCATAGACTAGAGCGAAAGGTGTCTGGCCAGTGGCTCGATTTGGCGTCGTCCTGATCGACCAAAGAACCACCGGCAGCTCCTCAATCCAGTTTCTTCCGCACTTGTGCAGCCTGTCGAAAGTTCTTGTCTTGAGCCCTCGCAGCACTTCAGCGTTTGCCCTCTCCGCTTGACCGTTGCTTCTCGGATGAGCAACAGAAGCGAAGCAGACCTTGGCGCCAAGATCTTGGACGTACTGCATGAAGGTGCGGCTCGTGAATTGCGTGCCGTTGTCGGTGATGATCCTGTTAGGAATCCCAAAATGGCAAATAATCGACACGAAGAACTTGATTGCTGATCGTGTCTGTCACCTTCCTCCTTGCTTCCACTTCCGCCACTTTGTGAACTTGTTGATTCGACGTACAAGTACTCAAAGCCCCGACAACTTCGGGGAAAGGGGCCGAGATGTCGAGCCCCCCAGACCGAAAATGGCCAGGATAAAGGGATCGTCTGGAGAGTTTGAGCTGGCTGATGTATCTGCTTGGAATGGGCCGCACGCTTCACAATTGGTTACTTGTGCGGTTGCATCACGGAGGCTGTTGGCCAAAAGAAACCTTGCCGGAGCGCTTTGCGGCAAGTGCTCTTTGCGCCAATGTGGTGACCACATATGCCTCCATGTATTTCTGCCAACAGCTTCATCCATCTTCGATGAATACACTTCAATTTCACACCGTTGAGTCTTCTTACATGCAGAATGTTGTCGACAAACTGGTACATACTTGACTGCCGGGCTACTCTTTCCGCTTCTTCTTGCTCTTGGGAAGTTCTCTGTTCGAAGAAATGGGCGATCCGCTGTGCCCATCTTTGGAGCTCTGCGGCTCGACAACAAGGACTAAAGGCACATCTGCTGCTGCGGGAACATCCGCTTCTACGGCGAGAACCTGCGGCTCAGCCGGAGCTTGACGTCCCCCGGCAAGCTTGCCGGAGCAAAATTTGTCGGGAGCGTCTCCTTCAACGAAGCAAACCCTTGGGTTTGTCGGAGCAGACTACTCCTCAGCAGCCATGGCGCTGATCTTGGGGACCTTCTTGCCGGCGGCTTCAGGGAGCTCTGCCGGAAAGTAGTCACCAGAAACCAACTTCCTCTTCTTGCTCTGTCCAGTTGATGGTGCAACAGTTGGTTGAGTCAGCTTGAGCACGAAGATCCCTGGTTCCACAGGTAACTTAAGTGCGGCGCACTTCGACAGGCCATCAACAATGTCGTTCTGAGCTCTTGGAACATGTTCCATCTGTAGGCCGTCAAAATGCTCTTCTAGCTTCCTCACTTCATCAATATAAGCCTCCATCAACGGACTCCGATAATTCTTGTTCACTTGGCGGACGACAAGTTGTGAATCACCCTTGACAATGAGCTTCTCGATCCCAAGGTCCGCTGCGATCCTGAGACCGGCAAGCAAACCTTCATACTCTGCAGTGTTGTTCGTTGCTTTCTCCTTGGGAAAGTGCATCTCGACTACGTACTTGAGGTGCTCTCTGGTGGGAGCGACAAGTAGCACGCCCGCACCGGCGCCCTACAGCGAGAAGGCACCATCGAAGTACATAAGCCACTCCTTGCTTGCTTCCTTGACGGGGATGCTCGTTTCTGGAATTTCTTCGTCCTGTGTTGGCGTCCACTCTGCTATGAACTCTGCCAATGCTCTGCTTTGGATAGTTGAAGTGCTCTCAAACTTGAGACCAAAGCTTGACAGTTCCAGCGCCCACTCGACAATCCTGCCTGTTGCTTCTGGATTTTGCAGTATCCTCTTCAACGGGAAGCGAGTGACAACTGTGATCTCATGTGCTTGGAAGTAATGGCGCAGCTTTCTCGAGGCCATGAGAAGACCGAAAAGCAACCGCACACGAGTACCTCGACCTAGCTCCTGCGAAGGAACCGACAAAGTAAACTGGCGCTGCACCATCCTTTTCTGCATCTTCTCATGCTCCTGCGCAGATCCATCTTTGTCGGGACCAGAGCTTGTCGGTGAAGCCCCCTGCTTGTCGTTGGATGCCTCTGCCATGGTCTCCAGCTAATCATCTGCCTCTCTCTCTGCTACTAACGCAGCACTAACCACTTGATTGGTCGCCGCTAAATATAGCAGCAACTTCTCTTGTGGCTTAGGTGCGACAAATCTCGGAGTGGAGGACAGGTATCTCTTTAAGTCTGCGGCGCAGCCTCCGCTTCGAGTCCATTTCATTGGACCTGCCTTTTCAATATTTTGAAAAATGGCGTAAGCGCTTCAGCAGAACCTAGAGATAAACCTCTTGAGAGCAGCCACGCATCCGCAAGTCTTCGTACATCCTTGGCGACTTTGGTGCTTCAATCTGCTCAATGGCCTTGATCTTGTCGGGATTGGCCTCAATTCCCCGCTGAGAGACGAAGAACCGAGAAGCTTGCGGAGGGACTCCAAACACGCACTTCTCGGGATTGAGCTTGAGGTTGATTTTGCGCAGATTTGCAAAGGTTTCATCAAATCTTGAATCGAGTTGCCTGTCCTTGCTCTTGACCACTATGTCATCCATGTAGGCTTCCACATTTACGTGTATTTGCGGCTCAAAAGCCTGATGGACTACTCTTGCAAATGTTGAACCGGCATTCTTTAATCCGAAAGGCATCCGTACAAAACAGTATGTGCCACATGGGGTGATGAATGCGGTTTTCTCTTCGTCCTCTTCTGCCATGAAGATCTGATGATATCCTGAGTATGCATCAAGGAATGAAAGCAAATCACAACCGGCCGTGGAGTCAACAATCTGGTCGATACGCGGCAAAGGAAGTGGGTCTTTGGGAAAAGCTTTATTAACATCGGTAAAGTCGATACAAAGCCTCCATTTCCCATTTGCCTTGCGCACAACTACAGGGTTGGCCAACCACGTAGGATGGAGCACTCCTCTGACAAGGCCTGCTGCTTCCAACTTCTTGATTTCTTCTGCTATGAATTCTTGGCGCTCCACTGCCTGTTTCCTGACTTTCTGCTTGATGGGTCGCACATGAGGACAGACAGCGCGATGGTGCTCAATTACTTTCCTGGGAACACCGGGGATGCCAGACGGTTGCCATGCAAACACGTCGGCGTTCGCCCCGAGAAAGCAAGCGGCGCTTTCCTATTTAGGGTCAGCGTGGCGCGATGGTGAAGGTACCACCAGTGCCGTCCTCCTTGGCGGACACCTTCTTGGTCTGTGGAGCTGTCATCGTATTCTTACACTTGCCGGTGGGGCTCGATGGTGCGTCCTCGACGGTAGTGCAGCACTCCGAGGAGGTGCGCTTGCCGGAGTGGGCATCAGAGCTCTTGCCGTACTTGGTCTTCTTCTTCCCCCCGGGAGCTTCAGCGGCAAGTGTCTTGTGATCTGCTGCGGCTGCTGCTTCCCGGTAGATCTTGTCGGCGCAGATAAGAGCATCCTTCTTGTCGCCAGGGACAGAAATGACACTTATCGGGTCGGGCATCTTGAGCATGTTGTATGCATAATGAGAGGCCGCCATGAACTTGGCGAGTGCTGGACGGCCAAGTATTCCATTGTAAGGCAATGGAAAATCAGCAACGTCAAAGGTGACCCTCTCAGTCCTGAAGTTTAATTCGCTACCAAATGTCACCGACAATGTGATCTTTCCCTTTGGCTTGCTCCTTCCCGGATTGATTCCTTGGAATGTGCCGGTTTCTTTGAGCTCGCTGTCAGGGATCTGAAGCTTCTGGAGCACCGCAGAGGAGATCAGGTTCAAGCCGGCCCCGCCGTCAACTAACATCTTAGTGACTTTGAGGTTGCGGATAGTTGGTGAAACCAACATCGGCAAGCACCCGACCGCAGTTATGCGATCAGGGTGGTCCTCAATATCAAAGATGATAGGCGTGCTGGACCATTTCAGAGGCTTGCGCGACTCTACGGATGGTTCCGCTGCATTGACTTCCCGCATCCACTGCTTGAGCTGGCGGTGTGAAGTATGCAGAGATGCACCGCCGTCAACGCACAAGACCTCCGTGGCTTTCTGGAACTCCTGCTCATCGGCTTCGTCATCATCCATGTCTTCGTCGTCGTCGTCTTCATTTTCATCCTTGTCGCGGCCGCGGGGAGGTCGTCTCCTTGCCGCTGCTTGGCCTTGCCGCGGCGTCCCCCCCTACCTGGCGCGCCAAAGATGTCGGGGAAGCTTATCGTACCCACGAACACCTATGGGGCCGGCGGACCGAGCCCCTTCGGTTCGGCGGGGGGGCGGAGATCGCCGAAGAGCGGATCGGCGAAGAACACGAGTAGTTTACCCAGCTTCGAGCTCTCCGGAGATAATACTCCCTCTGCTGCTTGTGCGATTGTATTACGTTCTTGCTAGGGGCGTCGAGAGCTACAAGACCTAGCGTGGGAGTTCTCTAGTCTCGAATGAGTTGAACCCCCCTCGTTGTGCATGGGCCTCCTTTTATATGCTCAAGGGGTCACCGACGGTGGCAGCGTGAACAAGGGTAAAAATGGAAAAGGAGTGGCGGTTGGTACAACTACTTGTTGCTGGTGCTCCTTACCTAACCCCGACGGCGGGGACAAAGGCATTAAATGCCCGTCTAAGTCGACTAAACAGTGCAGGAAAGGACCGTCAGGGGCGCCACCGCTCGCCACGATGGCGATCTTGTCAGCGCCGCTTACCGCCGCGCTCCGCTGGCCGCACAGCCTCTTGCCACGCGCGCCTGGAAAGACCCCACGGCGACATGTTGATGGATGAGCTGGAGCGGAGGAACGGAGAGGTAGTCTGCCGCGGCAAGCGCCTTGCCGCGGTTGTTGCCTTGCCGCATCCGGAAGCTTGTCGCCCACCGGGCCTTCCCGGCAAGCTCCTCTTGTCGGGGCCTTGTCTTCTAGGTGCCTCGAGTGGTCTTCCCGGCAAGCTCCTCTTGCCGGGGCCTTGTCTCTTTGACTTAAATACTTTGTTCTTGAATGGCTCCAAAGGAACCACGGAGGAGCTAGGCGATCACCGCGGCAAGCCTCGCCGCGGGGTGCTGCAACTGCCCGTGCACAAGTTCGGGATACTAGGGTACCCCTATTCTAGTACACCGACACCTACGTACCCCCAAACCATCAGCAGAGGAGCAAAAACCCTATTTCCACTGCCGCAACCTTCTGTACCCGTGAGATCCCATCTTGGGGCCTTTTCCGGCGCTCCGTCGGAGGGGGCATTGATCACGGAGGGCTTCTACATCAACACCATAGCCTCTCCGATGATGTGTGAGTAGTTTACCTCAGACCTTCGGGTCCATAGTTATTAGCTAGATGGCTTCTTCTCTCTCTTTGGATCTCAATACAAAGTTCTCCTCGATTCTCTTGGAGATCTATTCAATGTAATCTTCTTTTGCGGTGTGTTTGTCGAGATCCAATGAATTGTGGGTTTATGATCAAGATTATCTATGAACAATATTTGAATCTTCTCTGAATTCTTTTATGTATGATTGGTTATCTTTGCAAGTCTCTTCGAATTATCAGTTTGGTCTGGCCTACTAGATTGATCTTTCTTGCATTGGGAGAAGTGCTTATCTTTGGGATCAATCTTGTGGTGCTCGATCCCAGTGACAGTAGGGGAAACACACGTATTGTATTGTTGCCATCGAGGATAAAAAGATGGGGTTTATATCATATTGCACGAGTTTATCCCTCTACATCATGTCATCTTGCTTAAAGCGTTACTCAATTCTTATGAACTTAATACTCTAGATGCATGCTGGATAGCGGTCGATGTGTGGAGTAATAGTAGTAGATGCAAGCAGGAGTCGGTCTACTTGTCACGGACGTGATGCCTATATACATGATCATACCTAGATATTCTCATAACTATGCTCAAGGGAAAACCAATGCAGTGCTCAAGAGGTAGCAGCAACCTTCTATACCCGTGAGATCCCATCTTGGGGCCTTTTCCGGCGCTCCGCCGCAGGGGGCATCGATCACGGAGGGCTTCTACATCAACACCATAGCCTCTCTGATGATGTGTGAGTAGTTTACCACAGACCTTCGGGTCCATAGTTATTTGCTAGATGGCTTCTTCTCTCTCTTTGGATCTCAATACAAAGTTCTCCTCGATCTTCTTGGAGATCTATTCAATGTAACTCTTTTTGCGGTGTGTTTGTCGAGATCCGATGAATTGTGGGTTTATGATCAAGATTATCTATGAACAATATTTGAATCTTCTTTGAATTCTTTTATGTATGATTGGTTGTCTTTGCAAGTCTCTTCGAATTATCAGTTTGGTTTGGCCTACTAGATTGATCTTTCTTGCAATGTTATAAGTGCTTAGCTTTGGGTTCAATCTTGCGTTGCTCGATCCTAGTGACAGAAGGGGAAACAACACGTATTGTATTGTTGCCATTGAGGATAAAAAGATGGGGTTTATATCATATTGCTTGAGGTTATCCCTCTACATCATGTCATCTTGCCTAATGCGTTACTCTGTTCTTATGAACTTAATACTGTAGATGCATGCTGGATAGCGGTCGATGTGTGTAGTAATAGTAGTAGATGCAAGCAGGAGTCGGTCTACTTATTGCCACTACCAAAAATACACTTCTGTGATGATACGTGTTTGTCACAGTAGGTCGCGTTTTTTTCATGCATGTACATCCATGACAAATTTATGACAGAATCAAGATAGTCATACCTGTGCTGTCGTAGAAGTGTTCCATGACATTACCGAAATTATCATCACGGAAGTGTCCACTTCCATGACGATAAATCGCGCGTCACAGAAGTGCTTTCGTCAAGGGTGACCGACACGTGGCATCCACCGTAACGGAACGCCATTAAGCTATCGGGTCAGGTTTTGGATTCGATAACCAGTTAACAGCCCCGACCAATGGGGATTTTCCATGTGTAAAACCATCATTGGCTGGAGGAAACACGTGTCGGCTCACCGTTGGGACAGATGTCATCCGCTCATTGGACCAAAGGCGCGTATGATACGTCGACACGTGGCACGACCCAACAGTGGCCCATTCCTGTGAAAAGGCCGACCCGTTTGACTTGGTCAAAAGCTGGCGGGCCGGCCCATGGAAAACCTGTTAATGGCCTGTTAGCATATAGCCCATTTACAACCCGCTAACCCAAGGCCCGTTACGCCCTATGCGAATTAGGCCCGATGGCGCCATCTGGGCCATCAATATGATTCAGCCCGTTTTCCTTCGGCCCATGTATGGCCCATGGCGTCTTCGGCCCATATGAGGACCTTTGTAACTCTTGGCCCATTAGCGGCCCGTCTTGGCGGCCCATAATGAACAGTGTATTACTTTACACCCATTAACGGACCGCGGTGAAACTGACCCGTAATGAACAGTGTAACACTTTATACCCATTAACGGGCCGTTATTCCGTTGGGTCGTTTCCAGCCCAAGTTAACTTTCGGCCTTCTGAGGGCCCATTTATTCTTGGGCTCATTTGCAGCATTCGGTTACTTACAACCCGTTACTGTCATTTTCTGCTTGTGGGCCAAATTCAGACCGTCGTTACAGTCGGCCCATTTGTGGTCCGTTAGTCTGTTGGGCCATTTTCATAGCATCACCAAATACGGCCTATTAACTGCCCATTATGGTCCGCCCATAAAACGTATGATTTCCATTATAGGCCGTCTCGGCCCATTAAAGGCCGATACAAGACCCATAAATGAGTCGGCGCCCATGGATCCTACGTGACGTAGAAGGCCCATGGATCTGCGAGGCGTAGAAGGCCCATGGACACTGCGAGGCGAGAAGGCCCATGGATCTGCGAGGCGTAGAAGGCCCATGGATCCTACGAGACGAGAAGGCCCATGGATCCTCTGAAACGTAGAAGGCCCATGGTCGGGCGAGTTGGCCCGTTTGAGCGATATAGCATATTCAAAGAATTATCCTACTCAATACTATCACCTCTTAAAAGCATACACTATACAACAAAGAGATCAAGGCATAGAAAGGTAGAATAATCCTACACTATACAATAAAGAAATTACAGCCGATCATACCCTTTGGGCATTATGGTGCGACACGGTGATAATAAAGCATACACAAACAACAAATTACATACCTTTGGCAAATCGGCTCATACATCATGGACGCGCATCAACTTAACTCCATTTGAACTATAATCTCTTGAGAAAATAGGATTGGCGGATTCGGTAGCACAAATTTCAGTCTGCAAAATCTCCAATTCCTTCATGGTTACTTCGGTGTCTTGTTTCGTTTTTTTGACTCCTGCATTTAATACCTGCATGTCCAGTCTCAACTTGTTGATTATACGTTGACAATCATGTACACGTTGTCTTGCCACCTCTAGTTGATGCTCGAGAACATCAGCACATTCCAATTCCAATCCATAATCATTCGGTAACGGCCATGCCGACTACTCGCAGATTTTTGTGTTGATATCACTTCATCCTGAAATGTTTCTGTAAGTACACATGACTAGGGCAAAAATATAGTTACAACAGTGAAGCTAACAAGACACTGTTTTGTACTACATGGCAAAACAAGACTAACAATAATGTTACACGCCACTTTCACAAAAGAATTGTTACACGTCATGAAGCATAAGCAGGTGATATTTTAAAAATTATAAAAAAGATAGTCTGTGCAGCCTGCATACAGAAATCCCTCTTAGATCACCAGAGGAGCATGATGTTGGGGCCCAATTGAAAACACAAACAAGTTACAAATTTAGATAGCACATTGCGTATAAGTAAGCAAGCAGTTGGCCATTCCGTACCTCAATTAAAGTCTTAGGGAGCATAATGAACAACAGAGGGTTTCATACAAACATACTACAGCAGGCAAAACTATGCAATCATTAGCGTAGTATAAACTAGATTGTGAGCCTCATGCAATAATAGTTGGTTAATAGATTTCAAAGCTTCAGGCACACTTCGGCAGAGTAATTAAATGGTAAGGCCTTTAATTATGTCAACTAATAGTGATACAAGTACCGAACATCAGGCATAATTATTTGGGCATCTCATTAAGTGAGGACAAATGAAGCAATTGAAAAGAGAAAATTAACTATGCCTGAAACAAACAAGGAATTGAACTGTTGAGTTGCATACAGTGACTTACCTTAGCAGGTTGAAGAGGCTCAGCGCAGCTCCTACTTCTCTTGCAAGGCTCCTTCCTAACATCTTGTATTTGGAAATCCTCAATCTTATCTTCGTTGCACCCCTCGCAAGGTGACACAAACTAGTTACTCGTCTCCTTGGAAGATAAATATGCATACTTTCGGTCTGTGAACACAAAAGGATGAGATTATAACAAAACAACACCACATAATGAAACATGCCGCATTTCTTGCACTTGCACACAATGAAATGAGCATTTACTATGTCGCACTATGTAAAAACTAGGCATACCTTGAACTGGATCTCTAGGTACTCTTGGAGAGCCCTCTTGTAGTGTCTGACCAAACCTTTATGTCACCTATGAGTTAGACAAGGCCCCACTACAGCAGCCCTTAGTGTTTAAATAGTTGACAAGCTCTGTTAGAGTGTTAGGTCAAGAACAACAAGTAATCAAAGCAAACAGTCCTAGTATGGCTGGCTGATGCAAACAAGCAATTGAACAGATGTGTGAGCAAATCTTACATATCAAGAAAAGAAGCAAAGAAGGAGGCTTAAAGACCATCACTTGACTGACCAGATTTAAGGGATGTGCAACGTATGAACTAACATAAACATTGTATATTCCAGATTCTACAATGGAATGCACATGTATTAGGTTATGCCATGTATGATGATGCCTAAATGTACTGATAGCAGGCAGGAGTGATTCATCATTGCACGCACAATTGAATTGCAGGTTAAGGGCCAGTTTGATTCCGCCTTTTCAGGGCATAATGTCAAAATAAGCCATAAAAGATGTAAACAAGTCATTTTTGAGTTACGGGCTTGGGCTTAACTAATTTCGCTTTGGAGGGGATGTTTCGGGTAGAACCTCACTAAAATTGAAGGAAGGGAATAGTGAAATGACTCTGTTGTCTGCCTATATTACACTCAAAATGCAACTGCTAACGCCCGTGTCACACCTGACCCTCAAGTAAAAAAAACACGCAAGCATTCATTGCCCTGCCCGCTTGCATCTCCTCTCCCCTTTCCCTCTACCTCGATCCCCTGCATGCAGCACTAGGGTTCCTCCAGCAAGCCGTCGCCACTGGTCCCATCTGGCCTAGTCCTCGATGATGCTATGTCCAGCTAGGCTACATGGCCGGCGGGTAGGGGCAAATCTCCCTGGCTGCTCCTCCCTCTGGCGCCGCCCTCATTCTCATGGTCTCCAGCAGCTGCTCCCTTGTGGTTCGTCCAACGCACTACCGGCGGGCGCTGCACAACCTGACTAATGCCACACTGCGCGAAGGCACCTTGTTCCCCTCCCTCCTCCCAGGCCATGGCCTTGAGGTCTGTTGAAGGATGAGCTCATCCAACAAGGTGAGGATCTCCTCGATTTTTGCCAAATTTTCATTACGATCCACTATCGATGAATTGCTATGAACTGCTTCTGCTGCTGCTATATGATGCATTGCTATGAGTTGCTCCTGCTGCTGCGATATGATGAATTGCTATGAGCTGCTGCTGCTGTATGATGAGTTGCTATGAGCTGCTGCTGCTGCTATATGATGAATTGCTATGAGCTGCTGCTGCTGCTAAATGATGAGTTGCTACAAGCTGCTCCTCCTGCTGCTATATGATGAATTGCTATGAGCTGCTCCTCCTGCTGCTATATGATGAATTGCTATAAGCTGCTCCTGCTGCTGCTATATGATGAATTGCTATGAGCTGCTGCTGGTATATGATGAATTGCAGACTGCTGCTGCTGTATGATCAGTTGCTATGAGCTGCTGCTACTGCTATATGATGCTTTCAGGTGGTGCTGCTATATGATGCTTTCAGGTGGTGCTGCTATATGATAATAACCAGCCACTTGGACCATCGAATTTCAATAAATAATTGTTCTTCATTTAAATGTGGGTCATGCGTTCTTCGTTTAAATTAGGCAATGGGATCTCTATGGAAAACATTGACCAAAGTAGATTGTGCCAAGTAGATGGTATCTTTGTATTTGCATTTTGAGCAAATAGTGATGGTCTGTTTTCCTATCATATTAATTACTGCACTGGGTTCAATTTGTGATGTTTGCAAGTCAAATTAATTTCCATATGGGCAGCAAAATGAAAAATATATATAATGCAATCTAGACTTTCCACTGATCATACCAAAGATAAGCTGAAAATGCAATGAAAAGAACTGGTTGGCGTATTACATGGAGCTTATATTCACAGGTGCTTATTTTCTTAGGATAACTCGTAATAACTGTCCCTAAGAAACTTGGCTAATAGAACTGGCATACAAATAACATGTCACGATGATTGCAATGGAGGAGTGACGTACCATAGCACACTGCATAGGCTCACCGCCGCCTCTCCTTTTTTTGCGATGTTCCATGAAATTGCCACATACAACTTGTACTTTTTCATTGTGTAACCCTATCTGCAAGTTGACACGGCTAATTTCAGACATCTCTACATGATACTACATTGCATATCCCTTTGCATATTTAAACCACCAATTAACGATTGTGTGCGTACCATAAACTAGCCATGACTCAGATCTTTGGACTGGCAGGCACTCTAAGGGAGCCTAATGTAGTGCACTGGAATTCCTACATGCCACCTATGATTTTGTGTAATGTACCGCCCCTGTTCCTAAATATGTCTTTGTAGAGATTCCAGTATGGACCACATACAGATGTATATAGATGCATTTTCGAGTGTAGATTCACTCATTTTGCTCCGTATGTAGCCTATAGTGGAATCTCTAGAAAGACTTATATTTAGGAACGGAGGTACGAGGTAGTATCATGTATGACATCTACATATCTAATTTAGCAGCCAGTAGTAGAAATCATTGTCTGCACGAACGGATTACTGGTCGAAAATCCTAGCAAAGCACGCAGCCAGGCACAAAACAATACAAGAGAGAGAACCGCGCTTACAAGATCATAGCAATGCCTCAGTCCAGGATCTTGGTTGGCCAAGCTGTTAGATCCAGAAGAAACACCGTGCTTGTAGTTTTTGCCAGCTGCATAACAGGTAACAACGACCGGTTAGTATATTTGAAGTACATCAGGCAGGTGATGCTGGACAGGTTTAAAGGTGACAAGTACCTAGGCCGTGGCGGGTGCTTGGCATCTCTCCAGACGGTGGGAATCAGGTTAGAAACGTCGAGGGTGATGACGCTGCGCTGGCTGTCAGGGTCCGGTAAGGAGATCTAGAACCGTCGAGTAGGGTGTTTGTGGAGCGGCTCCGGTAGGGTGGACTACAGTGTGGGCTGATACGTCTCCAACGTATCTATAATTTTTGATTGCTCCATGCTACTTTATCTACTGTTTTAGGCAATGTTGGGCTTTATTATCCACTTTTATATTATTTTTGGGACTAACCTATTAACCGGAGGCCCAGCCCAGATTTGCTGTTTTATGCCTATTTCAGTATTTCGAGGAAAACGAATATCGATTTGAGTCAAACGGAACGAAATCAACTGGAGAAGTTATTTTTGGAAGGAAACCCACCTAATGGACTTGGACCCGACGTCAGAAGATACGGGAGGTGCTCACGAGGGTGGGGGCGCGCCCTCCCCCTGGGCGCGCCCCCCTGCCTCGTGGGGCCCCCGTAGCTCCACCGACGTTCTCCTTTCACCCATATATACCATCGTACCCTAAAACTTCCAGAACAGAAGATAAATCAGGAGTTCCGACGCCGCAAGCCTCCAGAGCCACGAAAAACCAATCGGGACCCCTTTCCGGTACCCTGCCGAAGGGTGGATCCATCTCCGGTGGCCATCTTCATCATCCCGGCGCTCTCCATGACGAGGAAGGAGTAGTTCACCCTCGGGGCTGAGGGTATGTACCAGTAGCTATGTGTTTGATCTCTCTCTCTCTCTCTCTCTCTCTCTCATGTTCTTGAGGTGATACGATCTTGATGTATCGCGAGCTTTGCTACTGTAGTTGGATCTTATGATGTTTCTCCCCCTCTACTATCTTGTGATGAATTGAGTTTACCCTTTGAAGTTATCTTATCGGATTGAGTCTTTATGAGAACACTTGATGTATGTCTTGCCGTGATTATCTGTGGTGACAATGGGATATCATGTGCCACTTGATGTATGTTTTGGTGATCAACTTGCGGGTTTCGTGACAATCGGGAACCTATGCATAGGGGTTGGCACACGTTCTTGACTCTCCGGTAGAGACTTTGGGGCACTCTTTGAAGTACTTTTATGTTGGTTGGATGAATCTGAGATTGTGTGATGCATATCGTATAATCATGCCCACGGATACTGGAGGTGACAATGGAGTATCTAGGTGACATTATGGTTTTGATTGATTTTTATCTTAAGGTGTTATTCTAGTACGAACTCTTTTATAGATTGATCCGAAAGAATAGCTTTGTGGTGGTTTCGTACCCGACCATAATCTCTATGTTTGTTCTCCGCTATTAGTGGCTTTGGAGTGACTCTTTGTTGCATGTTGAGGCCTTGTTATATGATCTATCTATGTTATTATTGTTGAGAGAACTTGCACTAGTGAAAGTATGAACCCTAGGCCTTGTTTCCTATCATTGCAATACCGTTTACGCTCACGTTTATCACTTGTTACCTTGCTGTTTTTATATTTTCAGTTTACAAATACCTATATCTACCATCCATATTGCACTTGTATCACCATCTCTTTGCCGAACTAGTGCACCTATACAATTTACCATTGTATTGGGTGTGTTGGGGACACAAGAGACTCTTTGTTATTTGGTTGCAGGGTTGCTTGAGAGAGACCATCTTCATCCTACGCCTCCCACGGATTGATAAACCGTAGGTCATCCACTTGAGGGAAATTTTCTACTGTCCTACAAACCTGTGCACTTGTAAGCCCAACAACAGCTACAAGAAGAAGGTTGTGTAGTAGACATCAAACTCTTTTCTGGCGCCGTTGCCGGGGAGGTGAGTGCTTGAAGGTATATATTTAGATCTTGCAATCGAATCTTTTTGTTTCTTGTTTTATCACTAGTTTAGTCTATAAAAGAAAACTACAAAAAATGGAATTGAGTTTGTCTCATACGCTTCATCTTTTTAATATCTTTCGTGAGAATGATGGAAAGGAAAATTGTGCTCAAGTGCTAGAAGAAGAAATCTATAAAATGTTTGGCACTAAATCTTTGAATGATGAGCATGATTGCAATGTTGTTAGTATGAATTCCTTGAATATCCATGATGCTAATGATATGCAAAGTCACAAGCTTGGGGAAGCTATGTTTGATGGAGATGATATTTTTTGTCCCCCAAGCTTTGATGAGCAAATTTACTATGATGAAAGCATGTCCCCTGTCTATGATGATTATTGTGATGACACGTATGCTTTAAATAATAATGATAACCATGAAACTTGTCATCTTGATCTTAATTTTCAATTATATGATAATTATTTTGTTGAGTTTGCTCCCACTACTATGCATGAGAAGAATTTTGCTTATGTGGAGAGTGATAAATTTTCTATGCTAGTAGATCATGAAAAGAATGCTTTAGGTGCTGGTTATATTGTTGAATTCATTCATGATGCTACTGAAAATTATTATGAGGGAGGAACATATGCTTGTAGGAATTGCAATAATATCAAGTTTCCTCTCTATGTGCTTAAAGTTTTGAAGTTATGCTTGTTTTACCTTCCTATGCAAGTTGATTATTGTTCCCATAAGTTGTTTGCTCACAAAATCCCTATGCTTAGTAAGTGGGTTAGACTTAAATGTGCTATTCATATTCTTCATGATGCTCTCTTTATGTTTCAATTCCTATCTTTTATGTGAGCATCATTGAAATCATAATGCCTAGCTAGGGGCGTTAAACGACAGCGCTTGTTGGGAGGCAACCCAATTTTATTTTAGTTTCTGGCTTTTTGGTTCTGTTTAGTAATAAATAATCCATCTAGCCTCTGATTATATGTGGTTTTATGTTTTAATTAGTGTTTGTGCCAAGTAGAACCTTTGGGAAGACTTGGGTGAAGTCTTTATGATCATGCTGTAAAAAACAGAAACTTTAGCGCTCACGATATTAGCTATAACTTTTTGCTGGAGAGTGCTATTTAGTTGATTCTTTTTTAATATGATTACTTGACAAATTCCTCAGGTCCACCAATTTATTTTAGAATTTTTGGAGTTCCAGAAGTTTGCGTTAGTTACAGATTACTACAGACTGTTCTGTTTTTGACAGATTCTGTTTTCATTGTGTTGTTTGCTTATTTTGATGAATCTATGGCTAGCAAAATAGTTTATAAACCATATAGAAGTTGGAATACATTAGGTTTAACACCAATATAAATAAAGAATGAGTTCATTACAGTACCTTGAAGTGGTGTTTTGTTTTCTTTCGCTAACGGAGCTTACGAGTTTTCTGTTAAGTTTTGTGTTGTGAAGTTTTCAAGTTTTGGGTAAAGATTCGATGGACTATGGAATAAGGAGTGGAAAGAGCCTAATATTGGGGATGCCCAAGTCACCCCAAGGTAATATTCAAGGATAACCAAGAGCCTAAGCTTGGGGATGCCCCGGAAGGCATCCCCTCTTTCGTCTTCGTTCATCGGTAACTTTACTTGGAGCTATATTTTTATTCACCACATGATATGTGTTTTGCTTGGAGCGTCATGTCATTTTGTTTTGTTTTATTTTCTGTTAGTTAGAATAGTGTTTTGCACCTTTAGTTTCAATAAAAAAAGTCAAGGATAGCCTTTGCCATGCTTATTTTGCAAGTATGCATGTTGCTGTTTGAAAACAGAAAGTTTACCGCTGTTGCAAAAATTCTCTAGAAAAGTCAGAGAGTGGTATAATGTTTAATATTTTTGCATATTGAGATATGATAAATTTATTACAGTGGTAATTTTAGTTCATAATTTTTGGAGTTATGGAAGTATGATGAATCTTGCATTCTTTACAGACTGTACTGTTTTGGCAGATTGATGTTATGTTTGCATTGTCTGCATATGTTTGCTTGTTTAATGATTCTATTTGATGATAGGAGTATTAAATATGCAGAGGCATTTAGTATGCAATGTTGAATAATAATTTAAGTGATTTGTTACAGTAGAAAATGACAAGGTTTTGCATTGGTTTATACTAACCTATCTCACGAGTTCTTGTTGAGTTTGTTGTGGATGAAGCTTTTGATAAAAAGAGAAACCATGATATGAGAGGAATTAAGGAGACACAAAAGTTCAAGCTTGGGGATTCCCAAGGCACCCCAAGATAATATTTCAATAAGTCTCAAGCATCTAAGCTTGGGGATGCCCCGGTAGACATCCCACCTTTCTTCTTCAACAACTATCGGTTAGTATCGGTTGAGCCTAAGTTTTTGCTTCTTCACATGAGTTGTGCTATCCTTGTAATGTAGTTTTCTTTAGCGTTGCTTGCTGTTTGAATAAAGTATCAAGATATGAAATTATTAAATGGGGAGTCTTCACATAGTTGTATAATTATTCGACTACTCATTGATCTTCACTCATATCATTCGGAGTAGTTTGTTGTTTGCTCTAGTGCTTCACTTATATCTTTTAGAGCATGGTGGTAGTTTTATTTTGAAGAAATAGATGAACTCTCATGCTTCACTTATATTATTTTGAGATTCTTAAATAGCATGTTAATTTTTTTAAATAATCATAATATGCTAAGCATAAAAGATTTGTAAGAATTCTTATGAGTGTGTTGAATACTAAGAAAAGTTTGATACTTGATAATTGTTTTGAGATATGGAGGTAGTGATATTAAAGTCGTGCTAGTTGGGTGATTGTGAATTTGAGAAATTCTTGTGTTGAAGTTTGTAAGTCCCGTAGCATGCACGTATGGTTAAAGTTGTGCAACAAATTTGAAACATGAAGTGTACCTGGCTTGTGCATCCTTATGAGTGGCGGTCGGGGACGAGCAATGGTCTTTTCCTACCAATATATCCCCCTAGGAGCAGCATGCGTAGTACTTGATTTTGATGACTTCTAAATTTTGCAATAATTATATGAGTTCTTTTGACTAATGTTGAGTCCATGGATTATCGCACTTTTACCTTTCCGCCTTTGCTAGCCTCTTGATGCCGTGCATTGCCCTTTCTCACCTCGAGAGTTGGTGCAAACTTCGCCGGTGCATCCAAACCCCGTGATATGATACACTCTTTCACACATAAACCTCCTTATATCTTCCTCAAAACAGCCACCATACCTACCTATTATGGCATTTCCATAGCCATTCCGAGATATATTGCCAAGCAACTTTCCACCGTTCCGGTCATCATCATCATGACATACTTTACTTTTGTCATATTGCCATTGCATGATCATGTAGTTGACATTGTATTTGTGGCAAAACCACCATGCATTATTTTTCATACATGTCACTCTTGATTCATTGCACCATCCCGGTACACCGCCGGAGGCATTCATATAGAGTCATACCTTGTTCTAGTTTCGAGTTGTAATCCTTATGTTGTAATCAATAGAAGTGTGATGATCATCATTATTAGAGCATTGCCCAAATAAAAAAAGGCCAAAAAAAGAAAGGCCCAAAAAAAAGAGAAAGGCCAAAAAAAAGAAAGGACCAAAAAAATAAAAAAAATAAAAAGGGCAATGCTACTATCTCTTTTTCCACACTTGTGCTTCAAAGTAGCACCTTGTTCTTCATGTAGTGAGTCTCATATATTGTGCTTCAAAGTAGCACCATGTTTTTCATATAGTGAGTCTCATAAGTTGTCTTTTCATACTAGTGGCAATTTTTCATTATAGAACTTGGCTTGTATATTCCAACGATGGGCTTCCTCAAAATGCCCTAGGTCTTCATGAGCAAGCAAGTTGGATGCAGACCACTAGTTTTCTTTTGTTGAGCATTCATAGCTCTAGTGCATCCGTTGCATGGCAATCCCTACTCCGCGGTTGAAAAAGTTTGAGATTATTTAAGTATGAAACAATTGCTTGGCTTGTCATCGGGGGTATAGAAGTTGGGAACATCTTTGTGTGACGAAAATGAAGCATAGCCTAACTATATGATTTTCTAGGGATGAACTTTCTTTGCCATGTTATTTTGAGAAGACATAATTGCTTTGTTAGTATGCTTGAAGTATTATTATTTTTATGTCAATATGAACTTTTGCCTTGAATCTTTCGGATCTGAATATTCATATCACAAGTAAGAATAATTACATTGAAATTATGCCAACTAGCATTCCACATCAAAAATTATCTTTTTTATCATTTACCTACTCGAGGACGAAAGGTGAATTAAGCTTGAGATGCTTGATACGTCTCCAACGTATCTATAATTTTGATTGCTCCATGCTACTTTATCTACTGTTTTAGGCAATATTGGGCTTTATTATCCACTTTTATATTATTTTTGGGACTAACCTCTTAACCGGAGGCCCAGCCCGATTTGTTGTTTTATGCCTATTTCGAGATTTCGAGGAAAAGGAATATCGACGGAGTCAAAACGAACGAAATCAATTGGAGAAGTTATTTTGGAAGGAAACCCACCTCATGGACTTGGACCCCACGTCGGAAGATACGGAGGTGCTCACGAGGTGGGGTGCGCCCACCCCTGGCGCGCCCCCTGCCTCGTGGGGCCCCCGTAGCTCCACCGACGTTCTCCTTTCACCCATATATACCATCGTACCCTAAAACTTCCAGAACAGAAGATAGATCAGGAGTTCCGACGCTGCAAGCCTCCAGAGCCACGAAAAACCAATCGGGACCCCTTTCCGGTACCCTGCCGGAGGGGGATCCATCTCCGGTGGCCATCTTCATCATCCCGGCGCTCTCCATGACGAGGAAGGAGTAGTTCACCCTCGGGGCTGAGGGTATGTACCAGTAGCTATGTGTTTGATCTCTCTCTCTCGTGTTCTTGAGGTGATACGATCTTGATGTATCGCGAGCTTTGCTATTGTAGTTGGATCTTATGATGTTTCTCCCCCTCTACTATCTTGTGATGAATTGAGTTTCCCCTTTGAAGTTATCTTATCGGATTGAGTCTTTATGAGAACACTTGATGTATGTCTTACCGGGATTATATGTGGTGACAATGGGATATCATGTGCCACTTGATGTATGTTTTGGTGATCAACTTGCGGGTTTCGTGACAATTGGGAACCTATGCATAGGGGTTGGCACACGTTCTTGACTCTTCGGTAGAGACTTTGGGGCACTCTTTGAAGTACTTTTATGTTGGTTGGATGAATCTGAGATTGTCTTATGCATATCGTATAATCATGCCCACGGATACTTGAGGTGACAATGGAGTATCTAGGTGACATTAGGGTTTTGGTTGATTTGTATCTTAAGGTGTTATTCTAGTACAAACTCTTTTATAGATTAATCCGAAAGAATAGCTTTGTGGTGGTTTCGTACCCGACCATAATCTCTACGTTTGTTCTCCGCTATTAGTGGCTTTGGAGTGACTCTTTGTTGCATGTTGAGGCCTTGTTATACGATCTATCTATGTTATTATTGTTGAGAGAACTTGCACTAGTGAAAGTATGAACCCTAGGCCTTGTTTCCTATCATTGCAATACTGTTTACGCTCACGTTTATCACTTGTTACCTTTCTGTTTTTATATTTTCAGTTTACAAATACCTATATCTACCATCCATATTGCACTTGTATCACCATCTCTTCGCCGAACTAGTGCACCTATACAATTTACCATTGTATTGGGTGTGTTGGGGACACAAGAGACTTTTTGTTATTTGGTTGCAGGGTTGCTTGAGAGAGACCATCTTCATCCTACGCCTCCCACGGATTGATAAACCTTAGGTCATCCACTTGAGGGAAATTTGCTACTGTCCTACAAACCTGTGCACTTGCAGGCCCAACAACGTCTACAAGAAGAAGGTTGTGTAGTAGACATCATGGGCGAAGCGGATCTGTGGCCGTGGACGAGGGCGTAGGTGAAGCTGCTCCGGTGGTTGGGTTAAGGATGGTGTCGACGACGCGGATCTGCGGCCATGGACGGGGCATCCGAAGCTGCTCCGGTGGTTGGGTTAAGGATGGTGTCGACAATGCGGATCTACGATCGTGGACGGGGCGTCAGAAGCTGCTCCGGTGGTTGATTTAAGGGTGGTGTCGACGATGCGGATCTGCGGCCGTGGACGGGCGTCCGGTTGCCCGTAGGTTGGATGAGGGTGCGAGGAAGCAGATCTGAGGCCGTGGACTTGTTAGTTGGCAAAGCGGCCCCGGTAGGGTTGAGAATGTTATAGGCGAAGCTACTCCGGTAGGGTTGACGCTGGTGTCGGTGAAGCGGCTCCGGTAGGGTTGAGGAAGGTGTCGGCGAAGCGGCTCCGTTAGGGTTGAGGAAGGTGTCAGCGAAGAGGATCAGAGGCCGTCGACGGGGGCGTCGGTGGGGCGGCTCCGGGGGGGGGGGGTGTGGACGAAGCGTCTCCGGTGGGGAGTACGAATGAGCCGCTGCAGATGCACGGCGGTTGACGAGAGTACCGGCGAAGCAGATCCCAGCGCCGTGGACAAGGCCGGCACTGAATGGGCTGTGGTACAGTGGTGGATGAGTAGTCTACTTGTTTCTAGGGGAGGTGGGAGGGGTAGATGCGGCCGCAGGCAGATCCGGCGAGGTGGGCCTTGTTGGCGATGAATGGGCTATGGTAAGCGGTGGATGACCAGTCTAGGGTTTCGAGAGGGAGGGAGAAAAAGGCGATGAAATACGGACGACATGATGTAAGATGCTCTGGTCTGTGGAGTTAGTCGTTTTTGCGGGAGGGGGAGAGGAAATGGGGGTGCCGTGTAGTGGGGGAACGGAAGTTACCAAAGCAGCCCCGACCAATCATGTAGATGAGGGAGGTATTGTAACTGTTGGTCTCCGTGCACCAAGGACAAAAGGGGATTTCGCATGCTAAAGACTAAGGTGGTGGAAATTTTAGAAGGAGGCGGAGATTTTGCCGCCATGGATCGCTCGTATCCAGTTTCAACTAATTTTGGACTGTGCTAGCGGGAAGGTTATGCTAGACTGTACACGGGCACGCGTCGTGAGTTAATAACGGTGTGAAGTCCACCCAGAAAAAAGACAATAACTCGGGATGATGCGCCGATAACTTGGACGCTCACACGGGCGCCGCCAATCGACGGTGTAGTGGCGCTTTCACAAAAGGGATCAAACGCTCAGCCTATGTATTTCTCGTAAATAGATAATTTAGTGCCATTGGTTATTTACTTTAAACATAATGCAATGACGTGTTAGTGTAGAGGCGCACAAAAAGAAATGGATATTGTAGTTAGCTACTTAAAAGTGTTACCTCATATGATTACATAGCCTCCATTTCATAAATTATGCACCGCTGAATTCATATATGAATATTACATATATTACTTCAAAATAGAAACTTAAATCATCCAAGACTAATGAATTTGAACGCAAGAGTAATAATGGTGCATGTGCATGATAGCTACATTGGTTGTTTGAAGAAACATCACTGTAACTTAGGCATGCACAACTGAAAAGGTTTATTTAAATTGAAAAAATGTGATATGTGGGTGTCCAATCTTTATAGCGTTGAATCGATATTGTACCTTTGGCCACGATACGAAGTAGATATTGACTTATATTCAAGCGATGCACATCCACGATCGCTAGATAGTGATACGTGAATGAATTGTGCAATCTCTCTCACACGCATACATATCTCATTTCCCTGTGGGCATCGGAATCACACACGCGCACTTCATGTATTTCTCTCCTCCGTCGTGGTTAAATTAAATCTTTCTACCCGCCCTACAAGTCTCTCACAGAAACACACACGCCTCTATGTCTAACACGCCCACCCCTTTAATTCCGCCCACCCACAGCCACTAATGTCTCAAAGTATAATAATGTCTCTCACACATATGCTCTCTACCTATCCCTTAATATAGCTAGATATGTGTCACACAAACTCCTTCTCCCTACTAGCAAGATGCCCATGTGCGTTGCACGGAACATCAAGATGCATTTGTATGAGAAGTTTATCTTGTGGGAGAAAAGGATGAACGAGGGAATGCCTTATTTGCAAATGCGGAGAGGGGTGTGGGTATCTTTTTGCAAAATTGCCATATTTTCCTTCCTATCCGTCAGATATAAATCGGATGGCATATATTGTAGGATGGCAGGAACACCATCATCACCAACTCTGTTTTTTTATAAGAGTAGAGATATGTGAGTGTCACTGCCCCCCCACACACACCCACACTTCCCAACACCGAAGGAGTAGGGTGACACCTCAATCTTGATACTAATCTATCGACTGGTTTCTCTCTCAAACATACACACACACACACACACACACTACCCGACACCGAAGGAGTAGGGTGGCACATCGATCTTGATAATAATCTAGCGACTCCTTGTTCAAACACACACAGACACACACACACACTCACTAGTTGTGCATCTGTGCCTCACTGCACACACTCGACACGTCTTTCTCCCCCCAACAATGACAGCAGAAGGGTGACAACTCGATCTGATCATAATCATCAATTGGTTTCTCTCTCAAACATTGTGTCTCGGTGCCTCGCTCGGTAGCCCCCTCGATATGTAGACTTCTTGCGCGCGCACAGCTGTAGTGATGATGACGCTGAACCCAGTGTGCCTTGTTTTTACCGGCCTCATGTGATAGTTTTCACCTTGTTTTCTGTTAATTAACAAGGCAACCTTTTCTTTGTTACTACTAGTGAATCTGAAATCATTCGGGGCAGACATACAATATATCACTTCAACCCAATTATCGCAGCAACTATTTTAAAAGAAATTAGCTAGTTGCCCGTGCGTTGCACGGAACATCAAGATGCATTTGTATGAGTAGTTTATCTTGTGAGAGAAAAGGCTGAATGAGGGAAGGCCTTATTTGTGAACGTGGAGAGACGTGTGGGTATATTTTTGCAAAATTGCCAGAGTTTCTTTCCTATCCATTAGATATAAATCCGACGGGCTATATTGCAGGATGGCACACACACCATCATCACCAACTCTGTTTTCTACTTTTCCGTCGAAAATACTTGTCATCAAAATGGATAAAATAGATGTATCTAAAACTAAAATACGTCTAGATACATTTCCTTTTATCCATTTTGATGACAAGTATTTCCGATGGAGGGAGTATTTGTCTTTAGAGATTTCAACAAGTGACTATGACCGGACCTTACCAACATACTCAAAAAGTAGTCCATAATTTTGATGTTACCTCTTTTCTTGGCGGTGCAAAGGCCATCTGGATACCTCATAAATAAATCAAGGACAAATCTGACCCCTTCACGAAAAGACATACGTGGCAAAATGAGTGAATCTACACTCTAAAATATGTCTACATACACATCCGTATGTGGTAGTCCATTTGAAATCTGAAAAGACAAATATTTAGGAACGAATGGAGTATATATAAGAGTAGACATGGAGATATATCTCAGATGGTCTACAACAAAAATGTGCTGGGCTGGTTAGCGCTGGATGCTCGCAACGCGATGACATGAGTTCAATTCTGTCTTTTAACTTTAGATTTGTATATTATATATTACTCTACTTATTTAATATATACTTCTTTTCACATCAGATCGACAAGTGGAACCCATGAGTACTTAGAATATTAAGGATGGACTTGTTTCTTTTTAACTTTCATGACGGTGTAGCCACCTCGCAAGTCACGTGTACACTGTACATGCAATTAACTTTTATAGAGGGACAATCATACATGAAATTAACTCAAATGGATTGGATGTCACTCTATAATTTCCAACATAAAGAGCATCTCCAACGGCAGCCGGCAAATTTCCTCCGCTTCCTTCCGCTGGAGGATTTACATCAAACGCCAGTGCATACATTTTACAACTCTAACCAACCAGATGAAATTCGTGCAAACATGGACTGATTTCATATAAGCATGAAGGATTTCAGTATAAAAGAGCCGGATCTTCATATAAACATGATGGATTTCATTACATTTACATGAACTAAGAGGTGCCAATTCAGCTCTCTTGTATAATTAATACTCCCTCCGTCCGGAAATACTTGTCCTAGAAATGGATATATCTAGACTTATTTTAGTTCTAAATGGCTGCCCGCGGATCCCTTTGTCTTCCTCATGTCCATCAGACACTTGCGGGGTCGACGAAGGTCCTCGGAAGAGACGAAGCAGCAAAGAAACCACCTGAATCCGCGGTCGTCGCCTTGGCGGTGGCCTTCATGGGTCCCAAGTGGCAGTGGCCTCCCGTGTTCTACTTCTCCTCGATGATGGCGGCGGACACGGAGAAGCTGGCAACCGACTTGTCGCTCTCCACGCACCCGACTTCTGTCTCTGCCTGCATGGCGCTGCCGCAGGCACGGGAGGCGCGGCCACCGCAGACACTGGTGGCGCAGTACGACGCGGTAGCGACGGCGCCCGTACCGGCGTGCTCGCCGCCGTGCCGGCGTGGAGCAACTCGCCACTCCTCATCGAGCCGAACTGGAGCGGTGAGTTGCTGAACCACGCTACCGCTTAGCGGCAATCGCTCCGTTGGGCCAAGCGAGGTTGGTGAAGCACCGAGCTGCCTCGCCCGTATCCGGAGGGCTCGGCGAACCACCCAGCCGGGTAATATGCCGGAGAACAGCTCATCGTAAGCCATCGGAAGGGTGGAGAAAATGGTGAAGGAGGAGATGGGGGAGCGGCGGAGGGGTGCGATTCTTGCCCGCTATCTGTCTGGCCTCGTGTAAATAGAGGGCGGACGGTAGGAGCTCGGCCGGTGTTGCGTTTAATTCCGGCCCGCTCATGAACGGACGTGTGGCCGGAGTAGGATTCTCGGTTTGCATGCGGGTTTAACGGAGGGGTTTAATGGAGGCGCCGGGCGTGCAGCGGGCGGCGCAGTACTACTCCTATTCGATTTGACAGCATTAATGAGCCGTCAAATCACATAGGCCCTCGCCTCTCGTGAAACCAACCGAGCTAGACTGCCCCGCCCTCTAGCCTTTTAAAAAATGTATATACTCCACTTTTGTACAGTAGTAGTATCGATGGATTGTGCCATGGAGCAAAACTTGAAATTAAGAAAAAGGTGGTACATATAAAGAGCGCTCGTGAACTATGCGCCACGCATGGCAATAAATAAAGCACTACATGATACTTATATGATACATGGCGCAGGAGTACTAAGTATTATTAATACAGTTTTGCTAGAACTCATCTAGATGAGATATAATTTGGTCTCATTCATCTTTTATAGCCATTGGATGTGATGCTATAAGATGCGTGTGTCTTGACGTGGGTTGTATTTGTTCTGTGCAACTAACTAACCACTGCATGTCATGTTTGATAGTCTCAAGTCATTAAAAGCATACAAGCCCCACATCTCTTCTTGGTTGATTCCTCTATTTATGTCAAAAAATAAGAAACAACGTGAGAGTTAATGCACCACGCCTATGTGTTTACTAGTATTTGGTTTTCGTAAGATGACTTAATACTCACCTAGACGGAGGGAGTATTCGATTTGGCAGCGGGCGGCGCAGTTCCCCATACGCCTTTAATGCAGACGAGGGAGGGAGTAGCGGTTCCCGATATGTTGAACGAACAATGCATCCTCCTTCAATTAATGCATGAGGGAAGTAATGGGAGGAGGTCCGGGAAAAGAGGCTGCACGATGTGAATGCAATGCAGTTTGCCCTCATTGCCCTCATATAAAGGCGCCCCTCCTCCATTCCAATGCATCTACCACATCGTATGCACCTAAGCACTTGCCTAAGCACCTACACTAAGCGCAAAAGAGCTTGCTCCAGACCCATGGTGGCGATGCGCGTGAGTGGCCAGCGGCTGCGCCAGATGGTCCACGACGCCGGCCTACGGCATGGCGCCGAGGATCGTCTCCAGACGGTGTTGGAGACCGGCTGGTGGATGGCCACCGTCGACGCCAACTACGACTCTCAGTTGGACCAGATGATCGTTTCCACCAGCAACAAGTTCACCGTCCTCAAGAAGCTCGCGGACGACATCGCCGTACTCCTCCAGCCTGCGCGCCCGGGCACCTCATTGCCTGCCACCCTAATTGGCCTCCATGGCCGGAACCTCTTTCAAGCACTGGTGGCCCTGCGACTGCCCGCCGACGCCACGAAGAATGTCCACCTGGAGGTCGCGCTCGCCGTGAGGCGCCTCGCCCTGCAAGAATTCGTCGACCTACACATCCACGCGTACGAGCAAATCGTGTACATAGGTATCTACAAGGCCAGTGAGGACGCTGTTGGCCTTCCTCAACCGGTTGGAAGCCTTGGATGCCTTTGTTGAGAAGCACCTCGACCTCGCCACAAAAGCCGCCGCTCCTTAGCCGCCGGTCGGTGGCCCGGCGCACTAAGTTGAGGAGGAGGAGGTCGTACGTTCGTGGATCCATCTTTCTTCTTGCCTTCTGTAACCACCACTGCGATCGCATCATCGTGGCCTTAATTCTTATTGTGCTGTTGCATTCTCGTTCCAGTCAATACCGACATGTGCGACCCCTTTGCTTAATTATATGCATCACTGTAACTAGTACTCCATCCGTCAATTTATAAGTTGTGCTTACGTTTTCCATCAACTTCGTGCAACGCGCGGGCATCTTGCTAGAAACACTAGAATATGTCTATATAATCCGTATGTGATAGTCCATTTGAAATCTCAAAAAAGACGAATATTTAGGTACGGAGGGAGTAATATATTAGGAGTATATCAAAACAATAGTGATTTGTTTCAAGTTTGTGAACAAATACTGATATTCTACTCCTTTGGATCCGTCGCAACGCACGGGCACATTGATAGTAAAAGGAAAAGGCCTGCCACGTTCGCGTCGCACCCCCACACGCCCGGGAATCAGGAGTACAACACGGCCCGTCCGGCACGACACATAGCTTAGGGAAGGCGTGTTGCCTAGCAGTGGCGGAGCTTGAAGCAAAACGTTGGGCGTGCCAGTCTAGCCAGGCTATAGAAATTACCCTTGCGTTGACGTTCCATGCCTCAAAACATGACGAAAATCCTGCTAGGTTGGGCGGGCCAGGGCACGTGTTGGCCCTCACGTAGCTCCATCCCTGTGCCTAGCATTTTCACTTTCATGTGGGACCGCCCGTTGAGCAAACCGACACCCCGCCCGCCGCCGGTTTGGAAAACAGAAACAAGGGGAAGATCTAGCTGTAGCAAGGAAGCCAAGAAATTTTGTGTCAGACGGGGCTCGTTGATAGAGTAGGAGCATTCCGTACTAGTACTACTCCTACTAGTACTTAGTACCAAATTTGTACTCCTAATACTATATTACTAGTACTACCAATATACAACTAGTAGATACGTGCACGACACAACGTCGTAGGAACAAAAAACGGGAAGATCTTGTTTCGGGTGATTTATATTTTTTTCAATCAACGTAGTATGAATAATATGATGTGGGGGGGGGGCACCCATGAAGCTTATGTGGCTTGGTTGCATGGCTAAGGAAGGTTAGAGAAAAATAAATAGATAATGTGTTTAGAGTGCACTCCACTAAATAGATATACTTTGGATCCATTGCAACGGACCGGCACATCTATATCTATACCCCCTATATAGTGTGTGAAAAACTTTGAAAGTTGGTCGTTGGATGAAGCCAATCCGACGGTACAAAGATGGCAAATCCGAGCACTACTGGCCATTGGATATCATCCACCAGATTTTGCCACATGTACAATCTAGAAGACTCCATGGTTGAACTTAATTCATGACTAACTTTGCCACAACTAAGCTCAGGCAAAGTTATTAATAAGTTCTTCAAAATGAGAGCCACAAGTTGGCAAGCCTAAGGCAATCTTGCCACATTTTTTGTGTGTATGTCATGTGGGGCCAGTGTGGCTTGCCTAAGGTGTGGCTTGAACCAAACACTCACCTGAGTTAATCAAACTTGCCTAACCTTACATTCCACCAGATTTTGCCACATGTTAGAATCCAGAAAACTCCACATGTAGAAGCATAATGCACAAACCACCAGAATCTGATGCGTGCAATGCACGTGTACCTTACTAGTACTAGTTGGTAGTAGTAAGAAACAAATTCCAGTTTTGGCACGAGCTCGTACTGCGGGAGCACCACAAGGCCTGCCGCAGGAGTTACATTTCCCTCTCGGGGCCCACGGGACCAAACTTTAGTGGCTTAGTGCCCGGCCTATGAGTCAATGACATGCGGGCCTTAAATGCGGCTGGCCCACATGTCATTCTCATGGTCGTGGCGTGGTTCGCGACTCACTCGTTCGAGATGAACCGGCCGGCGGTGGCGTGGCCGTGGCGAGGGTACCACAGCTGGGCATCGGGGCGTTACGAGGCGTAGATGGCCACACCGGCGGGTACTACCTGTAGTACATAAGTACTCCAGCTGAGGATTGATGCCCGGGACGAAATGTGTCACAGCCGCTGGATGAAAATTTGATGGTGCGGGAGTATGGATCGGAGCACAGCAGTGGAGCAGGCAAACCGCGTCCAATTGGGTGTGTCTGTGGTAGAAAGTTGATGGTCACCGCAGTTCAGCTAGCCCGCATGTCATGCACACAAAGGCAGAGGAGCGGTGGGCCGAGAGGGATGAGGGGCATGAACAATCCTACCATTCTGTCACTGACATGTGGGACCCATAAGCGTGGGTCCCACCTGTTAGCGAAGGAAAGGCAAGGCAAGGCAGTGATAGCCACGTCAAAGGATCCATGTCCACGTTGGGGGACGTCGTGCCGTGGGTTGGAGCAGCATCGTGGGAATCGCGTGTGGGTGTGGCAGTGGTAGAAACAAGAAACGTGATGGTCGTCGTGGTTAAACTTCCATGGACAAGCTGGCGTGTCTGCTGACACATGTATATCAAAACTAGAGTGTTTATATTTCAAGCACGTGAACAAGTATTATTCTACTAGTTTGGATCCATTGCAACGCATGGGCCAGCACATTGGTAGTAGTAGTGTCCATCTCTATCTCTAGAGGCCTTCCCTCGTTCATCCTTTTCTCTCACAAGATAAACTACTCATACAAATGCATCTTGATGTTTCGTGGAACGCACGAGGATGTTTCCTTGGTGGTCTCTCCAGCGCGGCATGGCCGTAGTTGCAAGTTGACGCCCCTTGAGATGCCGACGTTGAGGGGCACTCGGATTTCCTCCGATGAGCAGGTAATATGAGTTTGATCACGTAGTAAATGCATTCTAAAGACTACTTCCGTGTCCATTTCCTAATTCTACCCCTGCCCACTGTTTCACAGGCTAGGCTCAAAAGTAGTGGAGATTGGCTTGCATATGTGCGGGAGGGTACCAACATCAATTTGCACAACATTTACAACGGTGACACCATTCCCGTAGAACCTTTGTCCAACATTGGGATCGGCCATGCAACGGGCCACCGCATGAATTGGTACGATAGAACCACGGTGAGATTAAATAAAAGATAGCACGAACCTTGCACATAGCGGTCAAAGGCGGACCATGCTATCTGCGGCCGATTTGTTGCCGTACGAGTAGGAAGACACTGTGCTCCTTTCTAACCGCATCTTTGCGGTGAAAAACTAGGGGACTTATTTTGTATGGCACACATCCTACGATATACTCCCTCTCTCTCCTAGTTTATTTGTTTTGAATCTTTTCGTTTTATAAGTTTCAAATTCAAATTTAGAGCTCCCCATCACATGTTGAGATTACAATGTCCATTAAATCGTTGCGTGCATGTATAGTAAAGAAACAAATCTCGAGTTTGGCACGAGTTCGTGCTGCAGGAGCACCACAAGCCCTGGCGCAGGAGTTACATTTCCCTCTCAGGGCCGTGGGGACTGAGCTTCAGCGCCTTAATACACCTACCTTTGAGTCAATAACATGTGGACCCGATAGGTGACTGGTCCACATGTAATGCTCCCGAAGGCAGAGGGGCAGTGGGGCTAAGAGGGGTGAGCCGCAGGTCGGGGGACGTGTGGTTTCATGGGTTCGAGCGGCGTCGTGGGAATCGCGGGTGGCTGTGGTAGAAACTTGATGCTCACCACATTTTAGGTGGCCCACATGTCATGCACAAAAAGGCAGAGGGGCGGTGCGACCGAGAGGGGTGAGGCGCACGTCGGGGGGCGTGGTGCCGTGGGTTGGAGAGGCTTCGTGCGAATCGCGAGATGAAACGTGATGGTCGCCGTAGTTGAACTTCCATGGACAAGTTGTCATGTCTACGGACACATGCACTGCATACCAATCACTGGAAGGAGTAGCAGAGAAAGCTATATATGCGGATAAATAGTTCCTTATAGTCAAGCGGACCCATGCTACTACTCTGTTCCAAAGACATACGCACCATCGAAATAGTCCATCTATATCAATATACACCGAGAGGGAATAATTTTTTTTACAAGAGAGGAAATAGTTCATCCATCCAAAATGCCCTCCTGCTGGTGCAGCGTCTTCTTCTTCTTCTTCTTCTTCTTCTTCTTCTTCTTCTTCTTCTTCTTCTTCTTCTTCTTCTTCTTCTTCTTCTTCTTCTTCTTCTTCTTGTTCTCATTCTCTATGGGAGACGGCTTCGCAACAAGCTCTTTGGACCATGCAGCTATCTCGAAACTCACACGGGCATCGAGGGCAGCATATTTTATCCGCTCGTACGTCAAGGGATAATTCTCCCATCCAGACGACCTTAATGCCACCGTCTCATCACCCTTCTGAAGATTTTTACCGAGCACAAAATTTTCTACGTCGAATAGGGATGGTGTCTGTTTAGCACAATCTTCTACAGGAATTTTGATTCTGGTTTGTAGGTCAGCGATGCTTTTCAAATCAAGGTTGTACGGCTCCAGCTTCTGTTTATCCCCTTCGATGGCTGCCCCACAGAAGTATACGTCCTCCCGAGACAAGAAATCGTGAAGCTTACCTGGTATGGAGGACGAGTGTATGATGTGGTACACCAAAACATCATCTTCGAGGCACAGCTGAAGGACGACGGTGCGCTGGATCTTCCCAGGGGCACGCTCCGTGTACTCTGCGTCGAGACCGATGACCCTCGTCTCTACCTTTTTGAGGGAGTTGGATACATTGTTGATCCACTGCCGAACAACCCTTGGGTGGACGGTGACGGTGGCAACTATGCATATCGAGCCTTCGACGAGGACATATTGGATGCTAAAAACCTGCATCTCGATCTCTTTCGCCATTTGGAACCACTGGAACGGAGGGCTATGGTTTGGAGAATTAGGATTAGATGGCTAGTCTAACTGAAGTAGTAGATGATTATTTAAAGAGGTTAAAACAATGTGAACGCAGTGGGGTTTGGATGCAAATTAAGACGAAGGGGAGGTGAAGAAGCCGAGGCGAATCGGTTCCGATGGAGAAGTAAATGGGAGAAGTGGCGTGCAGCAGTTGATTAGACGGCTAGGTAGACTAAACGAAAAGGCTATGCGGGTAGACTGAGGAGTCGTACCTGTTCGTGTACGTGCCCATCCTTCCTGATAGGCGGGACCTATGCAAACAGATAAAAAATGTGTCGTAGCTTTTTTTTGAGTGTGTGAGTGGGAGACACAACATTCTCTGGTTAAGGAATACTCCCTCCGTTTAGGTGAGTATAAGTCACCTTATGAAAATCAGGTTTCCCAAAACCTTTAGGCGTGGAGCATTAACTTCCTGCTCGATCCCCTCCCAGCCTCATTAGCCAGCATTCTCTTCCTCTGCTGCTGCTTTCTACCTTTCCATTTTTCCTCTTCTCAAGTGTGGAACGATCTGCATGCCATCCTTGATGCACCAGAACGACCACTGCATGCATCACGGCAGGGCGTTGATTGGGCATGCAAGAGAATTTGGTTCTGCTGACAATTTGGATGATACCTGAACGATGAAGTGAACAGGCATGCTAGCACGGGAGACCTATTTCCGCTATACAATACTGGAGTACTCATGTTCCTACTAGTAGTAGTAGTAGTAGTAGTAGTACAACTGTGGTACACTTGATGGTTAAAATACTATTCATCCGGTCCTCACAGTGAAGTGACAACACCCTGCACCTGACACTAGTCCAGGCGAGGCGGCGTGTTCGGGTTACCAAAGTCAGCCTCACCCTGTGCACTATGCAGTCTGTCACTGCCGTTGTACAGCACATTGGCGCCTCGCCTCGTCTCCCTCTCCGTTCCCATAGCACCACTCCATCTCCATCTCCTTCTCTGTCTCCTTCTCCATCTCCATCTCACTGTGCCCCCATGTACCGTCGCCTCACTCGCCTCCCCCAGTACCACTATTCCCTCGCTAGCCGCTCCAGCACCGACGTCCTTCTCCCTTGTAAATCAAGCCCCCTTCCAAACTCCACCATGGCCGAATGCGAACCGCGCAGCATCCATATGAGCCGCGATTGGAGCTATCTCCCAAGTGACATCCTCGACCTCTGTTGTTCGTGTATGGATATGTTGACCGCCCTGCGGCTGGCTGCATGCTCGAGGGACATGCACACGGCCATCGTCGAAGCAAGGCCTAAGCTTTTCAAGACACCCTGCTTGCTGCTATCTGGTCTTGCGAGATTGGCTCACCATGATACGGAGGCGTGCATGATGCCCCTTGACTTCAATCCGATCTCCATTAGTCGTAACTTCTTTGCAGGTATGTAGTGTGTCGCCGTACATCATTTCCCTCGACATCGATCCGATCACCATTGCCGGAAACTTCTTGGCAGGTATGTACTGGGTCGGCATGAACTCCCACTGGATGGCTGCCTTCAGAGAAGACGGTAAAAAGTTGGTGCTCGTGAACTTCCAGACCTCCCATGAGATTATCCTTCCTCCGTTGGATTATATAGAGTATTACCATCGCGGTCCAAGTCATCTAGATTACTACGTCAGTTGGACGGACCTTGTTTTGCAGAAGATTGTAATCTGCCAAGTACCCACACGACATGCGAATTACACAGACTTCAAGCTAATTGCCTTGTTCGACCACGGACTCGCCTATCTTTATGCCGGTGCCTTTTTTAGCTGGAGACAACTCGGCTTGTAGTGGATCATCGTCAAAGCTGATACACACTTCTGTGATGCTATTGAACACAATGGCATCATCTACGCGATCGACAAAGCAGATGGCACCACGTATTGCTGGGACGGCGCCTGTAAGTTGTTTCCATCTCATGTTAATGATGACGCCATGTCACTGTTTGAACTTTTTGTGATGATTGGCATATCCCTGTTTGAGCAGAATTTGAGTAGAACTATGGCAATATATTAGACACACTATAAATCAGCTATATTTGGAATGATTTAATTCATGCGATTGTGACCATGTCATTGCAGCCAATTTGTACCCCGAATAATCAAACGGTTAGGAATATATGGATATTATCCTTATTTTACAGTAATCTATATACTACTACTAAATATAAGTGTGTATCAATGGCCATGTTAGTTTCCTCATTTTTATGATGTAGAAACATGCACCACACTGTTGGTTTCATCTAACCATACATCAGGGAAGTAAATGTGCATATGGAGAACTCTATATTTGGAAGTAGTGAAATCCTGCAATGCTTACCATGTGTACATACCTATATTCTCCCTTCAGCAATCAATGGCTAGAATAATATCCTCACAAAATTTTTGCCCACAGAACACGAGTATATAACAATGCATGGTCTGTTAGTTACCTTGGAGAATTTGTTTGTGAGGACAGAACATGATTACATAACATGCATGACATGGTAGTTTCGTGAAGAATCGATTATAGATAACATGAGTATAACCATGCATGGCACTTCTATATTTTCAACCCAATATACATTTCCTGTATTTTCCTCCCGGCCCAACAGGACATATCAATGCTGTTTCTTGCATTATCCTACTCATTCTCGAACAATGCTGATCTTACATTAACAATGCCTGTCCTTTTGATATGATGCGGTGTCCCTACAGATTCTTGCCCTTTGTAATTACACCACCTTTGCCAAAAACAGGGAAGCACAACTGGTTCCTCGCTCGATCAGACGACGGCAAAAGACTGATGATCATTCGGACACATGAGCCAGAAAAGTTATATTGCAAAAACCCCACTATATACAAGCACCGTGTAATACGTGAGTATCCGGACAGTGGTTGTTACGTCTATGAGCATGATACCAGCTTGTTGGGGCCTTTAGGATTTTTTAGTTGGAGGCGGGTAAACATCCTTGGTTCACACTCTCTGTTTCTCGGACTCAATTATCCGATTAACCAGGAGATCACTGTTGGCAAGGACCTTGATGGCAGAGAGGCTCTGTTTGCTATGGAAAACCGTGTCTACACGGCGAGCCCTAGGAGTTTGGGAGAATACGTCCCTGATTGTCAACGATACAGCCTGCAACCAAAAGAAGGTGAGAATGACAAAGGCATCCGGATTAACTTTGATCCTTGGATGTCTCAATTACGACAGGCAGTGATGTGGTTCAAGCCTTTAGGTTGATAGGTAATTGGGCTGTTGCATCGAAAGGGTGGAGTACTCGTGTCTCCGGATCTTTGGTCGTCAAGCGGGCCGCAAATTATGATGGTGTTGGATCATCTCTTGAATGACTTTGTTGTCTTTGCTGCTGGTTCGGATGGGTAGTTCTTTCTTTTGTTATGCATATTCCTTGTCATTTGGTCATCCTCGTCTATGTCACTCTTTCTATGTAATAGTTGCTTCATTTAGAATGTCATTCTAAATGCGGATCACGAGAGTCTGGCGCCATGGATGGGTACGTTTTGGTGGTGTAGCAAGACTTCTTATGAACTATCATGTCTTGATGTTTATGTCGATAGTAGTCACTAGTCAGTGTTTGAATGTTGTATATATCGTTGTTTGAACTATTTATTGTCTCGAACTCTTGGTGGGCTAAATGAGGGCATCACCATTCTCCGGTGTTCGAGTATATCTCCTTTTTCAAGTTATATAATTTGAGCTCACTGTCTTTTCGATAATGTACACTTGTTTGGGCCAGTGAGGTGTCGTTGAATATGGGCCGAGTAGTAACGCAATGCCAAACAGGTCAATTATGACTCTCGGGCCGGGCTCTCAAATGTTCCTGAAAAAAGGCCGGGCTCTCCAAAAAAGAAAGAATAAGGACTCTTAGGCTGACATGTGGGCGCCACCGGTGTTTTCATGCGCTTGCGCGCCGAGAGCATATTGGCGCGTGCTCGAAATTCATGCTACCTTTTCATCCCCGGTCTCCCGCCCCTCCCCCACCTCTGGAATCTCGATTCCTACTCCAGTTCCCCCAAATCACCCTCCTGTACTCCCTGTACTCAAGCGCACTATCATGTCGCCGGTCAACGCGGATCTCCGAGCCGGAGATCCTGAGGTCTGTCCTGCCTTCGCTCGCTGCATGCTGTCGCTCAACAGTGGCATGGCGGCGCTTGACGACCAGTTTGCCGGCAAAGTGCTAATGGTAACCATCAACGGCGACCAGTCCTCCCGTCTCACCGGACGACCTTGTCAAAGCTCTTGGCATTGCGCACGACATCCAAATAAGTGACTTGCTCGTCGAAGTCTGTCCGCCACCGGCTGATTTCTTCGTCAGGTTCCGAACAACTTCCGACTGCAGTCGTGTGTTTGAATCTTCCGGCGCTTGTTCTGCGATGGCGCTACTGGTGAGCTTTGATCGATGGCACCTGGATGGGGCTCGGTGCCCTCTCGAGCTTGAGTTTTTAACAAAGCTTACCTTCCACGGCATGCCTCGACGTGCTTGGAACAACGAGTCCATGAACGAGCTTATCAACGACCTTGGAGGTGAGCTCGTAAGTATGTTTGTTCCTCCAGACAGCTGGGCTCTGACGGTTATGGCATGGATGAACAAGCCATCCACCATACCGAAGGTGATTGGTGTTGAGATACCGGTGCAGGAACCGGGGTTGTACTATTCGTTGCCACCAAGGCCGCTGCGGACCACGTTCGGGATGTACCTGTATCGAGTGTTCGTGCATGTCGAAGAAGTGGTCAATCCATCAATCGAAGTCCTGCCGCCGCCACTGGTGCCAGGGTCTGTCGACGACATCCATTACAGGAGTCAACGTCAGACTTTCCCCGTGTTGCTCGGAACGATGGATGGCACAGGGCCTACTCCATCGCGGCGGAGGCCACTGCTTCTTTGGGAGAAGAGGCAGGGCTGGCTGCCTGGATGTGCTCTAATTTGAGGTAACAACTGAATCTTGTCAGATAGTACTAGTTAAATCCGAGCTATGGGTCTGAAGCACTGATATGCTAGTACATTTGATTGTGACATGTTCTAATTTTGTACCTGAACTTTTTTTAGAAAGGGTTGTACGTTACCTTAATGTGCTAGCGAACTTATTGTGTTGTCTGTCATTTTCTTTGCACAACATTCAAGATATTTCCCGTCATTTATAAAGACGATGAACCGTTATGTACGACTTCGTTGGTTTCAACATAGCCCTTCCCGTAGCAATCCACTGCTTCCATCCTGATTGTGCCGCCTGCGTGAAATTTTTGTATGCAAGTTCAGTGTGCTATGGTGTTCTATATGATTGTGTCAACTATATAAGTTTTTACTGAGCATCAGCAATGCATATGGCTGAAAGATGTATTTACGAGCATCGGCCGATGGGTCTCTCTCTCTATCTCTCTCTCTCTCACACACACACACACACACACACACATGCGCACACGCACAAGTGGGACCCGTTGAATTATTTATTTGCTCGTGACAGTTTTTAATTAGGTTCCACTATAATCTAACTTTTTTCTTAAGTTATTAATTGAGCTCAGTGACTTCAAAAAGTTGTCTGAAGCCTTGTTTGGGCCTTTCCGCGCCCCTGAATGTGGGCTGAGTAACCATGTTAGGTTGTACTTGTACTACACATGCCTTTTTTTCAACATCAGCAATGCAATCGGGCCGATAGTTGTACACAATATCCGGTCAACTTGTTATCCGCTTCACTGGCTGCAAAGTTTCCTAGGAGGTATGCATTAGGCTTAACAAGAAAATGGACTTTAAGAAATAATAAATGGGATGTAATTATAATAACTGGGCAATTACTATGCACCAAACACGTAATTAGTTTGAAAATATATTATTTTTGGAATTTGGAAATTTTAATTTCATTACTTGTTCTTGTGCAATAATATTTCGTTGGATTTTAACGTGATACAACTTTATTTTGAAATTATATTTAACCTGACTAGAAATTTCAGATAAAAATATTTCGGATCCCATCAAATTCTGTTTTGAGCAGTTGTTTGAAATTATTAATCGTTGTCCTAGCTAGAAGTTGGGTTGTACTTTTAACAAACCCGTAAATGGGCTGTAGTAAATTCCATTACAATTGAAAAATGGGTTGTACATTCTTACAAATCGCAAATGGGCTATATGTTCTCTGCCAAAATCCGAGCTGTGGGCCTACTAAGTTGACGCGTACCAAGGGCTTTGTCAACTTAGTCAATATAAACGATTCTAGCTGCAGTGATCGTACGATGTCCATCCAACGGCCGTAGTTCTTCTTTAACCTCTGGTCTTCTTGCTCCAGTCACCCAAAGCAGCGCCGGTCATGTCGTGTGCTCCTGCCTCCCGTGGCCGGCTGTGATGCCGCTGGAGGCCTCACCGCCCGTACTACTCCCACCGCTGGCCAGGCCATCCTCTACTCACCCACACCCCTCGTTATTCTGCGGCGACGGCAGCCTCACACCGCAGCCGAACCAGTGAACCCTCGTACTCCTCTCGGCGCGGGCTACCACTGCTGCGTCTTCCCTGGCTCCGCGTCGTCCCCTTCCTAGGCCTTGACGTCGTCCAGACCACCGCCCTGGTGGTCTCGGCGCGGCATGGTCAACGTGGTAAAGGACCGACTTCCATCGGAAGAGTACTGTACGTGGAGAGGCTGACAGCTGGGTCCAGGCGGCCGCAAGGAGCCTCCTTATTACGCGCAAAATAATTATTCCTCAACCTGACAGCAGGGACCCACCGGACGGGCCACCTTATTTCGTGAAAAAACGTTTCCCCCCGACTGTTGGGACCCATCGTACGGGCCAACGTATTTCGCGAAAAAAATGTTCCTCGCGCTGTCAGCTCGGACCCACCGGAAGTGCCTCCTTGTTACGCACAAAAAAATGAATACCCCCCCTGCTAGATGGGACCCACCATGGTGGGAGGCTGACTTGTGGGCCTACTAAGTTGACTGGGACGGGGGCCTTTGTCAACTTTAGTCAATATGAACGATTCTAGCTCCAGTGACCGTCCGATGGCCATCCAACGGCCGTAGTGCTTCTTCAACCTCTGGTGTTCTTGCTCCAGCCGCCCAAAGCAGCGCCGGTCGTGCCGCATGCTCCTCCCTCCGTGGCGGCTGTCTTGCCGCGGAGGCCTCACCGCCCTACTATTCCCACCGCTGGCAGGCCTGCGGCGGCGGGCACCTCACACCGCAGCCGCACTCCTCTCCGCGCGGGCTTCCACTGTCGCGTCTTCCCCGGCTCCCCGTCGTCCCCTTCCTAGGCCTCGCCATTGTCCACCACCGTGGTGCTCTCTGCGCGGCGTGGTCAATGTGGTCAACGACCGACTTCCATCGGAAGAGTACTGTACATGGAGAGGCTGACAGCTGGGTCCACGGCAGCCGCAAGGAAGTGCCTCCTTATTACGCGGAAAATAATTATTCCTCCACCTGACAGCAGGGACCTACCAGACGGGCCACCAGTATTTCGCAACAAAAAACGTTTCCCCCTGACTGCTGGGACCCACAGGACGGGCCACCGTATTTCACAAAAAAACGTTCCCCCCGCTGTCAGCTCGGACCCACCGGAAGTGCCTCCTTATTACGCACAAAAAAATGAATACCCCCTGCTAGCTGGGACCAACCTTGGTGGGAGGCTGACTTGTGGGCCTACTAAGTTGACTAGGACGGAGGCCTTTGTCAACTTTAGTCAATATATATGAACGATTCTAGCTCCAGTGACCGTACGATGTCCATCCAACGGTTATAGTGCTTCTTCAACCTTTGGTCTTCTTGCTCCAGCCGACCAAAGCAGCGCCGGTCGTGCCGCCTGCTCCTGCCGGCTATGATGCCGCGGAGGCCTCACCGCCCCCTACTACTCCCACTACTGGCCAAGCCATCCCTCTACGCACCCACACCCCCTGTTATTCTGCGGCGACGGCAGCCTCACGCCGTAGCCGAATGAGTGAACCCTCATACTCCTCTACGCGTGGCATCCACTGTCGCATCTTCCCCGGCTCCGCGTCGTCCCCTTCCTAGGCCTCGCCGTCGTCCACCGCCTTGGTGCTCTCGGCGCGACATGGTCAACATGGTCAAGGAATGGCTTCCATCGGACGTGGACTGTACGTGGAGAGGCTGACAGCTGGGTCCATGGCCGCAGCAAGGAAGTGCCTCCTTATTACGCGCAAAATAATTATTCCTCCACCTGACAGCGGGGACCCACCGGACGGGCCACCGTATTTAGCAAAAAAACGTTTCCCCGTGTCTGCTGGGACCCACCAATTACATCTTCGCATGCAAGGAAGTGCGTCCAAAAAAACGATTCGCCCCCCTGACTGCTGGGACCCACCAGCTACATCTTCGCACGCAAGGAAGTGCCTGGCAGTCGGGACCCACCTGGTCGAAGCGTACGTAGCGTTGTCATTCTGGTCGCGAACGTGTACGTACATATATACTGGTCGATGTAGAGGCGCGCATGTGTCGTAGTAGAGGTGCACACGTAGCATGTACACGTACGTACAGCGGCGGGGGTGCAAGAAAGAAAATACGGCCATGTACGTACATACGGGCAGGGTCTCGAACGCCTATCGCGCATACGTACATGGCTGGGTCGGAACGGAGAAACAACGTCGTCGTCGTGTTCATGGGGAGCCAACCGGCTGGGTCGGAACGGAATGCGTGGTCGTGTTCATATGGAGGGCTTGGACGGAACAGGCGATGGAAACGAGGCCTGGCATACCGCACAACGGAGGAAACGGCCTTGTGTTCGACCGGCCACGTTCGAAACGGGGTCCTATTGATCGGGAGGGGCCTGGCGTACCGCAAAACGGAGGAAACGGACCTCCTACGGTCGAAACGGGGGTCCTGTTGATCGGGAGGGGCCTGGCGTACCGCAAAACGGAGGAAACGGACCTCCTACGGTCGAAATGAGGGTCCTGTTGATCGGGAGGGGTATGGCGTACCGCAAAACGGAGGAAACAGACCTCCTACAATGTAAACGGGGTCCTGTTGATCGGGAGGGTGTGGCATCTCGCAAAATGGACCAAACGGACTTGTGTTGAGCGCCACGGTCAAAACAGGGTCCTGTTCATCGGGGGGGTGTGGCGCACCGCAAAATGGGACTCCACGGATAACTGTTCATCTCCACCGTCGACCTCCTCTAGCCTCCACGGGCTACCGTCGACCTCCTCCAGCCTCCACGGGCTCCTGTTCATCCAGCCTCCACCGCGCGCTACTCCACCGCCATTGCTCAACCACCCTCCACGAGCACCCTCCACCGTCTCTGCTCATCCAGCCCTCCACACCACGGGTCCTGCTCAACCACCCCTCCAAGGCCACCCTCCACCGCTCTCGCTCATCCAGCCCTCCACACCACGGGTTCCTGTTCATCCAGAGGCAACGCCACCGCCATCGCTCATCCAAACCCCCGCAACGCCACTGTTCATCCTAGAGGCAGATCGATCGGCTTGATTAGCAGCGAGAGCGGCGAATCGCCCATCGTGTTGATTAACAGCCATCGATCGATCGCTCGGATTCAGTAACGTGTAGCCTGCAGTGCAATCGCTCGGGTTCAGTTAGAGCCCAACACCTCGCTCGGGTTCAGTTAGAGCCAACGCCTCGCACACACGCACGTACGTGTACGAGAGAAACGCGCATCGCTCGACCCTCGACCTCCCACCGTAACCGACAACTCCCCGAAATTTTCCTCCCCCTTGCTTCTTCCACGGTTTTTTCCGTCATGGACGGCCCAAAGAATGTCATGCAGCTGCGTCTCCGGCCCGCCCAGGACGAAAAGCCCATTTTCTGTCATGATTTTTTGTCATAGAAGTAGGAGCCCACCACATCTATGATGATACTGGGTTTTGTCACAATTATCGTCATAGAAGTGTCATATGTATGACAGAAACAATTTTCGTTCGGCCCAAAATGTCACGGATGTGTCTTTTTTTTGTAGTGTGCGGATGTGATGCCTATATACATGATCATGCCTAGATATTCTCATAACTATGCTCAATTCTAGCAATTGCTCGACAGTAATTTGTTCACCCACCGTAATACTTATGCTATCTTGAGAGAAGCCACTAGTGAAACCTATGGCCCCCGAGTCTATTTTCCATCATATAAGTTTCTAATCTATTTTTACTTTGCAATCTTTACTTTTAATCTTTATCATAAAAATACCAAAAATATTATCATCACTATCAGATCTCACTTTTGCAAGTGGTCGTGAAGGGATTGACAACACCTTTATCGCGTTGGTTGCAAGGTTCTTATTTGTTTGTGTAGGTATGAATTGAATTTATGGTTTGAATTTATGGATGATTAGACAAAAAATTTATGCCGGATTGAATTTTCCTTCTAGAAATCTTTTAGATTCAGCCGCGGGAGGCAGTTTTATGGAAATCACTTTAGGAGAAGCTACTAAACTCCTAGATAATATATTGGTTTATTATTCTCAATGGCACACTGAAAGATCTACTAGTAAAAAGGTGCATGCAATTGAAGAGATTAATGTCTCGAGTGGAAAGATGGATGAACTTATGAAATTGTTTGCTAATAAGAGTGTTTCTTCTGATCCCAATGATATGCCTTTGTCTACTTTGATTGAGAATAATATTGAATCTATGGATGTGAATTTTGTTGGTAGGAACAATTTTGGTAACAACGCTTATAGAGGAAATTTTAATCCTAGGCCGTATCCTAGTAATTCCTCTAATAATTATGGTAATTCCTACAACAACTCTTACGGAAATTTTAATAAGATGCCCTCTGATTTTTAGACTAGTGTCAAAGAATTTATGATTTCTCAAAAGAATTTCAATGCTTTGCTTGAAGAAAAATTGCCCAAGATTGATGAGTTGGCTAGGAACGTGGATATAATTTCTCTTGATGTTGATTCTTTGAAACTTAGATCTATTCCACCTAATCATGATATCAATTAGTCTCTCAAAGCTATGAAAATTTCCATTGATGAGTGCAAAGAAAGAACCGCTAGGATGCGTGCTAAAATAGATTGCTTTGTGAAAGCTGTTCTTCTAGTTTTCATGATAATAAAGATGAAGATCTAAAAGTGATTGATGTGTCCCCTATTAAATCTTTGTTTTGCAATATGAATCTTGATAATGATGGGACTGGAGATGAGTCAACTTTAGTTAAAAGGCGTCCCAATGATTCGGAGTTTTTAGATCTTGATGCAAAATTTGGTAAAAGTGGGATGGAAGAGGTCAAAACTTTAGATAGCAATGAAGCCACTATCTAGGATTTCAAGGAATTTAATTATGATAACTGTTCTTTTATAGATTGTATTTCCTTGTTGCAATCCGTGCTAAATTCTTCGCATGCTTATAGTCAAAACAAGGCTTCTACTAAACATATCGTTGATGCTTTAATGCAATCTTATGAAGAAAAGCTTGAATTGAAAGTTTCTATCCCTAGAAAACTTTATGATGAGTGGGAACCTGCTATTAAAATTAAAATTAAAGATCATGAATGTTATTCTTTGTGTTATTTGGGTGCTAGTGTTTCCACGATCCCAAAAACTTTGTGTGATTTGCTAGGTTTCCGTGAATTTGATGATTGTTCATTAAACTTGCACCTTGCGGATTCCACCATTAAAAAACCTATGGGAAGAATTAATGATGTTCTTATTGTTGCAAATAGGAATTATGTGCCCGTAGATTTCATTGTCCTTGATATAGATTGCAATCCTTCATGTCCTATTATTCTTGGTAGAACTTTCCTTAGAACGATTGGTGCAATTATTGATATGAAAGAAGGGAATATTAGGTTCCAATTTACGTTAAGGAAAGGCATGGAACACTTTCCTAGAAATAAAATTAAATTACCTTATGAATCTATTATGAGAGCCACTTATGGATTGCATGCCGAAGATGGCAACACCTAGATCTATCCTTGCCTTTATGCCTAGCTAGGGGCGTTAAACGATAGCGCTTGTTGGGAGACAACCCGATTTTATTTTTGTTTCTGGCTTTTTGGTTCTGTTTATTAATAAATAATCCATCTATGTTCTGTTTAGATGTGTTTTTGTGTTTTAATTAGTGTTTGTGCCAAGTAGAACCTTTGGGAAGACTTGGGTGAAGTCTTTTTTATCTTGCTAGAAAAAACAGAAACTTTAGCGCTCACGAGATTAGCTACAACTTTTTACTGGAAAGTGATATTTACTTGATTATTTTTGCAAATGATTAACAGATAAATTCCTCACGTCCAGAAATTTATTTTAGAATTTTTGGAGTTCCAGAAGTTTGCGTTAGATACAGATTACTACAGACTGTTCTGTTTTTGACAGATTCTGTTTTTCGTGTGTTGTTTGCTTATTTTGATGAATCTATGGCTAGTAATGGAGTTTATGAACCATAGAGAAGTTGGAATACAGTAGGTTTAACACCAATGTAAATAAACAATGAGTTCATTACAGTACCTTAAAGTGGTGTTTTGTTTTCTTTCGCTAACGGAGCTCACGAGATTTTCTGTTAAGTTTTGTGTTGTGAAGTTTTCAAGTTTTGGGTAAAGATTTGATGGATTATGGAACAAGGAGTGGCAAGAGCAAGCCAAGGAAAACCAAAAAGCCTAATCTTGGGGATGCCCCGGAAGGCATCCCCTCTTTTGTCTTCGTCCATCGGTAACTTTACTTGGAGCTATATTTTTATTCACCACATGATATGTGTTTTGCTTGGAGCGTCTTGTATGATTTGAGTCTTTGGTTTTTAGTTTAACACAATCATCCTTGCTGTACACACCTTTTGAGAGAGACACACATGAATCATAATTCATTAGAATACTCTATGTGCTTCACTTATATCTTTTGAGTTAGATAATTTTGCTCTAGTTCTTTGCTTATATCTTTTTAGAGCACGGCGGTGGTTTTATTTTATAGAAATAATTGATCTCTCATGCTTCACTTATATTATTTTGAGAGTCCTTTAGAACAGCATGGTAATTTTCTTTGGTTGTAAAATTAGTCCTAATATGATAGGCATCCAAGATAAAAACTTTAAAGTGCATTGAATACTAAGAGAAGTTTGATACTTGATAGTTGTTTTGAGATATAAAGGTGGTAATATTAGAGGTGTGCTAGTTGAGTAATTGTGAAATTGAGAAATACTTGTGTTGAAGTTTGCAAGTCCCGTAGCATGCACTTATGGTAAACATTGTGTGACAAATTTGAAGCATGAGGTGTTCTTTGATTGCTTTCCTTATGAGTGGCGGTTGGGGACGAGCGATGGTCTTTTCCTACCAATCTATCCCCCTAGGAGCATGCGCGTAGTGCTTGGTTTTGATGACTTCTAGATTTTTGCAATAAGTATGTGAGTTCTTTATGACTAATGTTGAGTCCATGGATTATACGCACTCTCACCCTTCCATCATTGCTAGCCTCTTAGGTACCGTGCATTGCCCTTTCTCAACTTGAGAGTTGCTGCAAACTTCGCCGGTGCATCCAAACCCCGTGATATGATACACTCTATCACACATAAGCCTCCTTATATCTTCCTCAAAACAGCCACTATACCTACCTATTATGGCGTTTCCATAGCCATTCCGAGATATATGGCCATGCAACTTTCCACCGTTCCGTTTATTATGACACGCATCATTATTGTCATATTGCCTTGCATGATCATGTAGTTGACATCGTATTTGTGGAAAAGCCACCATGCATAATTTTTCATACATGTCACTCTTGATTCATTGCATATCCCGGTACACCACCGGAGGGCATTCACATAGAGTCATATTTTGTTCTAAGTATCGAGTTGTAATTCTTGAGTTGTAAGTAAATAAAAGTGTGATGATCATCATTAGAGCATTGTCCCATGTGAGGAAAGGATGATGGAGACTATGATTCCCCCATAAGTCGGGATGAGACTCCGGACGAAAAAAAGGGAAGAAAGAGGCCAAAATAAAAAAGAAAAAGAGAGAAGGCCCAAATAAAAAAATGAGAGAAAAAGAGAGAAGGGACAATGTTACTATCCTTTTTCCACACTTGTGCTTCAAAGTAGCACCATGATCTTCATGATAGAGAGTCTCTTATTTTGTCACTTTCATATACTAGTGGAAATTTTTCATTATAGAACTTGGCTTGTATATTCCAGTGATCTCAAATGCCCTAGGTCTTCATGAGTAAGCAAGTTGGATGCACATCCACTTAGTTTCTTTTGTTGAGCTTTCATATATTTATAGCTCTAGTGCATCCGTTGCATGGCAATCCCTACTCCTTGCATTGACATCAATCGGTGGGCATCTCCATAGCCCGTTGATTAGCCGCGTTAATGTGAGACTTTCTCCTTTTTTGTCTTCTCACACAACCTCAATCATTATATTCTATTCCACCCATAGTGCTATGTCCATGGCTCGTGCTCATATATTGCGTAAAAATCGAAAGAGTTTGAAAAGGCTAAGTATGAAACAATTGCTTGGCTTGTCATCGGGTTTGTGCATGATGAGAGCATTTTGTGTGATGAAAATGAAGCATGGCCAAACTATATGATTTTGTAGGGATAAGCTTTCTTTGGCTATGTTATTTTTATAAGACACAATTGCTTGGTTAGCATGCCTGAAGTATTATTATTTTATGTCAATATTAAACTTTATCTTGAATCTTTCGGATCTGAATATTCATGCCACAATAAAGAAAATTACATTGAAGAATATGCTAGAAAGCATTCCACATCAAAAATTCTGTTTTTATCATTTACCTACTCGAGGACGAGCGGGACTTAAGCTTGGGGATGCTTGATACGTCTCCAACGTATCTATAATTTTTTATTGATCCATGCTATTATATATTCTATTTTGGATGTTTAATGGACTTTATTATACATTTTTATATTATTTTTGGGACTAACCTACTAACCCAAGTCCCAGTGCAAATTGCTATTTTTTTTGCCTATTTCAGTGTTTCGCAGAAAAGGAATATCAAACGGAGTCCAAACGGAATGAAACCTTCGGGAGGGTTATTTTTGGAACGAACGTGATCCAGAGGACTTGGAGTGGACGTTAAGAAACAACCGAGGAGGCCACGAGGCAGTGAGGCGCGCCTGCCCCCTGGGTGCGCCGCCACCCTCGTGGGCCCCTCATGGCTCCACCGACCTACTTCTTCCTCCTATATATACTTACGTACCCCAAAACCATCGAGGAGCACCACGAAACCCTATTTCCACCGCTGCAACCTTCTGTACCCGTGAGATCCCATCTTGGGGCCTTTTCCGGCGCTCCGCCACAGGGGGCATCGATCACGGAGGGCTTCTACATCAGCACCATAGCCTCTCCGATGATATGTGAGTAGTTTACCACAGATCTTCGGGTCCATAGTTATTAGCTAGATGGCTTCTTCTCTCTTTGGATCTCAATATAAAGTTCTCCTCGGTCTTCTTGGAGATCTATTTGATGTAACTCTTTTTGCGGTGTGTTTGCCGAGAGCCGATGAATTGTGGGTTTATGATCAAGATTATCTATGAACAATATTTGAATCTTCTTTGAATTCTTTTATGTATGATTGGTTGTCTTTGCAAGTCTCTTCGAATTATCAGATTGGTTTGGCCTACTAGATTGATCTTTCTTGAAATGGGAGAAGTGCTTGGCTTTGGGTTCAATCTTGCGTTGCTCGATCCTAGTGACAGAAGGGGAAACGACACGTATTGTATTGTTGCCATCGAGGATAAAAAGATGGGGTTTACATCATGTTGCTTGAGTTTATCCCTCTTCATCATGTCATCTTGCCTAATGCGTTACTCTGTTCTTATGAACTTAATACTCTAGATGCATGCTGGATAGCGGTCGATGTGTGGAGTAATAGTAGTAGATGCAGGCAGGAGTCGGTCTACTTGTTGCGGACGTGATGACTATATACATGATCATGCCTAGATATTCTCATAGCTATGCTCAATTCTATCAATTGCTCGACAGTAATTTGTTCACCCGCTGTAATACTTATGCTATCTTGAGAGAAGCCACTAGTGAAACCTATGGCCCCCGGGTCTATTTTCCATCATATAAGTTTCTAATCTATTTTTACTTTGCAATCTTTACTTTTAATCTTTATCATAAAAATACCAAAAATATTATCATCTCTATCAGATCTCACTTTTGCAAGTGGCCGTGAAGGGAATGACAACCCCTTTATCGTGTTGGTTGTAAGGTTCTTATTTGTTTGTGTAGGTACAAGGGACATGCGTGTGGCCTCCTACTGGATTGATACCTTGGTTCTCAAAAACAGAGGGAAATACTTACGCTACTTTGCTGCATCACCCTTTCCTCTTCAAGGGAAAACCAACGCATGCTCAAGAGGTTGCACAACCACGTAGCAATGTCATCGATGGATCCTAGTGCCAAACGATTCTTCAGCCATTCGGCGTAGTTCTTGGTGTGCTCCTTCATCTCCACATCTGATGAAGGCACCATTGGTAAGAAGCTTTGGCGTATCTCCACCAAGTGTTCTTCGGCATAAGCACTGAGAACTGGGCTGTTAAGCAGTACCGTGAAATGGGCTTTCTCTGCCAATTCTCCGGGTGCAGCCATTTGCGTGCTAGCAAGGACCGGCTTACTTTTCAGCCTTCCCTTGTGGCGAGAGAGGGGAAAACCTATAGGTATTTGTTTCATGTATTCGGTGCAAAACTCAACCACCTTGTAGGATGCTTGCCTCTGGATGGTTTCAGTTCTGACAAAAGCGCTTCAGTATTCCCATGAACCGCTCGAAGGGATACATGTTGCAAAGAAACACAGGACCACAATACTTTATCTCATCGACAAGGTGCACAGTGAGATGGACCATGACATCAAAGAATGACTGTGGGAAAACATCTCTAGGTTGGACAGTATTCTTGCAATATCATCTTGCATATGATCCAACTCTTCAGGATCTACAACTTCCTACCATAGTTGGTTGAAGAAATCACAGAGGCCAATGAGTGTGTTTCTTATACCTTTGTCCATCAGATTCCTGATGGCCACTGGGAGGATCTATGTCAACATTACGTGGCAATCATGTGACTTCATGTGTCCCAACTTCATTTTACCTGAGCTCACATCCACAAGACTTCTGACGTTTGTGCAGTAGGAAGACGGTGTCTTAACTGACAACAAATAGGTGAAGAACTGTGTTGCTTCTATTGTATTGAAATTGTAACTCTGGCGAGCTTTGATGAATTTGTCATCATCTTCTGCTTCACTCTTGTGTTTTGATTGATCAGCAAGCATATCGAGCTGTGAACCGTCACCATCCTTTCTTTTACCTTTAATCTTGAGCAGAGTACCAAGGATGCTTTCACATACGTTCTTATCTACGTGCATGACATCGATGCAGTGACATACACGTAGAATCTCCCAGTAAGGTAATTTCCAGAACACCGATTTCTTCTTAAACACTTGACCCTTGGGTGTTTGTTTCACCATGAAAGGGTGGTTCTTGCCAAGCACAACATTAATTTTCTTAGCCATGTTGTGGACCACCTCCCCTTCATAGGGTCTTGGGCCCACACCTGCCTCTATTGTACCATCAAATTCAGCTTTCATCTTTTGGTATGGGTGAGTTTTCCTTAAGAACCTATGATGATGCAAATACATAGTTTTGTGCAAGTTGGGAAGTCTTCTGCTAGCTGTCCTATCCATGCATGTGACACACCCTACATCTCCCTTTGTTTTCTGCCCCAATGTGTTGCCTAATGCCGGCATATCTTGAATGGTGTGCACCAGCATCACATGTAGATCGAAAATCTCCTTTCTGTAAGCATCATAACATTTTACAAAGAAAGCATCTATCCACACTCGCCGCAGTTCTTCTACCAGTAGCTGAAAGTAAATGTCAATGTTATTTCTAGGTTGCTTCGGGCCTTGGATAATAATTGACATCATAATGTATTTTTTCTTCATACACAACCAAGGAGCTAGGTTATATATGCACAGAAGCACTGGCCATGTGCTGTGATTGGTGCTCATATCGCCAAAAGGATTCATCCCGTCAGTACACTCCCCGAGCCTTATACTTCTAGGATCCTTGGCAAAATTTTCAAACTTGTTGTCGATTAATTCCCACTGAGCCCCATCTTTCGGGTGCCTCATAAACCTATCCGCAATTCGCTCATCATGATTCCACCGCAACCTCTTTGCCTCTCTAGGGTTTGCAAACAAACACCTCAACCTTGGAATTAAAGGAAAGTACCAAACAACATTGAACGAGATTCCTGTCTTGATCTCATCGTCCAATTTGTACTTGTCCTTTGCTCTCCTGCGCTTGTATCATGCATGCTTGCATGTGGAACATGCACGCAAATCTTTGTACTCACCACGGTACAATATACAATCATTCACACAAGCGTGTATCTTCTGTACTTCAAGTTCCAATGGGCAAACAATTTTCTTCGCTTCATTCGTGCTTATGGGGAGCACATTATCTTCCGAAAGAATTTCTTTGAAAAGACCTAACATCTCTGTGAAGCCCTTGTTTGATAGACCGTTTTCTGCTTTAAATCTAAGAAGTGCCAGGGTGGCACTCAACTTGGAATGTTTGTTTTTGCAACCTGGATACAATTCTTTCTTGGAGTCCGCATCAATGGTTAGAAGATCCTTGTACCCAATCATATCCTTTTTTGGGCCCTCGAAATCTGCAATCATAGGAGCTAAATCTGGCATATCAAGATTGTCATCATCTGCGTCGACGTCTTGGTTTTCCAGTGGGCATTTTGGCTTTCCGATGTTCCATTGGTAGCTTGACGCCTCTGCCTTGATGTTAGATTCAACATCCGTGTGACACTGATCAGAGTTTGGCATCCCGCCGCCCTGGGTATCTTCATCCATGACCTCCTCTTCACCGTGTGTTGGGGATATAACTATTTGTATAAGCCTCCCAGGAGGGGCCGCGTTACACAAAGAAGACTCGCCAGATCGGAGCCTGTAATCAAACATGAAGATGGCGGTTCAATAAAAGGCTTAAGTCCCACAGGCGACTTAAGGCCCGTTGTAGCAAACCGCCACAATGGCATGACTTGTATCATAAGGTAGATTTAACTAGTCACCGAGACGGACACTGTTTATAAGCCGGCCGGGACTCTATAAGCCGCAGGGCGTCAACCCGTGTATATAAGGGGACGACCTGCTGGTGGCTTAGGGGCAAGAAACAACTCATCGAGAGCCGGGCATAGCGTATCTCGCTCCCTGGTCATCGAAACATCAAGCAATACCAACCCAACTAGACGTAGGCTTTCCTTCACCGCAAGGGGCCGAACTAGTATAAAACCTCTCGTGTCCTTTGTCCCGATTAACCCCTTTAAGCTTCCTAGTTGCGATGGCTCCACGACTAATTCCTTGCAAGAGGACATCTGCCATGATAATTCCATGAAAGTTGGCGCCCACCATGGGGCCAGCGCACGGTGGATTTGAGTTCTTGAAGGGCAGCTTCGAAGGGCACAAGGGATACGCAGTGGGCCGGATGACCAAGAGTCGTCGCGGCAAGATCTACATCGACAATGAAGGCTGGGGCCCCGATGCCGACTCAATTGAGTATGGGTATCGGGTCCCCTTTGGCGGAATCCATGTCTTCATCGACCGGATCGGTGAGCCGGGCCCTGAGCCGGACAACTGCACCGACCTCATCGAGACGGCTCAGCGTGCGAGACCCGCCCGATCTCAACCTGTTGTGAAGCGTGCCTTCGTAGGCTGCGTCCACGGAGAAGAACTTCCTGAAGGATCTAAAGATGGTGGTGAGACAGTCGTCCCCTCGGATGATGATTCGTCCGCCGGTTCAACAGATTCTTTGTATCAAGTCCAAGAGGGCATGCTTGGGGGCTGTTCTGACGGCTCTAGCACTCTGGACTTCTATGAGCCGCCAAGCTGGGCAGGAGTCTTCATGGCTGATACTCAGCTTGGTCAAAACTCAACGGCTGCAACAGCAATAACGTCCGGTCGGGAGCAGCGGGGCGGGGAGGCCTGTGCGGCCGCCCGGCCAGTCTTGATGGATCTTATGGATAAGCTGACGGCCCTGTTAACCGCCACGGTTATTCCTGCAAATCAAGATGAGCATAACGCGGAGGTGGCGAGGGTGCATGAGGACATAGCCCGGGCCAAGGAGGCCATGGCAGTTGAGGACACCAGGTTAGCTACAGAGCGGGCGGCTTTGGACGCATGGGCGCAGCAACTCCAGTCAGAGGCTTTCCAGCTTAATATGAGCCTGAACGCATCCAATGAGGTGATGAGGAGGAGACATCAGAAAACCCAGTCCCGGTTGCCTCCGGTTTATGACCCTCGGAATCTTTTCGCTACACCCGGTGCCGGCCCTAGCAACCCGCCCGGAGCAAATCAGTTCACACCACCGCGGGGGGCTCAGCTTCAAGAGATGGCACCTCCACATGGGAGTATGGGAGTATGGCCCCGCCCCGTTATGTACCAATACCACCGGGTCACTTCTCCAACCCCATGGAGAACTTGATAGCAGCATCGGCGCGTTTGGCGGCTCTCCCAGTGGACGGTGATGATCCGACAGCGGTGGAGACTCGGAGGGTCAGAGATCTTATTCAGACGGCCCTGGCGCAACAAGAGACCTATTCTTATAGCCGGGACAGGATTCATTCAACTCCTCCGCCTTGGCTAGCACCGCCTCGTCAAAACTGGAGTCCGAGTTATAGCAGGCACATGGAGTCAGAAGCTTTGTCAAGCAATGCCCATCGTCGTAACCAGCCGGGTGGCTATAACCCGGTGCAAGACCGAATACGTCAGGAGGACGAGCGGGCGGCTCAGCTAGCGGCTCAGCAGGCGGCGTATCAAGATCTCCCAGAGTATTCGACGACTTCTGTTGGAGCGGGAGTGGCTACCAGAATCGGCGGTGTTCCTTGTTTGGTGCCGCCTCTGCGGGATGTACGTCTACCCAAGGACTTCAAGGGACCTCGAAAGGTGCCGAATTACACGACCGACTTACAGCCCGGAGCATGGATCGAAAGTTACGAGATGGCCATGGAGCTACTGGAGGTCAGCGACACAGCAACGACTAAGTACTTCACCATGATGTTAGACGGAACAGCCTGGTCTTGGTTAAAGGGTTTGCCACCCAATTCCGTTAGTTCATGGGCAGAGCTAAAGGCCCGGTTTATACAGAACTTCAAGGACACTTGCAAGCAATCTATGTCAATTGCGGACCTGACCAATTGTAAGCAGGAGGAGGGTGAATCCACAACTCATTGGGTGCGCCGGGTCAAGGAAATAATACATTCGTCCGATAAGATGGATGCCGGCTCTGCAGTCCTCATGTTGGAGAAGAATTGCCGTTTTGAGCTGCTGAGGCAGAAACTGGGGCGCCTTAAGCGTGATTGCAATGATATGGGTACGCTGGTGGCGGCTTTAGTCAAGTACGCTGATTCTGATAGTACCAAGGATCCCGCGTCTGATGAGGAAAAGACAGGGAAGGGAAAGAAGAACGGCAATGGAAAGGGTCAGCAGCATAACCCGGCAAATCAAGGAGGCAACAAGCATAAGGCGGAGGGTAACCGGAGTTTGTGGCCAATGCCGGTGCACAGGTAACAATCGAGACGTAAGGAAAACCGCCCCCTCGATCTGGCGGGTCAGGTCCATCTCTTGAGCAGCTTCTCAATGAGCCTTGTCCGAGACACGGTACTGGGGAACAACCCGTCACCCACTTATGGAAAGATTGCGCGATCATGAAGGCTTTTAAGAATTCCAACATGTTTGATGGCAATCATGGATCGGGCGGCGGTTCAGGGGCCAGCGGCTTTCATGGCCAAGTCGGCGGTTCAAGTTCCGGCTTTCAGGGAAGTCAAGGCGGCTACAATCAACAGCAGCCTGGTCAAGGGGGACAGCAGCAGCAGCAGTCAGGTTATCAAAGCCACCCAAAGCAGCTGAATGGTGGGCAGTACCATGTGTTTACCACTAATTTGTGCAAACATGACCAGAGGGTTCATAAGAGGGCCGTGAATTCTGTTGAGCCGGCGGTTCCCCGTTATTTGAGGTGGTCAGAGCAGCCCATTATATGGAGCAGGGAAGATCACCCCCTCCGGGTTGATAATCCGGGTCAGTTGGCCTTGGTGGTAGCACCTCAGGTTGGTGGATATAAATTCACTAAGGTACTCATGGACGGAGGAAGCAGCATCAATATTCTCTATTATGAGACCTTTCGCCGCATGGGGTTGACTGATAAGGACTTGAGGACGTCCAACACTGTCTTCCATGGAGTAGTGCCTAGTAAGTCGGCGTACCCAGTTGGCAAGATTGAGCTGGAAGTGGCCTTTGGAGATGAATATGATTCCAGAGCTGAGAAATTGACGTTTGAGGTAGTCAAAATCAGGAGCCCGTATCATGCTCTGTTTGGGCGGCCGGCTTATGCCAAATTCATGGCGCGACCGTGTTATGTTTATCTGTAGCTCAAGATGCCGGGTCACAAGGGCACCATCACTGTGCATGGGAGTCAAAAGGTATCCTTGGAATGTGAAGAAGGCGATGCGGCTTATGCTGAGTCTGTTTGTGCAGCGGAGGAGCTGATGTTTTATCAGAATAATGTTGACCTGGCAGATATGACCTCTTTAAAGAAGCTGACTACAGAGCATGACCCGACATTGAAGTTTAAATCGGCCGCTGAAACAAAGCTTGTTGACTTCACTCCAGGCGACTCTTCCAAGCAGTTCAGCATCAGTGCCAACTTGGATCCTAAATAGGAAAGTGCGCTCATCGAGTTCATCCGTGAGAACCGGGACATCTTTGCATGGAAACCTTCTGACATGCCGGGTGTTCCGAGGGAACTCGCTGAGCACACTCTTAATATTGATCCAAAGTATAAGCCGGTCAAGCAATTTCTTCGACGAATCAATGAGGAAAGACAGAAAGCTATTGGGGAAGAGGTCGCTCGGCTCTTAGCGGCTGGGTTCATTGTGGAAGTCTTTCACCCGGAGGGGTTGGCTAACCCGGTGCTGGTACTCAAGAAAAATGGCACTTGGCGGATGTGTGTGGATTACACGGACTTAAATAAGGCTTGTCCGGCTGACCCCTTTGCCCTCCCCCATATTGATCAAATCATCGATGCTACGGCGGGTTGCGAGCGTTTGAGTTTTTTGGATGCTTACTCTGGCTATTATCAGATCAAAATGGCAGTTAAGGACCAGGAGAAGACGGCTTTCATCACTCCGTTTGGAGCCTTCTGCTATGTGTCTATGACATTTCGGCTCAAGAGTGCCCAGGCGACTTATCAGAGATGTGTACAAAATTGTCTCCACAGTCAAATTGGGCGCAATGTTCACGATCATGTGGATGACATCGTGGTGAAGTCCAGGGAGAAGTAAACCTTGATATCTGATTTAAAGGAGACCTTTGATAATCTCCGGGTTTATAAGATGATGCTTAACCCGGACAAGTGTGTGTTTGGTGTACCTGCAGGCAAGCTTCTGGGTTTTCTGGTCTCAAACAGAGGCATTGAAGCTAACCCGGAGAAGATCAAAGCGATCACCTCCTTGGCCAAACCGGCGTGCATCGACGATGTTCAACGACTGGCGGGTCGTGTTGCCGCTCTAAGCCGCTTCATAAGCCGGTTAGGCGAGAAGGCCCTGCGGCTATATCAGATGATGACGAAAACAGATGCTTTCGTCTGGAGTGACGCTGCTGAAGCTGCCTTTGAGGATTTAAAGAGACAGTTGTTTGAGCCGCCGGTCCTTGCGGCTCCCATTGATAGAGAGTCATTGCTGTTATGTGGCTGCTAACGCCCGAGCCGTCAGTGTGGCCATTGTGGTGGAGTGCAACGAGGCTGGCAAGGAGCATCCGGTTCAACGGCCGATTTACTACATCAGTGAGGTGCTCATTGAATCCAAGCAAAGGTATCCACATTGGCAGAAACTTGTTTATGGAGTGTTTATGGCAAGCCGGAAGCTGAAGCAGTACTTCCAAGGTCATCATATAAGCTGTGGTAAGTTACGCCCCTTGGGAGACATCATCCGTAGCAGGGGAAGCCACAGTATGAAGTCGCCAAGTGGGCCAATGAGCTTGGGCCTCATGGTTTGAAGTACATGCCACGTACAGCTATTAAGTCTCAAGCCTTGGTGGACTTTATCAATGATTGGACAGAATTACAGGTGCCTAAGGAGAAGCCAGATAACACATATTGGACTATTCACTTTGATGGGTCCACGCAGTTGGAAGGCTCGGGGGCTGGAGTCATTTTAACTTCCCCCCGAGGTGACAAATTTTGTTATGTGCTCCGGCTTATGTTTCCCTGTACTAACAATGCAGCTGAGTACGAGGCTTTACTCCATGGTCTCCGGATGGCTAAAGAGATGAATTTTAGCCGGGTAAGGTGCTTAGGCGACTCAGACCTCGTCGCTCAACAGGTGTCAGGCACGTGGGACTCCAAGGATCCCCTGATGGCGTCTTATCATCGTGAAGTTGATGCGGTGGCTGGACACTTCAAAGGTTATCAAGTGGAGCACATTGATCGGAGGAAGAATGAGGCGGCTGATGCTTTAAGCCGGTTGGGGTCTCAGCGTAAGCCGGTGCCGCCTAATACCTTTCTTGATGTTTTGCATAACCCTTCCATCAAAGTGCCTCATCGAGGAAGAACTAGCAGTGCTGGACCGGAGGCACGGTGGTGGTAGCTCTCCACGCTATCCCAGATTGCACAGTCCCATATTTGGCCTATATGACCCGGGGAGAGTTGCCTGAGGACGAGACCTTGGCAAGACAAATCATCAGGCGGTCCAAATATATGACAATTGTTCATGGCGAATTGCATCACCGCAGCGTTATTGGGGCGTTTCAACGTTGTGTGTCGCCTGCGGAGGGTCAGGAGATACTTCGTGAGATCCATGAAGGAGATTGTGGTCACCATGCCGGCTCAAAATCTCTGGTGGCCAAGGCTTTCCGTCATGGTTTCTATTGGCAGACGGCTCATGCTGATGCGGAGGATCTGGTCAGCAGATGTGAGGATGTCAAAAATTCTCATGACGAGCTCATGTGCCGGCTCAAGAACTGAGGATGATTCCAATTACTTGGCCGTTTGCAGTCTGGGGGCTTGACATGGTTGGACCTTTCAAAAGGTCTAAGGATAAGAAAACACATGTTTTGGTGGCAGTGGATAAATTCACCAAGTGGGTTGAGGCAGAGCCGGTCAGTAAGTGTGATGCAGCCACGGCGGTTCAGTTCATGAAAAAGGTGATTTTTCGTTTTGGCTTTCCACACAGCATCATAACTGATAATGGTACTAATCTCTCCAAGGGTGCCATGGAAGAGTTATGTGAACGAGAACATATCCGGCTTGATGTTTCGGCTGTTGCTCATCCTCAATCTAATGGTCAAGCAGAGAGAGCTAATCAAGAGATCTTGAAGGGTATCAAACCCCGGCTCTTGGTCCCCTTACAGCGAACTCCGGGTTGTTGGGTGGAGGAGCTACCCTCTGTGCTATGGAGTATCAACACAATGCCTAACAGATCTACAGGATATACACCTTTCTTCATGGTGTACGGAGCAGCGGCAGTTCTGCCAAGTGACATCCGGCACGACTCACCCCGAGTGGTGGCTTACGTTGAGGCTGATAATGAAAAGGCTCGTCAAGATGCACTTCACTTGTTGGACAAGGAGCGAGACTTGGCAATAGCCCGCTCGGCGATTTACCAGCAAGACCTGCGCCGCTATCACAGCCGCCTGGTTAGAAGCAAAGCCTTTCAGGAAGGCGACTTTGTGCTCCGGCTCATCCAGGATCAGTCTTCTATGCACAAGCTATCCCCTCCTTGGGAAGGACCCTTTGTGGTCAGCAAAAATCTGAACAACGGGTCATACTACCTTATCGATGTTCGGGAGCACAAGGACTCACATAAGTCGGAGGAAGAGACCCGCCGGCCGTGGAACATAGCTCATCTTCGGCCTTACCATACTTGAGCCACCGGCTCTCAGGATATATATATATATTTTCTTTTTTAGCAATGTATATATTATATAAATAACTAAAGCAGGACCTCTTTTTTTTCCACCTTCAAAGGTTTATATATCTTTTTTACCAGGTGGTGGAAACAACCAACAGGGAGCGGATCATATCTCAATCTAGCTTTCCCTTTGGTCCGGCTTATGATCATATCTGAATCTAGCCATGGTCACTTGGGGGCTTCCTGTTCAAACATAGGTCGTATTCGAACCAAAGAGAACATAGCTGTCGATACCCAATTGATCGGCATACTGCCAAACCCACTTCGGGGCTTCTTGATCATATGTGAATCATAGATTAACCCCTTTGGGTCTGACGTGGATCGTATTCGAATCAGCGTCATTAAACAACTCTCATGGTCACTTGGGGGCTTCCTGTTCAAACATAGGTCATATTCGAACCAAAGAGAACATAGCTGTCGATATCCACTTGATCGGCATCACCAAAGCCACTGGGGGCTATATGATCGTATTCGAATCTTAGCTTAACCCCTTTGGAACGGTTCATCGATCATATTCGAATCAGAGGCCTTTGAAATTAAGTTTACTATTCATTATACTCTGTAAGTATAAATGTTATTAAGGGCCAGGTAAACATTATATGTGCCAACTGCCAGGAGTTAAATTAACTCTCTGATTTGGGTCACATAAGCCGGCGAGTATATACCAAATAAGATCACAGGTATGCTATTGTGATCATAATCATAAACCGGCCTTTATATGATGTTTTGGTTCATACTCCGGGTTATCAATACTCTATGTGACCCCGGATGCGATAAATCGCCAAGGGAATTCTATTTTGTTTTATACACAGGATAAAGCAAGAAGAATTTTGACATCAAGGAAAGATCAACATAAGCTGGAAGTATATAACGATGGCGGCTTACGAAAGTATTAAGCGCCACAAACATGCGCGAAGGCATGACAAAGTTAAGAGGTTTTTTCAACCCTATTACAAGACTCCCCGAGTCTGAATAATGAAGCATTATTTTTTGCAAAGTCATAATGCCTGGCGGTTCACTCCTTTGGTGGGCTTGATGGTTCCGGGTTATCCTTCTCCGCCTCTCCGTTGGTTGCTTTGTCTTGGAAGGTTGACGAGGCCCAGTCAATGCCACTCAAGGCTTCAAACTCAGCTTCATCATCTATTAAACCGGCTGGGTCCACTTCAGGGGCAAAAGTATGCTTACGCGTTGGAGGGATCAGGCTGACTTGATCATATGGAGTGTTTGGAATTCTCCGGTTCTCACTGTCATAGCCCGGAGAGTACTTGGAGAGGTCAGTATCGTTCCCGATAAGGGTAGCCACAGGACGTATGACTTTGACGCAGGCGGTGAAATCATGATCATCAAATACGGTACCATCCTCCTTCAGACTCGGGTATCCAAGAGCAAGGTCGGCCGGGTCTAGTTCTGGAATCCATGCTTTTGCCCGGCTCAATGCGGCTACGGCCCCGGCTCTTGAAGATGCCCGCCTTAAATCCTGGATCCGCCGAGGTAGCACAATGAGACACTTCAAAGACGCCTTCTGAAGGTGGGGAGTGGTATTTGATAAGGCTACAACAGCCAAAGCATCGCTAGACCCGTGTACAGCTGCTCCACTAGAGTGTAAACCGCCTTAAGTTTGACCAGCATGTTCTGCTTGAGGTTGGTGCTCCTGGGGCCTGTGTGTTCACAAACATAAAAGTGAGCCGGAGATAACGGTAACGGCAATAATCAAACGAAGGGTTGCAATATTTGGGGTTATGAACAATAACTTACCGAAGATGGCTGAGACCATTTGAGATATATGACGCTTTAAGTCGGACAACTCGGTTGTTGCTTCACCGAGTGAAGCCTCTGCCGTCTCAGCCCGGGTCACCAGTGAAGCCTTCTCATCAGCCCAGATTTTCTTCTCTGACTCAAAATTCTTCTTCAACTTCTCTTGTTCAGAGACGCTGAATTCAAATTTGTAGTTGGCTTTTTGAGTTTCAAGCTCTTGAGTTGTTAGACGGCTCTTCAGGTCAGCAATTTCCGACTCAAATTGACTTATGGTGACCTACATTGATACCGAGTTACGGTAAGAATCATGGTAAGATATATTAAGTCCCAAGCACTTTACAAGTAAAGATACTTGACACTTGGGGGCTAATGTATGTCAAGAATTTTAATCTACCATGCCAAAGTTATGCATATTAAGTCTCACGACTTTACAAGTAAAGATACTTGACACTTGGGGCTAATGTGTATCGCAAGTTCAAAACTATCATGCTATAACCGGGTTAAATATATTCTCTTTAAACGGAGATATCAACACTAAGCAGATTTCTAAGTCTACAAGATATTTATTCATAAGCGAGACTTGGGGCTGGTACTGAGAAGTAAGATTCAGGAAAACAGATAAGTTATACCTCAGATTTGTGCTGTATTTGTTTCACCATGTCAATTTCCAGGTCACGGCTATTATGCACTTGATTCAGATAGCCCGAGACTATATCACCAATGCTTAGGTGAGTATAATCAGTAATGTCCTGCTTGGCCTTTCGGCGTTCGACAAGTTCTTCCTTGGCAGTACATTTGGCAAGGATAGTAGGCCGCCCCGGTTCAATAAACTGGCTTTTCAAAATTCAACTTCTGGGTCATTCGTTTTGACCGGGCTAGGAGCTTCCGGGTTATCAGAGCTATTGAGAGTATCTTCGGCAGGCGGGTCAGAGGTTGGCACCGGAATGTCAGAAGTCGGTTCAGGCAGCTGATGGGTGGAGCTGGCTGGAGCAGACATATCAGGCGCCGGTTCAGCTACAATCGGGTCTTGGGATGGCTTATTCTTCTTTGCCCTCTTGCTGGGGTTCACTTGCATGCTGTCAACAAAGGTAGAAGGATGAATACTAAAGCATGAGTAAGGTAAAAGCCTAAAAGTAACTAAAGTTACAGTACCCGGGAGCAGTTTTGAAAGCCGGCATGTTTGATTGCATAGACTCGCTGGAGGAAGGAGAGGTATCCTGATAATTGGAGTCAGATGAATTGAGAGGTTGGCGAATTAAACCCGCCAAAGGAAAAATAGAATGTAAATCGGAGATAACCTCAGTCCGACGCTTCCTAGTTACGTCAGGTAAGCCGGAGGAGAGTTACGCATCCCATGGTCCGGGTGCGCCTCCGGCTTTCAAACTGTTGTTGCTTCAAAAGAAATTGAGGATCTTGATAAGCTAGAGGATGTGAAAATCTTACTTTCCGGTCACCTTTCGGATTTTTGCTTGGGCAAAGGCTCAATCGGAGGAAATTATAGTTACCTCTTCGCCAACCGCTTATTGTGCCCGTATCCTCCTCGAAAGGATGAAATGTCAATAAAATAATGACAAAGGAGTTAAGAGAATCAGGATTACCTCCTCATCATCCGAAGAAGTGTCATCCAATTTGAGTAAATCGAAGCGCTGGGTTTCTTCTTCTTTGAAGTTCCTTTTGGCAGCTTTCCTTTCGGTCTTCTTGGCTGTCTGGCTTGTTTAGCAGCCTCATGGTCATACCGACCTTCCAAAAATTGTCATCGGCCTGTGAAAAAAGATAATAAATTATGAGTACAAGTAAGGTGTGACAAGGCTAGGAGTATTTATTAAGGTTGATGACTCACTTTAGGGCCGGGTTCTTCTTGCGAAGGAAGTAAGTCAAGGCGTTATTAGTTATTGTGCCCTCCTTGAGCCGATCGGGTCGTAGCTTCCACCACATCATCTGGTAAGTCATCAGAGCTATGACGCAACGGATCATCCTTTTTTCCTGAATAAGTACACATTAAGCCGGGGCGGCGGCTTAACGGAAGTACTCGCCAAGCGACCCAAACTCGGACCAGATCAATGCCGTTTAGGACATTTCCCAAAAGAGCTTTGATCTTTTTGATGGTTGGATTGAGAGGCAGACGCTCAATAGCAGTTAGCTTGTCTGCTAGTGGATGGTTGGATTCAAGGCGCAGAGCGGAAGCCAAGCGAGGGCTTTCGTTAGCCGGGAAGTGTCCCGCAATAAAACCACGTCGATTCCAATCCTTCGATGACTCGGCGATTCAGCATAAGGAAAAGCGGTCTCTCCCGCTGAATTGAGATACCGCCAAGTTCAAGATCGGGACCGCTGGCACGCTCATTACGCCGGTTCAAGTAGAAAAGCTCTCTGAACAAAAGCATATTTGGCTCCTCTCCTAGGTACACCTCGCAGAAGACTTGGAAATTGCAGATATTTAACATGGAATTGGGTCCAATATCCTGAGGCCTAAGGTCAAAGAAATTCAGAACCTCCCTGAAGAATTTTGAGCCGGGAGGGGAAAATCCCCGGCTCATGTGATCCGTAAAAACTACCACCTCCCCTTCTTTGGGTTGAGGCCTTTCTTCAGATGGGTCAGGGGCACGATAAGACATGACCTCCTTCTTAGGCAGATGGCCAGACTTTACAAATTTAGATAGTTTACTCCTCGTGACTGTGGATGGGACCCAATTACAGGTCACAGGAGCCTTGGCCGCTTTAGGTGCCATGACAAAAATTGAGGCCTATGACAAAAATAAGATGATCCGGCTCAAATTTAACCTGGAGGGAAATACTTAAAACTAGTCATGATGGCGGCTTAAGAAGGGGCCTAATGATATATGGATGACTATGCGATAAATTTTAAGCTGCTACAGGTGTCAATGAGCAGTTAAACATATTCGACAGAGGCAGGTTTTTTCACTTCCGGGTGGAACAAACAAGTTTCACAAGTTGCTGTTATTATTTCAGATCAAACAGCTATTCTAAAAAGGAAATTTTCTAGACCTAAAACTGGCGCAGATGAAGCTCAAGGGCTTGAATGGGGCCTCTGTGTGACATAAAGGGATCTATTTGCATTAAAAATAGGTGCGGAATATCTACCGCATCAGTTTTTACCATCTTCAAGATCAAGAAGAGCGGAGGCGATGAAATCTATGGAAGGATCCTGATGAACAGTGAAGAACGCGAAGAACTCGAAGGTCCTAGTGTGGATCTATGAAGCAGGGAAGAGGAGACTTACAGATGCAGGATTGCAGCGGAGGGTCGTTGCGTTCTTTCTGGTCAAACCAAGTTGATGCAACGGCCGGAGTTGGTGAAGACGAAGGAATCTACGACGGCGTCGGCGGCGGAGCTTGAGTGACAGAGAAGCAGCGAGAGGAAGAGGATGACTAGAAGGAGGAGAATGGGAAGACCTAGGTCGCGCCTATTTATAAGGAAAGGATAGCTGAGACGGCGCGAGAAACGAGGAGATAAAAGTTATTATCCAGCGGCCCCGATGCCTTGATTTTCGGAACAGTCAGTAAAGGCAAAGATCCGTTGGAGGATACGATGAAATAAAGAATGAATTTAAGTAAGGATGACGTCACGGCGGGTTAACACGAATCCAAAAGATGAGGTCATGGCGGGTTAAAGAAAACCTTTGCACAGCCGGAAGACTGAAGATTTACTTCTTAAGGTATTTTAAGATTGACATGAACAGGTTCAAATCAATCTGGGGCCTAATGTTGGGGATATAACTATTTGTGTAAGCCGCCCAGGAGGGGTCGGGTTACACAAAGAAGACTCGCCAGATCGGAGCCCGTAATCAAGCATGAAGATGGCGGTTCAATAAAAGGCTTAAGGCCCACAGGCGACTTAAGGCCCGTTGTAGCAAACCGCCACAATGGCATGACTTGTATCATAAGGTAGATTTAACTAGTCACCGAGCGGACACTTCGTTTATAAGCGGCGGGACTCTGTAAGCCGCAGGCGCCAACCCGTATATAAGGGGACGACCTCTTTGGCTTAGGGCAAGAAACAACTCATCAAGAGCTGGGCATAGCGTATCTCGCTCTCTGGTCATCGAAACATCAAGAAATACCAACCCAACTAGACGTAGGCTTTCCTTCACCGCGAGGGGCCAAACTAGTATAAAACCTCTCGTGTCCTTTGTCCCAATTTACCCCTTTAAGCTTCCTAGTTGTGATGGCTCCATGACTAAGTCCTTGCAAGAGGACATCTGCCGTGACAATTCCACGACACCGTGTCTGGTCCAACGTGTATATCCATCCATGAATCCCCTATAGACTAAGGCAACCGGACATCTGCAACTTCATGTGACTCTGTATTGGCACAATCAGTACATGGACATAGGATGTAATCCGCATCACCAATTCTCCTCTTTGTACTTTCAGCCAAATTCATGAACTCTGTCATGCCACTGAAAAAATCTGCGGTTTTCTGATTCTTCATCCATCGAGATCGTTCCATCTGCACCACATGAATGGTAATTAAAAACAAAACAACAAGATTAATACACGGATTAACTGCTGCCCAAAGATGTGTGCATAAATCCCAAGGTTTTATTTTCATAATTACTGAGGGCGCTCCATGTTGTTATCCAGACGTGCAATGACAAAAATTAATGGCCAATCAATTTATACGTAGAGTACTAGTACAACACTATCCTTAGGAATTGAATACCTCAATTAAGGCATTCACGAAAAGAATACCTTAATTAATTAGCCACGCGGTGACCTCCACCCAGCAGACAAAGAAGCGTGATGTGACAGCACGCTGAGATAGCAGGGTCGAGGAGTAAAGCTTAGAGCGGCTGCCGCCTGAAGTTTGACCTCCACTATCCCGCCATCGACCGCGATGGATATGCTCGAATCAGGCCGGCGGCGACCTCGATGGTTGAGCTCCTCCTATCTCCCGCCGCAGACCAAGGATTAACCTCCTATGACGCCACCACCGCCCACTGACCAAGGATTGACCTCTTCTCTGGTAGCCGCTGCCTAGGCCGCCGCTGCCATCTCTATATGCAGAGCGACTTTTTTTTACGGATATCCGCAGAGCGGCTGTTTCCACGGTATCACTGTAACTCAATTATATGGACATGGTAGTACATCACATACGGTTATGTAACGGCAACCGTGTCTAACCTACGTTGTCTTCTCACACGGTTTGGTGCGGAAATCGTGTGTGATGTTGTACTCCCTCCATTTCTATTTTCTTTGCGGATAACTTTTTCTCTTTTTTTCCTAATTGCTCTGGGCGATCCAGTTCTTAAGGGATGCTTTCCTTCTCTGCCCCTACCTTCCCACTGCAGTTAAGCCAATCAGGGCCGCCATGCAAGGGACGCAGGCTGCACGCATGCGGCACTGAAGAGGGATTAGCCAATCCGTTGCATGCAGTATTTAAAGCAATTAAAACGCTGCAGCTCTTTCCATGCGAACCGAGGGGTAAATTGGTCCAAAATTATCCACTGACTTCTCTCCTTGGTATGCGGGTCAAGACTTATGTGCGAGGTAAAAAGAATCGGAGGGAGTAATACCTAACACAAACGACATGTATAAACAGTGTGCCGTATACAACATATAGTGCCATAAGTAGTTCCCGACCGTTAGCTTATCCCCGCAGTTTCCCCTTTTCCCCCAAATCCCTTCATAGCCTCCAAATTCCCTCGTGTGGCACTGACATTGGGGGAATGCGGATGAGTGGTGCTGATGGTTTCGGTGCGACTGCTCCTGCTCATATCGCCACCACGACGGCGGTTGCCGCCGAGCACTTGCCTAAGGTCATCAGAAGGCAGGTGTACTATGAACCTGAATCATCCTGTCAGGTTCCAATCTATCCCCGATCTTTTTAGCATGTCCAAAGTAATGCAAGATACAAGGCCTTTCTCAAGTTGCTCCTTCAACTTGGCATTCTCCTCCACAAGATGCACATGCTCACAAGACGGGTTAGTAGCCTTTGCATTATCAATTAAAACCATATGAGAAAATGTGACCTTCTCCTTGGTTAGCTCCACTTGGAGTTGATCATGAGACTCTTTGAGGCTAGCATGAGCACCCTTCAAGGCCTTGTGAGCCTTTTCAAGTATATCAAACTCCTCCTTGAGTCTAGCATGGTCAACCCCAAGTTTGGCCTTCTCGGAATTTAGCACACGAGATACAACAAGAGCATGATCAAGATCTTTCTCTAATTTAGCATGATCATCGTTGTGTGACTCCTCAAGAGCCAAACGATGACCACGCTCTTCCTCAAGAGCATTTGAGAGATCCGATATCTCATCGGCATAGTCACGACTATGCCCTTCCATCTTAGAGATGGTTTCTTCGTGAGCATCGATCATGTCATTGGCTTCACCAAGTTGTTCCAAGGGAGCAACGAAGAGCTTCTTGGGTTTACCCAAGAGCTTACTCATAAAAGATTCAAATTCATTTTCTTCGTCCTTTGACCCCTCACTTTCATCAATGCAATCCATAAAGGAAGGATTGTAGTGATGGTGGTTTTGATGTTGGGGGTTACCTTGTTGGTGGCTTTGGCCATGAGGCACTTAGCGGTGATATTCTCGTTGGCTGAGTCGAAGAGGGACACCCGTGGAGTTGTTGCAATGGCAATGGAGGCCATGGCAACCGTATCAATGTCTTCATCATCATCATTGTACTCTTCTTGTGCCACCAACCCCTTGGGAGGAGTCTTCTTGGTGAAGTTGTTCTTGTTGGGGAAGGATTTGGCCTTGTCTTTTCGGATAAGCTTGCCACCATTGTATTGCCTCTTCTTGTACGGGCATTCCGCAACAAAGTGGCTTACATTGCCACAATTATAGCATGTCCTCACGCGTTGCTTGCCCTTGGCGCCACTTGAGTTGTTCTTGTTGAAGTTGGGCCTTGAGTTCTTCTTACTCAAAAATTGTCGTGAAGCGAGAGCCATGTGCTCATGATAAGCCTATTTCGTATCTTCGGGGTTAATCTCCTCTTCTTCCTCTTCACCCTCTTCTTCCACACTAGCTGTCGGTGTCAAAACCGGCGGATCTCGGGTAGGGGGTCCCGAACTGTGCGTCTAGGCGGATGGTAACAGGAGACAAGGGACACGATGTTTTACCCAGGTTCGGGCCCTCTTGATGGAGGTAAAACCCTACGTCCTGCTTGATTGATATTGATATTGTGGATGTTTACAAGAGTGGATCTACCACGAGATCAAGGAGGCTAAACACTAGAAGCTAGCCTACGGTATGATTGTAAGGGTTGTTGTTGTCGTTGTCCTACGGACTAGAGGCATCCGGTTTATATAGACACCGGAGAGGGCTAGGGTTACATAGAGTCGGTTACAATGGTAGGAGATCTACATATCCGTATCGCCAAGCTTGCCTTCCACGCCAAGGAAAGTCCCATCCGGACACGGTGCGAAGTCTTCAATCTTGTATCTTCATAGTCTTGGAGTCCGGTCGATGATGATAGTCCGCCAATGATAGTTCGGTGATGATGGTAGTCCGCTATCCGGACACCCCTAATCCAGACTCCTCAAGAACCCCCGAACCAAGCTTCAATGACGATAAGTCCGTAGCAGATATTGCTTGGCATTGCAAGGCGGGTTCCTCCTCCAAATGATAGAAGATTGTGAACACCAGGATAGTGTCCGCTCGCAAAATAAATTCCACATTCCACCGTAGAGAGAATAATATATACACAAGTTCAATCTGCCGACGTTTTCGCGGCATGACGTCACGCCACTACCAAGCCATTATTTAAATCGTTTTTACTCTACCACCTCAAGATTTAGCTAAGCGGTTCCTTGGCACGCCTTGTCAAGCAGTAGATCGTGTTCCCCTTAATCAGGGATTCTCATCAATACGGACGTGGGTAACCCAACCGCGCCATTGATGGTGACGCTTGGGGGATAAGCGAGTTCTACCAGGCCGGTGGGGGACGCGTAGACTTCGCCCGCCCATATAAGGGATAAGGATCCACCTTCTCACCTACGCCTTCTTCCTCCTTTGCTTATCCATCTCCACAAGACTCGAGCTCCAGCGCCCAAGTTCGCGCATCTCGTCTCAACCTTCTCCGACCATGTCCGGAGCAGGAGGTAAATGGTTGGCCTCCACCGTTAAGGAGGAGCACATCGCCAAACTGCACGGCGCCGGATACCTCTCCGGCGACATCGCGCACCGGCTGCCCGACGAGGGGCAGCTCATCCCCACCCCTGTGCCCCATGAGAGGGTCGTTTTCCTTCCGCACTTCCTCCGCTGGATGGGCTTTCCACTTCACCCCTTTGTCCGGGGCTCATGTTCTACTACGGCCTGATTTCCATGATCCGGCGCCAACTTCATCCTCAACATCTCGGCGTTTATCGTGGTGTGCGAGGCCTTCCTCTGCATCCAGCCCCACTTCGCCAGGCTCAAGACCTTCAATGTCAAGCGAAGGTAGTGAAGGGCACTCTGCCGGAGTGCGGAGGCGCCATGTTGGGAAAGATGCCCAACGCCCTTTGGTTGAAGGGGCCTTCGTGGAATCCGTCAAGGGGTGGCAATCGGGTGGTTCTATATCACCGAGCCGCGTGACCCTACATGGGCGGCGGCCCCGAAGTTCAGATCTGGTATCCCCACGCAACTCACCTCCCGGAAAGAGAAGGGCTTGCTGTGGGGTAGTTCGGAGGAGCCGACGGACTCCAAGCCGTATCCATAAGCTGGTGAAGAAGCTCAGCTGGTTAACGTGGTCCAAGTCATGCTCGTCCGCCGATTCTCCCATGCCAAGAGCGGGCATTCAATCTGTGGAGTTCAATCCGAACAGCACCAGCGCTGAGCGGCTCTTCGACACGACGACGCACGGGCGCTCGGAGGGTGCTGTTCAAGGGCGCTGGTTTCCGCATCCGCGATCAAGATCGCGGATTTCGCCGCAGCGCCAAGCCGACGAGGTAAGTGATTCTACCCTTTAGGGACACTTGCTTTTCATAGTTTGACTCTATGCGGGTTTTAATTTCCCTTTTCCTTTGACAGACTGGATGAGGAAGGCGGAGCAGATTATCCGCCCGGCCCTATGCCGAAAAATCCAGAGACGCCTGCCTAGCGAGGCTGCTGGTTCCGCACCGCACGTGGTGCCGAGAAGAAGGCCAAGAAGGAGGCCACGGTGCTCGAAGAGTTCCCTGCCAGGTGTCCGACGACTCGAGGCGGACTCCTCCCGAAAACAAGGAGGAGAAGAGGACTCTCTCCTGAGGAGGGAGAGAGGAAGAGGAAGGCTTCCCCAATAGGGGAGGCCGAAGGGTCCAAGAGGGAAGGACTATTCTCGACAGCCCGCCAACATCAACGTTGGCGAGGAAGAATGGCCTTCAAGGGCCAGCCTCCGCGAGATCATAAGTATCTGGATTCCTGAATGATTTATAATTTCTTTTCTCGCCACATAGTGTCATTACGATGCCGCATGCTGCCCGTAGTCCGCCAGTGATAATCTCCCCGCTTCATCGAAGGGTCGCTGGCTCCGCCGGATGTAGACTCCATCCCGACCGCCCACCCCTCGCGACACCGAGGACGCCGAGGTGGGATCCCAAGAAGGGACCCATCGGGGAGGCCCGAGGCGCCACAAGGCGCCCTCCGGACTTTGCGCCGACTCCATATCGAACCCGCAGTGGTTCCGGAGTCCGCCGGGCGCCCTTCGAATGAAGGGCAAGACCGTGACGCCGGCGGCTTCCGCCCAACCGAGGCGCCGGCAATTTGTTGAGGCGCTGCAGAGCTTCCATCGAGGAAGAACACCGCGCTATTATGAGTGCGGTGATTCAGAAGGTGCAGCTCGCCAACAGCGGGCTGACCGAAGCCTGCAGTAGCCTTCTATCAGGCTTTGAGGTAAGAAGTTAAAAATATGCAATGTAATACCGCATAGACAGTAGTCCCTGATGCTCGGTTTGGTGTTCGGAAAGAAAAGCCGGACTGAGGATCTGAAAAAAAAACAAGATATACGCAGGGTTGCTAAAAAATTATGTAGATATGGGTTGCAGGCTGCGCTGCGGACCTCTGCCGCACTGACTGCGGATGTCGGTGCTTTGAAGCAGGAGCTCGAGCGGTCCGAGCAAGAGCTCGGCCGCGCCAGGAAGCAGCTCCCGGACAAAGAAGGTGAGTAACACCACTTTGAACTTGTACCTTACAGAAAAGGATTTAGGTTGCAACAAAAATAACAAGGATAACATGGGTACTGCAGGGGCCACGAACGAGGTGGCGACCCTGAAGGAGGTCGTGTCCGCGGCTGAACGCAATGCAGCCGCGGAACGGGCAGAGCGAGAAAAGCAGGAGGCGCGGGTGGCGGTGGTTCAGCAAGAGCTCCAGGCTCTCATGGAAAAGCATGAGAGTTTGGAGCGTGACTCAAAGACTCGAGTGTCCGAGCTTGCCTCGGCTCTCGAAAGTGCCAAAACTGCCAAGGCCGATGCCCATAAGTCCCGTCAGGAGATTGAGTTGGTGAGGAAGATAGCAGCGGGTAAGGCATTTTTCATGCAAAGCAAGAATGTGAATGTAAATTACGTGTTACTTACCTGAATTCAGAGCTCTCCAGGGGCGTTTGCAGATCTGCCTCGCAGCGTGTCTGATGCCGCCGCATTCTACCGAGCCGAGGAGGGGAGCTCAACGGAGAAGGTCTTCTGGTCTCAAGATGTCGAGGCCGGCCATCCGGTGTTTCTAGCGACCAGTGAAGCAGCTGGTCGAGCTCCACAAGGTGGCCGAGCAGGCCATGAAGGGCCTCATAGTCCGGTTGTGGCTGGAGAGGCCATGCCGGAGCTACTTCGCCTCGTCATGACGGTTGGTGGATCGCGCCCCGGGTGGAGGTTATCAAGCGCTCGCCTGTATTGAAGGTGCTCGTCGGGCCCTTGCCCGCGCAAGGGTGCATTGGGGTAAGCTAGATGCGGAGAAGCTAATCACTGATGCGCCACCAGCGGGCAAGGAATATCATACGCCCGAAATGTACTATAAGACTGTCCTGAAGGGTGCCCGCAAGATTGCGGATGAGTGTCCCAAGGATGTAATAATTGAGTAAATTCGCAATGTGTTATCCTGTGCGCTGAAAACTTTGTTCATATGCGCTAAGCAACGCTTGTTAATTTAAAATATTACCTTCTGTGCGGCCGTTTATTAAATCTGAGAGATGGCAAGTCGTCAGCTTCAGCCCCCATGCCACGAGTGCTGGGGTGTTCGGGATAAACTTGAGCACTCTAGTTCCCATTTTTGGGTCCATCTAGGGAGGCGCTCAACACAACGAACAAGGCAACCGGACTTATAGTGCTTGAACACTCTCATTTAGCCATAGAATTCTATAATTTTAAATTTTGGCGAAGCCCCTAGTATTCGGAAGACCGAATTAGGGGCGCTATCCACGCCTTCGACGGACATTATCCGGAACTTCGCCGATGCGGCGAGGTCTTTAAGGACCCGAAGGACCTCTCGAGCAGCGACCAGTCTCGCCTTATCATGACAAATCAGTTTTAGCTTTTCCATCGAGGCGTTAACCTGCTCAACCGGGCGCAATCGCAGTGGTTCTCCAGGCTACCTTAGCCGATAGAACGGAACGTAAGGTGCCAAACATGGGAGCCGGGCAAACCCAACTATTGACCCAAGACATGATTCGAGCCGATTCATATAATGCTATAAGTTCGGGTGCCGACTTGTGAAAGTGTTCGACTTCATCACACCATAATGCGGAGAACATAAGCCCTGGTGTATTTGGCCGTACTAAAATGTTCGATGCAACATGATATATATATATATATATATATATATATATATATATATATATATATATATATATAAGGTAATGCAATTATGGGCAAAAAGTGCTGCATTTTATTCGAGAAGATATGCTATGAGTGTGGAATGATACAAATAGTGCGGAAAGCAAGGGATTGGACGAATTAAAGGCGCTCTCTCCGTGGGTAGGCCAGCGGAATGTTGTATATAACAAATTTTAATGCTCGTGATGGAGACCACCTGAGTGTTCGCCGCGCCTTTGTCCTTCCTGGTTGTTGCATCATGAGTTCGGCAGGTTCGCCACGGACAGAGTTCTGTATAAAAAGAGAGAAATAAAAGATAAAAAGGCGACACACTTGGGAGCCCTGGTGTGGTCAAACCGCACTGGGTTTGTTGTGGTTGTGCCTTTCCCCTATGCGCATGGTATCTCCGAGGCGTAATTATGTACGCGAGAGTTTGTTTTACATTTTGCGAGGGCTGGGGTTGAGGCCGCATTACTACGCATGCTCGAACGTGCTGTGGTCTTGGTTGATGTTGCTCGGCGCGTTTGGCGTGTCCGGTCGCTTAACGGCCGGACTCGAAAATTGCCTTAAAAGGCTGCTCAGATTTCGCCGCGAGAGCCGCATTGTATGTTCCTCCGCTCGAGGGAGCGTTCCGTTTCCATTGACCGTGATGACTCCACGAGGGCCTGGCATCTTGAGATTAAGGTATGCATAATGCGGCACGCGCTGAATTTTTAAACGCGTTCGTCCGAGCAGAGCGTGATAGCCGCCGCGGAACGGGACTATGTCAAGATTAACTCCTCGCTCGAAATTATCCGGGATCCAAGACCACTTCCAGTAATCGAGCTCGCATAACTGGCCTCGACACCGGTATGACGCCTTTGAAGGTTTTTTTGTAGGTTTAATCCTTGAAGGGTCTATGCCCATCTTGCGACCGTATCCTCGATAAAGCAGGTTCAGCTCTCGCCGCCGTCCGTCGGGACTCGTGAGGTGAAATCCATCGACGATTGGGTCTAAAACCAATGCGCAAATCTTCCATGGCGGATATGGTTGATGGTCTCTTCGATCGAAAGTGATCGGGCAAGAGGACCATGGGTTGAATTTTGGGGCGATCGCTCCATCGCAGATACGCCCTTAGTGCACGCTCGCTCCCTCTTGGGAATATCGTTGCTATGATATCATGTTTACCGTCCAACTTGAGGGGGAATCCTTTTGTCCTCTCGTTGTTCGGGCGGCCGGTCTCTTCCTCGTCATCGCTGTGTAGCCCCTTGTCACTGTTTTCGGCGATTAATTTGCTCGCTCGCTTGAATACCCAACAATCTCTGTTGGTGTGGTTAGTTGGCTTTTCGGGGTTCCATGTATTTGACAGAGCGGTCGAGTATTCGGTCCAAATTGGACGGGCCCGGAGTGGTTCTTTTGAATGGCTTCTTCCGCTGACCGGCTTGAGCCTCGAATCCGGCGTTGACCTGCCGATCCTCATTGCTTTGTCGCCGCACGCGGCGTTTGTTTTGTTTCGATGCAACCTGCCATTGCGGTCCTTGGTGTCCGGACTGCCGCCGCTTTTTTTGAGGTTGTTGCTGCGAGCTAGCCAGCTATCCTCTCCCGCATGAAGCGGGTCATGAGTGATGTGAGGGCTGCCATGGATTTCGCTTCTCCTGCCCTAGGTGCCGGGCCAGCCACTCGTCGCGGATGTTATGTTTGAAGGCAGCGAGGGCCTCTGCATCCGGACAGATCAACGATTTGATTTTTCTTTGTTAAGAACCATGTCCGAATTGCTCGGCCGATTCGTCCCGCTGCTGGATTATGTGGCTTAGGTCATCTGTGTTCGGTGGTCGCACATACGTGCCCTCGAAGTTGTCGAGGAATGCGGCTTCCGTGTCTTCCCAAAGCATCCAATTGACTCTGCGGGCAGGCTGTTAAGCCAATGCCGAGCTGGTCCTTTAAGCTTGAGCGGGAGATATTTGATGGCGTGAAGATTGCCGCCGCGGGCCATATGTATATGGAGGAGATAATCCTCAATCCAAACCGCGGGTCTGTTGTGCCATCGAGGATTCGATATTAACGGGTTTAAACCCTTCAGGGATTTGATGATCCATTACTTCGTCAGTGAAGCATAGTGGGTGTGCGGCGCCTCTGTATTGAGCAATATCGCGACGTAGCTCGAGAGAGTGTTGTCTGCTGTGTTCGGCCCGGCCGGCGTAGTTGTATCCGGTGCGACGGTATTCGTCGTGGGTCTTGGGGCGCCCATGTGATCCATAGATAGATCTGGATTGTCTTGCCTTGTCCTCCAATATATCTCGCAAGTCCAGCGCGTTCCCCCGTGGCTTCATGCTTTTTGAGCGATGCTGGGTACGGTTTTGGTGGAGGGATTGCACGCCTCTCTGTCGCGGCCAGGAGGTGGTCGGTCTGCCGTATTGTGTGCTGGTGATGCAGGTTTGTACGCTTCCTCCTCTAATCGGGGGAGCAACTTGCGTTTTGGGTAACTTTTGAGGGCGTCGAGTTCATACTCTTCGACGCGAGGACCTCGGTCCATCTGTCGGCCAAGAGGTCTTGATCAGCTTGAACTGTTGCTGCTTTTTCTTTAGGTTGTTTGCCGTGGCTATTAGCCTGCGTCTGAAACGCTCTTGTTCGACGGGATCCTCGTGCACGACGAATTAAATCGTCGCCGAGGCTTGCATCGTCTCCGGAGGGAGGTAAGTAATTGTCATCCTCGACCTCTTCGCCCGCCGCCTCTCGTGAGGGCTTGATTCCGCCTCCTCCTACGCTGGATCGTGGCCGAGGGGTTGTCTTCGCACTTTCGGGGTGTTATTATCTCATGTGCCGGAATCTCCATTATTGCCGTGGCGGGATTTAGAGCGGCGCCACGACGCCGGCGCTTGGGCTGTTTCTTTAAGGAATCGGCCTCCGCTGCTTCTTCGCCGTCCCCATCTTTTGGGTGTCCACCATGTATATGTCGATGACGAGTGGTCTTCCAAAGGTGTCCTGTAGGCACCGGTTCTTGGTAGTCTCAAAGATCGCCGTCCATACCGCCGATGTCTTCGGAGTCGAGTCGAGTACGTCTTGTTAAATCATTAACGGTGGCTACGAAGTGGGTGGTGGGTGGGCTCTGAATTTCTTCGTCGTCTGCGTCCCAACCATCCCGGCCGTAGTTCGCCAGGCTCTCCGGATAGCGAGATATGCTTCAGTGAATTTATGATATCGCCAAGGGCGAAGTGCTGAAAGATGTCCGCAGCGGTGAATTCCATGATCGGCGCCCAATCGGATTCGACCGCAGGGCGCAGGAGGTTCGGAGTCCGCAGAGAGTCCGCACCTCGGAGTCATGAGCTTTATGCGGGACAAGGTAAGTGTTCGCTCTATCGCCGAGAAGTTGCAGCCCCGAGGCGGTGTCCAGCCATCCGCCCTCGATCCGAGCGATCGGCTCCGGACTATGGGTCGGAGCGATTCGTGCGGCCTCCAAGGTGTTGTCCGCGGCGAGTTAGGTCATGCCCATCGTGACAGCGCGCACGCCGGCCGTGGCTCAGATCCATCGAAGATCAAGTCCCGCGGATATCGGCCGTGAAGTTTAGGCTTCAAACCTGACTCGACGGCCAGGGCGAAGCTTCGATCCGCTCCAGATGGCCAAGTGAGTTAGCCCGCAGGCGAAGCCGCCGAATACGAAGATCTGTCCGGGAGAAAAGTCTCACCCAGACTGCGCTGTTGTCGATTGAAGAGGCCATCAAGCCTATCGGTGACGACACGAGGAACTCTCAATGAAAGCACCAATGTCGGTGTCAAACCGCGGATCTTGGGTAGGGGGTCCCGAACTGTGCGCCTAGGCGGATGGTAACAGGAGACAAGGGACACGATGTTTTACCTGTGTTCGGGCCCTCTTGATGGAGGTAAAACCCTACGCCCCTGCTTGATTGATATTGATATTGTGGATGTTTACAAGAGTGGATCTACCACAAGATCAAGGAGGCTAAACCCTAGAAGCTAGCCTATTCTATGATTGTAAGGGTTGTTGTTGTCGTTGTCCCACGGACTAGAGCCATCCGGTTTATCTGATAACCGGAGAGGGCTAGGGTTACATAGAGTCGGTTACAATGGTAGGAGATCTACATATCCGACGCCAAGCTTGCCTTCCACGCCAAGGAAAGTCCCATCCGGACACGGGGCGAAGTCTTCAATCTTGTATCTTCATAGTCTTGGAGTCCGGTCGATGATGATAGTCCCGCCAATGATAGTTTGGCTGATGATGGTAGTCCAGCTATCCGGACACCCCCTAATCCAGGACTCCCTCACTAGCCTTGGCCTTCAAAGCAAGGTTGGGCTTCTTTACCCATTGAGAGCGAAACACTGCACTGTCGGTGGTCTTGTCCAAGATCCTCATAGCAACAAACTCATCCAACACTTCAATTGAGGACATGGTATGAAAGTCCGGCCTTTGACGGATGACGGAGGACATGGCCTTATGGTAAGGCATCATGGCCTTGAGAAACTTGTGCTTGATCCAATTGTCATCCGTATCCTTGCTCTCATGATCTCGGAGTGAGGCCGCGAAAGTGGTTTATCTCCGGTAGAGCTCACGAGGTTCTTCATCTTCATTCATCGCAAACTCATCGGATTCATCTTGCACCACTTCAAAGTTTGAGCGTTGAATGCTTGCGCTTCCCTTGTAAAGATAAACAACATGTCTCCATGCTTCTTTGGCCACTGTGAAGGGACGGAGGTGTGCAATATCTTCGGATGGAATTGCTTCTTGGAGAATGAAGAGAGCGGACTCGTTGAATTAATTATCCACGGCTTCTCTAGGAGTGAAGTGCTACCTCTTGAGCATTCGTTGGTTTTCCCTTGAAGAGGAAAGGGTGATGTAGCAAAGTAGCATAAGTATTTCCCTCAGTTTTTCAGAACCAACATATAAATCCAGTAGGAGACAATGCACAAGTCACCTAGTACCTGCACGAACAATCAACAACCTTGCAACCAACGCGATAAAGGGGTTATCAATCCCTTCACGGTCACTCGTAAAAGTGAGATCTAATAGAGATAGGAAAGTAAATATTTTTGGTATTTTTGTTGTATAGATTGGAAAGTAAAGATTGCAAAATAGTAAACGAGATGCGATGTAAATAAAAGAGATGCAAGATAATAAGAAAGAGACCCAGGGGCCATAGGTTTCACTAGTGGCTTCTCTCAAGATAGCATGTATTACGGTGGGTGAACAAATTACTGCCGAGCAATTGACAGAAAAGCGCATAGTTATGAAGATATCTAAGGCAATGATCGTGAATATAGGTATCACGTCCGCGTCAAGTAGATCAAAACGATTATGCATATACTACTATTACTCCACACATCGACCGCTATCCAGCATGCATCTAGAGTATTAAGTTCATAAGAACAGAGTAACGCCTTAAGCAAGATGACATGATGTAGAGGGATAAACTCAACCAATATGATATAAACCCCATCTTTTTATCCTCGATGGCAACAATACAATAAGTGCCTTGCTGCCCCTACTGTCAACTGGGAAAGGACACCGCAAGATTGAACCCAAAGCTAAGCACTTCTCCCATTGCAAAAAAGATCAATCTAGTAGGCCAAACTAAACCGATAATTCGAAGAGACTTGCAAAGATATCAAATCATGCATGTAATAAATCAGAGAAGAACCAAATAATATGCATAGATAATCAAGTTCATAAATCCACAATTCATCGGATCTCAGCAAACACACCGCAAAAAGTATTACATCGAATAGATCTCCAAGAACATCGAGGAGAACTTTGTATTGAGAACCAAAGAGAGAGAGAGAGAAGAAGCCATCTAGCTAATAACTATGGACCCGAAGGTCTATGGTAAACTACTCACGCTTCATCGAAGAGGCTATGGTGTTGATGTAGAAGCCCTCTGTGATCGATTCCCCCTCCGGCAGATCGCCGGTAAAGGCCCCAAGATGGGATCTCACGGGTACAGAAGGTTGCGGCGCTGGAAAAATGGTTTCGTGGCTCCCCCCCCCCCCTCGATGTTTCTAGGGTATAAGAATATATACAGGCGAAAGAAGTACATCGGTGGAGCTACGAGGGGCCCAAGAGGGTGGGGGCGCGCCTACCCCCTGGGCGCGCCCTCCTGCCTCGTGTCCACCTTGTTGCGTCTCCGACTTCATCTCCAAGTCTTCTCGTTTGCTTTTGGTCCAAGAAATATCATCGTGAAGGTTTCATTCCGTTTGGACTCCGTTTGCATTTCTGCAAAACTCTAAAATAGGCAAAAAAAAACAGAAACTGGCACTGGGCCTCCGGTAAATACGTAAGTCCCAAAAATAATATAAAAGAGCATATTAAATCCCATTAAACATCCAAGACAGATAATATAATAGCATGGAACAATCAAAAATAATAGATACGTTGGAGACGTATCAAGCATCCCCAAGCTTAATTCTTGCTCGTCCTCGAGTAGGTAAATGATAAAAACAAATTTTTTGATGAGGAATGCTACCTAACATATTTATCAATGTCTTTATTGTGGCATGAATGTTCAGATCCGAAAGATTCAAGACAAAAGTTTAATATTGACATAAAAATAATAATACTTCAAGCATTCTAACAAAGTAATCATGTCTTCTCAAAATAAGATGGCCAAAGAAAGTTCATCCCTACAAAATCATATAGTTTGGCTATGCTCCATCTTCGTCACACAAAATATTCAAATCATGCACAACTCTGATGACAAGCCAAGCAATTGTTTCATACTTTTGTATTCTCAAACTTTTTCAACTTTCACGCAATACATGAGCGTGAGCCATGGACATAGCACTATAGGTGGAATAGAGTGGTGGTTGTGGAGAAGACAAAAAAGGACGAAGATGGTCTCACATCAACTAGGTGTATCAATGGGCTATGGAGATGCCCATCAATAGATGTCAATGTGAGTGAGTAGGGATTGCCATGCAACGGATGCACTAGAGCTATAAATGTACGAAAAGCTCAACAAAAGAAACTAAGTGGGTGTGCATCCAACTTGCTTGCTCACGAAGACCTAGGGCATTTGAGGAAGCCCATCATTGGAATATACAAGCCAAGTTCTATAATGAAAATTTCCCACTAGTATATGAAAGTGACAAAATAAGAGACTCTCTATCATGAAGTTCATGGTGCTACTTTGAAGCACAAGTGTGGAAAAAGGATAGTAGCATTGTCCCTTCTTTCTTTTTTTTGGTTTGGCATCTTTGGCCTCTTTTTTTTCATCGGCTTCTTTGGCCGTTCGCTTTTTGTTTTGTTTCCTCACACGGGACAATGCTCTAATAATGATGATCATCACACTTCTATTTATTTACAACTCAAGGATTACAACTCTATACTTAGAACAAAAATATGACTCTATATGCGTGCCTCCGTCGGTGTACCGGGATGTGCAATGAATCTAGAGTGACATGTATGAAAAAATTATGAATGGTTGCTTTGCCACAAATACGATGTCAACTACATGATCATGCAAGGCAATATGACAATGGTGGTGCGTGTCATAATAAACGGAACGGTGTAAAGTTGCATGGCAATATATCTCGGAATGGCTATGGAAATGCCATAATAGGTAGGTATGGTGGCTGTTTTGAGGAAGGTAAATGGTGGGTTTATGGTACCGGCGAAAGTTGCGTGGTACTAGAGAGGCTAGCAAGGGTGGAAGGGTGAGAGTGCGTATAATCCATGGACTCAACATTAGTCATAAAGAACTCACATACTTATTGCAAAAATCTACAAGTCATCAAAAACAAGCACTATGCGCATGCACCTAGGGGGGTAGATTGGTAGGAAAATACAATCGCTTGTCCCCGACCGCCACTCATAAGGAAGACAATCAAAGAAATACCTCATGCTTCAAATTTGTTACACAACGGTTACCATACGTGCATGATACGGGACTTGCAAACCTCAACACAAGTATTTCTCAAATTCACAATTAATTTACTAGCATGACTCTAATATCATTATCCTCATGTCTCAAAACAATCATCAAGCATCAAACTTCTCATAGTATTCAACTCACTTTATATGAAAGTTTTTATTATACCCATCTTGGATGCCCATCATATTAGGACTAATTTTATAGCCAACGCAAATTACCATGTTGTTCTAAAAGACTCTCAAAATAATATAAGTGAAGCATGAGAGATAATTAATTTCTATAAAATAAAACCACCACCATGCTCTAAAAAGATATAAGTGAAGCACTAGAGCAAAATTGTATAGCTCAAAAGATATAAGTGAAGCAGATAGAGTTTTCTAATAAATTATGATCCATGCGTGTCTCTCCCAAAAGGTGTGTAAAAAAGGATGATTGTGGTAAATTAGAAAGCAAAGACTCAAATCATACAAGACGCTCCAGGAAAAACACATATCATGTGGTGAATAAAAATATAGCCTCAAGTAAAGTTACCGATAGACGAAGACGAAAGAGGGGATGCCTTTCGGGGCATCCCCAAGCTTAGGCTTTTGGTTGTCCTTGAATTTTACCTTGGGGTGCCTTGGGAATCCCCAAGATTAGGCTCTTGCCACTCCTTATTCCAAAATCAATCAAATCTTTACCCAAAAACTTGAAAACTTCACAACACAAAACTGAACAGAAAATCTCATGAGCTCCGTTAGTATAAGAAAATAAACCACCACTTTAATGTACTGTAATAAACTCATTCTTTATTTATATTGGTGTTAAACCTACTGTATTCCAACTTCTCTATGGTTCATACCCCCCGATACTAATAGATTCATCAAAATAAGCAAACAACACACGAAAAACAAAATCTGTCAAAAATAGAACAGTCTGTAGAAATCTGTAATGTTCGAATAATTCTGGAACTCCAAAAATTCTGAAATAAATTGGTGGACGTGAGGAATTTGTCTATTAATCATCTTAAAAAAGAATCAACCTTAAAGCAATCTGCAGTAAAAAATGGCAGCTAATCTCGTGAGCGCAGAAGTTTCTGTTTTTTACAGCAAGATCGCAAAGACTTCACCCAAGTCTTCCCAAATGTTCTACTTGGCACAAACACTCATTAAAACATAAAAAACACAATCATAACAGTAGAATGATGAATTATTTATTACTAAATAGTAGCAAAAAGCAAAGAACAAAAATAAAATTGGGTTGCCTCCCAATCAAGCGCTATCATTTAACGCCCCTAGCTAGGCATTGATAATTTCGATGATACTCAAATGAAAGACAAGAATTGAAGCACAAAGAGAGCATCATAAAGTACGCGAAAAACACATCTAAGTCTAACATACTTCCTATGCATAGGCATATTATAGGCAAACAAATTATCAAGGCAAGCAAAAACTAGCATATGCAAGGAATGGAAAGAAAGAATAGCAATCTCAACATAATGAGAGGTAATTTAGTAACATGAATATTTCTACAACCATATTTTCCTCTCTCATAATAATTACATGTAGGATCATAAGAAAATTCAACAATATATCTATCACAAAACATATTCTTAACACGATCCATATGTATGCAAAGTTGACACTCTTCCAAAATAGTGGGATTAACATTAACTAAAGTCATGACCTCTCCAAACCCACTTTTCTAAAAAAAATCATAAGATTCAACATTCTCCAAATATGTGGATCTAAAGTCGACACTCTTCCAAACCCACTTTCAATAATATTTCAAACACTATTATCAATCTTATATTTGTCATGGGGCTTAAATAAATTTTCAACATCATAAGAAGCACTATCATACCCAATCATGATCATTGCAACAAGTAGAGGACAAAGCAAAACTAGCATCCCCAAGCTTAGGGTTTTGCATATTATTAGCAAAATTTACATCAATATAATTTATAATAAAATCATTACAACCATGCTTTTTATTCAAAGATCAATCGTGAACCGCTTCATAAAGTACTTCACAATTTTCAGATTCATGAATTTCAAGCAAAACCTCATAAAGATAATCTAGTGCACTCAACTCACTAGCAATAGGTTCATCATAATTGGATCTCTTAAAGAGATTAGCAAGTGGATGAGGATCCATAAACTTTTAGCAAGCGAACATGCAAGCAAAAATAAGGTACATGCTAACACAAGATCAAACGGAAGTAGGGCGAAGAAAAGGCAAAGGTTTTCGAAAATCGTCTTAGAAGTAGGGGAGAGGAAAAGAAGAGGAAAATGGCAAATAATGTAATGCGAGGGAGAAGAGTTTATGGTGGGTACTTGGTAAGTCTTGACTTGGCGTAGATCTCCCCGGCAATGGTGCCAGAAATCCTTCTTGCTATCTCTTGAGCATGCGTTGGTTTTCCCTTGAAGAGGAAAGGGTGATGCAGCAAAGTAGCGTAAGTATTTCCCTCAGTATTTGAGAACCAAGGTATCAATCCAGTAGGAGACAACGCGCTAGTCACGTAGTACCTGCACAAACAATCAAGAACCTTGCAACCAATGCAAGAAAGGGGTTGTCAATCCCTTCACGGTCACTCGCAAAAGTGAGATCCAATAGAGATAGTACAGTAAATATTTTTTGTATTTTTGTTGTATAGATTGGAAAGTAAAGATTGCAAAATAGTAAACGAGATGCGATGTAAATAAAAGAGATGCAATATAATAAGAAAGAGACCCGGGAGCCATAGGTTTCACTAGTGGCTTCTCTCAAGATAGCATGTATTACAGTGGGTGAACAAATTACTGCCGAGCAATTGATAGAAAAGCGCATAGTTATGAAGATATATATCTAAGGCAATGATCATGAATATAGGCATCACCTCCGTGTCAAGTAGATCGAAACGATTCTGCATCTACTACTATTACTCCACACATCGATTGCTATCCAGCATGCATCTAGAGTATTAAGTTCATAAGAACAGAGTAACGCTTTAAGCAAGATGACATGATGTAGAGGGATAAACTCAAGCAATATGATATAAACCCCATCTTTTTTTCCTCGATGTCAACAATACAATACATGCCTTGCTGCCCCTACTGTCACTGGGAAAGGATACCGCAAGATTGAACCCAGAGATAAGCACTTCTCCCATTGCAAGAAAGATCAATCTAGTAGGCCAAACTAAACCGAAAATTCGAAGAGACTTGCAAAGATATCAAATCATGCATATAAGAATTCAGAGAAGAACCAAATAATATTCATAGATAATCAAGTTCATAAATCAACAATTCATTGGATCTCGGCAAACACACCTGTCGGTGTCAAAACCGGCGGATCTCGGGTAGGGGGTCCCGAACTGTGCGTCTAGGCGGATGGTAACAGGAGACAAGGGACACGATGTTTTAACCCAGGTTCGGGCCCTCTCGATGGAGGTAATACCCTACTCCTGCTTGATTAATATTGATGATATGGGTAGTACAAGAGTAGATTTACCACGAGATCGTAGAGGCTAAACCCTAGAAGCTAGCCTATGGTATGATTGTTGTTCGTCCTACGGACTAAAACCCTCCGGTTTATATAGACACCGGATAGGTTACGGTTACCTGTAGTCGGTTACAAGGGTAGGAGATCTACATATCCAGATCGCCAAGCTTGCCTTCCACGCCAAGGAAAGTCCCATTCGGACATCGGACGAAGTCTTCAATCTTGTATCTTCATAGTCTTAGAGTCCGCCGTGATGATAGTTCGCCATCCGGACACCCCTAGTCCAGACTCCCAAGAGTAGCCCCGAACAGACTTCAATGACGACGAGTCCGGCGCGTTGATTGTCTTCGCATTATAAGGCGGTTCCTCCTCCGAATACTTCATAGAAGGTTTTGAACACCAGGATAGTGTCCGCTCTGCAAAACAAGTTCCACATACTACCGTAGAGAGAATAACTTTTTGCACAGATCTACTGACGTATTCCGCGGCGCGACATCACACCACGGCCAGGCTTTTATATGAATTACCGTTCCACCTCAGCACGTTTAGCGAGGCGGTTTACCTGGCACGTCTTATCAAAGCATAGATCGTGCCCCCTTATTCCGGGATTCCCATCAATAGGGACGTGGGTAACCCAACAGTGCCCGTTGGCACGCCTCCTCTATCAAAGGCGAGTCCTAATCGACCACGGGGAGGGCTATTGGTATTCAACCTCTTTATAACGAGACCAAGGCCCTCTTTCTTTTTACACCCTCCATCGAGTTCGCCTCGCGCTTCGAGTTCTAACACCCAAAGCTTCAGATCTAGGCACTTCGGACCTTCGACAATGTCCGGCTCCGACCAACGTGGCCGGTGGATGGCTTTTTCCGTCACAGAAGAAGATGTACTAAAGCTGCGAGACGCCAGGTATCTAACCGGCGAGATTTCACATAGGCTGCCCGCTCCAGGGCAGGTCATTCCCACTCCTGAGCCCGGCAAGAACGTGGTGTTCGTGTCTCACTTCCTTCGGGGTTTAGGCTTCCCGACGGATCCCTTTGTGCGGGGCTCATGTTTTATTATGGGCTGGATTTCCATGACTTGAACTGAGTCCATCCTCCATATCTCGCCATTCATTGTCGATGTGAGGCCTTCCTCCATATTACCCCTCACTTTGGATTGTGGCTCAAGACCTTCAAGGTGGAACCAAAGATGATCGAGGGGCAGCAGGCAGAGTGCGGAGGGGCGGTCATAAGAAAATGTGCTGATGATCCGTGGCCCGAGGGCTCTTTGCAAGAGGATCTTGGTTTGTGGCAACGGGAGTGGTTTTATATTACCGCTCCACAGGGCAGCAAATGGGTGGCGCTTCCCGCCTTCGCGCCAGTCCACCACAGCGGTGGCGTCATGGGTCAACAAGGGCTCGACTGGGATCGCCCAAGGACGCCTTTGTTACAGGGCCGTATTCAAGACCTCCAAGAAAGAGAGATCAATCTGGTTGCAGTGGCGCAGGTCATGTTGATTCGGCGCCTTCTGCCCTACAAACGTCGCCCCCTCCGCCTGTGGGAATTCAATCCGGAGGGACCACGAGCTCTCCAAAATTTCATGGGTACGACGCCCGTGGAGATGTATAAACTGTTCTTCGGATCACAAGAGAAGTGTCCGGACCTGACTGAGGACGCAGGACTAAGCTGCAATCGCCCAGATACTCAAGCAAGTAGTCCGGTAACTGGACTGGCTGTTCATTCATTTGTCATATACATATGTGTCCTCTAAAGGAACCGTTTCTTGAACAGGAGCGGATAGCCAAGGCAAAGTTGATAAGGTGTCCGGCTCCCCTCCCAGAGACCATGCCGGATCCCATGCTGGCCAAGATGTTGAAGGTCGCGCCTTTTGAAGAAGGCAAAGGGGGGAGCGGGGAAGCAACTGCCTCTACGAAGGAGGCTATCAAGGAAGGAGGGATTAAAAGCCCCACCTTCCGAGGAGAGAAGAGGACCGCTTCGGAAGATCCGGAGGTCAAGGCCTCAAAGAGGGGAAAGGAATCTTCGTCAGAGAGTCCGACGCTGGGAAGTAACCCAGCCACACTATTTCCCCAAGGGGATCAGCCGTCAAGCGATCCGTAAGTAAAAATAAAGGGGTTTTGTAAGTAAGGAACATCCCTGTATTTATTTCTGAAGATAACCGAAATTGTACCTTGTAGTTCGGATCTCAGCCCTTCTCAGCAGAGCTCGTCTTCGGGGGATCTTCTTCCGAAGATGATGGAGAGCGATACGCCTCCACCTGTCGCATCCTCATGCGAGGCGGACGACCCTGAGGTATCATCGCGGAGGGTTCCCCCAAGTCCGGCGGGGCCGGAAGGTCCGGCGCCAAGTGGTGTGCGGTCGGAGGAGCTGAAGGATCTGCTCGGGTGAGCGGCTATCTGAGAGGATCACCGTGTGCTAATGGGAACGGTGATTGAAAGGATTGCGTCCGCGGAGAGCGGATTGCATGAAGCCGTCAGAAGCTTACTGACGGGGTTCGAGGTACGCAAAAATGATGTACCTTCTAACAGTTATGCATATAGAATGTGCCATGTATAGATAGTAGCCCCTGAGACTCGGTATGTTGTAAAAATTGACAGCGTGCCGAGGATCAAAATCTCAGTTATAACATATCACCGCTCCTAAATAGGTAGCGGGGTGTCCGGTGGCCAGCCGGACTGATGAAGATGCCGAACTAAAGCGGCAACTTGACGAGGCGAATGCGGACATCGCGCTGATCAATAAACGTTTTGACGAGTCACAAGGTATGTGACTTCCACACGGACACCTGGTAAGGGAGCTTGACGCCCATGCCTTACTACTTGTATGCTTAATGCAGATGGTGCCGCTGCCGTGGAGGAGCTACGGGCGGAACTCGCCCGAGCGAAAGAGCAAGCCAGAAATAGTAATGCGGCCGCTTTAAAGGCGGCCGAAGAGCTAGAAGCCGAATGGGCTGCTCACTGCCGAAGCAAAGAGGAAATGGCCGATATGGCCAGAAAGTTGAAGAATACGACCGATCGCTGCGAGGTTCTTGAAAAAGAATGTCAAGTGGAGCAAGAGGGCCTGAGAAAGGCCGCCGCCGAATCCAAGGATGCCCGCTCGGCTTTGAGAGCTGCCAAGGAGGAGCTGAGTCAGGCCGGGGCTATTGCGGCTGGGAAACCATTTCTGCTGTGGAGGAAATATACGGATCCCAAGTATGCTCAATTGGACAAGTTGTGGAGTTCGGAGGATGCTTATCTGGACTTAGCGGCGAGTGCTGCGGACGCCATTGAGCACTTCCGAGGCCAGAAGGGGCACATAAGGGAAGAGCTATATTGGTCGCAATTCCATAGTCCGGAGCGTCCTCTTCCGTTGACCGATCGGTTGGCCGAATGGGCCGAACTGAATCGATTATCCGGACTTGCCATGAAGCATGTCGTGACTCATTTGTGGCCAGGCGGACCCCAGCCGAAGAGTTATTTTGATTTAGTGCAGCAGTTCCTTGGTGCGGTACCGCGTATCGACACAATGAAGCGGTCGGCGTGTATTGAGGGAGCGGATGGCTCGCCCGTGTCAAGACATCTTGGGCAGAGATGAAAGCCACCGGTTGCATCCCAAGATTCGGACAGAAGCCGAGTACCTGCCGAGCACTACTTTGAGGAAGTCCTGCAGGGCGCTCGTTTAATAGAGACGCAGTGCTCGAAGGATATTATGTTTAAATGACATGTATGAGTTGTGAAAACAATGTTTCAATAGAATATAATAGCTTTTTATACTTGTGCGTTCAAGTAGTAAACTACTCCCTGTGCGGCCGTTTATGTATATGTATATATAACCTGAAAGATTGCAGTCCTTGGCTTCAGCCCCCACGCACATAGTGCGGGGGTGTTTGCAAAGAAGGAGCTTTTTCACACTTAATCCAACATCTTGGTCCTGATAAGGAGGTGGTAGCGTAGCAAACTAGGCAACCGGACAATAATGCTTTATCACTTTCACTTAGCCATAGGAGTTCGAGGGTGGGGCTACTATATAGCCCCTGGGGGCACCGCACTCTCCCGAATTCGGGGTGCGTATGTGCCTGACCGAAAACCGGTCCTTCGTTAATGCAGAGGAATTCTAAACATTCCGGTGAGTCGTCGAGTGGTTGACCAGTCTCGCTATATCATGATCAGTTTTCAGCTTTCTCATCGAGGTGCTCGCCCGCCGAACTGGGCACAATCGCAGATAGTTCTCCGGTGCCGCGATAGAACAGAACGTAAGGCAGCAAAACACAGGAGCCGGGCAAACCCAACATTTGACCAAAGACATGATTCAGAGCTGATGCATATAAGGCCTAACTCGAGACGCCGAACACTCCCTAAGGTATTCGGTCTTTATAAAAACAGGCAGAATAATGCCCTAAGCCCCTGGTGTCCAGGTACGCGCAAAAATTCTGGTGCGGCCAATGCCAAAACGCCAGCCTCCTCCTCGGTTATAGTAAGAAACCGGGGGATGTATATCAACAAGAGACAGAAAAAGGTTTACGCAGGTCTTAATCGAAAAGAATCCTTGCAACGGGTCCTCATCGCACGTCGCTACTGTGTTCCGTTGTGTCGTATCCTGGACGGGTGTAGCATGTTGTTCATCTGTAAACGAGAGGAACTTAGTTTAAAAAGAAAAAGGATCGTGCAAAAGATGTACTTTATATTAAATAAACAGAGTACGATTCGAAGGAGTGAATAAAATTGAGCTTTATTGTCTCTTGTTGTACATGCATGCAGCCCCTTGTATGGGGGTATGCCGCTAGTAGGCGTCGGACTCGTCTAGCCGTGTCCGGGGTTTTGAATGACCTATTCAGGTTCTTTGACTAGCGGAGCCGGATAGGTGTGGGGCTGTCATGGCCGTCTCACGGTCTTCCGTGCTCGAGTAACACATAATACTCCCTTTTAATGAGATGATGCCGCGTGGACCGGACATTTTAAGTGTTAGAGATGCATAGTGCGGTATTGCGTTAAAGCGGGCGAAAGCTTCGCGTCCCAATAGTGCTTGATGGCTACTTTTAAATGGGGCAACGTGGAAGACTAACTTTTCGCGACGGAAGTTGTCGGATGAACCGAAAACAACTTCTAGCAGTAGGGAGCCCGTACAATGGGCATATGGGCCTGGCATTACCCCTTTAAAGGAGGTGTTGCTATGGCGAATTTTGGTTGGGTCTATCCCCATCCTGCGGATTGTGTCCTGATATATCAGGTTTAAGTCACTGCCGCCATCCATGAGGACGTGTGTAAATTGGAATCCATCGATTATAGGATCCAACATCAAGGCAGTCCATCCTGCGTTCCGGATACTTTCGGAATAGTCCTGATGGTCGAAGGTGATTGGTTTTGACAACCAGTGTTGGTACTCTGCTAGGGTAGTTTGTGCGGCGCGCATTTTAGTGGGCGCCGCGCTGTTTTTTCCCTTTATCAAGTGAAGTGAGTTTACTTCTTTAACTTCTTGTGGGAAATTCTTTTGTTTTCTGGGGCTCTGTTGGTGGTGCTCGTCATCATCTTCACTTGGTGTGTCGAGCCCCTTGTGTTCGGCGTTGAGTCTGCCGGACTGTTTAAAGACCCAACTATTTCTGTGGGTATGATTTGCAGGCCTCCCGGGAGTACTATGGATTTGACTTATCTTGTCCAAGATTTTGTTTAAGTTGGATAGCTCATCGCTATTGTCCTTAAGGGGCAGTTTTTTATTGTTCTGCGGGAGCTTTTGAATCCGGCGCTGATCGCCGTGTTTTTGGACCGTTTCTTTAATCCAGCGCTGGTCCTTGTTGCGCTGTGGTTTCGCTTCCATCCCTGACTTGGATGTACTTGGGTCGCTGGTGCTGCATCTTGCTAGCCAGCTATCCTCTCTCCGCAAAAGCGGGTCATGAGGCTTGCTAATGCGCCATTGTTCTTGGCTTTTCTTGGCCGAGGTGTCTCGGCGAGCCATTCGTCCTGGACGTTGTGCTTGAAGGCTGCTAAGGCTTGGCGTCCGGACAATCGACTATTTGGTTCTTTTTAGTAAGGAACCTGTTCCTGAATTTCCGGCTGACTCTCCGTGCTGTTGAGTTATGTGACTTAGATCGCTCAGATCCGAAGGGCGGACATAGGTCCCCTCAAAATTTTCCCTCAAACACATCCTCCAAATTTCTTCCCACTTACAATTGTATTTTCGGGAGGCTTTTAAGCCAATGCCGAGCTGGCCCTTTGAGTTTGAGGGTAAGTATTTTATGGCGTGAGATCATCTCCTCTAGCCATGTGTATGTGGAGAATGTAATCCTCAATCCAGACTGTGGTCTGTTGTTCCGTCAGATGCCTCTATGTTTACGGGTTTGAATCCCGCAGGAATTCATGATCCGCACCCCATCGGTGAAACATAGGGGATGTGCGCGCTCGTATTTGGGTGTGCCGTGATGTTCGGATATTTGGCGGTTGCATTGCTTTGAAGAGCTTGCTTTCTGCCCATAGACGGACCTAATCGACATCCTTTTGATGTGAATCCATATGCGGATCGCAGATCGGCTTGTGTGCGGCACCATTTGCCGCTCTCTTTTTGCTGTGGGGTCGCCCATCCGACCGGTGGCCTTCTTGTTTTTTGATTGTGGGGTCTCACGGCCTCCTCATCAAATTCGGCGTAGCTTTTCTTGGGTAGCTCTTTGTTCGCGGTCGCCGCCGATTTGTCTCATGTGTTGAGTACTTTGTTCCATCTGATTCTGAGTGCATCTTCCGCTGTTTTGAGCTTCCGCTTCCGCTTTTTCAGGCTACGCGCAGTGGCAACGAGCCTTTTGTGGAGATTATTCAGCTCCGACAATTTGTCCGGCGTGAGATCGTCCGGACTGTTGTCTTCGCCGGGGACGGGTTGTTTATCCACGTTGTCTTGTTCGGACGATTGCTCGATAGCATGTTCGTAGTCCACCGGTTCGCCCGCTCTATGGCTGGGTCTTTGTTGAGGCGGGACTTGGTTCGGGCGCTTACGCTGCCGTTTTAACTGCCGAGGGATTTATCCTTCAGAGGCCCCGTTGTTCCTCTTCTTCATTTCCTTTAGGTGTATCCACCATGTATACATCGTGTGATGAGGTGGTTGTCCAGCATCCTATAGGCGCTGGTTCGTGGTTGTCTCCGACATCGTCGCCCATACCGCCGATGTCTTCGGTCGAAATCGAGCACGCCGTAAGCTTTCGGCTACTGAAGTGGGTGGTGGGTGGGCGTTGAATTTCTTCGTCGTCGCTGTCCCAACCTTCCTCGACCGTAGTCCGCCAGGCTCTCCGGATAAAGAGAGAGACTTTAGTGAATTCAGGATGTCGCCAAAGGGCGAGTGCTGAAAGATGTCCGCGGCAGTGAACTCCATGACCGGCGCCCAATCGGATTCGATTGTTGGGGGCGCGGAGGGTTCGGAGTCCGGAGAGGAGTCCGGCACCTTGGAGTCACGGTCTTCGCAAGGGACAGGGATAGAGTTCGGCTTAATTGCCGCTGAGATCGTAGCCCCCGAGGCGGTGTCCAACCACTCGTCCTCGATCGGGGAATCTGGCTCCGAATTAAGGGTCGGAGCGGGTATTGGTGCGGCCTCCGAACACTGTTCGCGGCATAGCTAGATCGTGCCCATCGAGACAAGCTGGGCGCGCTTGGTTGTGGCTCAATCCGTCAAGATCAAGTCTCCGCGATATCGGCCGCATAGTTCAAATCTTCCAAATCTGGCCGATGGCCGGGCGAAGCTTCGATCCGCTTCGGATGGCTGCTTAATTGGCCCACAAAGGCAAAGCCGCCGAATACGTAAGATCTGTCCGGGAGAAAAGTCTCACCCGGACCGCGTCGTTGTTGATGATCAAGGAGCCATCGGGCCTATAGGTGACGGCTACGAGGAACTCTCAATGAAAGCAACAATGTCGTTGTCAAACCGGCGGATCTCGGCAGGGGGTCCCAAACTGCAAGGCCTAGACGGATGGTAACAGGAGACAAGGGACACGATGTTTTACCCAGGTTCGGGCCCTCTTGATGGAGGTAATACCCTACTCCTGCTTGATTAATATTGATGATATGGGTAGTACAAGAGTAGATCTACCACGAGATCGTAGAGGCTAAACCCTAGAAGCTAGCCTATTGTATGATTGTTGTTCGTCCTACGGACTAAAACCCTCCGGTTTATATAGACACCGGATAGGTTAGGGTTACACAGAGTCGGTTACAAGGGTAGGAGATGTACATATCCGTATCGCCAAGCTTGCCTTCCACGCCAAGGAAAGTCCCTTCCGGACACGGGACGAAGTCTTCAATCTTGTATCTTCATAGTCTTGGAGTCCGGCCGTGATGATAGTTCGGCCATCCGGACACCCCCTAGTCCAGGACTACCTCAACACCGCAAAAGAGTATTACATCGAATAGATCTCCAAGAACATCGAGGATAACTTTGTATTGAGAATCAAAGAGAGAGAAGAAGCCGTCTAGCTAAGAACTATGGACCCAAAGGTCTGTGGTAAACTACTCACGCTTCATCGGAGAGGCTATGGTGTTTATGTAGAAGCCCTCCAGTAGATCACCGGAAAAGGCCCCAAGATGGGATCTCATGGGTACAGAAGGTTGCGGCGGTGAAAAAGTGGTTTCGTGGCTCCCCCCCCCCCCCCCGATGTTTCTAGGGTATAAGAGTATATATAAGTGAAAGAAGTACGTCGGTGGAGCTACGAGGCCCACGAGGGTGAAGGGGCGCCTACCTCCGGGCGCGCCTCCCGCCTCGTGGCCGCCTGCTATGCCTCCGACTTCATCTCCAAGTCTTCTGGTTTGCTTTCAGTGCAAGAAAGATCATCGCGAAGGTTTCATTCCGTTTGGACTCCGTTTGGTATTCCTTTTCTGCAAAACTCTAAAATAGGAAAAAAAAATCGAAACTAGCACTGGGACTCCGGTTAATAGGTTAGTCCCAAAAATAATATAAAAGAGCATATTAAAGCCCATTAAACATCCACAACAGATAGTATAATAGCATGGAACAATAAAAAATTATAGATACGTTGGAGACTGCTACCTCTTGAGCACTGCGTCGGTTTTCCCTTGAAGAGGAAAGGGTGATGCAGCAAAGTAGCGTAAGTATTTCCCTCAGTTTTTGAGAAGCAAGGTATCAATCCAGTAGGAGGCTATGCGCGAGTCCCTCGCACCAACACAATCAAATAAATCCTCGCAACCAACGCAATAAGGGGTTGTCAATCCCTACACGGTCACTTACGAGAGTGAGATTTGATAGATATGATAGGATAATATTTTTGGTATTTTTATGATAAAGACGCAACGTAAAATAAAAGCAAAGTAAAAAGCAACGGAAATAACTAAGTGTTGGAAGATTAATATGATGAAGATAGACCCGGGGGCCATAGGTTTCACTAGTGGCTTCTCTCAAGAGCAAGTATTTTACGGTGGGTGAACAAATTACTGTTGAGCAATTGACATAATTGAGCATAGTTATGAGAATATCTAGGTATGATCATGTATATAGGCATCACGTATGATACAAGTAGACCGACTCCTGCCTGCATCTACTACTATTACTCCACACATCGACCGCTATCGAGCATGCATCTAGAGTATTAAGTTCACAGGAACAGAGTAACGCCTTAAGCAAGATGACACGATGTAGAGGGATAAATTCATGCAATATGATAAAAACCCCATCTTGTTATCCTCGATGGCAACAATACAATACGTGCCTTGCTGCCCCTACTGTCACTGGGAAAGGACACCGCAAGATTAAACCCAAAGCTAAGCACTTCTCCCATTGCAAAAAAGATCAATCTAGTAGGCCAAACCAAACTGATAATTCGAAGAGACTTGCAAAGATAACCAATCATACATAAAAGAATTTAGAAGATTAAAATATTGTTCATAGATAAACTTGATCATAAACCCACAATTCATCGTTCTCAACAAACACACCGCAAAAGAAGATTTCATCAAATAGATCTCCACGAGAGAGGGGGAGAACATTGTATTGAGATCCAAAAAGAGAGAGGAAGCCATCTAGCTAATAACTATCACTACAAAAAAAGACACATCCGTGACAATTTTGGGCCGAACGAAATTTTTTTCTGTCATACATATGACACTTCTATGACGATAATTGTGACAAAACCCGGTATCATCATAGATGTGGTGGGCTCCTACTTCTATGACAAAAAATCATGATAGAAAATGGGCTTTTCGTCACTGGCGGGCCGGAGACGCAGCTGCATGACATTCTTTGGGCCGCCCATGACGGAAAAACCATGGTAGAAGCGAGGGGAGGAAAATTTCGAGTTGCGATTTACGGTGGGAGGTCGGGCTGAGCGATGCATTTCTCTCGACACGACGCGAGTGTGTGCGTAGGCGTTAGCTCTAATCAACCCGACCGAGGCGTTGGGCTCTAATCAACCCGAGCGATTGCACTACAGAGCTACGCGTTCATCGAACCCGAGCGATCGATCGATGGCTGTTAATCAACCCGATCTAGCGATTCTTCGCTCTGCCGCTAATCAAGTCGATCAATTGATGAACAGTGAGCGCTATGGGGTTTGGATGAATAGTGAGCGGTGGCGTTGCCTCTGGATGAACAGACCCGTGGTGTGGAGGGCTGGATGAGCAGAGACGGTGGAGGGGTGCCCGTGGAGGGGTGGTTGAACAGACCCGTGGTGTGGAGGGCTGGATGAACAGAGACGGTGGAGGGTGCCCATGGAGGGGTGGTTGAACAGAGCCGGTGGAGAAAGCGGTGGAGGCTGGATGAACAGGAGCCCATGGAGGCTGGAGGAGGTCGACGGTAGCCCGTGGAGGCCGGAGGAGGTCGACGGTGGAGATGAACAAGATCCCGTGGAGTCCTGCTTTGCGGCACGCCACACCCTCCCGGCGAACAGGACCCCTGTTCGACTGTATAAGGTCCGTTTCATCTGTTTTGCGGCACGCCACACCCTCCCGATCAACAGACCCCGTTTGACCGTGGGAGGTCCGTTTCATCCGCTTTGTGGTACGCCACACCCTCCCGATCAACAGGACCCCTGCTTCGACCGTAGGAGGTCCGCTTCTCCGCTTTGGGGTACGCCACACCCTCCCGATCAACAGGACCTGTTCCAACGTAGGAGGTCCGCTTCTCCGTTGTGTGGTACGCCAGCCTCGTTTCCATCGCCTGTTCCGTCCAAGCCCTCCCGATGAACACGACCATGCATTCTGTTCCGACCCAGCCGGTTGGCTCCCCATGAACACGACGACGCTGTTTCTCCGTTCCGACCCAGCCATGTACGTATGCGCGAGTAGGCGTCGAGACACCGCCCGTATGTACACATATGTGGCCGTATTTTCTTTCTTGCACCTGGCGCCGTGCGACGACGTGTACATGCTACGGCGCGCGCCTCTACTACGACACGCGCGCGCGCCTCTACATCATCCAAAGATATATGTACGCGCACGCTCACGACCAGAATGACAACGCCACGACGCTTCGACCAGGTGGGTCCCGATCGAGCACTTCCTTGCTGCGAAGATGTAGCAAAGTGCCCCAGCAATGTGGGGCGAACTGTTTGTTTTTTTTGCCCGGACGCACTTCCTTGCGTGCGAAGATGTAGCTGGTGGGTCCCAGCAGTCAGGGGGGAAACGTTTTTTTCACGAAATACGGTGGCCCGTCCGGTGGGTCCCTGCTGTCAGGTGGAGGATTAATTATTTTGCGCGTAATAAGAAGGCACTTCCTTGCGGCCGCCTTGGACCCAGCTGTCAGCCTCTCCACGCACAATACTCATCCGATGGAAGTCGGTTGTTCACCACATTGACCACGCCGCGCCGAGAGCACCACGGTGGTGGACGACGACGAGGCCTAGGAAGGGGACGACGCGGAGCCGGGGAAGACGCAGCAGTGGATGCCCATGCGAAAAGGAGTACGAGGGTGAGGCTGCCGTCGCTGCAGAATAACAGGGGGTGTGGGTGAGTAGAGGGATAGCCTGGCCAGCGATGGGAGTAGTAGGGGGCGGTGAGGCCTCCGCGGCATCACAGCCGGCCACGGGAGGCAGGAGCATGCGGCACGACTGGCGCTGCTTTGGGCGGCTGGAGCACGAAGACCAGAGGTTGAAGAAGCACTACGGCCGTTGGATGGACATCGTACGGTCACTGGAGCTAGAATCGATCATATTGAGTAAGTTGACAAAGCCCTCCATCCCCGTAAACTTAGTAGGTCCTACAAGTCAGCCTCCCACCAAGGTGAGTCCCAGCTAGCAGGGGGAGTATTAATTTTTTTGTGGGTAATAAGGAGGCATTTCCGGTGGGTCCGAGCTGACAGCGGGGGGGACTTTTTTTCGCGAAATACAGAGACCCTTCCGGTGGGTCCTAGCTATAGGTGGAGGAATCATTATTTTGTGCGTAATAAGGAGGCATTTTCCTGTGTGGGCCCCTACTGCCAGCCTCTTCCGATGACTGTTGTTTGTTGACCATGTTGACCTCGCCGCGCCGAGAGCACAAACGCGGTGGATGAGGGCGAGGCCCAGGAAGAGAACCACCCGGAGCCGGCGAAGCCACCGCAGTGGATGTCCACGCTGAGGGGAGAAGGAGCACTGACTGGTCGGCTGCGGGGTGAGGCTGACGTCGCCGGAAAATAACAGGATGTGTGGGTGGTTAAAGGGATGGCCTCGCGGCAGCACAGCCAGCCACGGGAGGAGGGAGCAGGCAGTCCTGCCGCGCGCTAATTTGGGCGGCTAGAGCAGGAAGATCAGAGATTGAAGAAGCACAGCGGCCGTTGGATGGACATCCAACAGTCACTGTTATGTGTTGACTAAGTTGACAAAGCCTTGCGTACACGTCAAAAAAAATTAGGACAGCGTCATCGTCAACCTAGTAGGCCCAGAAGTCAGACTCCAAATCTATGGAAAACAGCATACAGCCCATTAGCCATTATTTTCAATAATTTACAGCCCATTTGCTAATTCTTAAGGATATTTGAAGCCCATAGTCTTTTTATTAGCATTACAGACCATATATTCTCAGGCATCGCTAAAATTGCAACGAAATTTTGCATATTTCGTGGGTCCGAACTCTTTTAATCACGAAATTTCGAGTCACGTTAAAAATAATTTTCAAAAAATATATCAAAATAAAATTCAAAAAACAATTCTCCACAAAAAAAAGAATGAAATTTAGAATCTTAACTAGCAAGATGCCCGTTCATTGCACGGAACATGAAGATGCATTATTATGAGTAGTTTATCTTGTGGGAGAAAAGATGATATTTTAATGTAATTGCCCGTTGGCTTTGGTTTTTATAAGAGTAGAGAGTAGAGAAATCCTGAAAAAATGAAATTTTAATGCAATTGCCGGTTGGCTTTGGTTTAAAAATTTACAGCCCATTTCTTACAACTTATAGCCCGTTTTTTGGGGAAGCCCATTTCTTACTACTTACATCCCTCCTCGTCTTGAAAGATTTGCAGCCCAGCAGGGCTGAGAAAAGCAAGTAGGCCTCGGTTTTGGTATTCTCCAAAAAACTGGGCTAGCCAATTTCAGAAATAAAAATATATCAACTGGGCTCGTCATGTGCTTAATAAAAGCGTAAGCGTGGGCTAGACGGGCCACAGCCCTCAAGACAACATGTAGCTTGAGCTCCGTCTCTCAAACTGAAAAACAAGCTGGGAAGCCATCGGGTCCCTTGTGTTATCTGCTCGTTGTGTAATTTTCTCGTTTATTGACTACATTGACAATGGCGTGGAACCTAGTTGTCAAACAATTAGGAAGAAGTATTTTTTTGGCTTGTAATAACGAGGCACCTGCTTGTGAAATGCCATGACCCTGGTGGGTCCCTACTGTCAGCCTCCTCCACATACAGTCATCTCCTGATTCCTCCTGGTTGTTGACCATGTTGACAACATCAGACAGCGGCGGGCACAGCGAGCTAACCAAGGCGGAGAACGACGCCAAGGCCTCGGACGGGAATGAACAACATTCATGGAAGATGCGGCAGTGTAGTGGCAGGTGGAGGGGAGTACGAGGGCAACAACATGCAAGTGAAGCATACAAATGGTACAAAAAGCCCAAGGATAATTTGTTCATCAAATTTTTAGACAAAACCCAGATTGAACATGACAGTAACATCTAACCCAACCACTCTTTTTTGCAGTCACAAACAAATGGATCGGTCTCGATCCATAAAATCAACATCATGTGCAAAAAATTTATTTCAGGATGTCTACAACTTATTGTAGATATAAGCCGAAGCACGCTTAGAAGCCCATTTGTCCACCTGAAACTTCTTTTTTGCTGTTCAACATGTTCGTCCGTGAGAAATCTCTTGCTGTAAAAATTAATCCTCATGGACAATAGTAACCTCGCTCAACAGAAGAATGTGACAAAGCTTCGTTTGCCTGGTTGGATGCATATCGTCCCATCGTTATCGTCCTCAAACGAATGTCATGAGAACTGAGAAAATCCTTGTGCTTATTATGCCAACGATTGGTTATACGTTTTTCTCCATGTGGTTCTCCCTAAGTAGACATGAAGATTGAAAACAGTTAAGGTCTGAAAAAAGAGTATGTCGAAAGAACGACAGCTGAATAGTTAATTCTAGTACAATATATACGGGATTTCAATGTGCATGAAATCATCACCTCTATGTATAAATTCTCCAGAGATCGAAAGCATCGCAGCAAGCCAATAATTATGTCCAGATAAAAACTATACATTCTGATATATATGATCTTGACAGAATCCAGCAGATTGATAGGCTATCAATGGACGAACTCTTCATTGAGCATATAACATAATATTAGTACCCAAAGTGTACTCCAAGATGATATAAAACTTATGCGCACAAATGAAAAATGCAGCATATGATTACAAATGTGTAGATGATAATATACGGTACCTGAAAAAGTGAGGAGCCAAACACCAACTCCTTGTGATTATTAAACGGGTCACTTAATTACACCCAAGGTCTCCAGTTTGGGCGCAGAGACGACAGTTATTTCTGAAGGTGTATAACAACTATGAAGGAGCGACCTTTCAAGTGAAGGGGCATCTTCGATGATGAGCTGCTGGCCTTTAAAAAATATTCCAATGCTTTTAAGGTGAGGCGACTTTATTTGGAGACAACTAATACCCGATTTCTATTCTCAAAACAATCAGCAAGCACTGCAGGGTAGGGCAACTGGAGTGGATGATGTTGTGCAGTGAGGCCTCCGACAGATAAACCACCACAAGCGAAAGTTTTTTTTAGCAGTGGGAGTCGAAGCATTTGTACCATATCGTCTGGTAGATGGCACCGGGCGAAGGTGGCGGTGTGGAGAGAGGAGAAAAACCGCGAGATGGACAACGGTGATGTGGGCACGAATTCTTGGTATGTTCGTGGTATGAAACTTTCGTGGTAATGGTAGAACTCAAATTGTTGGAGTTTTACGAATTCAAGGGATGTCAGCCAAGCGTCCACCTTGCCGGGTATGGACAGCAGGTAGCTTGTCGAGATGCAGAGGCATTGAACGGGACCCTGCTGGTGAGAAGAGACAATGGCTCTGATGAGATCAAATTCAGGAAGGACAGGTATCTGACGACAGTCGAGATTGAGGGGCGCGGTGCGCCATAGAGGGCGCCACCGAGTTGAGAGGACTTTGGCAGCAATCCTTGGTGGGGAGAAGCGAGATGATCTCCTCAAGGATGAAACCCGGGCGATCGCTGATGCGGTCCACCGGAGATTCTACCGGTTCCTCAGATCGGGGGCTTGCCGCTTCTCCCTACGCTACCGGGTGCGGGATCTACAACCGGCGTCGCCGCTGGCGGGAGCCTCATCTTCTTGGCGCTGGGGCCAGACGACTCCATTTTCCTTGTGGTCGTCACGCCAAGCTCACGGGTTTGAGCAGAGTAGCCAGAGACGAGCCTAGTGGCAGTGCGAGTGGGGAAGAAGGAGGGCTGGGGATTTCTGTAGGAGTGGAAGAAGAGGAGCAGGCGTTTTTTGTACGAGTGAGGAAGAAGGTGAGCGGGGTTTTCTGGACGAGTGAGGAAGATTGGGGAGCGGGGGGAATTGGGTGGGGAGACGGAAGTGGGAGAGCGAGCTGTTCGTGTTTATAAGGCCCGCTGCACTAACCACTTGCTTTTTCCCAAGAACCGCTCTCTTCTTTTGCGTTGCTGCATTGGAGCTGGCGCATGGGCTTGGCTGACTGGCCATGCATGCAGGATGCATGTGCCCGCCGCCATCGTGCATGCGCTGGTTTGTTACTAGGCCTATTTAATAGGGTGGTTATGGAGTAAATTAAGGAGATTTATTTTCTGTGTGCATCCACCAAATTAGAGGATGCGATCGATGCGAACACTCACATTAAACTAACATTCAAGAACAAAAGTTCAGCATGTCTATGCATCTCAATGATTCACCATACTATAACCAATATACAAAGTTGTGAGAAGGTGTGGAAATAAAGAAAATCGGTCGATGCTTCTCTGAGCAAAGGGCCTCCCTGCGCACACATTAATTTCCTGGGCATGCTTGTTTCTTCTCAATGTTGCGAGCACTTTGAGCATGTTGGCAACTCCACAGCTAGCTACCTGCCTCATCTTGCAATTGATGCTGACACATTTGCTGCAAACACATGAGGCAATAGAGATGACTCAACATGGGTCCATATTGTGTAGTTCCCCTGATATCATATTCATTGTCCTGAATCTGAAAAGATAGGAAAACAGTAGATATACTTAAACGGTGTTGCAAAACACTAGCACATATCAATAGCTCGGCATGACAGAACACGATCATCTGGACGAAGGGGATACTGACCTGCCTGAGGAAGATTACGTATAATTTCATAAGTCCTTGGTTGATTTCCACCTTTGGCTGCACTGCTTGTTTGCTCCTCCACACATGATAGGATCGTTCCGCACTGCATTCAGCAAGTCAACGTACGAATAAGCTAATTTCATCTTGTGGTGGTCATTGTACCTAGTTACGAATGTAGGAATACCTCAAGCACCATGAGGTTAGCTGACAGCAGGTAGATGCAGCCATATAAATTTTGTGTTGTGCTACCAAAATTGAGGTTTGTATCCCTTCCCGTTACGAGAATTCTTCTTGAAGTTGATAGAATGTGACATCTTGTTCTTTGCATCAAACTTGCCTTTTCCCTGAGATTTGTTCTTGTTGTTTAGGGGTTGATTGGGCTGGAAGTTCTTCTTGTGTACCATGTGGGCACTACAAGCTCCCTTAGTGACCCAAGCACGTGTGTCTTTTGCTCTCGCCTTCTCCTCAAAATCAAGAGTGCTAATGAGATCCAAAACAGAAAACTCATGTCTCTTGTTTTTCAGGGAAGTAGCAAAATCATTCCACAAAGGTGGAAGCTTGGCAATGATGGTCCCAGCAACAAACTTGTCCGGCAACACACACTTAAAGTACTCAAGTTCCTTAGAGAGTGATCAGATCTCATGAGTCTGCTGAACAACTGAGCGCTCATCAGTCATCTTGTAGTCACAGAATTGCTCCATGACGTACAACTCGTTGCCAGCGCCCGAGGGCCCAAACGTGGCCTCGAGCGTAGCCCACATGTATTTGCCGCTGTCAAACGACATATATGAATCCACAATTGAATCGTCAAGAACACTCAGCAGGGCGGCTTTGAAGAGGGTATCCATGTTCTGAAAAGCTTTTTGCTGTGTATGATTAAGACCGCCCTCAGGCTTACCCTTAGTGGCGTCATAGCAGTACATGATCTGAAACCGATATACTGCTCTTGTGCGCCACCTTTTATATTGCACCCCCTTAAAAGTAGGCGGCTTCAAAAGCGCGGCAAAACCACTCGGAGTAAATTGCCTGTGATCAGGTTTTTGGATTGGATTGTTGAATATATGAGCAATTTAGTATGAGATTTAATCCGAAACAGCAGTAAATAGATCATGACGACAATTGCAAACATTAAAGTAATGATGCGGACAAAAACAGGAGGACAGAATCACATCTTGACAAATGAGCAGAACTGATGTGGTTGATGTTGTCACTCATGTCGTTGATGAAGAGGTTACCAAGGTCGGGAAGAAGGTTGTCGTTGAGGAAGTCGTCGGCAGCGAGAACAGAGTGTGCTCCCCAAAACCTGATCGCCCCTCTCCGTCACATGGATCACGAAGGCGGGGTTCGAGGATGCTATCCCTTCTCGGTGCCGCCGGAAGGAGGGCTGGAGAAGAATTGCGTGGCGGCGCTAAGATCCGAACAGTGTGAAACCATATGATCTGATGTGGCTAGGGTAGAGCATGTCAGGTCGGTCGTGCGAGTATAATAGTAGGCCTTTGGCCCCCAAACCCCACGTCTAAGTCAATAATAGCTCAAAAAAAGTCAATAGTAGCCCCACCAAGGTTTGTCTAAAAAAACGGAGTAATTAAGGCGTCCGTTAGTCCCTTTAGTATAAATACAATATCATTAATAATGGCCCCACCTTTTGTCTCACAAAGTATGTTGGAGTACAACCGGCTACATGTTTACAATCCGTTTCTCTTCTCTCTCCTCTTCTCTCTCCTTCAACTAAGCACAAATACTATATTTAAATCCTTATACCCTGCTTATGTCATCTAATTGTAGTACTTGCTCTAAAGTTACTATCCTTGTGTAGTCTGAAATGCAGGCGTGCGGGCGGTGCCCTCGGTCGGTGCACCGCTCAACGGCGGAAGCGATGAGAGGTCACGTCGCCGACTTGCCATCAATGTGGAGCGGCGGGCTCATCTGGCGCCGGGAGGGAAGCGCGAGGGGGGGAGGGTTTTGTTGGGCCAAGAAGGTGAGAAGCCAACTTGGGATCGGTCCGGACGGGAAATATCATGTGCTCCCATACTCTGCATATGACACTAGTCTAGTATGTTACTACTCCCTCCTTACCGGTTTGTAGAGATGTTTAGAGTAACATAGTAATATTTACAGTACAACTTACTCCCCACTATGACCATCCTTGGCCTCTCCCAGTGCTCCACCATGTATAGCTGCTAAGCCTGCCACGTAGGCATAAAATATGATGTGGCACCAATAAACTAAGCACCTATGCATTGAAGACTTGAGTTACTAAGCCATTTAATGCACTTAGCACCTCATCTAAAGAGCATTAATAGTATAGCCAGCTGCTGGCTATAAGCCAGTGCCATGTCATCTACAGCCCATCTTATAGTCAACATGTACAATAGTAGATCAAAAGAGTGTACTACTACTTTTTTGTTCTGTGGCCCACCTTTCATTCTCACTGTCGGTGTCAAAACCGGCGGATCTCGGGTAGGGTGTCCCGATCTGTGCGTCTAGGCGGATGGTAACAGGAGACAAGGGACACGATGTTTTTACCCAGGTTCGGGCCCTCTCGATGGAGGTAAAACCCTACTCCTGCTTGATTAATATTGATGATATGGGTAGTACAAGAGTAGATCTACCACGAGATCGAGAGGCTAAACCCTAGAAGCTAGCCTATGGTATGATTGTTGTTCGTCCTCACGGACTAAAACCCTCCGGTTTATATAGACACCGGATAGGGTTAGGGTTACATGAGTCGGTTACAATGGTAGGAGATCTACATATCCAGACGCCAAGCTTGCCTTCCACGCCAAGGAAAGTCCCATCCGGACACGGGACGAAGTCTTCAATCTTGTATCTTCATAGTCCAGAGTACGCCAACGGTGATAGTTCGCTACCGGACACCCCTAATCCAGATTCCTCAAGAGCCCTCGAACCAGGCTTCAATGACGACGAGTCCGCGCGCATATTGTCTTCGGCATTCAAGGCGGGTTCCTCCTCCGAATACTTCATAGAAGATTTTGAACACAAGGATAGTGTCCGGCTCTGCAAAACAAGTTCCACATACTACCGTAGAGAGAATAACCTTTGCACAGATCTGCTGACGTATTCCACGATGTGACATCACACCACGGCCAGGCCTTTATACGGACCGTTTTACTGTTCCACCTCAGCGCGTTTAGCGAGGCGGTTTCCTTGGCACGTCTTATCAAAGCGGAGATCATGCCCCCTTTATTCTGGGATCCTCATCAATACGGGCGTGGGTAACCCAGTCGTGCCCGTTGGCACGCCTCCTCCATCGAAGGCGAGTCCCAAACGGTCACGGGGAAGGCTCTTGGTATTCAACCTCTTTATAATGAGACTAAGGCCCGCTCCTTTCTTTCAATCTCAATCGAATCCGCCCCTCGCTTCGAGTTCCAACACCCAAAGCTCCAGATTTAGGCGCTTCGGACCTTCAACGATGTCCGACTCCGACCTACACGGCCGGTGGATGTCTTCCTCCGTCATGGAAGAAGATGTGCTAAAGCTGAGAGACGCCAGGTATCTAACCAGCGAAATTTCGCATAGGCTGCCTGCCCAAGGGCAGGTTATTCCCACTCCCGAGCCTGGTGAGAGCGTGGTATTCGTGTCTCACTTCCTTCGGGGTTTAGGCTTCCCGACGGACCCCTTCGTGAGGGGGCTCATGTTTTATTATGGGCTGGAATTCCATGACTTGGATCCGGAGTCCATCCTCCACATCTCGTCGTTCATTGTCATATGTGAAGCCTTCCACCGCATTACCCCTCACGCCGGATTGTGGCTCAAGACCTTCAAAGTGGAGCCGAAGATGATCAAGGGGCATCAGGTAGAGCGCGGAGGGGCTGTTATAAGCAAGAATGTGGACGCTCCATGGCCCGGGGGCTCTTTTCAAGAGGAGCTCAATTTATGGCAACAGGAGTGGTTTTATATCACCGCTCCCAGGGGCACCAAATGGGCGGCGCCACCTGCCTTCCGCTCAGGTCCTCCACTGCGGCGGGCGTCATGGGTCAATAAAGGGCTCGACTGGGGACCGTCCAAGGACGTGCCTCTGTTGCAGGACCGTATTCGAGACCTCCGAGAGAGGGAGATCAATTTGGTCGTAGTAGCGCAGGTCATGCTGATTCGTCGCACCTTGCCCTGCAAACGTCGCCCCCTCCGTCTGTGGGAGTTTAATCCGGAGGGACCACGAGCTCTCCAACATTTGATGGGCATAACGCTCGTGGAGAAGTACCAACTGTTCTTCGGATCACAAGCAATGTGTCCGGACTTAACCGAGGACGCAGGTCTGAGCTGCAATCGCCCGGATACTCAAGTAAGTAGTCCTGTACCCGGACATGCTATCCGCATATCTATCATAAACTTTCCCTTAAAAGAGCTATCCTTTAAACATGAGTGGATAGCAAAAGCAAAACTGATCAGGTGTCCGGCCCCCCTCCCTGAGACCACGCTGGATCCTGTATTAACCAAGATGCTAGAGGCTGTGCCTTTTGAAGAAGGCGAAGGGGGCAACAAGGGAACTACTACCTCCGTGAAGGAGGCTATCAAGAAAGGGGGGATCGAGAATCCCTCCCTCCAAGGGGAGAAGAGGACCGCTTCTGAAGATCCGGAGACCAAAGCCTCGAAGCGAGGGAAGAAATCTTCACCAGAGGGTCCTGCGGTGGGAGATGCCCCGGCCGCACTATTTCCCCAAGGTGATCAGCCCTCCAGCGAGCCGTAAGTAAAGGGGGCGTTTTTATTTAAAATAGAGACATCCCCGTTTTATTTCCGAAGGTAACCGAAAGTTTACCTTGTAGTTCGGATCTCAGCCCTTCACAGCAGAGCTCGTCTTCAGGGGATCTTGGTCCGGAGATGATGGAGAGCGAAACGCCTCGCTTTGCCGTACCGTTATCGCGAGCAGGCGACCACGAGGTGTCGTCGCGGAGGGCTTCTCCGAATCCGGCGGGCCAGAAGGCAGCTGCATGTCCCCTCAAAGCTCTCCGTGTCCGGCCTTCGAAAAAGGCCACCGGACGAGTCCGGCACCAACGGGTGTATGGTCGGAGGAGCTGAAGGATCTGCTCGGGCGAGCGTCTATCTCGGAAGATCACCGTGCTTAATGGGTACGGTGATTGAAAGGATTTCACCGCTGAGAGCGGATTGCATGAAGCCGTCGTAAGTTTCTTGGCGGGTTTTGAGGTACATAAAATGATGTACCTTCGACAGTTTTGCATATAAAATCGCCCTATATAGATAGTAGCCCACGAGACTTGGTGCGGTGTCAAAAATGACAGCGCCGAGGATCATAACTCCAGTATAATATCGCTCTTCCTATGTAGGTGGCGGCGTCCGGTGGCTAGCCGGGCTGATGAATTGCCGAATCGAAGCGGTAACTTGCGTGGCGGATCACGGACATCACGCTTGTTAATAAGCGGCTTGCGAGTCACAAGGTATGCAACTTCTCCGTGGACACCTGGTAAGGGAGCTTGACACCCATGCCTTACAACATGTATGCTTAATGCAGATCTGCCGCTGCTATGGAGAACCTTGGCGGAGCTACTTGAGCCAAGGAGCAAGCGAGAAAAAAGTGATGCGGCGCCCTTAAAAGCGGCCGCAGAGCTAATAGCCGAACAGGCTGCTCATCGCCAAACAAGAAAGAAATGGCCGAGATGGCCGTGAAATTGAAGAATGCTCTTGACCGTTGCGAGCTTCTTGAAAAGAAGATCGAGCGAAACAAGAGGACCTGAAAAAGGCCGCCACGAGGCCAAGGATACTCGCTCTGCGATGAGAGCTATGAAGGAGGAGCTCGTCGGGCGGAGATATTGCGGCTGGAAAGCCCTTTTCGATGCGGAGAAAATTCACGGACCTAAATACGCTCAATTGGACGGCTATGGGGTGCGAGAGGATGCTTATCACGGACTTGGCGGCGAGTGCATAACGCGCCGAACACTTCCGAGGTCAAAAGGATCACGGAATGGAAGAGCTTTTTTGGTCGCAGTTCCATAGTCCGGAGCGTCCACTTTCATTAACCGATCGTTTGGCCGAATGGGCTGAGCTGAATAGGTTGTCCGGACTTTCCACGAAGGCTGTCGTGACTCATTTGTGGCTGAAAAGGCCCGAGCCGAAGAGTTATTTTGGCTTGGTGCAACAGTTCCTTGGTGCGGTGCCGCATATCGATGCAATGAAGCGGTCAGCATGCATAGAGGGTGCGCGGATGGCTCTTGCCCGTGTCAAGACATACTGGGCGGAGATGAAGGCCACCGATGTTGCATCCCAAGATTCGGACGAAGCCAGTACCGCGAGCACTATTTTGAGGAAGTCTGTAGGGCACTCGTTTAATAGAGGCGCAGTGCTCGAAGGATATTATGTTTTAATGACATGTATGATTTGTGAAAACGATGTTTCAATGTAATATAAGAGCTTTTTATACTTGTGCATTCAAGTATTAAAACACCTCCTCTGTGACCGTTGATGTATATGTGTATATAACTTTGAAAGATGGCAGTCTTGACATTCACGCATTATAGTGCGGGGTATTTACAAAAGGTGCATTTTCACATAATCCAACGTCTTGGTCCTGTAAAGGAGGTGATAGCGTAGCAAACTAGGCAACGGACTATAATGCTTTATCACTTTCACTTAGCCATAGGAGTTCGATGGTGGGGCTACTATATAGCCCCTAGGGCACCAGCTCTCCGAATTCGAGGCGGCGTATGTGCTGACCGAAAGCGGTCCTTCGTTAATCGGGAAATTCTAAACATTCGGTGGGTCATCGAAAGTGGTTGACCAGTCTCACGCTATATCATGACGGTCAGTTTTCGGCTTTCTCTACTAAGGTGCTCACTGGCGAACCGGGCACAATCGCAGTAGTTCTCCGGTGCGCGTTAGCCGATAGAGCGGGCGTAAGGCAGCAAAACACAGAGCGGGCAAACCCACCATTTGACCGAAGACATGATTCAGACCTGATGCATACAAGGCCTAACTCGAGACGCCGAACACTCCCTAAGATATTCGGTCTTTATGAAAACGGGCAGAATAATGCCCTAAGCCCCTGGTGTCCAGGTACGTGCAAAAATTCTGGTGCGGCCGATGCCAAAACGCCAGCCTCCTCCTTGGTTATAGCAATAAACCGGGGGATGTGTATCAACAAGAGACAGTAAAAAAGGTTTACGCAGGGTCTTAATCTGAAAAGAATCCTTGCAACGGGTCCCTACTGCACGTCTGCGCCTGTGTCTCCGTTGTGTCATATCCTGGACGGGTCTAGCACGGTGTTCATCTGAAAAGAGAAGAACTTAGTTGAAAAGAAAAAAAAGATCGTGCGAAAAATGTACTTTATATTAAATAGACAGAGTACGGTTATAAAAGTGAATAAAATTGAGCTTTATTGTCTCTTGTTGTACATGCGTGCAGCCCCTTGTACGGGGGTATGCCACTAGTAGGCGTTTATATGTTTACGCCGGACTCGTCTAGCCAAGTCCGGGGTTCGTATGACCTATTCAGGTGCTTTGATTAGCGCAGGCGGATTAGTGTGGGGCTGTCAAGGCAGTCTCACGTTCTTCCGTGCTCGAGCAACACTTGATACTCCCTTTTAATGAGATGATGTCGCGTGGACCGGGCATTTTAAGTGTAAGAGATGCATAATGCGGTATTGCGTTAAAGCGGGCGAAAGCTTCACGTCCCAGTAGTGCTTGATAGCTACTTTCGAATGGGGCGATGTGGAAGGTTAACTTTTCACTGTGGAAGTTATCGGATGAGCCGAACACAACTTCTAGCAGTAGGGAACCCGTACAATGGGCATATAGGCCTGGCATTACCCCTTTGAAGGAGGTGTTGCTATGAAAAATTTTGGTTGGGTTTATCCCCATTTTGCGGATTGTATCCTGATATAGCAGGTTTAGATCGCTACCTCTGTCCATTAGGACTTGTGTAAATTGGAGTCCGTCGATTATAGGATCTAATATCAAGGCAGTCCATCCTGCGTTCGGATACTTCGGAATAGTCTGATGATCGAAGGTGATTGGTTTTGACAACCATCGTTGGGACTCTGCTGGGATAGACCGTCGGTAGCGTGTTTCTATGGGCGCTCTGTTTTCCCCTTTTGTCACTTGAAGTGAGTTCACTGTTTTGACTTGTTGTGGGAAATTCTTTTGTTTTCCGGTGCTCTGCTTGTGGGGTTCGTCATCGTCCTCGCTTGGCGTGTCAAGCCCCTTGTGTTCGGCATTGAGTTTGCCGGACTGCTTGAAGACCCAACAATCTCTGTGGGTATGGTTTGCAGGCTTCCCGGGAGTACTGTGGATTTGGCATATTTTGTCCAAGATTTTGTTTAGGTTGGATAGCTCGTCGCTATTGTCCTTGAGGGCAGTTTTTTATGATTCTGCCAGGAGCTTCTGAATCCGGCGTTGACTGCCGTGCTCTTCGGGCTGTTTCCCTTTGTCCGGCGATGGTCCTTGCTGCGTCGTGGTTTTCCATTTCCATCCCTGACTTCGGATGCTTGGGCCGCTGGTACTGCATCTTGCCAGCCAACTATCTTCTCCAGCATAAGCGGGTCATGAAACTTATTAATGCAGCCATTGTTCTCGGCTTCTCTGGCGAGGTGTCTCAGCGAGCCATTCGTCTCGGACGTTGTGTTTGAAAGCTGCTAAGGCTTCCGCGTCCGGACGGTCGACTATTTTGTTCTTTTTGATGAGGAACCTGTTCCAGAATTTGTGGGCTGACTCTCCGGGTTGTTGAGTTATGTGACTTAAATCGTCTGCATCCGGAGGACGGACAGAAGTCCCTTGAAAATTTTCCCGAAAGGCATCCTCGAGCTCTTCCTAACTTCCAATGGTATTTTCAGGGAGGCTTTTGAGCCAATGCCGGGCTGGCCCTTTGAGCTTGAGGAGTAAGTATTTTATGGCATGGAGATCATCTCCTCTAGCCATGTGTATGTGGAGGATATAATCCTCAATCCAGACTCCAGGGTCTGTTGTTCCGTCGTATGCCTCTATGTTTACGGGTTTGAATCCCGCTAGGAATTCGTGATTCAGCACCTCATCGGTGAGACACAGGGGGTGTGCGGCACCCCTATATTTGGGTGTGCTGTGATGTTTGGATATTTGGCGTGTTGCATTGCTTGGAAGAGCTTGCTTTCTCGGCCCATAGATGGACCTAACTGGGCCATCCTTTTGATGTGAATCCTTATGCGGATCGCGTGCCGGCTTGTGTGCGGCGCCGCTTGCCGCTCCATGTTTGCCATGTGGTCGTCTATCCGACCGGGCGGCCTCTTTGTTCTTTGATTGCGGGGCTCTCGGCCTCCTCATGGTCGGGCAATAATTTGTGCTTGGGTAGCTCTTTGTTTGGTGACTGTCGCCGTATTTCTCTGCGGTGTTGAGTACTTTGCTCCATCTGATTCTGAGTGCATCTTCCGCTGTTTTGAGCTTCGCTACGCTTTTTCAGGCTACGTAGCGATGGCGGCGAGCCTTTTGTGGAGGTTCTTCTGCTCCAACAATTTGTCGGCGTGAGATCGTCGGACTATTATCTTCGCCGGGTCGGGTTGTTTATCAAGTTGTCCTGTTGAGACGGTTGCTCGATAGCATGTTAAATGCGTCCACGGTTCGCCCTGCTCTATGGTTGGGTGCGTGTGGTTGCCGTCTTTGTTGAGGCGGGACTTGGTCTGGCGCTTACGTTGCCGTTTGACTTGCTTTTCGAGGATTTATCCTTCGTAGTGTCCGTTGTTCCTCGTCGTCACTTCCTTTAGGTGTATCCACCATGTATACATCGTGGGATGAGGTGGCTGTCCCGTATACTATAGTTGCTGGTTCATGGTTGTCTCCTACATCGTCGTCCATACTGTCGATGTCTTTGGAGTCAAAATCGAGCACGTCGGTTAAATCGTCGACAGTGGCTACAAAGTGGGTGGTGGGTGGGCGTTGAATTTCTTCATCATTCGCATCCCAACCTTCCTGACCGTAGTCCGGCCAGGGCTCTCCAGATAAAGAGAGAGACTTTAGTGAATTCAGGATGTCGCCAAAGGGCGAGTGCTGAAAGATGTCATGCAGTGAACTCCCTAACGGCGCCCAATTGGATTCGATTAGCGGGCGCGGAGGTTGAGTCCGAGGGAGTCCGGCACCTTGGAGTCACGGTCTTCGCAAAGGACGGGATGGAGTTCGGCTCAATCGCCGTGAGATCGTAGCCCCGGCGGTGTCCAACCACTCGTCCTCGATCGGCAGAGTCGGCTCCGAGCTAAGGGTCGGAGCAGACGCTGGTGTGGCCTCCAGGGCGCTGTTCGGCGGCAGAGCTAGATCGTGCCCATCGAGACAGTGTGGCTCGCTTGGCTGTGGCTCGAATCCGTCGAAGATCAAGTCTCCGCGGATGTCGGCCGTGTAGTTCAAACTCCCAAATCTGACACTGATGGCGGGCGTAGCTTCGATCTGCTCGGATGGCGGGTGAATTGGCCAGCGAGTGCAAAGCCGCCCGAATCGAAGATCCGTCCGGGAGAAAAGTCTCACCCTGGACCGCGTCGTTGTTGATGATCGAAGGAGCCATCGGGCCTAAGGATGACGACACAGAGGAACTCTCAATGAAAGCACCAATGTCGGTGTCAAAACCGGCGGATCTCGGGTAGGGGGTCCCGAACTGCATGCGTCTAAGCGGATGGTAACAGGAGACAAGGGACACGATGTTTTTACCCAGGTTGGGCCCTCTTGATGGAGGTAAAACCCTACTCCTGCTTGATTAATATTGATGATATGGGTAGTACAAGAGTAGATCTACCACGAGATCAGAGAGGCTAAACCCTAGAAGCTAGCCTATGGTATGATTGTTGTTCGTCCTACGGACTAAAACCCTCCAGTTTATATAGACACCGGATAGGGTTAGGGTTACACAGAGTAGGTTACAATGGTAGGAGATCTACATATCCGTATCGCAAGCTTGCCTTTCACGCCAAGTAAAGTCCCATCCGGACATGGGACGAAGTCTTCAATCTTGTATCTTCATAGTCCAGGAGTCCGGCCAACGGTGATAGTTCGGCTATCCGGACACCCCCTAATCCAGGACTCCCTCACTCACAAAGTGCCTAGGAGCACGTGTTAGAGCTGGCTCTTCACGAAGAGCCCGCTTACCTTCTCTCTCCTCTTCTCTTTCCTCCAACTAAGCAGAGATATACTATAGTTTATTCCTTATAGCCCGCCGACTCAGCTCTATTGTACTTGCTCTAAGCACATCTAAGCACTTACTAGCACCCCCTTGACCGTGGACCTTGACGTTGTACGTCACCTTGTGTCTCGTAATTTTCCTCGTCATCATCTGAGTCCTAGAAGATCTCACCCACATCAACATTAGCATGCATCCGCCTTGATAGAAAACGTGCACAGAAGGAGTAGAGGCGACTTGGGACGCACCACCACCACGTCGTGGGCACTCCGTATGTGCTCGTGTGCGTGCAACGTGCGCGTTTTTCCATCGGTGCTAGCTGTAAGGCCGAGGCTGCGGTCGTCTTCGTCTCCGACTAGTAGTTGAGCAACGACGGCAAAGAGGTGCTGCAAGAGATGCGTATGCGCCCGTTGCGTCGAAGCCGCCCGTAGCACGGCGAACCGGACGTCGCCGCGGATGGCGCCGCCTCCATGCAGCCGAGTGTGTGCGCATGCATGTGTTATTCACGTGCATTCTGCGGCGGCGTGTGTGCATGCAGGTCTTGTGTACATGCGTTGTGTGCTCCATGCTGTGCGCGTATGTGCATGAGTTGGATCTGATGGAGTTAGTGCATTGGCTTGTGTACATGCGTGGCTGCATGCGTCCTGTACATGCATGGCTTGTTGCGTGGTTATCAATAATTCAATATAAACTACTCCCATCGTTCCTAAATATAAGTCTTTCTAGCCATTTCAAATAGACTACAACATACGGATGTATGTAGACATATTTTAGAGTGTAGATTCACTCATTTTGTTTCGTATGTAGTCCCTTATTGAAATATCTAAAAAGACTTATATTTGGGAACGGAGGGAGTATAAAACATCTTCAACTTAGCATCCTGATGTACCGTTTCTAGTGGTTAGCGAAAAGTTCATGTTCTTTTAGTTGTTTATAGGTGGGCAGGCAACAAAAAACAGGGGAAAACATGCAAGGTTCCTTGCAGATGCTCCACCGTGAGGTTCCTTGCTCCTCCTCGGTCGTCGGGAATCTATGCTCTTCAACTCTTTTCTTTTACGTGAGCTTTGTTCATCCTTTTCCCAACACGCGAGACATCTAGCATCAAGGTGCACGTGTCATGCAAGAAAATGGAGATAATCAGATAAGCAGTGCGTAAGTGAGTCGTGCGGGGGGGAAAGCGGGGGGAAACCCTTTTTCGTAAGTGAGTCGTGCACTTCGATGGCACCTACGCAATATTTTTTCTCCTCGATGGCACATGAATAGTGCACGTACTCAACGAAGGAGCACGGGATGGTAGCAATGACATGGTCAGCCCTTTTTTGGAGAGAGTACGTACTACTAGTAAATAAATTTGATGTGTCCCGTCAACTCGCAGAACAACGAGAAGCTTGATTACGCCTTCTCCCTCGTCAACGCGTGCGCGGTGGCTCGCAGCACGAGGAGAAACTTTTGCTTACAAGCGGTGGACGTGCAGCAGTTCATTTGGTGTCAGATTGCCAGAAGCACTACTGTAGAACCATCGACTTATGGAGGAGGCGAAGAGCTAAGCGCAAGGTCACCTACTAACCTTAGGCTAGGCGTAGTGGGAGTAACATAAGTAGGGGTACCTCCTTTTTTTATTCTAGAAACAACCAGACGTGAATATCAAGGTGCTGGTTACGTAGAACAAATTTCCTGCAGTCCGTGCTCAGCCCTCCTCTATCTCTCTTCTCAGCCAGCCAGCGACTTGAGCCCATCGTCTGCTTGCTCACATGCGGCCCCACATGTCGGTGAAAACGCAAGAAGACCCATCGAACCTGCACATCTTTCACCTCGACGCGTCTGGTGATGAAAACAAATCAATAAAGATATTGGTGGCCACTTTTGGAGTTACTCAAGAGTAGTAAGATTCTATTTACAGTTTAACCCAAGATGCACATCTCGTGGCTTCAACTACCACTCTATTTTCTTTCATGACACGACCTGGATGCTGGATGTCCCACGTGTCGGCAAAAGGAGGAAGAACCCGACCAAATCTTCGGTTGTGCTCTCGGATTAGACTAGTTGTGCTAACTTAAATTTTTTATTATGTACTCCCTCCGTTCCTCCAAAATACTTGACTTCCATTTGTCCAAAAATGGATATACCTATATACTAAAACATGTCTAGATGCATATATATTTTGACAAATAGAAGGCATGTATTGTGCAACGGAGGGAGTAGAATGGATGCAAGTTTTTGTATTGGGAAGAAGAGTACATCCATATATTGATAGAGCGTTGGAGTTGGCCTTACAAGTGGGACCGCTGTTGAGGAAACCGACTATCGGCAAACCCCCACCTCGCCCGCCGCGCGATGGCTAAGTTAGAGAAACGATGAGGTTGAAGAGATTTCTCTATCACAGACTCCAAGAAATATGGTGTCAGATGGAAGTCGTGCTGGTGGCGTGTGCCGTACTCCTGGACGTGAATGCTTGTTCTGGCCAATGCCACCCTACTACTCCTACTACTTACTATATAGTACTAGTATCGAGGATTCGAGGTGCTGGTTATGTAGTACTCCCTCCTTTCCGGTTTATAGGGATTATCTCAAAATTTTAGTTTTTCCATTTTATAAGGCTCAATTTGGTTGTTTCCCATCACATGTCCAGATTCCAAGGTGCATTAAATCATTGCAAGCAAGTATTAAGAAAAAATTGACGAATGCATGTAATTTATGCATGCATGCAATGCAATTAATGCATTGGTAAACATACTTTTTTGTCGAAAACAAGAGCATTAATTGGGTGATTTTGCAAACTACAAAAAGTATTCCACCACTCACCATCTCCCTTGGTTGGTGAGATTTTTAAATTGAGCCTTATAAACCGAAAAGGAGGGAGTACAATATGGCTACAATAAAAACACCCGCACGACGCGCGAAGCATGTGAAGGTAGTACAAATAGTGTACTACTTCCTCCGTTCCTAAATATAAGTCTTTGTAGAGATTTCACTAGGTGGACTACATACAGAGCAAAATGAATGAATCTACACTTAACATGCATCTATATACATCCGTATATGGTTCATAGTGAAATCTCTACAAAGACTTACATTTAGGAACGGAGGGAGTACTATTGTTGATTGGCCTCATCCAATAACCTGTTGCAATGCACGTACAATTATGGAGGAGGGAGAGGAAGAGCGTCATGACAGCGATTCCAAATCGAGAGGGAAAGGCGAAGAGTCGGTGGGCGGTTGCCGCTTGCCATAGTTCACGAAGGCATACAGCCTACGTCGGTTCGGAAATACTCCTACTACTCGCCGTCGTCTCACTGATATGTTGGAACGGGATCACATGTCAAAGAAACATGGTGTGTAATTTCTCGTGCAAAATGCGATCTGGCCGCATTGGCCCGAGGTGCCGCATTTGTTTTTTTTTTTTTGAAAGTTTGCCGCATTAGTTATCAACCTTTATTTTTTTTAACATGCAATATGAATGGATAGCTCATGTGGTCATCACACGTGAGCGGATATAGTGATGGTTCATTCTCCCGAGCAACTTATTACTATGGGAATATGGGAGTACCAGCGGATTCAAGGAACAGAGAAATGATGGTTGCTTCGTCCGAGCAACTTACTGTGTGTCGGGGAAGCTGATCACACCCACGAACACCTATGGGGCCGGCGGACCGATCCCCTTTCGGTTCGATGGGGGGCGGAGATCGCACGAAGAGCAGATCGGCGAAGCAATACCTGAGCAGTTTACCCAGCGGAGCTCTCCGGAGAGATAATACTCCTACTGCTGCTTGTTTGATTGTATTGTGTTCTTGCTAGGGAGCGCTGAGAGCTACAAGACCTAGCATGGGAGTTCTCAGGTTTCGAATGAACCGAACCCCTTCTACGTTGTGCATGGGCCTCTTTTATATGCTCAAGGGGTCACCGATAGGTGTCAACGTACACAAGGGTAAAAACGGAAAAGGAGTCGTGGTTGGTACAACTACTTGTACAGTGGATCATACCTAACCCTAACGGCAGGGGACAAAGGCATTAAATGCCTGTCTAAGTTGACTAAACAGTGCAGAAAGGGACTGTCAGGGACGCCATTGCTCACCACGACGGCAATCTTGTCAGCCCGCTTGCCACAGCGCTCATTGGCTGCCTGACCTCTTGCCACGCTGGCGCTGGAAGCGTCCCATGGTGACACGTTGGTAGATCTTGTTGGAGCGCAGGAGCGGAGTGGTAGTCCTTGCAAGCGCCTTACCCATGTGGTTGTCTTGTCGCGCCGAAGCTTGTCGCTCACGGACCTTCCGACAAGCTCCTCTTGCCGGGGCCTTGTCTTCTGGGTGCCTTGATTGGCCTTCCCGGCAAGCTCCTCTTGCCGGGGCCTTATCTCTTTGACTTAAATACTTTGTTCTTGAATGGCTTCAAAGGAACCACGGAGGAGCTAGGCGACCACCGCGGCAAGCCTCGCCACGGGGTGCTGCAACTGCCCGTGCACAAGTTCGGGATACTGGGGTACCCCTACTCTAGTACACCGGCAGAGCCCCGGGAACTGGGCCATCACGCGGTGCAGGCGCTGTTGGGCCAGGCCCAAAACAGGAGCACGGGCACCACTGCAGCGGCCTTGGTTACGCCATAACCTCCGGACCCACCACCCCCCCAGGCAGCACGCATCGGCTGCGGCGTCGTGGGAGAGATCGTGGGGGTTTCTTCATTAGGAAAAAGCGGGCGTCCGCCCCTCCCTCTTTATGAGCGGAGGAAGCGAGGCGATTCTTGTCCAATCTCGAAAAACACCCGCTGCTCCCCTTCTTCCCAAGGCTGAAAAGAGGCAGCGCTCACTTCATCGCCACCAGCATCACCAACGCCGCCGGTCTCCCCACCACCTCCGCCATGGCTCAAAGCCGATAAGGGAAGAGGTGAAAAGTAGCGAGGCGCAGCGGCTCAGCGGCTCTGCGAAAGGCAGAGCCATCTTCCTCCCATTTCGCCCAGCGAAGGAGCTGAGGGAATGGTACTACCTCTTACGGTCGGCGAAGGCAGGCGCATCCGCGCTGAAGGTACTCAGCCGCGTGCATCTGAATTGGCCCAGTGGGTATCCCTTCTTGGCGCTCTTCTTCTATTGCGGGCTCTGCCCGCCCTTCTCTAATTCTTCTGCGATATCTTGAACACCCTCTGGGTTTCGCCTCCTTGATTTCACCCCCAATGTTGTCGACCATGGCAGTTTTAGCACATCTTTGTGAAAACTTTGTGGAATCCACCCAAGCGTAGCCCTCTTCCGCCATTTCTTCATGCCTCGGTAGAGAGAGAGAGCCCTTGGGAGGAATCGCACGGATCTCAAGGATCGGCAAGAAAAGAGGCCTATCTGGAAGGGAGCTCCGTAGCAAGTGGGAGGAGGAGGCGGACTGGTCTTTGGATCGTGAGGAGAACCGCAGCCATTCACCGGCGCTTAAACCCCAATAGTGCGTGGCAGCGATTGGAGCAACTTGGCGCGGAGGATGCTAGATTGAAGATTGCCGTTACCGGATCCTGCGCCTCGGGCTTGCGGACTCACTTGTAAGCGCGATTGGCGCGATTTCCTTCGCCGCCGCGCCATCCTTGCGGAGAGGAGGAGACCTGCTTGGGAGATCGAGCAGCGGCGAGACATCATGAGGCTGCGCCCGGCCTCAACTTCAACTTCACCCGTCTTGGAGCTTGTGCGATGCTCTTGGAGCTGTTCAAGCATGACCTGATCATCCCGAATGGTTTAGGTTGCCGAGGCGTCGTCGCTGTGCAACAATTCCTCGCTTCGACCGCATCGAGCAATGATGCCGTTGTGCGACTTCGCATGGAATTGTTCCAACTTGGCAGAAAGCGGCGGATGAGCGTCGTCGGCAGTTCTTGATACCTTGGAAGAAGTGCCGATCCGCTGACAAGCGAAAGGCCTCACCAGCGACACCGCGGCGACGAGATGCAGCGCGCCACACCACGGTGGAAGAGGCGGCAGCAAGGCTGCTGGGTGAGTCTCAGTTCTTGTGGAGGGCGAGGTAGCGAGAGGCGGCAAGCCTTGTCGTCGAGAGGAGCTTGTCGGCGAGGATGAGCCTGCCGAGCCCAGCTGGTGGCCCGAGCCTGCTGGCGCTTCCTCCCTACCTTCAAGTAGCTTGCGCGGCGGAGCCCACAGCTCCACCAGAAGGCGTCTCCATAAGGCAGGGGAAGTGGCGGGCGGCGGGCAGACCAACAACCGTCGCGCGGCAGGCCAGCTCTACTGACAACACTTGTTGCCGCAGAGGCGCCTCACGCCGCTGCAGCAACTGGAGCGGGGCCTTCTGGGACCATGGCTCCTGCGCCCGCCAAGCGGCCAAGGGAAACTACTCTTCCCGCTCGTCGCACCGGAGGCGAACCAGAATTAGATCTCTCCGCGCTCAGCTCCGAGGAAGAAGAAGAGTAAGCTTCTGTGTTGTACTTGTAATTCTTCAATTTGTTGCTTTGTCTTGTATCTGATTTGCTTCATTCTGAACTCTTTCCTTTTTAGGGGCCGGCGGAGAGGGCTTGAAGAGCCAAGACCCCGGTGATCGTCATCGAGGACGAAACCACTGCAGCAGCGGGAGGCGCGTCCGAGACCTCCTTGCCGGACTCGGCGACTCTTCCACAAAGCAGCCCCCAGCGTAAGTATATGGCTTTCTTCCTGCTGTTAGGCGTGCATGGGTGCTCTTTATTTGCTGATATCTGATTGTTGATCTGTGTAGGATCAGAGCAGGCCCACCAGGAGGGCCCCAAAGCCGTTCCTGACATGCCATCTGCTTCGGCTACGCCGCCAAGGGAGGATCCCCCGGCAAGGGAGCGCTCTCCGGCAAGGGAGGCTTCTCCGGCAAGGATGGCTCTCTGGCAAGAGATGGCTTTCATCGACCCTCCGTGGCTGAGGCGCAGCCCGCGAATCCGTCGCAAGTAATCCTCTTGCCACCAAGCTGCCCTTGTGTTTTTTCTTCTGGCCATCTTTTGATCTTTGCTTGACCTTTCTTTCTTTTGGTCATCAGATCCATCGCCCTTGAGCCGATGGGCCCAGGAGTCGCCAGCGAGGGGCAGCAATGCCCAGCGATGCCGCCATCACCGAGGAGAAGCCGGCGCTGCGAGCCCGCCCGGTGAAAGAGGCCACCAAGGCTGCCGCCCGCGAAGGTTAGCGAGGGTCAGGCGTCGCCAGCGACCACGAGGCGCAGGGCGCCCGGCGCTACACCGACCGCTGATCCCTCCGTTGCCGCAGCCGCGCAGGCCCGAGGCCCAGCCAGTGCCTACACGAAGGCGGTGATGGAGTCTTCATCAAGCTCACAGGCGTCGAGCTCAGGGGCACGGTCGAAGGAGAGACCTTCGACGAAGAGCTGCTTCGCCTCCAGCTGGGTTGTCGTTGGTCGTAGCCAGCGGCAAGCCAGCTGCGTGGCCAAGTCTGAGAACAAGCTGTTCGCGGAGGCTGCTTTGTCGCTCTCTCGCCCGACAAGCCAAGCTAGAATCGCGAGGCGCTTATCGCGGCGAAGCAGACATGGAAGCGCGGAGGAGCTCAGGCGTAACCAAAGCTCTCGGGGGCGTGGCGGAAGAGCGGGCGACTTCGCTGAGCGCACATCCTTCATCCTTGAAAAGGCTGAGGTTGAGGAAGCGCAGCGTCTTGCTGCGGGAAGTTATCTGTGCAAGAAGGCGAGCTTGCGCAACGGAAGATCAATCTTGATAGCCACGAGGAAGAGCTTGCAGCCTTGAGCAAACAATTGGCGGAGCTCTCAAGGGAAGCAAAGGGCGCGCCGCCGCTGCGAGGCCGCCAAGAAAGAGTTGGAGGCGAAGGTGACTCAGCTGGAGGCCAACTTCGAGAAAAAGCGGCGGGGAGATTGCTGCACTCAAGCATGGCCGAGGAAGGGCCTACACTCTAGGCAAGCTGCTGGGGCCGTCTCGCCGAGAGGAGCAAGGAGCTGGCTGCCAAGGACTCAAAGGCAGATCTTGAGCTGAAGCTGACCACCACAGTCTGAGACCTTTGGGCGGTGCCAAGGGCGGGAGGTGGCCTTGTTGGAGAAGATCAAAGGCTGGCAAAGTGCCACGACCGCCAGAACACCTTCAAAGAGAAAGTGATGCAACTGGACCGAGGGTCTTGTGAATATTACCGCCGCCATCGACAAAGGCTGATGGGCTTGGGGATGGTGGATCTGGGTACTCCTCACGACGAGCACCTCCAGCCCAGCGCCAAGCTCAGCTTGTTCTTCAAAGGGGTGGTGGCGGCTCTCCAACGACTCCGGGAAGAGATCCCAAAGCAGCTGGCCGGCCCGAGTCGCGCGGATCTGTCTTGGAGCTCTTCGAAGAGTCTTGATGAAGGTGGCCTTCCGCAATCCGAGCGTTAACCGCCAGCGATCCTCAAGTCCTTGCCGCCCGACTCGCGATGTCGAGCGCTCAAGGCCCTTATCGCACCATTGTGGACAGGGTGGCGGGATCAAGAGGGTTGATGGCGACCCGCGTAGATTAGGCCGCTGTTTTATCTTTCCTTGTCGCTGGCTTGATCATGTTGGGAGAACAATCTATTAGAGCTGCGACAAGTTATCTTGTAATATAACTATATCTTGAGTAGCGATCGCTATGTTATTTCCTTTACTTGATTCCTTCCTTTGTATGTTTTTTTGCCCTACGCTTCTAGGGAACTTGTCGAAGCGGGCACCTTTGCACATGGCCAGTCTAGCTTCTTAACGTCGGCCTTTGCTGGCGGTGCCGCTTCGACAAAGCAACCTTATGCCGCAACTAGTTGCAGCTCACTTAAGTTGTTGGCGGACTCGAAACAAAGTAAGGCGCCCAACTAGCCACGAGTTAGTTCCTCTGCGTACAGGTTTTCCATACAAAGCCACAGTCGTTCAAGAAGATAACTTAAAATTTAAAACTGATTTCTCAAACTTTGGCGACTTAGCTTTTACAGCCGTTTGCTTCCGGTGGCGAAACTTCCTTGGCGGCGCTTTGGTGTAACGCCCGACACACACCGCGGTGGTCGTTACTCTGGCGGGATCTAGACTGGCCCCACCGAGATCAATACTAGTCTTTTACGCGCACTTTGTCCTCACTAAATGCGCAGGAAACAACTTCCGGATCGGTCTCATCCCTTACACTACTCCAAGCTGAAGCACGCTTAACTTTGGAGTTACTGTCGAATATGGGCTCCCGGAAAGAAGAATTCCTTATTGATATGAGTAGTCTATCATCCCTAATAAGCGACCTCACATACACCCCCCACTCGGAGGAACCGGCGTCCTCGTCCAGACCCACGAGCGTTCCCTCTTGGCACAACGTCGTGCTTCCGGTCCAGATACATATGCCATGTCGGGTGCCCTGACGGGTCACAAGCGTCATGAACAACATGACCCACGCAACCTGTCCGCAACCATCCGTGTAACTTGCCGAGGTCGGCTCTGATACCAACTTATAGCAGCCCCGATGCGGTTATGCCTCTAAGTCGATGCCTAAACCGTGGGAGATATAGCCGCATGGTGAGCACTTACCTACACCATTATCTTCTCTCCCCGGCAAACTTGTGTGCAGAGAACCTTCCTTCTTTGAGAAAGAGAAAGAAGAGAAAATAAAGATATGGAACCTTGCGGCTCGTATGGCCTTACGAATAGGTGCTGCACAAGAGTGTCGGATAATGGTATGCAAAACAAAAGTAGAATGCATGAAATTGACAAGATGTGCGAACACATGAACTTCTTGATGCACGGAAGTGCGCCCGGCTTTGTATAAAGGATTACATGCAACATTGGCAAGACTTGTACAAAAGGTGGTTGTCGGAACAGGTTCCGACAACATCTGAGTAAAACTTACGAAGATGCTCAATATTCCAGGGTTGCTCACGGAATGCCATCTTCGGTCTCAAAGTGGACAGCGCCAGGCCCAAGTGACTCGTCTCACCCGATAAGGGCCTTCCCACTTCGGCGTCAACTTGTTGGAATTCTTGGCCGGGTGAGCGCTACGAAGAACAAGGTCACCTTCCTCGAAACTTCGGCACTAACTTTTGCGGCTATGGTAGCGGCGCAAAGCTTCTTGATAATCTAGAGCTTCTCGTCTGGCGGCCTGAAAGGCGGTCCTCCTCAAGGAGCAATCGCGTCATCTTATCGCAGCTGCTCTTGCTCAAACTCATCATAAGCGTAGTACCGAGGGTGACCCATATCACGAGTTCGTGGGGAGAACGCCTCTACTCCATAGACTAGGCGAAAATTATACGGCGTTGGCTCGATTTGGCGTCGTCTGATCGACCAAGCCACGGCAGCTCCTCAATCAGTTTCTTCGCTTTTGTACGGCACAGCGAGTTCGGTCTTGAGCCCACGCACTTCAGCATTTGCCCTCTCCGCTTGACGTTGCTTCCGGATGAGCAAAGCGAAGCCGGAACCTTAAGCGCCAAGATCTTGGGCCGTCTTGCATGAAGGTGCGGCTCGTGAATTGCATTAGCCGGTGATGATCTGTTAGGGATTAGAAGCGAAACAATCGACTGAAGAACTTGTGTTATTTGTGCTGTCACCTTCCTCATCGCTTCCACTTCCGCCACTTTGTGAACTTGTCGATGGCAATGTACAAGCATTTCAAAGCCCAACGGCTCGGGGCTCGGGGCGAGGATGTCGAGCCCCTGCATCGAAAATGGCCAGGATAAAGGATCGTCACGAGCTTGAGCTGGCTGGTGTATCTGTTTGGAATGGAACTTGCACGCTTCACACTTGGTTACTTGTGCATTTGCATCTCGGAGGGCTGCTTACCAAAGAAACCTTTGCTTAACGCTGTTTGGCAAGTGTTTTTGCGCCTATGTGGTGACCACATATGCTCTCCATGTATCTCTCGCACCGAGCTTTTGTCCATCTTCCCGGTGAATACACTTCAATTTCACACCGTTGAGTCTTCTTACGAGCAGTGTGTCGTCGACAAACTGATACATACTTGACTGTCCGGGCTACTCTTTCCGCTTCTTCTTGCTCTTCGGGAAGTTCTCCGTACTCAAGGAAATGGACGATCTGTTGTGCCCATGCTGGAGCTTGCGGCTCGACAACAAGGACTAAAGGCACATGCTCGCTGCTGCGGGAACATCCGCTTCACTGGGCGAGCTCGTGGGCTCACCGGAGTTGATGTTCCCGCAAGCTTCCGAGGCAAAACTTGTCGGGAGCGCTCGCTTCAACGAAACAAACCCTAGGGCTTGTCGGAGCAGACTGCTCCTCAAGACTCTTGGTGTTGATCTTGGGGACCTTCGACGGCGGGCTCGGGAGCTCTGCCGAAAGTAGTCACCAGAAATCAACTTCCTCTTCTTGTTCTGTCCAATTGATGGTGCTACAGTTGGTTGAGTCACTTGAGCACAAAGATCCTGGTTCCATTGTAACTTAAGTGCGCGCGACTTGACAACCATCAAGAATGTCATTGTGAGCTCTTGAACATGTTCCATCTCAGAAGGTCAAAGTGCTCTTCTAGCTTTCTCACTTCATCAACATAAGCTTCCATCAACGGACTCGATAACTCTTGTTTACTTGGCGGACGACAAGCTGTGAGTCACCCCGATAATGAGCTTTTTATCCCAAGGTCTCACATGATCCGAGACCGGCAAGCAAGCCCTCATACTGCAGTATTGTTTGTTGCTTGCTCCTTGGGAAAGTGCATCCGACCACGTATTTGAGGTGCTCTCCGTGGTGCGACAAGTAGCACGCCAAGACCGGGCGCCTTTGCAAACAGAAGGCACCATCAAAGTACATGAGCCACTCTTTTGCTTGCTTCCTTGACGGGATGCTTGTTTCGAATTTCTTCATCTTGTGTTGGCGCCCACTGCTATGAACTCTGCCAATGCTCTGCTTTGGATAGTTGAAGTGTTTCAAATTTGAGGCCAAAGCTTGACAGTTCCAAAGGCCCACTCGACAATCCTGCCTGCTTCCAGATTTTGCAAGATCCTCTTCAGCGGAAAGCGAGTGACGATCGTGGATCTCATGCGCTTGGAAGTAATGGTGCAGCTTTCGAGGCCATGAGAAGGCCGAAAAGCAACTTCGCACGCCGAGTACCTTGACCTAGCCCTTGCAGTAGGGAACCGACAAAGTAAACCGGGCGCTTGAACCATCCTTTTTCTGCATCTTCTCATGCCCGCGCAGATCCATCCTTTTCGACCAGAGCTTGCCGGTGAAGTCCTCGCTTGTCGCTGGATGCATCCGCCATGGTTGCCGGCTCATCATCCGCTCCTCTCGCACATTAACGCAGCACTAACCACTTGATTGGTTGCCGCTTATATAGCAAGCAACTTCTCTTGTGGCTTAGGTGCGATAAGTATTGGAGGAGGACAGTATCTTTAAGTCCTTCAGCGCAGCCTCCGCTTCCGAGTCCATTTCATTGGACCTGCCTTTTCAATATTTTGAAAAGGGCAGGGCGCCAAGCAGACTCTAGAGATAAACCTGCCGAGAGCAGCCACGCAACCGCAAGTTCAGACATCCTTGACGCGCTTTGGTGCTTCAATCTGCTCAATGGCCTTGATCCTGTCGGGATTGGCTTCAATTCTCGAGATGATGAAGAACCCGAAGCTTGCCGGAGGGGACTCCAAACACGCACTTCGGGTTGAGCTTGAGGTTGATATTGCGAGATTTGCAAAGGTTTCGCTCTAAATCTTGGATCAGAGTTGCCCTGCTCTGCTTTTTGACCACTATGTCATCCATATAAGCTTCCACATTTTGCGTATTTGCGGCTCAAAAGCGTGATGGACTACTCTTGCAAAATGTTGAACCAGCATTCTTCAATCCGAAAGGCATCCGACAAAACAAAGAGGTGCCACATGGAGTGATGAATGCGGTCTTCTTCATCTTCTTCCGCCATGAAGATTTGATGGTATCTGAGTATGCATCAAGAAATGAAAGCAATAATATCCAGCCGTGGAGTCAACAATCTGGTCGATACGCTGCAAGGGAAATGGGTCTTTGGGACAAGCTTTATTAACATCGTAAAGTCGATACAAAGCCTCCATTTTCCGCTTGCCTTACGCACGCACGCATGTGATTGGCCAACCACGAGGATGGAGCACCTCCGACAAGGCCTGCTGCTTCCAACTTCTTGATCTCTTTTATGATGAACTCTTGGCGCCCATCGCTTGTTTCCTCGACTTCTGTTGACAGGCCGCTATCGAGGACAGACGAAGTAGATGGTGGGACTGAGCAGCGAAGAACAAGGTCACCTTCCTCGAAACTTCGGCACTAACTGCGGCTATGGTAGCGGCGCAAAGCTTGCGATAACGAGCAGCTCGTGACAGCGGCTGAAGGCGGTCCTCCTCAAGGAGCAAGTCGTCATCTTATCGCAGCTGCTCTTGCTCAAACTCATCATAAGCGAGTACTCGAGGTGACCCATATCTGAGTTCCGTGGGAGAACTGCCTCTACTCCATAGACTAGAGCGAAAGGTGTGCGGCGGTGGCTCGATTTGGCGTCGTCTGATCGACCAAAGAACCACCGCAGCTCCTCAATCCGATTTCTTCCGCTTTTGTGCAGCCTGTCGAAAGTTTCGGTCTTGAGCCCACGCAGCACTTCAGCATTTGCCCTCTCCGCTTGACCGTTGCTTCTCGGATGAGCAGCGAAGCGAAGCGAACCTTGGCGCCAAGATCTTGGGCGTCTTGCATGAAGGTGCGGCTCGTGAATTGCGTGCCATTGTCGGTGATGATCTGTTAGGATTCGAAGCGGAAAACAATCGACCTGAAGAACTTGGTATTGGTTGTGCTGTCACCTTCCTCCTCGCTTCCACTTCCGCCACTTTGTGAACTTGTCGATGGCAATGTACAAGTACTCAAAGCCCCGACGGCTTCGGGGAAGGGCCGAGGATGTCGAGCCCCGGACGAAAATGGCGAGGATAAAGGGATCGTCTGGAGAGCTTGAGCTGGCTGGTGTATCTGTTTGGAATGGAACTGCTTGCGCTTCACACTTGGTTACTTGTGCATTTGCATCACGGAGGGCTGTCGGCCAAAAGAAACCTTGCGGGCACGCTTTGCGGCAAGTGCTTTTAGCGCCTATGTGGTGACCACATATGCCTCCATGTATCTCTGCCAACAGCTTTTGTCCATCTTCGGTGAATACACTTCAATTTCACACGTTGAGTCTTCTTACGTATAGTGTGTCGTCGACAAACTGATACATACTTATTTGTCGGGCTACTCTTTCCGCTTCTTCTTGCTCTTGGGAAGTTCTCTGTCGAAGGAAGCAGACGATCTGTTGTGCCCATCTTTGGAGCTTGCGGCTCGACAACAAGGACTAAAGGCACATCTCTGCTGCTGGAACATCCGCTTTCTGGCGAGAGCTCGTGGCTCAGCCGAGCTTGATGTTCCCGGCAAGCTTGCGAGAGCAAAACTTGTCGGGGCGTGCGCTTCAAGAAACAAACCCTAGGGCTTGTCGGGGCAGGCTGCTCCTCGGCACTCTCGGCGTTGATCTTGGGGACCTTCTTGACGGCGGCTTCGGGGAGCTCTGCCGGAAAGTAGTCACCAGAAATCAACTTCCTCTTCTTGTTCTGTCCAATTGATGGTGCTACAGTTGGTTGAGTCAGCTTGAGCACAAAGATCCTGGTTCCACGAGTAACTTAAGTCTTGGCGACTTGACGAGCCATCAAGCAATGTCATTGTGAGCTCTTGGAACATGTTCCATCTGTAGGCCGTCAAAGTGCTCTTCTAGCTTTCTCACTTCATCAACATAAGCCTCCATCAACGGACTCTGATAACTCTTGTTTACTTGGCGGACGACAAGCTGTGAGTCACCCCTGACAATGAGCTTCTTTATCCCAAGGTCTGCTGCGATCCTGAGACCGGCAAGCAAGCCCTCATACTCTGCAGTATTGTTTGTTGCTTGCTCCTTGGGAAAGTGCATCTGGACCACGTACTTGAGGTGCTCTCCGGTGGGTGCGACAAGTAGCACGCCAGCACCGGCGCCTTGCAGCGAGAAGGCACCATCAAAGTACATGAGCCACTCTTTGCTTGCTTCCTTGACGGGGATGCTTGTTTCTGGAATTTCTTCATCTTGTGTTGGCGTCCACTCGGCTATGAACTCTGCCAATGCTCTGCTTTGGATAGTTGAAGTGCTCTCAAATTTGAGGCCAAAGCTTGACAGTTCCAGTGCCCACTCGACAATCCTGCCTGTTGCTTCCGTATTCTGCAGTATCCTCTTCAGCGGAAAGCGAGTGACGACTGTGATCTCATGCGCTTGGAAGTAATGGTGCAGCTTTCTCGAGGCCATGAGAAGGCCGAAAAGCAACTTCTGCACGCCAGAGTACCTTGACCTAGCCCTTGCAGAAGGGAACTGACAAAGTAAACTGGGCGCTGAACCATCCTTTTCTGCATATTCTCATGCTCCTGCGCAGATCCATCCTTTTCGGGACCAGAGCTTGCCGGTGAAGTCCCCTGCTTGTCGCTGGATGCATCTGCCATGGTTGCCGGCTCATCATCCGCCCCCCTCTCCGCTACTAACGCAGCACTAACCACTTGATTGGTTGCCGCTATATATAGCAGTAACTTCTCTTGTGGCTTAGGTGCGACAAGTATTGGAGTGGAGGACAGGTACCTCTTTAAGTCCTTCAGCGCAGCCTCCGCTTCCGGCGTCCATTTCATTGGACCTGCCTTTTTCAATATTTTGAAAAAGGGCGTAGCCTCAGCAGAACCTAGAGATAAACCTGCTGAGAGCAGCCACGCATAACCGGCAAGTCTTCGTACATCCTTGGCGCTTGGTGCTTCAATCTGCTCAATGGCCTTGATCCTGTCGGGGTTGGCTTCAATTCCCCTCGAGACACGAAGAACCGAGAAGCTTGCGGAGGGACTCCAAACACGCACTTCTCGGGGTTGAGCTTGAGGTTGATATTGCCAGATTTGCAAGGTTTTTAATCTAAATCTTGGATCGAGTTGCCCTGTCCTTGCTTTTGACCACTATGTCATCCATATAAGCTTCCACATTTCTGTGTATTTGCGGCTCAAAAGCGTGATGGACTACTCTTGCAAATGTTGAACCAGCATTCTTCAATCCGAAAGGCATCCGTACAAAACAGTAGGTGCCACATGGAGTGATAAATGCGGTCTTCTCTTCATCTTCTTCTGCCATGAAGATTTGATGGTATCCTGAGTATGCATCAAGAAATGAAAGCAAATAATATCCAGCCGTGGAGTCAACAATCTGGTCGATACGCGGCAAGGGAAATGGGTCTTTGGGACAAGCTTTATTAACATCGGTAAAGTCGATACAAAGCCTCCATTTTCCGTTTGCCTTACGCACGACGACAGGATTGGCCAACCACGTAGGATGGAGCACTCCTCTGACAAGGCCTGCTGCTTCCAACTTCTTGATCTCTTTTGCGATGAACTCTTGGCGCTCCACTGCTTGTTTCCTGACTTTCTGCTTGACAGGCCGCGCCTGAGGACAGACGGCGAGATGGTGCTCAATTACTTTCCTGGGAACACCGGGGATGTCAGACGGTTGCTGATACAAACATGGGTGATGCTAGTGATGTCGGGAAATTAATAAGGCGGCATACTTACGCTCCTAATTATTGTCAGTTGAGTAAAGATAATGGAGTGAACAATGTTTTGGTCAAGATATTTATGCATGAAGCTGCATGTATGTTTGATCAAGGTGTGCAGGAATTTGGTTGTTTCTTCCGGTTGTCGCGTACAAAACATGGTCCGCTATAGATGCACATGAGATATTTTTTATTGGGACTAATCAAAGAATCCTAACCTACTACTACTTCTCACAGTCAAGACCACCGGAGCAACAAGCGTACGTCAACAGATTTAAATGGTGGCAGTTGCTTTCCTTGAGAGATATAGGTTGGGGGCCACCAAATAAATTGTGTTTAGTTATTTTAGGTATTTATTTTGTAATGATTACCTGCTAAAATAAAGCACGTGATCAGTTTTACTTTTCTTGGTTATTTTGATCGAGAGTTAGAGATAGAAAGAAAGTTTGTTCGGTCAACTTCTTAGGCAAGTTTGAGTCCGCAGGTATACTAGTATATATAGTCATAGTACGATCAATGTAAAAGGGGCAGGTTATCTTTTATGAAATAGACACGATGTGTTTTTCAGGGTAGACAACCATATCAAGTTTTGGAGGGATCTTTAGAAAACCTCTGTGTTGCGATTTCTCTTCGTGGAAATTGTTTTTGCGCGTGAGTACCTTCATCGAGATTGGTTTTCTCGTGCTGGGCCGCAAGGTTCAAACCCTCTACTTCGTGTACATCGCGTGCGCGGGCGAGAGGTTGCTACTTGTGGTGGTGGAGTGTCGTGAAAGATCGGACCACAACAACAGATCGGATCTCGCCATCGAGGTTCGGTCTACATCACGTGGTATTCAGAGCAAAGGTTATTCACGATACAATATTTTTCTTCGAGTTATTATTGAACTTGTTCATCATGAGGAAAGATTGTAGCTCACAAATGATGATGTCGGTGGAGAAGGATCCATTGCGTGCCTTGCCGTGGTACCAATGCTTTCTGGCGATGTGCGTGTAGGGCGCGCGAGCTGTGCAACTTTGATGAATTGCTATTCTAGGATGAATTTAGTGAGTAGGACTATGGTTGATGCTTTGAACCTGTCGTTGATTGAACATCCATAACCGTATGAGCTTTGGTGGAAGGATAAGTTTGTCAAGATTATGCATCGCGTCGAGGTGCGGTTTACTTTATCTTGAATATGGTGATCGGTTATGTGTGATGTGCTTCCTATGCACATGCATACATATTCGATCTTGTTAGGAAAACCGTGGACAGATAAAAGGCAGTTAACATATCATTCAGTTGGATAATTTTCTTTTGTTCATGGAGGACAATACGTACCAGTTGACACGTACACTTTTGATCGATATAAGGTGGACCGTCGAGCGGGATATTGCTCATGCTGCATCGAAGTTAAGAAGAAGAAAGTTGAAGCTCGAGAAAAAATTCGGTCATTGCTCAGTCTGCTATAATTGAAGAGATTGACTTGAAACCGAGGACGGTTTCGTTTCAAGGAGGAGAGGATGATACAAACATGGGTGATGCTAGTGATGTCGGGAAATTAATAAGGCGGCATACTTACGCTCCTAATTATTGTCGGTTGAGTAAAGATAATGGAGTGAACAATGTTTTGGTCAGTATTTGTACGCAAGAAGCTGCATGTATGTTTGATCAAGGTGTGCAGGAATTTTGTTGTTTCTTCTGGTTGTCACGTACAAAACATGGTCCGGCTATAGATGCACAAGAGATATTTTTTATTGGGACTAATCAAAGAATCCTAACCTACTACTATTTCTCACAGTCAAGACCGCCGGAGCAACAAGCGTACGTCAACAGATTTAAATGGTGGCAGTTGCTTTCCTTGAGAGATATAGGTTGGGGGCCACCAAATAAATTGTGTTTAGTTATTTTAGGTATTTATTTTGTAATGATTACCTGCTAAAATAAAGCACGTGATCAGTTTTACTTTTCTTGGTTATTTTGATCGAGAGTTAGAGATAGAAAGAAAGTTTGTTCGGTCAACTTCTTAGGCAAGTTTGAGTCCGCAGGTATACTAGTATATATAGTCATAGTACGATCAATGTAAAAGGGGCAGGTTATCTTTTATGAAATAGACACGATGTGTTTTTCAGGGTAGACACCCGTATCAAGTTTTGGAGGGATCTTTAGAAAACCTCTGTGTTGCGATTTCTCTTCGTGGAAATTGTTTTTGCGCGTGAGTACCTTCATCGAGATTGGTTTTCTCGTGCTGGGCCGCAAGGTTCAAACCCTCTACTTCGTGTACATCGCGTGCGCGGGCGAGAGGTTGCTACTGGTGGTGGTGGAGTGTCATGAAAGATCGGACCGCAACAACAGATCGGATCTCTCCATCGAGGTTCGGTCTACATCAGTTGCCATGCAAACATGTCAACGTTCGCCCGCAGGAAAGCAACGAGCGCGCCTTCCTATTTAGGGTCGAGAGAGGCACTGGTGGTGAAGGTACCACCAGTGCCGTCCTCCTTGGCGGACACCTTCTTGGTCTCTGGAGCTGCCATTGTCTTCTTACACTTGCCGGTGGAGCTCGATGGTGCGTCCTCGACGGTAGCGCAGCACTCCAAAGAGGTGCGCTTGCCGGAGTGGGCATCAGAGCTCTTGCCGGACTTGGTCTTCTTCTTGCCCTCAGGAGCTTCAATGGCAAGTGACTTGTGATCTGCTGTGGCTGCTGCTTCCCGGTAAATCTTGTCAGCGCAGATAAGAGTATCCTTCTTGTCGCCAGGGACAGAAATGACACTTATCAGGCCGGGCATCTTCAGCAAGTTGTATGCATAATGAGAGGCTGCCATGAACTTGGCGAGTGCTGGACGGCCAAGTATCCCATTGTAAGGCAATGGAAAATCAGCAACGTCAAAAGTGACCCTCTCAGTCCTGAAGTTCAACTCGCTGCCAAATGTCACCGGCAACGTGATCTTTCCCTTGGGCTTGCTCCTTCCCGGATTGATTCCCTGGAATGTGCCGGTCTCTTCGAGCTCACTGTCAGGGATCTGAAGCTTCTGGACGACCGCGGAGGAGATCAGGTTCAAGCCGGCCCCGCCGTCAACTAACATCTTAGTGACCTTGAGGTTGCGCATAGTTGGTGAAACCAACATCGGTAAGCACCCGACCGCAGTTATGCGATCAGGGTGGTCCTCAATATCAAAGATGATAGGCGTGCTGGACCATTTCAGAGGCTTGCGCGACTCTACGGATGGTTCTGCTGCATTGACTTCCCGCATCCACTGCTTGAGCTGGCGGTGTGAAGTATGCAGAGAAGCACCGCCGTCAACACACAAGACCTCTGTGGCTTTCTAAAACTCCTGCTCGTCGGCCTCGTCATCCTCCATGTCTTCATCGTCGTCGTCATCTTCATCCTTGCCGCGGCCGCGGGGAGGTCTGTCTCCTTGCCGCTGCTTGGCCTTTGGCGTCCCCCCGCCGGACGCGTTTCTTGCTGGCTCCTCCAGCACCTTCCTGGGCCTTCTCCTTGTCGCGTCGCTCGTACTCAGCCTTCTGCTGTTAGACAAGCTGCTCGACCTTCTTGCAGCTCTGGAGATCATGGCCCTTGGTGCGGTGGATCTTGCAATATTGCTTGTTGGAGTCGTCCTGCTTGTCGGCGACGGCCACAGCCTGGCAGTTGTTGCCAGCGGCAACCTCCTTGCCGGAGCTTCCAACTTTGGCTTTCTTGGCGCCACCTCCGTTGCCGGACTACTCAACAACTAGTACATCTTTTCCTTTCTTTTTCCTGTTATTCCGCCGCCGGCTTTTCTTTGCCGGGGCGGTCTCCTCACTGTCAGATCCTCCTGCTTCCACATTCTCTCCGGGGAGTCTCCTCCTTCTTGAAGACGCGCACACTTGTCGGCCAGGGCATAGAGCTCATCGACGTCTCGATCTCAAGACATCGCCATCTCCTCCGCATCCTGCGGTTGCGACGTTTCGATGGAACGCGCTGATTATCGCGGCAGGGTGGACGTCCGGGATGTTGTCTTTGTACACGGCTGAATCTTTGAATGTACTTTGCGGGGTTCTCCTTCCTTATGGGCGAGCAGATGAAGGTCACTCTCTTGGCCATGAGGCTTGCGGCCGCCTGTGAAGGCGCCGACAAACTGGTGGCACAGATCTGCCCAAGAGGATATGGAGTTGTCTGGCAAGTGCATGAGCCAAGATCTGACATTGGGCTTGAGCACCAGAGGGAAGTAGTAGGCCAGAATCTTGTCGTCTCGCCCCGCAGCCTCGCACCGCAATGGTGTAGATGTTGAGGAACTCCGACGGTGCGTCTTGCCGTCGTATTTCTCCGCACATCTGGTTTGAAGTTCTTCTTGCTGGGCCATCGACTTGCCGCAGCTCACGAGTGAACGCAGGGCAACCTATCACAGACGGCAAGTCGCTGGTTCTTCGGGCGCATGCATATCGACAGAGGGCCCAGCGCGCTGGTCGGATTGACGCCGCCGCTTCTCTTGGCGCCGATACGAAGTTCGAAGCGTCTTCTTGCTGTCGTTCGTGAAGAACTTGGCGCTGATCGCGACGAGCTCGCGGATCCGACGAGGCGGTGGAGTCGCTGTCGAGGTGGACCCGGCGAGTCGGCGATCTTGGCCTTCGGGGAGGGGAGTGCATGGTGGTTGCACCCCCACAGGTTTCATCGCCACCGGCTCGTGCCTTGTCGTCCTGCCCTGGCAGCGATGCACTCGGTTGCCGCGGAGTGTCGCCGTTGGCAAAGCCGATGAGACTCTGGATGGTGGCCCTCCATTCGTCGACCTTGTCCACCGTTGGAGGGTAATCCAGGAGCAGTTGAGCTCGCGCCAAAGCTTCTGCTTGAGTGGCGGGCGGCAGTGGTGAACGGTGCGAGGAGCGGGATATGCTCGGACTTCTAAATATGTTAGAAGGAGCAGTATCCCGTCCAGGTGACCGTGCCCCGCTCGTTCCAGCCTTTTGGCGCGCATGCTGGTCTTGAGCATCCCCGGATCCACCAGCTCGATCTTGGCCCAACGAACGTATGGTACTGCGAGTACCATGACGCTGTCGGTCCCGCGCCTCCTGAGATGGACGCGGTGCGTGCACGGACGCCGAGGTTTGCGCGGCCTTGTCCTTGGACTTGGCAGCACCATGGGCTCCCTCGTCGACGCCCGTTCTTCCGCCGGCGTCTACCCCACCACTCGTTTGCTCCGGTGGTGGTGGGTTCGACGTGGACGGAGCAGTTGCCGCCGAAGCCTTCTTCTTCGGTGGCATGTTGATGAAGAAAACGAAAATGTTGCTCGTGTGAACGCCGGATCAGGTTCACACAGCCTCGACGCCCCCTACCTGGCGCGCCAAAGATGTCGGGGAAGCTGATCACACCCACGAACACCTATGGGGCCAGCGGACCGAGCCCCTTTCGGTTCGATGGGGGGCGGAGATCGCACGAAGAGCAGATCGAGGCGAAGCACACGAGCAGTTTACCCAGCTTCGGAGCTCTCCGGAGAGATAATACTCCTACTGCTGCTTGTTTGATTGTATTGTGTTCTTGCTAGGGAGCGCTGAGAGCTACAAGACCTAGCATGGGAGTTCTCAGGTTTCGAATGAACCGAACCCCTTCTACGTTGCGCATGGGCCTCCTTTTATATGCTCAAGGGGTCACCAACAGGTGTCAACGTAGACAAGGGTAAAAACGGAAAAGGAGTCGTGGTTGGTACAGCTACTTGTACAGTGGATCATACCTAACCCTGACGGCAGGGGACAAAGGCATTAAATGCCCGTCTAAGTCGACTAAACAAAGGCGAAAGGACCGTCGGGACGCCATTGCTCGCCACGACGGCAATCTTGTCGCACCGCTACATCAAGGCCCGCTGGCTGCACAACCTCTTGCCACGCGCGCCTGGAAAGGTCCCATGGCAACACGTTGGTAGATGCGCTGGAGCGCAGGAACGGAGTGGTAGTCTGCCGCGGCAAGCGCCTTGCCGCGGTGGTTGTCTTGTCGCGCCCGGAAGCTTGTCGCTCACCGGACCTTCCCGACAAGCTCCTCTTGCCGGGGCCTTGTCTTCTGGGTGCCTTGATTGGCCTTCCCGGCAAGCTCCTCTTGCCGGGGCCTTATCTCTTTGACTTAAATACTTTGTTCTTGAATGGCTCCAAAGGAACCACGGAGGAGCTAGGCGATCACGGCGGCAAGCCTCGCCGCTGGGATTCTGAATCGCCGTGCACAAGTTCGGGATACTGGGGTACCCCTACTCTAGTACACCGACACTGTGGTGGCTCTGTGATTTGACTGCTCACTAGTCATTACTACTGTGGCGCAACGACTGGGGTGAATCTTTCCCTGAAGTTGTGTTGTGCACTCAATATTGCTGCATGGCAGGTGGAGCGGATGAAGGATGTCCAACATGTCGGTAAACGGTTGAATTGTTTCGGCATTGCTATCAATCCTTCAGGATTTGTTTATATGTACGCATAATTTTGATGAAATTGTACTGTGATGCTATGAAGGTTTCAACTTCGGTTCCCGCAGGAAAAAAAGGTTTCAACTTGGGATTCATGTGTCTTGCCTCGAGATTATCTCGTTACAACATTCCATCAAATACAAATGAAACTACAATGGCTAATGCATCTCAATGGTTCGCAGATCAGCGCCAATATTCACATCACAACTGAAGACAAAGTCGTGAGAAGGTGTACAAATAAAGAAAAATATATAATTGATCGATGATGTTCGTAGGCATGGCTCCATTTCCTTGGCACAGTGTTCATTGCTTGGCAGCTAGTTTCACCCAGCTCTATAGCCAAAAAAGAGGTGAATGAAGGACACCACAATCCGATCATTTTGTGCAGCTCCACTAAAATCAAGCGGACCATCCCTGTTTGCAAAGATATCCAGTCAGTGTGATTACAATAATAGTGGAACTAGATGATGAAACATAACACACATAAATAGAAGCCGATCACCTCTACGATCTCTCTTTAGGACTAACTTCTTGTTGGAGAAAGATTAGGCACGGAGTTGGATGAGGAGGATAGCAAAACATATCTCCCTTTCCCAGTCCCACAGAAATGTAAAAACGTTGCCCGTGTGACATTTTGGCGGAACTGCACAAAACACTCTTCAGAAAAGTGATTTGTGCAGTTCACCAAAAGGTCACAATAGCAACGAGGTGAAAATGGATTGCCCTGTTTGCAAAAGGAGGTCGAAAGGAAACAATTACTGCCCAATAACACGAGTTGAAGACACATACGCCGACAAAAAAGAAGCATGTTCCATGTAAAAAGGGAAAGAGAGCACATGGTGGTTTATCAAAAATGGTTTGAGGACAAGATTGCAAGATGGAAAGTACGCCGGACGAGATACGATTTAAGCAAACAACTAAAGAAGATCCACATGCAGCAACGTGGGAAGATGGGCAGTGGAGCAAGGCCGGAGGAAGCTGTACCTGAGGGTCGTCGGGATGTTACTAGGAGGGCGGCGGCGGCCGGGATCTGCCCATACTGCGGCAGCGAGCAAGTGGCGAAGGCCCTACCGCGCCGGATCTTGGTCAGAGAGAACGGCGGGTACCGCAGATCGGGACGAGCTGCCTCAACGCCGTCGAACGGAGAGACGATGCACATCCTCCCTTTCCGCCGGTGGATGGGATGCGCCGGATCACTGACCAACGCTGAGAGAGAGAGGCGACAACGGCCTTGTGTGAGATGGTGTGACGAGAGAGAAACCCATTTTTCCATTTTCCCCACGGCAATCATTTTATATTCTAGGCATGGTACCCGACCCTCCTTCGAGTAAACAACCGCTACACGCGTCAAATTATCACGTGGGCAGCCTTTTCGTACAGAAACGAACTCCACCGTGTACCCGCGCGGGTGTGGCCGGGAACGAGACGTGAGTACGTGCGTCCTGCGTGCACTTCTTCTTTAGGTGCAGGTACGCACGTGGGTGGGTGTGAGAGAGATGGTTTGTGCGAAATAGAGGCAATGTGTTGATGATATCTCAATCAGAAAAACGTAACATATGCAATGTGTGTGAAACGGAGTCATGGACGTGAGATATCGATAGAATTGAAAACAGGGATGAAGTGTGTGGTTGCGCGATCGATAAAGAGTGCCATCGAATTTGTGTTTTCCCACGTCAAAGATACAGGGCGGCTGGCCTACTGGAATTTGAGAGGGCAGAGGTGCAGTTCTTCTCCGTGGCATGGATACCTACCTACAACGTTCGACTATCAGTGTGTGTGTGTGGGGGGGGGTAGAGACCGGTCGACTAGTATATGTGTGGGGAAGGAGAGAGACCTAGCTATGTATTGAGGGAGATCGATCGACATCCATGGATATGTGTAGCAGAGGAATAAGGTTGGGGAAAAGACAAAGGTAGAGCGTCGGAGGGTTGGTGGTGGAGTGGCGTCTCACAAATGGTGGGAGAGGCCTGCTAGACAAACAGAGGGTATGAGTGCAATATCAATAAGAGAGGGTGGGGGATGTTTGTCTGTCTATGCACTTGTGTGTGAGAGACGGGTCGGGAGGTATTCAAGGATGATGAGGGGAGAAGATATGGTTGTAGTAAGCATGCGTAACTACATAGGAAGAGCAACCGTCGTGTGTCCGAGAAAAGGAGAGACATAAACTAGCGAGGTAAGTGTATCGGTGCTTGGTGAAAACGAATTATAGTCGACCTGGCTATATGTAGGGAGATCAGTTCATATACACGCCTGCATGTGTTAGAAGCAAATAAGGTCCGGAGAGGCAGACAGGGGGAGAGGGTGTGGCTAGGAGGTGGTGCGAGAGGCCTACCATGTCGAGGGGGGAGGAGTGTGCGAGCATGTGATTAATGAAAAGAGGGGCGGGAGTGTGCACCTGCGTGGAATCGTATTAGACATATGGGGGCATGGACGGTGAGAAGAGAAGAGGGGAAGTATATATGTGTTTGTTGTAGGCACACTTGGCTAGAGAGGTATATCGACTGGTGTGTGCCAGAAAGAAGGAGCCGGGGGCCTACACACACCGCTGGTGGACGACCTAAAGAGAAATAATGAACGTGCGTGATGGAGGGGACGCTAACGGTGTGTGAGGAGGGCGGGCGTGTGCATGCATGATAGAAAGTTAGCGCTAGCTAGCTACAAATAGAAGAGGATCGTGAAGGTGTAAAAGACGAACAAATATCATAATTCATTATAAAAAAGTGGATACGGATACTTGAAGAAGATATCATAATGTAGAACATTGATTATAATTTGGGCTAATGTGTGGCTTTTGCAACTCAGGTCTAAATACTTGTCATAATGTAGGGGGCGGGGCACTATACTTTGTGTGATAAACACGGTGTACGTATGGAACATGGTTTAGATTATGAATATATAGTTAGTACATCAAATGTACTATTATTTTCAATCAACATCAAGTGTATTCAAAAAATAGAATTCGAGTTCATGTAGTACACATAGTTCATATCTATCTCTATAGCAATCATGTGGTGTGTTATTAAGGTAATACACTAATGATGGTTGAAGTTGGCAACAATCATGATTGTAGATTCTTATTGAAATAGAGAAACGAATTCAAATTTAGTTGAATTGCAGCGGAAGTATAGACATTTGGAATGCACTAAAATGTTGGTATGAGTAGGTTACATGCATTATACAGCAAGCAAAAAAATTTAATCGGACATAACATGGATTCATACTCCTCCTTCCATCTATATAGGGCGAATGAGATTTTAAGACCGCTTTGACTATTGACAAGATTAATAGTACATGACATGCACAATGTGAAAATTATATCATTGAAAGAACCATTCATGCACGAAGTTAACGGTGTGCTTTGTGCAAGTTGCATGTCATATATCATTGCTCTAATATTTGGTCAAAGTTAGCATCGAAAAACGCATTAGGCCCTATATAGATGGAAGGAGGAGTAGCTTTGAATAGCATTTTTATAGTAAAACGGGCAAGACTCTCTCTTTGTGTGGTGTGAATAGTTTTATTTTTTCGTTTTCTTTTTGGTTGAGGAAGTGTGAATTGATTTGGTACGCATAAGTACAATATTACTACACGTTAGGCTTGTCCCTAAAATTCAACCAGCGCCTTGTTATATCCCGAAACTTCAGATATCGTGCTCCCAAAACTGGCGCCTTCACAACCCGCGCCTTGCTATCCCGAAATTACAGCGCTGAAAACTCCTCCGCTGCCAAATCCCGACACGCGAAATCCCCTTCTAACCCTGAGCCGAAGGGCCGCTAGTTCAAATCGGTGGGGGTACTTTTGTAACACACCTACATTTTGGACAAGCGTGTCCCTAAGTCATGCTTCACCCCCCTCGCCCCTTTTCGCCATTCAAATCCCAGCCGCCATAACCTCTCTGCTCCAGCCGCGAAACCCCACCCTCCTCCATCCGCCACGTCGCCGCTGCCCAGCCGGAGCCTCTTCCCCGACGAAGTCGTCCACCACAACAGCTCGACGTCCCTCGTCCACCTCCCCGGATGAGGATCCGTCGTCCATCTCGCCGTCCCGCCGGTTCAGCCGCCCCGTCCTCCACCTCCAAGGAGCTGCTCGGACGATTGCCTCGTCTATCGCGGCTGCTCCATCCCCACAGTGCCGCCTTAACCTGGTCCACCGGAACCGCAACATCCTCACCGACTCCTCGGACAAAGCCGAGGCCTAGTCGGCGCCACCAAAGAGGTTGTACACTCATCGCATCGCACCTTCTCCTTTACTCGACCTCCCGGCACTGACGGTGCTCCATCCCGCACCCCCATGGAGCGGCTACCTTGAAGTCGGCGCTGCGGTCGATATCTCCACGGCGGCTCTCCCCCAGTGCGAGGCCCCTTCGGTGGCGGCATCCATACCAGCCGGATCTGCTGCTGCTGCTCCGGCTCTCGCTCGATCGCTCGCTCGCCCAGCTGCTATTGCTACTCTCCCCCTCACTCGTGCTACTGCTCTGCTCCGATTAAGCCACACTTCAGTCGACTGAATCGACTTTTGGGTCAGTCGATTTTCAGGGGTTGGGGGGGGCTCGCTGGAGTTAAGGAAGAACCACCCGCAGCGGGGACGGGGGCTCGCCGGAGGGGTACCCCACTATCTATCTTAGGGTACAGGGTGGGGCCGGGGGGCCTAGAGGGCTGGCCAAGGCGGCGGTGGCGAGTTGTTTCGGGGTGGCGAGGCGGCACTGGGGCCGGCGGTTCGGCCGGTGGTGGCTGGCGGCTCAGGGGGGTGCAGGTTGAAGATGAACTGCAGGCCCTCCCTAAACTACATGTCAAGTGCCTCTCTGCTACCATTGCGTTCAGTTTCGATAGTAGCATTCAGATTCCACAGTAAATTTCAGTTTCGACAGCTAAGTTCAGAGTCAACAGTTTTTACCTCATCTGTTGTAGTCAGGTGGTTTTTGGTGATGTTAATTTTACATCCATTTTACATCATTTATTGGAGATGCTATTAGAATCCCACTTGAGATTGACGATGTCTGTCTTGTGCTGCTTCAGCCTTGACGTCTTATGGCTCACCGGAGCTGCTCCAACGATAGAACGATCCATCACAACAGAGCAAAGGCTCAGGACGCCGCTTCTCTGATTCCTCAGATCTTCCTCCACACCTCCGACAGCCACCTCTACCTCAACTGCTTCAGTGACCAACCCAATGATGCTGAGGTCGACACGGCTACGGCAAAGAGGTTGTACACTTATTGCATCACTTATTACTATACACTCACGTCGATCCATTAGGGCTATTTTGGTTTAACTGAAAAACATAGCAATAGGGAATTTTCCAATGGCACTCTACTATTCAATTGTTCATGCATTTGTTGAAAGGAATGAAGCAAAACATCCACCTGGACCTACTCTTCAAAATCCTATGCATGAAAACAAGACCAAGTGCATTAGTGCCAGAATAACATTCTAACTGTACACGCTTTCATATGGTTTCACTTTATTTTGGCCATGTTTCTTTGAATTCCTCTGCTCTTCCAATTCCTGTAAACCAAACACCCAAGTTGACTGAAATCCTGTGTTTACAAATGCTTTGTTTACCATGTGCATTTTCCTATCCTATTCCGGTGTTTTTCCTATCCCTGCGTTTTAAGAATCATGCAAGCCAAATGAGCCCTTACAGAATTACTTGATTCACAGTGCGTGTCGAAGGGAACTTTGTGTGGTTTGTCCTACTCCGCCATGACGTCGTCCACCTCACCGAGCTGCTCCATCGATGAAGCATCCACCAAACCAGACATCACGACTCCTGACCATCTTTCACCGCCTCAGATCTCCTTCCCTGCCGCCGGCACCCACCGCAACGGCATCACCATCATCGACTTAGCAGATGAACCTGAGGAGTACACGTGTCCACAAGAGAGGTCGCACTCTTTTGTTTCTGCTTATGTTATGCATTGCCTAAACTTACCTGCTACTTTATCGTCCTGTTCAGCTCTTGGACTAGTCAGGTCCAAATTAATGTTCAAACTTGAGTTCTAAATTAGTTGTGGGGCACATATCGAGGCAGCAATGAATAGTATGTCATCTAATATCTGGTTCACCTAGGGTATGCCTATGTTGTTCATCTTGGGTGGGAAATAAATAGTAAAGCAATCATCATCTATCTTTTATTAATTTAAAGCAATCATCAGCCTACTATCATTATTTTGGATCCATCCACTGGTTGTTACCATCACTCTAAATTTCTGCATGCTCTCCTTACATAATCTCACCATATTTTTTCGTATGCATGTCAGATATTGTACACAGTCATGCTGAACATGTAGAGAAAAATAGAAGAGCTTTGCGCGGCAATACAATGTCATGCAGACATCGCTCCATGGTGGGTTCAATGGCAAACCCTCCCCTCCCCTCTCCAGATTGTAATCCAGAGGAAGATATCTGTTCTCAGGCGGATTCAGACGCCACTGACCATTCCTATTTACCCCCAAGGTGTTTGCTCTACCTTGGCATGATGATGTTATTCATATCATGCATATGTTGCCTTGCAGTGCCTACTTTTAACATCATATATGTCATCTGCTTAGTTTAGACATGTTATGTAATGCCACCTGTTTAGTTTCTATATCATATATGGGAATTACGCAGTCTCATGTCTTTTAGCCAGCCATAATATATGTGAAATGTGCAATGCCATCCTGTTTAACCAGGCATCATATATTTGAATGATATCTTGCCCATCCTTTTCTTCATTACATTTCCATTGGTCGACAATGTTTGTACATTAAACTACTCTTCCTGTGAATCAGCCATTTGGGTGGGAGATGGAAAAATCTGGAGTGAAAACAAGGCCTTCAGAGAGCAGTGCTGCTACCGTCAAGCAGATCTCTTGTTGGGTCCCGATAGCTCCTCAGAGATGGATTCAGAGACAGATGACCAGTCCTATTCCCCCACTGAGGTGTATGCTCTAACTTGGCATAGTTATACAGCTCATATCATGCATACGGTGTCTTGCATTGCATAGTTTAGACATCATATACACAATATTCAACACCATGTTCTTAGTTCAGACATCATATCGAATGCCCTCTGTTTAGCATATAAATCACATATGTGAATTAAATGATGCGATCCTGATTACTTAGATAACATGTAGGTGAATTATGTCATGCGATCCTGTTTAGTTATTCATCATATCTTTGAATTATGTTATGCTATGCTATCCAGTTTAGATAGACATCATATATGTGAAATTATGTCATGCTATCCATTTTAGTTAAACAATATACATGTCAACTATTTCATGCCATCTTTTTTCCACACTATCTATTGCATCTGTCTCTCATACAATGTCTGTACATTCAACTATGTTTCTGTTTATCAGCCATTTGAATTGGAGCGGTGATGCCAGATTCAGCGGACTAAAACACGGTCTTCAAATAAAACAGTGCTACCTCTTGGTGGAGATAGCACCCCGGTTGTACATGCACAAGAACCAGCCCTACCACACATAACCCAAACTCTCACAGATTGTACCCAAACTGCGATGGACAGAAAACCAGCTTCACCCAATCTAACCCCAACCCCAACCGATAGTAACCCAGTTCCTGTTGACACGACACCATCTCCACCACAGAGCTCCCAAAAAAGAGCAGTTAGTAAGGCAGCTCCAGTGCCCAAAGGGCCAGTACTATCACGGCGAACCCCAACTCCACCAGTTAGTACGCCTATTCCTGTGGAGGAAGCACAACCAGCTAGTCGTAGTTTAGCATCTATTGCATTTGATGTTGTTAACTCAGTATGCGTATCTTCCCATCTTGGAAATATTATATCAAGATGAAGGAAAATGCCATTTGTGTGTTTGTCCAGAGTTATGTGTAAGTAATGTTATTCATGGCAATTACTTTGCTTCGTCCCATACATCCTACCTCCATGATGGTTATAGTACAACAAATTTTCCCATTTTCTCTATAGAGAAGGATCGATTTGGAAAATCAGGATGAGGTAACCTGTGCTAATACCTCTCGCTATCTTCAAGAATGCTTGGTGGCGATCGAATTACTCAAGAAAACGTATTTCACCGCAAAGAAACACATCAAATTCCCTTACGCTCTCCCGAGACACATTTATTGGACAATGATCTGGAACGCTTTGTTTCAGACTTGTCCCGAACCAAGAATGTGGTAAGGTCTATGAGCTCATTTTCTATTTTAAGTATTATATTCTTGCATCTTATCAGACTGCTCATGTAGAACAAGTGCCTAAACCTCAAGAACAATTGTTCTAATTTAAGATTCCATTGCTATCATAGTTCAAAAAGCGCTAGGTGTTAATTGTGTGTTTTGCCACCGCTTTGCGCTTTTATCGACCAAAGCGCATGCTTATGCGCAGATTATGCATGATTAAGCGTAGTTATGCGCAATGCATTTTGCCAACGCCTAGAGCCTAGGCGCGCTTAAGCGCTCGCTTAGGCGCGCCTTTTTTAACTATGATTGCTTTTCTCTTGTATCGCCGTATTTACTGATACAAACTTATTTTTAAATTGAAGGATCCAATCGAAACTCCAATGGCACAGCAGGTATGTTCACATGTTTCTTTAACAGGTTTGCTCTTATCAATAGCTCTTTTGATTTCAATTTCAATTGTGTATACAGTTGACTTTCATATCACGCACATTACTAGCATCACAACAGAGCCAATAGTGTTGTTGTACATGTAGACCCGTGGTACCCATCTGAAATCTTGTTGTGCCGTGTAGTTTCCCACGCTTTGTATTCTTTCACTGCTGCTTTGTCTTGAACTGATATGATTTGAACCGTGTCTCTATTTTGATTTGGCAAGACAATGCAAAGGACCATAGGACATAGATATATGTTTGTTTGATGCTTTTATTATGTACTAGTACTTGGCAATAGAAGACTTGGTAGTTTAATCCTGTCCACCTTACTAATGAACTGGTTCACCGAAATGAGTTTCATATACTAGTACATGCTAAACTTGTTATGTGTATGCTTGTTTCTTCTTTTAGAATCTTGATGAATATTGGGGAAGAGTGCCTTATTAAGCAATGGTAAAGGAAGTAATGCAGATAAGGTTCAGGATAGTGACACATCCTTGTTGGTCTCCAACAAAGCTGATAAAATAGCTAAGGAAGACTATCTTGAAGACAACGAGACAACCCCAAAGTCCTGTCTTGGTTTAATGTTCTAGTTACTGGCCACTACCGCTTGCACAAGCTATTCAAACTCACTGTCTGAATCAGTTCGGTTTCATGGTCTCAACTACAAGCTGAAAGACATCGATCAGCTATTCTGCGACAAGAAGCGGAAGGACTGCGGAAGTCCCTGGAGCATTCAGATGCATACTTTCTGGTGCAACAACAAGCGTTGGAGGATTTTAGCGCCAAACAAGACAAAGCTAATCAGCTTGCTAAGCTTATTGCCAGCATGGTGGATACCCAGGATAACGTTTCTTGAGCTCTTCTTAAGTTGTTTCAGTTATGCTCTTGTTTTGCTGCCGTGTTTATTTGCACTGGTGGCCAATTTTGACGGCCAGTGTATGTAATATGCTGCTTTGTTCCCTATATTTGCACTGGTGGCGAACTTTGATGCCCAGTGGATGTAATATGTGTAATAGCGGTAATAGGCTAGCGTTAATTGCTTGCTTATTTATTTCCTTATTGTCTTGTTTAGTTGTTTGCTTGTAGTCACTGCAGTTCTTTTTCTGTGTGTTTCTAGTGGCCACAATAGCCTATTTATGGGGCCAAAATAATCATGGCAACACACGGACTATTGTAACCATGGGCCTCCTGCAGGCCGTATGATACATGGGCCTTCTTCCGGCGTAGGATCCATTGGCCTTCTATACGGGCCGTAGGATCCATTGGCCTTCTATACGGGCCTTAGGGTCCATGGGCCTTCTACGGGCCGTACTATCCATGGGCCTCATACGGGCCGTAGGATCCATGGGCCTTCTACGGGGCGTATCATCATTTCGCCAATCATGGGCCGTACAATTCATGGACCATAATGGGCCGTTAATAGGCCGTATTTGATAACTCTATGAAAACAGCCCAACGGGTTTTTTTGACATGAAAACGGCCCAACGTATTAACGGTCTGCAAACGGGCCGACTGTAACGATGGGCTGAATTTGGCCCACAAGCATAAAATGACAAGAATAGGCCGACGTAATCGAATGCTGCAGATGAGCCTAAGAATCAATGGGCCCCGAGAAGGCCGAAGATAACTTAATGGAAACGCCCAATGAGAATAACGGGCCGTTAATAGGTATAAAGTGATACACTGTTCATTACGGGCCAGTTTCACCACGGGCCGTTAATGAGCCAAGAGTTACAAAGGGCCTCATATGGGCCGAAAGAAGTCATGGGCCACCCATGGGCCGGAAGTTAAAACGGGCTGGAATCATATTGGACAGCCCAGATGACGCTACTGGGCCTAATTCGGATAGGGCATAACGGGCCCTGGGTTAGCGGGTTGTAAATGGGCTATATGCGAACAGGCCGTTAACAGGCTTTCCGTGGGCCGGCCCGCCACCTTTTGACCAAGTCAAACGGGCAGGCCTTTTCACAGGAATGGGCCTCTGTTGGGCCGTGCCACGTGTCGCCGTATCATAGGCACCTTCGGTCCAATGAGCGGATGACATCTGTCCCAACAGTGAGCCGACACGTGTTTCCTCCAGCCAATGATGATTTTACACGTGGAAAATCCCCATTGGTCAGGGCTGTTAACAGGTTATCGGATTCAAAACCCGACCCGATAGCTTAACGGCGTTCCGCTACGGTGGATGCCACGGTCGGTCACCCTTGACTAAAGCACTTACGGACGCGTGATTTATCATCATGGAAGTGGACACTTCCGTGATGAAAATTTTGGTAATGTCATGGAACACTTCTACGACAGCACATGTATGCCTATCTTGATTCTGTCATAAAATCGTCATGGATGTACATGCATGACAAAAAATGCGACCTACTGTGACAAACACATATCATCACGGAAGTGTATTTTTTTGTAGTGTATGGACCCAAAGGTCTGAGGTAAACTACTCCCACTTCATCGGAGAGGCTATGGTGTTGATGTAGAAGCCCTACGTGATGGATACCCCCTCCGGCGGAGCTCCGGAACAAGCCCCAAGATGGGATCTCGTGGGTACAGAAGGTTGCGGCGGTGGAATTAGGTTTTTGGCTCCGTATCTGATCATTTGGGGGTACGTAGGTATATATAGGAATAAGGAGTACGTCGGTGGAGCAACGTGGGGCCCACGAGGGTGGAGGGCGCGCCCAGGGGGTAGGCGCGCACCCCTTACCTCGTGGCTTCCTGGAAGCTTCCTTGACTTAGGGTCCAAGTCTCCTGGATCATGTTCGTTCCAAAAATCACGTTCCTGAAGGTTTCATTCTGTTTGGACTCCGTTTGATATTCTTTCTCTGTGAAACTCTGAAATAGGCAAAAACAGCAATTCTGGGCTGGGCCTCCAGTTAATAGGTTAGTCCCAAAAATAATGTAAAAGTGAATAATAAAGCCCAATAATATCCAAAACAGCAGATAATATAGCATGGAGCAATCAAAAATTATAGATACGTTGGAGACGTATCAGAGACGTATCGTGAAGTTGCTTGGGTCGTGCGGGTAGAAACCTTGCTCAATAATTCTCCAAATATTAGTAGAACTATGATTTAATTAACGTTTAAAGCGATAGACCCAAGAGGCAAAATCCGCATTTTTCACAAGCTTAGGAGGAGGACCAACATGATTCATATGAGTGGAGGGAACTAGCCCTCCATAAGTAATTGGAGGTACAACATGGGCAAAGATGCCATTTCCACTTCTACCACTAGGCAAAGGAACTTGATCACTAGTAGCTTCCCCCTTGTTGGAGTTAGCAACCGTCACCTTATTAATGGGGGCACCCACTTCCAAAGGTGCGGTGGAAAGTTTCATGCCTTCAAGAAATACCTTGAACATGCCTTTAACCTCGGTTGTCAAGGAGATTTTCAATGTGTCCAAAGCCACATTGAATTCCTCACGAGAGACCGAGGAACCCCCATCGACCGCAGACAAGATGGGACTAGCACCGGAGTGCTCCTCCCCCTCGTCCATGGTGTCAACCATACTCTTCGGATGGCAAAGTCCTTAATAAAGAGATGAGGTTCTAATAGATCGATATGGTTGACTAGAGGGGGGTGAATAGGAAACTAACAATTTTTAGCTTTTCTTTACCAAATTAAACTTAGCATCAAAGTAGGTTGTCTAGATATGCAACTAGGTGATCAACCTATATGATGCAACAACAACTAGCACACAAGCAAGCAAGGATACAACGCGATATAAGCTTGCACAAGTAAAGATAAGAGATAACCAAGAGTGGAGCTGGCGGAGACGAGGATGTGTTACCGCCGTTCCTTCCCTTTGAGAGGAAGTACGTCTCTGTTGGAGCGGTGTGGAGGCACAATGCTCCCCAAAAAGCCACTAGGGCCACCGTATTCTCCTCACGCCCTCACACAATGCGACATGCCGTGATTCCACTATTTGTACCCTTGAAGGCGGCAACCAGACCTTTACAAACAAGGTTGGGGCTCTCTCCACAACTCAATTGGAGGCTCCCAACATAACCACGAAGCTTCACCACAATGGATTGTGGCTCCGAGGATACCTCTTCCGTCTAGGGTGTCAAACACCCAAGAGTAACAAGTTGATGATGATGTAGAAGCCAGGGAACGCAAATCGGTTTGGTGGGAGCATAGATCGGGGGTGTAAGTGCATCTAGTGCCACCCCTAGTTGGTTTTGGAGTATTAACGACAAACCTGGTTGAGGGACTAATGTGTTTGTGAGAATTGTAGGATAACACAGGTAGTAGTCCCTCCTTGATTCGGTTTACCTACCAGAGATGACCCCTAAAAATGTGTGAAGACATTGAAGACAATGGTGGTCTGTGAAGATATTCACATTGAATACTATGACACGAGAAGACATTGAGTGAAGACTATGGAGCGCGAAGACTTAGTTGTTTCATTGTTTCCTTTTATTCTTGGTTGAGTCATAGGAACCACTGCACTGTTAAGTGGGGTCTAAGTGAACAAAGTCAGAGTGACTGAAGTGATGCTCAAACCAAATCCTATGTCTTCGAGCGAAGACAATGAGAGCAAATCTTATCCTGTGTCAGATAAGTCATCTTTACTTGTAGCCCAAGTCAAGCTGCCGCGTGTGTTTGAAATCTAACCGTTGTGACACGTGTCAGTTCCTTAGTGACCCAGGGTCATTTTGGAAAAATCCGGTCGAGTTGCCTAGTGGCTATAAATAGCCCACCCCCTACACCATAAATGTGTGGCTGTTCAGAGTTAGTACACGGCTTTTGTCATTTGAGAGCAACCCACCGCCTAAGCTTTTGAGAGAGAATCCTTGCGAGGAGAAAGCCCAAACCACCCAGAGCCCAAAGAGTGTTTGGCATCACTGAAGTCTTTCCGTCTGCATGATCTGAAGACATGTTACACTTGAGGACTGTGAATCCTCCAGCCGGTTAGGCGTCGCGTTCTGAGCATCCAAGAGCCATTGTGGATTGCCGGTGAACGAAGTCTATGAAGGTTCGGAAGTCTACCTTGAAGACTTACCAGAGTAATTGGGCGAGGACTGTGTGTCCTTAGCTCAAGGGGAATAAGGTGAAGACGCGGTCTTCTGAGTTGAATCTCAGCCTCCCTAACCAAACGTACAGTTGTCACAGCAACTGCAACTGGTCCAACAAATCTTGTGTCCTTCTGAAGCCACTGGTTCTATGTCTTATTCCTCTTTACTTATAGTTTGTCTTCGTGAAGTCATTGCCTGCTTGCATTATCTGTTTGACTTCACTGCGTGACTATCTGTTCTGATTGGCTTCGTACTATCTTCCATCCTGATCTTAACTACCTAGCTGATATTAGTCTTCATGCTTTCACTTCATTGAATACTTGACTATGGCTTGTCTAGTGTAGTCTACCTTCCGCTGCATTAGAATAGGGTTGTTTATATTGTCTGTCTTCAAAACTCCCATGTTTTGAAGACTTCCATAAAAATCGCCTATTCACCCCCCCCCCCTAGTCGATAACTAGCCCTTTCAATTGGTATCAGAGCAAGGTGCTCCCTTGTTCTGTGTGATTCGGTTTAACCACCTGGAGTTTAGCTATGTCGACTTCAGGGATAATCAAAGTCTCCGCTGCGTGCCCCATCTTCGATGGCACTGAATATCCCTACTGGAAGAATAGGATGTGCATGCATCTTGAAGCCATTGATGTCGATCTATGGTATGTCGTCAAGAACGGCGTTCCCAAGACTGGTGAAGGTGTCACCCCTGCTGATGTCAAGAGGTTCATTCAACTGGACTCTACTGCCAAGAACATCATCTGTGGTCACCTTACCAAAGGACACTATGGCCGTGTGAGTGCTCTGGAAACGTCGAAGCTAGTCTGGGACTGGCTATCCAAGGTCAATGAAGGCATCTCAACCCAGCGAGATCAACGTATCAGTACTCTCCTCAACCTCTTCAACCGCTTCAAGAGACACGACAACGAGAATGTCCAGCTCACATTTGATCGCCTCACTGATATCACAAATGAGCTCCAAGCACTCGGTGCCACTGAGATCACGAAGCATGAGATAGTGAAGACACTACTGAGATCTCTTGACAGCTCATTTGACACCTTAGCCCTGATGATACAAGAACGCCCTGATTTCAAGACTCTCGATCCGTCTGACATACTTGAGAGGCTCAACACACATGAGTACCAGCTATCTGAGAAACGAGATATCTATGGCCCCAACTATGGCCGAACTCGAGCTTTGAAGGCAAAGGCTGATGCTTCCTCATCTGAAGAAGAATCGACCGCAGTTTCGTGATCCCAAGACATTGGAAAGGAGCTTGCTATGCTTGTGAAGAAGTTTCAGAAATTCACCAAGAAGAAAAGCTTCAGAAAGTCTTCAAAAAGTCTTCACGATCCAGCTCAAGAAATGATGAAGCTTCTGCCTATGATCACAAGAATAGAACCTGTCACAAGTGCAAGAAACCTGGTCACTACATCTCTGAGTGTCCACAGTGGGACAATGAGAAGAAGAAGAAGAAGAAGAGCAAAGAATATGATTCTGATGACAAGAAGAAGAAGAAATCCTCAAAGTCTTCTTCCAAGTCTTCTTCCAGATCTTCATCACACAAGAAGAGCTCATCTGGCAAGGCTCGTGCTTTTGTTGGCAAGGAGATGGATTCAGAAGAGAAGTCTGCTTCAGAAGAAGCGGAGGTGGAGTCTGAGGGGGAGTCTGACTCGGGTGTTGCGAGTCTGGCCCTAGCTACTGCCTACGTCGCCAAGTCCATCTTCAACACTGAAGACAATGGCTCCGTCACCAACACTGGTGATAATGACGAGGACGACTCGCCTCCCACCTACTGCTTCATGGCACGTGGTGCCAAGGTAAAATCACGCGACGCTTACTTTCAAACATCAATTGAAGATGACTCTGATTGTGAATCCAAACCCAGCTACAAAACACTTGCTAAAATTGCAACTGAACAACAGAAAGCTATGGAACATACTCAAAAACTGTTAGACAAAAGCGATGACCTGTTGGACGCGGAAATGACCCGTTCTCAGTCCTTAGTTGAATACATCAAAAACCTTCATGCTAAGTACCAGGAACTTGAAAGTCGTCATGAAACGCTCACAACCACTCATGAAAAGCTCTCCTATGATTATCTTCAAAGGAAGCAAGATCTTGAGAAATTGAGAGCGGCTCATGAAGATCTTCAAAAAGAGAATGATTCACTCCGTGCTCAACAGACCAGTTCCGCTCAGGAAGTATTTGAACCACCTTGTCTAAAATGCCTTGAGAGTGATAACGCTACTTCTGTTGCTGAATGTTCTACTGTTGCTACTATTGCAATATCTTCAACTACTGATGTGGTAACTAACCCCTCTGCGGAGGATACCACTACTAATGCTGATGAAAATGCTAGGTTGAAGACATTGCTTGAAACAGGGATGTACAAAAGTCTCAAAGGGCATCAGACACTATGCGATGTCCTCAAAAAGTAGATTTTGAACTGAAACCCTAGGAAAGAGGGTGTTGGGTTCGAGAGGAAAATGAATGTTGATGACTCCTACTGGAAGCCTGAGCAGTACCCCAAAACCACATGGGTTGCTGCAAAGGGACCTTCAGAGGATCCATCCACCTTATCTCGCTTCACCTGTGCTAACCCCATTATCATTGATGAATCCTTTGATGCAAACTATAAACTATTTAAGAATCAGAATGGTGAAGTGTTTGCCAGGTATATTGGTACTAACTGCAGGAACGGGACACCTATGAAGAAGATCTGGGTTCCCAAAAGTTGTCTTGAGAATCTTCCTGTGAATGTCATCATGAAAACACCTGGGAAGAACACAAATCCCAGACCAAAGGCTTCATATGACCCAAAGGCTTCATACAGACGGAGGACTCACCTGAGTCACCCTAACGCCAATGTTTTGCAGGGAAACCATACTCAGACTTATGAATATGAGCGTGTGTCTTCAAACCGCTATGTTCATAGAACTAAGAATTTTCTGCTTATTCATATGAGTATCGTTCTTCTCCTGCAAGGCTATTTACTAGGGCTCCAAAGCCGAAGTTCTCAAATGTTGCACTTAGACTCATTGCTTCTAAGCCACCCCTGAAGATGTGGGTGGTTAAGAAGAATTAACTTTCTTTTGCAGGGAATGGTCTCCAGCCAGAAATCAAAGGCGTTTGATGCTATTGTTGGGGACCTAAAACATCTTGTAGGGCGCTAGATCAAATGCCCAAATGGTCTTACTATGTATTTTGTTCCTGAATCGTTTGCCAAACATCCTATCAGTCCTAATCTTGATCTGAGCTTTGATAATCCTCTTGCTCATCAAATGTTTATGCTTCACAATACTCTTGGTGAAGCCTATCCCCCTAACTGCACTGTAGGATACGACACCTCGTGCTTCAGAATGGATTATGGATAGATGATGCACTAATCATATGACTGGTGATCGAAGTCTTCTCATGGACTCAACCATACGTCCATCAGACAAAAGTCAAATCACATTTGCTGACACTAGTAAAAGCAAGGTATTGGGTCTAGGTAGAGTTGCAATCTCAAAGGATCAACACATGGATAAAGTGATGCTTGTTGAATCCCTTCGTTTAAACTTAATGTCTGTCTCAATGCTTTGTGACTTAAACATGATTGTGCTATTTGGAAAATATCGATGCCTTGTACTAATGGAATCTGACAAGTCTCTAGTCTTTGAAGGGTATCGAAAAGACGATCTATACATGGTAGATTTCTCAGCAGGACCACAGATGGCCGTATGTCTTCTAGCAAAGGCTACAGAATGCTGGCTCTGGCATCGAAGGCTAGGGCATGCTAGCATGAAGAACTTGCACACTCTCGCAAAGAAGAAGCATGTCGTGGGCATCGAAGGCATCAAGTTCAAGAAGGACCATCTGTGGTGCTGCTCGAAGTGGAAAGATGACTAGGCCAAGCATCCCTCAAGACAATCATGACTACATCTCAACCCTTCGAGCTGCTTCACATGGATCTATTCGGCCCTACTCACTACTCTACTCTCAATGCTACTGCTTGCCTCTATGGCTTCGTAATTAATGATGATTACTCTAGATATACTTGGGTACATATAATCCTCTACAAGACTGAACTGCAGGGTGTCTTCAGACGCTTTGCCAATTGTGCCATGACGAACTATGGCGTCAAGATCAAGCATATCGGTTTACAACGCACCGAAGTTCAAGAACACGGCCTCGACCTCTATCTCGATACACTTGGCATCACACATGAGTTCTCTGCTCCTTATACACCTCAGCAGAATGGCATCGCCGAGCGCAAGAACAGAACTCTCATTGAGATGGCCCGAACGATGCTTGATGAGTACAAGACTCCACGGAAGTTCTGGCCTGAAGCCATTGACACTGCTTGCCACATCCATCAACCGCGTTTATCTTCACAAGCTTCTGAAGAAAACATCCTATGAGCTCCTAACTGGTAAGAAGCCAAATGTAAGCTACTTCAGAGTATTTGGTGCTAGGTGCTGGATCAAGGATCCACACCACACTTCAAACTTTGCACCGAAAGAACATGAAGGTTTTATGCTTGGTTATGGAAAGGATTGAACTCCTACAGAGTCTTCAACCTCTTTCACTATAAATTGGTTGAAACTATGGATGTGCGGTTCGATGAAACTAACGGCTCGCAAAGAGAGCACCTGCCAAATGTGCTAGATGAAGTACCTCCAAGTGAATCTATCAAGCAGATGGGAATTGGAGATATAATACCCTCTGAAAATCAATCTGAAGAGGAACTTGTCATTTCTGCACCTAATCAACCTGAAGACAATGCTCAGTCTGAAGACAATCCCCCAAATGATGACATAGATCAGCAAGAGCAAAATCTTCGTCCAGCTCATCCTCGTGTTGCAAATGAAGTTCAGATTGAGAAGATAATTGACAGCTTGAATGCACCTGGTCCACTCACTCGTTCAAAAGCAACTCAAAGAGCATCACAGCTAACCAACTTCTGTGGGCATTTTGCATTTGTCTCAATCACTGAACCCAAGAAAGTTGATGAAGCCTTCATGGAACCTGAATGGATTGAAGCTATGCAAGAAGAGCTTCAACAGTTCGAGCTGAATAATGTGTCGGAATTGGTCAAGCGTCCTGATCCTCAGAAGCACAATATCATTGGCACCAAATGGATATATCGCAACAAGCAAGATGAGCATGGTCAAGTTGTGAGAAACAAGGCTCGTCTCGTTGCGCAAGGTTACACTCAATTGGAAGGAATTGACTTCGATGAAACATTTGCTCCGGTCGCAAGACTTGAAGCCATTCGCATACTGCTAGCCTATGCAAATCATCACAACATTCTTCTGTATCAAATGGATGTGAAAAGTGATTTTCTCAATGGAAAGATAGAAGAAGAAGTATGTGTCGCACAACCTCCAGGCTTTGAAGATCCAAAACATCCTGATATGGTATACAAGCTCAACAAGGCACTGTATGGCCTCAAACAAGCCCCTCGTGCTTGGTATGACACACTCAAAGACTTCCTGAAGAGCAAAGGCTTCAAACCTGGTTCACTAGATCCTACACTCTTCACGAAGATATATGATGGTGAAATATTTGTGTGCCAAATCTATGTGGATGACATTATCTTCGGCTGCACCAACAAGAAATACAGTGATGAATTTGGTCACATGATGCAAGAGCAATATCAAATGTCCATGATGGGCGAACTGAAGTTCTTTCTGGGTCTCCAAATCCGTCAACAATGCAACGGCATCTTCATATCTCAAGAAAAATACCTCAAAGATTGCCTGAAGAAGTTTGGAATGCAAGAGTGCAAAGGATACATGACACCAATGCCAACCAAAAGTCATCTGGGTCCCGACGACAATGGTAAAGTGTTCGATCAAAAGGTATATCGTTCCATGATTGGTTCTTTGCTTTACTTATGTGCATCTAGGCCAGATATAATACTTAGTGTTTGCATGTGTGCCCGATTCCAAGCGGCACCAAAGGAATCGCATCACTTAGCTGTGAAGCGAATTCTTCGATATTGGCTTACACCCCAACACTAGGATTATGGTATCCAAAGGGCTCAGAGTTTGATCTAGTTGGATTCTCATATGCTGATTATGCTGGTGGCAAGGTTGATCGCAAGTCCACATCAGGCACATGTCACTTTCTGGGACGATCTCTTGTCTGCTGGTCTTCAAAGAAGCAGAACTGTGTATCTCTCTCTACTCCTGAATCTGAATACATTGCTGCTGGATCCTGTTGTGCTCAGCTTCTCTCGATGAAGCAAACTCTCAAAGACTATGGTATCCATCTGAAGAATGTACCTCTCTATTGCAACAACGAGAGTGCCATCAAGATTGCCAACAACCCAGTTCAGCACTCGAAGACAAAGCACATTGAAATTCGTCATCACTTTCTCAGAGATCATGTTATGAAGGAAGATATGATTATCATTCACGTCAAGACAGAAGAACAGTTGGCTGATATCTTCACGAAGCCCTTGGATGAGAAAAGGTTTTGCAAGTTGCGGTGTGAGCTAAATATCTTGGAATCCTCAAATGTCCTGTGAATGGACACTCATCCTAACACTTATGCATTTTAATGACTTAGATGTGCAACACACGAAGTAATGTATATCTTCAATCAATGAAGACATACACTCTAAGTGTGAATACATTAATGCATAATTTTACTTCGGAGCGCCACGATAATTGTGCGCCGTGTCTGGGTCTAATACTTCCTATACGGTGGGTAACGCCACCACCAAACTCTTGTTTGAAGTGTTTTTCTTGGCGTTATGTTTACAAAGTCCTCACAGTTGATTTGTCTTCAACATTGATTTGAATTCATGATTAACTGCACCATGTTGATTTGGTCTTGACTCTGTTATATACATATATTGTGTTATGTCCTCTACAGCATTCACTTATAGCTATGACTTCGTGTTGAATCTTTTGAACTAAGTGAATGTGATCGGACCCTAACCTCTCTATGCTTCCTACCTCAAGCTCTATCTATCCAAATCATATGCATTCTGATGAAACTGTCGAATGTCTTCTCAAGGCCCTTGTCGCCAGTAAGATATAGAGACAAACTTTAAATCTGTTTTTAATGCTATATCCTTTTGCCTGAAACCCGGAGAATGCGGAACGACCACCCCGACAATCCAGGCGAGCTTGGGAACATGGAACAACTCTCAATGTGTTGCATGTGTGCCATGTGTCCTTCATATGTGAACCGCCAGGGGCACCTGCATAATTGCGCTGTGTCGTCTCCTTCCTTATAAATACCCATCACATCTCCATCAAAATTCTTCTTTCACCTCGCCACCTCTCACAAACCCTAGCACCTCTGCTAGCTCTCGATGATGCCGGCGACAAAGTGCTTAGCTGCCGCGACTTCTCCGATGCCGTCCTCACGCCGGCCGCGGACCTCATCCTCTCCACCGTCACCGTAGGTGTCCTCCGTCGCCAAGTTAGGGCACGGAAGACCGAACTGCTCGGCCTCCAACTTCGCTCCGTCTAGCAGTTCTTCATGTGGTAATTAAATTTCACTTTTTTACCATCTTTTCGATCTGATAGATTCATCCTTCCTTACCAAAAGTGGTTTCTAGATCCCCAAGTTGAATCTATCTCTTTCTGCATCTCATACTATGCCTAGTCCATTCACTTATGCTTCTTTACAAGTTCGATTCCTCACTTGTACTTATTCTTCGATTTGTGCAAATCTGGAACCAACTCTCATCAAATAAGTGAATGTCTTCGCGTTGTGAGGTCAATGTCTTCAAACTGATTTATCTTCAAAATCTTCTGAGAATGCATATGACCTCTTCCCCTTCCCTCGCACCTCTAATGCTGTCACAGGTACATGTCCGTGGGGAATCCTTGGTTCTCATAGTCCGCATTCGTTTGCGAATTTTACAAAGAACACATCAACTCTCCCGAAGCCAGTTCCTGTCTGACCAGCAGACGGAAGCCTTTGACAGTGTTGAAGCCATTTAGACTGAACCTCATGGCAACAGAGAAGTCTGCAAGGAAGGGTGGCAGACAGTGACGTGGGAACACTTCCAAGGATTTGCGTCCAGATTTGCACGAGCTGTACAAAACAGATCCAGAGGAAACCTATACGGGCCGCAAGAATCGAATCCAATGGATTCGAAGATATTGGGCTGAGGAATGGTTCAAGTACCGCTTCATTACAGAAGAGTATGCAGAGAAGAATGCCATCAAGGCACCCTGGGGTGATATTTTGTACAAGAATCTTCCACCCAGGACCCAGGCTGAAGCTATTGAGCAAGGATTCTATCCATGCATGGTGCGCGGACCATAGCCTGAGGATGCTGACCCTTCTTCACTGCAATGGTGCCGTGAGGACCATTTGTTCAAGCGCAACTACCAGTTCGCCAAAGACTCAGTTGCGAAGAACAAGAAGGCTCTAGGGCTTGACTTCAACCCTGATCCTTCCTCACCTCGGGACGATGGCACCCATGAAGCCAATGAGAACAACATCGGCCCCTTCTACAACCTTGCTGGCCTCATCACTCACATTGTTGTCCAAGGTGCCAAAGTGGATCATTCTGATGATGATGCTGACACTGATGAAACCCCAGCTCCTACTCCAAAGTCGCAGAAGCAAAAGAAGGCTAAAGCTTCAAAGTCATCTACTGCTCCAAAAGCTTCGCGAGTGAAGCCTTTGGCAACTGCCCCTCCTGCTCCCAGTAACAACTCTGAAGATCTCTCTCGCATCTCCAAAAAGCGTGAGAAGCCACAGAAGAAACATGTTCAGGGACACAGTCAAGCATTGACACCTGCTGCCGTTCTGAGCAACGAATCTGAAGCCATTGATTTGTCTTCAGATGAAGAATTTGGCAATGATGCTCTCGAGCATCTGATCAAGAGCAAGCAAGAGGCGGAGATCTTCAATGATCTGCCCCTCTTCGATGTGAACATCTTGCACAATTTCATAGATGAATGGTTTGACAATCAAGATATCAGCTTTGATAATCTTCAACTCCCTATTGGCATCAGCGTTTCCTTTCAAGGCACCATTGCTCCTGAGCTGGCTCTGGCTCAGCGAATTGTTGAACTGAAGCACAAAATTGATTTTGAGAAGGAACAGTTCAAGAAGCATGTAGCCAAGCTGAGTGTGGCTGATGTCCAGAAATTCAAGGTGATGCTCAATGACCTCAAGGAGGCGTTTCGCAAGAAACAAGAGGAAGCCAAAGTCTCAAGAGAGCACATGAAAACTCTAGCTGCAAAGTGTGTTCAGGCTTACAACGATGCTGAAAAGCTCAAGGCTCTTGGGCGTCCTAGCATTGACCCCAAGATGGCTGCCAAGCAGAAGAAGTAGCATACTGTGGCCCGGACTGAAGCTCCATGGTGGGAAGAACCTCACATTGTCTTCCCAGCCAGCATGACAGGCTCGATGCCTAAGGTCTCCACAGTGGCTTCAGATCAGCAGAAAACCAAGGCAGCTGAAGCCGAAGCCAGAAAGCGCAAAATCAAGCGCACTACTGATGATGCACCACCCCCCCAAGAAGAGAAAAAGTAAGAAGAGAGATCGGGCTGCTCCCACAGAGCCCCTTGTTGTTGAACCCATTGCTTTTGCCCATCCTCCATCTGCAAATCAAGAATGTCGATTGATTGTTCATGAGCCTACTTCCATAGAGGCTCCTGAAGCTCAAGAGGTTCCAGTCGTTGACCCCATCGCGACTGAAGACATTGGTCCCCACAACAATGTAGAAGATGATGAAGTCCTTCCTCAGATCCAGCGCCCAACGGTATCATTGCCTGTTCTAACGAACAGCGAGCTCATCAGTATTGGTCGTACTTTGACGCCAATCTCACAAGATGCCTCATGGGCTAATCGCCCCCAACCAGAAACTCCAAATCAAGACTCACCAAGTACACCCGCCCTTCACCAAAGGCTACCATCAGCCCCATTTCAAATGATGACAACTACATGGAGACCACACTGTCACCAAAAGCGCGCGCCTGTTCCAACGGCCAAGAAAGGCCTGAGACCATCCGTCTCCATGACTACCATCATAGAAGAAGACTCAAACTTGTCCAGCTCAGTGGCACGTCAAGTGTTCCCTGAAGACAATCCTTCTATGACGGTCCCAGTGTCTGAAGCTAATGTTGCTGAAGACAATTCGGCTGCATCAGCCAAAGAAAGACAAGAAGAAGAGCGTGTCTCTACTCCCCCTACCACTCAAGAAGTTGTTCTAGAAGAGAACGTGTCTGTGCCCAACCCTCCAGCTACTCAAGTGGAGGTTAAGAATCCTGAGGCTGCCACCAATAACACCACTGAAGCCAATGACGTTGTCATGGCTGAAGACACTGTGGAGCCTGCATTGAACACTGTGCCGAAAGCCAATGAAGCCAATGATGCACCTGCAATAGATGTGCAACCAGATGCCCTTATGAATGCCACTGCTCCTGTACCGCCTCCGAGGCCACATACTATCGAGCAAGCATACAACTATGGCCAGTTAATCACTGTCAAATGGCCTCTTCTGGTTCCTCCACCTATTGCTGGTCCTCAATTTGATTACCACATCGAGCATAGGCCTCAGGTTCAGAAGCCAAAGCCAAGACTGCCCAGGTTCCCAGGGACTGCCACTTCACCAGGGTCCTTCAATGCCAATGGCTTCATTGCACATAACACCTTCTTTGATAGCGCCAAGAACCCTTATACCAAGCCAAAGATCTCATCTCATCGGTTCTGGAGCTATCTACAGCGCAGTTATTACTCATGCATTTTATACAATCAAGGTCGCATATTCCCACATATGTGTCTTGACACTGAAGCCATAACTGGCCTGCCCTGTTTGGAAGAAGCGCTGTATTGCTTTAGAGAGTCTGGCTTATTGCAGTTCGTCACTGACAAGGAGCACTGGAATGAAGAACTGCTGCTCCAATTCTATGCCACCCTTCATATTCGTGGCTACAACAGGGATCCGAAGACATGGGTCCTTGAGTGGATGACAGGAAATGTCCATCATGAAGCCAAAAGCTCTTGATGTTCTTGAGCTTGCTGGCCTTCCCACTCCAGGTGATCTATATGAACCTGGTTGTCAGCTTCACAGTGCTGCTTTGGAGAGCATTTTTCACAAGCCTGAACCCAACATGAGTCAGATGCTTAGCATGATGAAGCCTTTGCCTCCAGATGCAGAATATCCTAAGGAGTTCCTTGTTGAATACCTTGAGTATCTGCCACGTACCATCTATCACATTATACGGCGAACTCTTTGGCCCATCAAAAGACATTCTCCACATACTAAGTTGGAAGGAGCAACGAAGACTTTGGTCTTCCATATTCTCCACGGCAAATGCTTCAATGCACAAGACTTCTTTATCCGCCAACTTGCTGCATCAGGATCTCACATCTTTGGTCTGAAGTTCTATGCTCCCTGGATCATGCGTCAGATCAAGCTCCACTCTGCCTTCAACTATCAGCCCTCTGCACAGAACCATATCATTTTTTTGCCAGAGGTTGATATGTCTGTTGAATTCATCTACCCAGAGCCTGCCGAGGAGCCAATTCATCCTCACAATGCAGATCACCAAAGCTTCACTCAGCCCATTGAAGGAGTACTGGCTGCCACTCGTGTTTATCCCCTGGCTAGTACTACGCGTGCACCTCACCGTGCCCACACTGAAGCCACTGAAAGCACAATTACTCAACGGCCTCGGAAGCGATCTCATGTTCTCAATGACCGAGAGCTTCTCGTTGCCCTTCATCAGAAACAGGATAAGCATCATTATTGGCTAAAGCGCCAGATGCAAAGCTTCTTGGTGGACATAAACAGGATTCGCAACCTTGCCACCAAGAATGCCTTTGTCGCACATGAAACCTGTCCACGAACATGGAAAGGGCTGACGCTTATGTGTCCTGAAGATGATCTTCAAGACGATGGCTTCTCTGAATGATTCAAGTTTGACACAACACCACCCAGAAAGGTTGTACTGCGACGCACTCCATCTCTTGAAGACTCTGAGTACTCCTCTTCTGCTGCAACAGTGAATTCTCGTGTCATCGATGATGAAGATGATGCTACTTCACCACCTCCATCGTCAGCGCGTGTCGACACTGCACCAAGTTCTTCTGCACCACCAAAACTCAACGACGACCCTACTGCTTCACCTACTCCTCATGGGAACGAGTAGAACCTATGTCTTCAAACCTTTTTGGTCCTTACTGACAAAAGGGGGAGAAGCATTAGGTTGATAGTCTTCAAGCGGGTCCTGATGGGTGGTTGATATACTTTTTGCCTAGTGATTACAACTCTCGTTTTGCTACATCTGGTTCTTTGAGTTGTAACACTTGAACTTGATGGTCGTCTGCTACTTTTTCTGCTATTCTGTGTGATGCGATGATAAATTCCGCATATGCGATGATAAATCCCGCATGAACTCATTCCGCAGACGTCCATTTTTCATTATGCATATCATTATTCCTGTGTATCTGTTCATGCATGATGTATTGTCTTCATATGGTGAAGAAGATATCCACAAGTACAACCTGCCATGTGCATTTGCATACCAATGCAAAACAATTATATGCACATCTTCAGGGGGAGCCTTTTTGCCATCTATGAAGACAATATCTTAATCCTTACAATTTCACATACATTTATCCCCGTTGAAAACTTCAACCAGTTTGTCATCAATCACCAAAAAGGGGGAGATTGTAAGTGCATCTAGTGCCACCCCTAGTTGGTTTTGGAGTATTGACGACAAACCTGGTTGAGGGACTAATGTGTTTGTGAGAATTGAAGGGATAACATAGGTAGTAGTCCCTCCTTGATTCGGTTTACCTACCGGAGATGACCCCTAAAAATGTGTGAAGACATTGAAGACAATGGTGGTCTGTGAAGATATTCACATTGAAGACTATGACACGAGAAGACATTGAGTGAAGACTATGGAGCGCGAAGACTTAGTTGTTTCGTTGTTTCCTTTTATTCTTTGTTGAGTCATAGGAACCACTGCACTGTTAAGTGGGGTCCAAGTGAACAAAGTCAGAGTGACTGAAGTGATGCTCAAACCAAATCCTATGTCTTCGAGCGAAGACAATGAGAGCAAATCTTATCATGTGCCGGATAAGTCAGCTTTACTTGTAGCCCAAGTCAAGCTGCCGCATGTGTTTGAAATCTGATCGTTGTGACACGTGTCAGTTCCTTAGTGACCCAGGGTCATTTTAGACAAATCCGGTCGGGTTGCCCTGTGGCTATAAATAGCCCACCCCCTACACCATAAATGTGTGGTTGCTCAGAGTTAGTACACGGCTTTTGTCGTTTGAGAGCAACCCACCGCCGAAGTTTTTGAGAGAGAATCCTTGCGAGGACAAAGCCCAAACCACCCAGAGCCCGAAGAGTGTTTGGCATCACTGAAGTCGTTCTGTCTGCATGATCTGAAGACTTGTTAGACTTGAGGACTGTGAATCCTCCAGTCGGTTAGGCGTCGCGTTCTGAGCATCCAAGAGCTATTGGGGATTGCCGATGAACGAAGTCTGTGAAGGTTCGGAAGTCTACCTTGAAGACTTACCAGAGTAATTGGGCGAGGACTGTGTGTCCTTAGCTCAAGGGGAATAAGGTGAACACGCAGTCTTCTGAGTTGAATCTCAGCCTCCCTAACCAGACGTATAGTTGTCACAGCAACTGGAACTGGTCCAACAAATCATGTGTCCTTCTGAAGCCACTGGTTCTATCTCTTATTCCTCTTTACTTATAGTTTGTCTTCGTGAAGTCATTGCCTGCTTGCATTATCTGTTTGACTTCACTGCGTGACTATCTGTTTTGATTGGCTTCGTACTATCTTCCATCCTGATCTTAACTACCTAACTGCTATTAGTCTTCATGCTTTCACTTCATTGAATACTTGACTATGGCTTGTCTAGTGTAGTCTACCTTCCGCTGCATTAGAATAGGGTTGTTTATATTGTCTGTCTTCGAAACTCCCATGTTTTGAAGACTTTCATAAAAATCGCCTATTCACCCCCCTCTAGTCGATAACTAGCCCTTTCAGGGGGAACCTCCTCCTATCCTCAAAGTATTGTGAAGTTTGGGTGGTTGAGGAGGGAGATCTCAAGCTTTTGGTGATTTGGGAATGGAGGAGCAAAGCTTGGGCAAAGGTTAGGGTCAGGAGGAAGAAGAAGGGGGGTATAAATACCCCCACGAGATATTTGCCCATTGAGCAGCCGCCGCCGCAGGTACCCGGACTAAAGGGGCCTGGGCTGATTGTTTTGGAATGTTATAAACAAATAGATAGTTTTGGCTGATTGTTTGATTGATTGACTGAAAGTGAGTGAATTCGAAACTTTTTGAAAGTTAAATGAGAGGGAATAAAAGGACTTTCCCAAACTTTCATTTTGCTTTTATGATCTTCGAATTCAAATTCTTTTCATCACAAAACCCCGGAGAGAAGATGACATGACTTCTTCCATTTATTTAAATGACAAGGGTGTTGAAAATATTTGAATTTCATTTGAAAATATTTTCCAATTTTGAAACTTTATGCAACTCAATGATTTTCACGAGCGAAGATAAAATGACTTCTTCAAAACATATGAAATATGAGTTGGGAGTTTCAAAGAAATAAATTCAAAGTCCTTTGAATTATTTTCAATTGGAGTTATTTGAGTTTTATTCAAATTATTTTCTCTAAAAATAAAATATATGGAAAATAGGGTAACATGATTCCCTACATCAGAAAATTGAGAGAAATTAATTTGAAATCATTTTGGTATTTTTAAAATGATTTTCATTGGATTTTATTAGGCAGTAGCACTGTTTGTTTTATTTGAATTTTGTGTATTTTATTTGAAGCTAGAATAAAGTTCATCATGTAGGAAATCTTTTTCTGAAAATTTTGATATATTATATGCCTATATAATATATTTATTTATTTGGTTTTATTATTTTATTTAACTCTGTTAAAAAAAATTAAAAAAAAAAAAAGGATAGCGCCTTGGGCCAAAGGCCCAAGCCGCTAAGTCACCGTCGGTCAAGGCCACAAGGCCAACGCACCACGCACCTAGGGAGCCAGGAGCCCCAAGTTTCCTATTCTTTTACGATTCCTAGTAGAATTTGACCCCGTTTTGTTATTCCGTTTTTATTCCTAGGATTCCTAATCCTAATCTATTTCTTGTCCCCTACCCCAAGCAAAACCCTCCCTCCCCAATATAAATACCCAAGCACCCCCACCTCCAACACATCAAATCAACTCTCCTCTCCTCTCCTCTCTCTCTCCACCAGCAGCAGCAGCAGAAGCGCCTTGCCGCCGCCGCCCTCACCAGCCGCCGCCGCCCTCACCAGCCTTGGCGCCGCCACTTGCCGCCGCCGCCGCCCCTACTCCGCCACCGCCGAGCCCTCGCCTCTCGAGGTACTAGCCAGCGTCGCGTCACGTTTTCTAGATCGGTTTTCTAGATCGGTTTTCTAGATCGGTTTCGTTCCGTTTTCTAGATCGGTTTTTCGTTTCGGTTTCCTTTCCGAAACCCTAGATCGGTTTTCTCGCCGGTTTTTCTTTCCGGTTTTGTTTAGCGAGCGTTCGCTCGATAGATTTTTTTTATTTCTAATTTCCGTCATGGACCTATCCGTAGTGTCCCTAATCTTCAAACGATCATAACTTTTTACTCGTAAGTCGGAATCCAACGAAACCAACGCCCACTTCTTCGTTATGATCTCCTCCATCCAGTAATACAACTCAAACATGTTTTTGAAAGTTTTAAAATTTGAATCCAAACAGATTTGTATTTGAACTTCGTTTGATCATAACTTGAGTTTCGTAACTCCGATTTAGTTGATTCTTTTTGCAAATCGAAGCTCTTGACCTAAACTTTCTGATAAGGCCAAATACACATAGTTTTGGTACTGTTAGAAATTGTTTTATGCTGCAAGAGTTATTTGATTTGGTTTTGACGTTTTCCGAATTGTTTTCTTCGTTCTTTCCGATCTTTTGAGTGATTGATTATGTGTGGTTACTATTGCTTGATTACGATAGATTGACCGGAGTGTGACGAGTAGAGCTATCAAGAGTTTTGAGTGCGAATCATCTTCATCAACTTTGCAGGCAAGTAACACTTTGATCATACTTTCTCATACCCAGTTTTTATGCATTAGATCAACCTCAAACTCTTGCATGATTAGGATCTAACTAAATTGTGGGATGGGAAGTAGATTGAGGTAGTACCTATTACCTGTTTTACTTATGAAACCTTTGGGAGTTACTTCTACGCTTGCTTATTATGCCATGCTATGCTAGTAGACGTGGATTGGGTGAGTGATATTCCATGACAGATGTGAGATTGTTAAATTAATGGTTTATCTAAGGTGGCAACTTAAACACACATCCGGGTGGATTGAGGCACCTGGTTTCTATCAGACTTGCCTGTATTTCTTGGACCGCCACCTGTGCTCAAAGGGATCATAAGATTATTCAAACTAGAAACTTCCGTGTGCAGCCACAAGCCATTATGGGCTCGCATAGTTGAGTAAGTTGTGCGAACTCTTACGTGGTAGGCTAGTTGATGTAGGGGATGTAGGTTGGTACGGTCTACCCACATGTAAGGTGCTAGCGCTTCGAAAGACTATGTCTCGGTCATCCGTTTCTCAAACACCATGTAGTCGAGAAACCAAACGGAGGCGATCGAGTCTTGTGGGGAAAAGTCATAAACCTCTGCAGAGTGTACAAACTAATCATGGTTAGCCGTGTCCCGGTTATGGACAATTTTGAGTATCTAGTACCGGATATCCTGTTGATCTCATCACGTTACTTAATATAATTTGTTTGGGTTTAATGAGTAATTTTAATTGGGATTGAGAATGCTGTCAACCATTCTCAATGTTTAACAACCACCATGATAGTTAAATAAATTTATTCCTTTGCAGAGGGAAAATTGGCTTTTCAAAAACTGTAACCATAGAGCTTTCCACCAGCCATATATGCATGTAGTATAGACTATTCTTTCATTACTCTCTATGTGTTACATTGCCAAGATATTCCATGTGACCAATTGTTGGCTGCAACTTTTCATGTTGCAGAATTTTCGATTTATGACAGTAAGTGATACGTTAGGGTTACGATTTCCTATACTCAACTTTGCCGTTGGTGTTGATGGGAATCCACAACCTTGTTGCTTCCGCTATGTTTTGGATTGAGGTAATAGTATTTACGTTACTTTATACATGTGATTTACCTCTGTTATAAATCCTTCGAGTAATGTGTGTGTCAAAGATACCGATCCGAGGATGACACGAAGCACGAGACTTGATCCATTCGGTCGGGTCGCTACAAGATGGTATCGAGCACATGTTGGTGTGAGGACGTGACCCTAGAAACCGACAAGCCCATAGGAAAGATTTTTTTCTACAACTTCATTTTCAAAAGATCTTTTACCTCTCTTCTTCTCGAGCTTATTCAAATATTCCTTTTAGTGAGACCATACCCTTTTCCTTTTGACCACTCGAAGATTTTGGTGATGAGACTACTCCAAGGAGACAAGATATCGACAACTAAGACCATTTGGAATGAAGATGATTTTACCGTGTAAACGGAAACTACAACGGTGAAGACTCTGAAGACTAGGAGATTTGAAGGCTCCAAATAAATTCCGGATTTGTATGACCTAGGAAGGTTATGCTTATGGAACTTGGCAAACTATGGAAGTTATCAATAACCGAGATCAAGGTGTATCGGAGAAAGACTGGAACACGGAGCATTAGAATTCAAAGCTTTGTCAGGAAAACCCTAAGGCAGGAGATATCAACTATGGAATGATAGCTCATGAAAATGACAAGAACAGAAAACACGCTATCCATGATGTTATCGCCCGCCTATGCTATTGTCACCGTGCGGAGTTAAGCATGCAGATGCATGGAAGGATTGGATGGTAGAAAGCTGATGGAGCATCTATCTGCAAACGTTGGAGTTTTAACCTTAGCTGGTGTATCACCAGGATCTGGAGTATTACATGAAGAAGTTTAAGGTGGATCTGCAGGAAGCAAGATTTGATAAGGAAGCAGTTCGTGAAGAACTCGGGACCGAAGCTGAAAATAGACAAGATGAAGGAGCAAAACATCGAGATACCGGAGATTTGACAAGATCAAGGACAGAGGATCATGGATCATGTCAAGGATGTTGAAACCGCAGTTGGAAAGTAACTCGAGAAATATTGAAGGACGTCGCGAGAGACTTCGCGTCAACAGAGATGATCTGGCAAAAGAACTTGAGAAGGACAAGCATGATCAGAAGGAGCCATCAGAGACATGATTAAGATTGGAAGAGTTTGATGACTTTGAAGATTTATTGGCCGTTAGAAGACCAAACCCCTGTTACATACCTACGTTAGATGCGACGATTGTGAGCTGTCATTTGTTTGATGTTTTTCCGACAGCCACAATAAAATCTGTCTTTTCAAAACCATTGTTTGTATTGTGTGCATCCCTCTCGATCTCTCTTATCCCACCCCAAACCCATGGACCCATTAGAGGATGGATGGAGATGAGCTTGTAATTTCCGGACCAATGAGTCAATTGGAGATGCATCGATGGATTCGTAACATGGAGGATCATATGAAGAATAACCCTACAGCCGGAAAGGATATGACCCAAAGATGCTCTTGATTGCTTTGAAAGAGGTGCTGCTATTTGGTGGAGGATGTACCAAACCATCAATGGATTGCAAAGAGTAACTACTTGGGAAGAATTTAAGTTGACTTTGCTAAAGTCTCGGTTTGTGACCCAGAAGTTGAAGCCTTATGGAAAGGATATGAAGAAACCTTGTGCGTGCAAGCCTTGTGGAGAAATAGGACACAACCATAAAGAAAATAAGGACGAATACCCTCATAATCGGAGGATTATCAAAGGAGTTAGCCGAGGATTTTCAGGGAACTTTGGTTGGAGATTGTTCCCAAAGGTTTTGTTGTAGCAATGGAAGTTCAGTCTACATTGTTGAGAAAGATCCGTGAAGCTCAGAAGGATGACAAAGATATTATTGAGGTAAAACAGAGGATGAGCAAAGGAAAGGCCAAAGGTTTTCGTAAGGATGAGCACGACACCTTATGGTTTGAGGACAGTGTACATATACCCAATAATGCAAAGATCAGGAAGTTAATACTTCAGGAGGCTCATGACTCACCATACTTGATTCGCCCTGGAAACACCAAGATGTATTTGGATTTGAAGGAGTGTTTCTGGTGGACTGGTATGAAGAAGGATATTATGGAGTATGTAGTCGTAAGTGATGCATGCGGAGAAAGTAAAAGCGAGCATCGAAGCCAGCAGGATTACTACAGCCTATGCCGATACCCGAATGGAAGTGGGATAAGCTTGGCATGATTTCATTTCCGGATTTCCCAGAACCCGATTGGGATATGATTCTATCTGGGTAGTAGTTGACTCGCTTGACCAAAGTGGCTCACTTTATCCCAGTGAAATACGAGTGCGAAGTTGGCCAAGATATATTGGACAAGGATCGTATGTCTGCATGGAGTTCCGAGGACCATCATAGAGGAACACAGTTTACCTCAAAGTTTTGGAATCAGCTGCACCAGACTTTGGGTACTAGGCTAGAGTTCAGTACAGCCTTTCATCCGCAGACAGATGGATAGACCGAGAGAGTCAATCAGATACCGGAGGACATGTTGAGAGCGTGTGCGCTAGATTATGGATCTAGTAGTGATGATAATTTACCTTTGCGGAGTTTCTCATACAACAACAGCTACCAAGTCAGTTTGAAGATGGCCTTTTGAAGCTTTGTATGGGAGAAGGAGCGGACACCGTTGATGTGGGATGAAGTTGGAGACCGTCGTTGTTTGGACCAAATATGATCAAGGAGTCAAGAGAATGTTAAGTTGATTCGAGATAGACTGAAGATAGCTCAGTCCAGGAAGAAGAGTTATGCAGACTCAAAAATGCAAGGAGGTAGTCTATGAAATCGGAGACAGAGCATATCTTTGTGTGCCACCTCTGCGAGGAGTTAAACGATTTGGAGTTAAGGGAAAGTTAGCCCCGAGATTTGTAGGACCATACCGAGTTTTGGAGCGCATGGGAGAATAGGCTAAAGTCACCCGAAGGACTGTCGGGAGTTCATGATGTGTTTCACGTTTTCCGAGTTGAAGAAGTGCCATGCGAGATGGCCAATATTTCCTTGTAAGGACGCTTGACCTGGAAAGGATAATGAGGTTCCACGAAGTGGAGTATGGATTTCATAAGTATAAGTTTTATCACGGTATGTGGGACATCCCACGAGGATGAAGAGATGAAGTGTTATTGGATATAAAGGAGGTATGATGTTGGAAATATGGATCAATGGAAATTCCATGATGAGTCTGAGTAATCACGTCTTAGTTTGGTGCAAATATAAGGAAAAGAGACAGTACAATTGGATGGATTTAAGTATGCGTGGAGTTGGATGTTGGGATAACGATCAGTTGCCCGAGGATGTGTTCAAGGATTGCAAGTGATGAGATGGGCTATAACCCACGTGCCCCAGGACCTGCCAAGAAGCAAGCACACTCTTGCTGAAGGAAAAACCCTGGAAGAAGTTACGACTTGTATCAACCGACAATTCTATAGGAGTTTACGCAAAACCTGAGAGTTGTTAAGGAACGATAGATGTTTGTTTGGCTTGCAGAATCAATGGATTTTCCGGACTTGGTTCGTCGACAAGAGAAATTCTGCAATGCTTGTGAGGATGACCGAGTGTTAGAATGCGAGATTCGCTAAACCATGTACAAGGTAATGATTTGGGTGCGGGATGGATTGATCACCATACCGACTTACTCTTATTATTCGCTTTGCTATATGGGATAGTAAATCTGAGTGACTTACCTCTAGTTGCAAGACGACGATATTAAACCTTGTTTAAACCTTAGAACGGTATAGGTATTTCTTTTCCCCTTGTACACGGTAGCTGTTGCCAACCGTAGGTCATACGGTGAGGTTCAACCCAGACCCGTTTTCTGCAGGAGAAACCATAAATCGTTGACCACCATGAGATATCGATAGTTGTTTAGTATTGGCGCCAGACCCGTCAGCTATGAAGACCCAATCTCGGAATAACCTTACCAAGAGGAATGGACAAAAGTATTGAGGAAAAGGTTATGCCACGACCGGAAGAGCCCAGAGAAGGAATTATCCTTCCGACCTGAGAAGACCGACACATTCAGTAATAAGGATGGAGTATATGAGTTTTGATGGAACCGTAACAATGCTTCTAAGGGTGGTAGCACCCGAGACCCGGAGACGATCAATGGATTTTCGAGAAGACCCCCAAACCCTAACCTATTTCTTTCTAGCCTCTCCGAATCTCGAGGACGAGATTCATTTTAAGGGTGGTAGTTTGTAACATCCCAAAATTCTAAATTTTGGAATGTTATAAACAAATAGATAGTTTTGGCTGATTGTTTGATTGATTGGTGAAAGTGAGTGAATTCAAACTTTTGAAAGTTAAATGAGAGGAATAAAAGGACTTTCCCAAACTTTCATTTTTGCTTTTATGATCTTCGAATTCAAATTCTTTTCATCACAAAACCCCGGAGAGAAGATGACATGACTTCTTCCATTTATTTAAATGACAAGGGTGTTGAAAATATTTGAATTTCATTTGGAAAATATTTTCCAATTCTGAAACTTTATGCAACTCAATGATTTTCACGAGCGAAGATAAAATGACTTCTTCAAAACATATGAAATATGAGTTGGGAGTTTCAAAGAAATAAATTCAAAGTCCTTTGAATTATTTTCAATTTGAGTTATTTGAGTTTTATTCAAATTATTTTCTCTAAAAATAAAATATATGGAAAATAGGGTAACATGATTCCCTACATCAGAAAATTGGAGAGAAATTAATTTGAAATCATTTTGGTATTTTTAAAATGATTTTCATGGATTTTATTAGGCAGTAGCACTGTTTGTTTTATTTGAATTTTTTGTATTTTATTTGAAGCTAGAATAAAGTTCATCATGTAGGAAATCTTTTTCTGAAAATTTTGATATATTATATGCCTATATAATATATTTATTTATTTGGTTTTATTATTTTTATTTAACTCTGTTAAATTTTATTTTTTTAAAAAAAAGGAGCGCAGCGCCTTGGGCCAAAGGCCCAAGCCGCCAAGTCACCGGCCGGACGAAGGCCACAAGGCCAACGCACCACGCACCTAGGGAGCCAGAGCCCCAAGTTTCCTATTCTTTTACGATTCCTAGTAGAATTTGACCCGTTTTGTTATTCCGTTTTTATTCCTAGGATTCCTAATCCTAATCTATTTCTTGTCCCCTACCCCAAGCAAAACCCTCCCTCCCCAATATAAATACCCAAGCACCCCCACCTCCAACACATCAAATCAACTCTCCTCTCCTCTCCTCTCCTCTCCTCCACAAAGAAGCCAGCAGAAGCAGCAGTGCCACCGCGCCGCCCCCTCACCAGCCGCCGCCGCCCTCGCCGCCACCGCCGAGCCCTCGCCTCTTCGAGGTACTAGCCCAGCAGCGTCACGTTTCTAGATCGGTTTTCTAGATCGGTTTCGTTCCGTTTTCTAGATCGGTTTTTGTTTGGTTTCCTTTCCAAACCCTAGATCGGTTTTCTCGCGGTTTTTCTTTCCGGTTTTGTTTAGCGGCGTTCGCTCGATAGATTTTTTTTTAATTTCCGTCATGGACCTATCCGTAGTGTCCCTAATCTTCAAACGATCATAACTTTTTACTCGTAAGTCGGAATCCAACGAAACCAACACCCACTTCTTCGTTATGATCTCCTCCATCCAGTAATACAACTCAAACATGTTTTTGAAAGTTTTAAAATTTGAATCCAAACAGATTTGTATTTGAACTTCGCTTGATCATAACTTGAGTTTCAGAAACTCGATTTAGTTGATTCTTTTTGCAAATCAAGCTCTTGACCTAAACTTTCTGATAAGGCCAAATACACATAGTTTTGGTACTGTTAGAAATTGTTTTATGCTGCAAGAGTTATTTGATTTGGTTTTGACGTTTTCCGAATTGTTTTCTTCGTTCTTTCCGATCTTTTGAGTGATTGATTATGTGTGGTTACTATTGCTTGATTACGATAGATTGACCGGAGTGTGACGAGTAGAGCTATCAAGAGTTTTGAGTGCGAATCATCTTCATCAACTTTGCAGGCAAGTAACACTTTGATCATACTTTCTCATACCCAGTTTTTATGCATTAGATCAACCCTCAAACTCTTGCATGATTAGGATCTAACTAAATTGTGGGATGGGAAGTAGATTGAGGTAGTACCTATTACCTGTTTTACTTATGAAACCTTTGGGAGTTACTTCTACGTTTGCTTATTATGCCATGCTATGCTAGTAGACGTGGATTGGGTGAGTGATATTCCATGACAGATGTGAGATTGTTAAATTAATGGTTTATCTAAGGTGGCAACTTAAACACACATCTGGGTGGATTGAGGCACCTGGTTTCTATCAGGACTTGCCTGTATTTCTTGGACCGCCACCTGTGCTCAAAGGGATCATAAGATTATTCAAACTAGAAACTTCCGTGTGCAGCCACAAGCCATTATGGGCTCTGGCATAGTTGAGTAAGTTGTGCGAACTCTTACGGGTAGGCTAGTTGATGTAGGGGATGTAGGTTGGTACGGTCTACCCACATGTAAGGTGCTAGCGCTTCTGAAAGACTATGTCTTGGTCATCCGTTTCTCAAACACCATGTAGTGCGAGAAACCAAACGGAGGCGATCGAGTCTTGTGGGGAAAAGTGCGCAAACCTCTGCAGAGTGTACAAACTAATCATGGTTAGCCGTGTCCCGGTTATGGACAATTTTGAGTATCTAGTACCGGATATCCTGTTGATCTCATCACGCTACTTAATATAATTTGTTTGGGTTTAATGAGTACTTTTAATTGGGATTGAGAATGCTGTCAACCATTCTCAATGTTTAACAACCACCATGATAGTTAAATAAATTTATTCCTTTGCAGTAGGGAAAAATTGGCTTTTCGCAAAAACTGTAACCATAGAGCTTTCCACCAGCCATATATGCATGTAGTATAGCCTATTCTTTCATTACTCTCTATGTGTTACATTGCCGGCATATTCCATGTGACAATTGTTGGCTGCAACTTTTCATGTTGCAGAATTTTCGAACGACAGTAAGTGATACGTTAGGGTTACGATTTCCTATACTCAACTTTGCTGTTGGTGTTGATGGGAATCCACAACCTTGTTGCTTCCGCTATGTTTTGGATTGAGGTAATAGTATTTACGTTACTTTATACATGTGATTTACCTCTGTTATAAATCCTTCGAGTACTGTGTGTGTCAGCATACCGATCCAGGGATGACACGAAAGCACAGAGACTTGATCCATTCGGGTCGGGTCGCTACAACAACGAACACCGTCTTTTCTCCGTTTGGTCTTGATAGGGTTATTGATGTCCGTCGATGCACAAGAGGCGATAATGTCTTGAACTAAACCTTACACCCGACATTATTCCTCGCAAATCATATTGTGATCAATCATCAAAATGTAATTGAGTGACAATTGCACTTTCACCGTCTAAATCTGTTGAGACGACACCGTATGAACTGTGGTTTGACAAGAAACCTAAGCTGTCGTTTCATAAAGTTTGGGGTTGCGACACTTATGTCAAAAGGCTTCATCCTGATAAGCTCGAACCCAAGTCGACGAAGTGCATCTTCATAGGATACCCTAAGGAAACAAATGGGTACACACCTTCTACCACAGATCCGAAGGTAAGATATTTGTTGCCGAGAATGGAACCTTTCTAGAGAAGGAGTTTCTCTCGAAAGAAGTGAGTGGGAGGAAAGTAGAACTTGATGAGGTAATTGTACCTTCTCTCGAATTGGTAAGTAGCTCATCAGAGAAATCTGTTCCCGTGATGCCTACACCAACGAGAGAAGAAGCTAATGATAATGATCATGAAACTTCAGATCAAGTTACTACTGGACCTCGTAGGATGAACAAAGCACGTTCCGCACCAGAGTTGTACGATAATCCTGTCCTGGAAGTCATGTTATTAGACCATCACTGGTGCGCGTCGATGCTATACAAACGGTTTTTAACCCCTTTCCGCGGCGGCATTTGGAACCGTCGCCAAGTGAGTGTGGGCGATAGGGGGGGTCCTTCCCACACGACCCAGAAATCATCGGGGATAAGCCCTCCTGGGACACAGGCTGGGGCCGTGTGCGATCGGGTGAGGCATCGAAACCCAATCATTTTTGTAGGTATGTACATCCCACACAGTAATCCGAGAAAAAGATTTCCGTAGGTATGTACATCCCACACGGTGAATCCCAGAAAAACATTTACGTTCGTATGTATATCACACACAGTCAACCCAACGAATATGTTTCCGTTCTTATGTACATCCCACACAATCAATCCAGGGAAAACATTTCCGTTCGTATGTACATCCCACACAGTTTTATGTATACGCTCGTGTGTGAAAGGTGTAACTATCACACACGCTCTGCCTTGGTTAACTGTTTGCTTTCATTAACTACATCACACACAATTTGATGTAGAAAACTATGTGGCATTGGACTATCCATCACAAGCGCTTTTACTGCCAGAACCGTTTGCAAAGTTCCATGACCGTCTGTTCTCTTTTTATTTTTGCCTGTAATTTATTATTCGAATTGGAAATTTTGAAATATGAAACGTGTAATTCAAATTCTCAGCACAATGGTTCAACAATGAATCCATAAATAAAATTGCCAGTACAATATGTTCAGTAATTACAGGATTAGGCAGCAATTAACTATGATGAACCACAATATTTAAAGGCGGTAAAGGTGAAGAGACAAGTGTAAATCATTTTGACTGTCGACGGTGTTGAAGAAGCGGAATGCCCATAATGTGCCTTCCTGCATGCCATAGGCACGAACCACTTTTCTCCAACCCCTTGTGACGATCGCCCGCCCATCCTTTACCGCCTTCTGGAAGACTTCTCGAGCATTATCATGGTAGCATGAATTATATACTTTAACCTTAGTTGCCTCCACTCCGGTCATATAGTTTGCAAGGTAATCATCAGTATATAGCTTCGGAAACCACTGAAAAGAGAAAAATATCAGATACTGAGGTCTAATAGAGTAACTTGTTGTGGGCAGGGGGAAAATGCAACACATTACTTACCATCCTAAAGTTCACTGTTGTCTTCAACAAAGTGTAAATAAAGAGCTTAATTCCAATCACCCGTTTCTTTCGCCTAACAATCTTTCTTAGTTTCCTCACTTGACGCTTGTTCATGAATATCTCATTGCCCCATATGCAAAAGGGATCGAAGTGTGGATCAGTACCGCTCATATATGTACCTAGAAGCAACCAGTAAATGTTAGAAGCTAAACTGAGATTGCACAAATCATGTAAAATACAACTACCTATGTTCCTAAGTACAAGTATTTTTTTGAGATTTCAATATGAACTACATACGGATGTATGTAGAATTAAAGACATAGTTTAGATTAGAATCTAGATTCACTCATTTTGCTCCTTATGTAGTCTATATTGGAATCTCTAAAAATACTTATATTTCGGAATAGATGGTGTATAAGACATGGGATGCAGCTAACCTCGACGGCAAACAACAGCATCGCCCATTGTAGCCCTGTGTAAGTACATAGAAAGCCAATGTTAACTACAACAGGGTTAACATCCACCAAAAATAGCAAATGGTACTAAAACGATAGCATCTGTAGTGATATCTTCATTTCGAAAGAGTTGCATGGTAGCAAAGGGACGGATTAAAAAATGGATACAACTGTTAATTGCAACATGCTTAACAACATCCTAATTCACGTTTTGTAAGTTTCTAGCCACTGAAATACAACTCTTTAAAAATGGATACAGCTATTAATTGCAACAGGCTTAATGGCCATTGAAACCGGTACTGATAAAAATGCAATTGGCAGAGTTAAACATCACAGGGCAGGTGCTGCCAGAGCAGATAATGGCCCAGTTGTCTATAAAAAGGTAGGGAAAATTGCTAAAACGTGTTAGGCATGTTTACTACAACATGCTTAATACATTGACCATACAAAACATAGCCATTAATTGCAACTGGTATTGGTAAGATTGAACTGGTGAGTACATACTTGGTAAGTCCTGAGAGGTAGTTGTTGGGGCACTTCATCTTGGCCAGAGCCCTCCTAAAGTCACCGGCGGCAGAGGCGAGCTGTTCCTCCGGATCGAAGCATGGACCAGTGCCACTGACATGTGTACCTACATGCAACCAGTAAATGGTAGAAGTTAAACTGCAATTGCACAAATGATGTGAAATACTGTAAGACATGGGATGCATCTAACCTCGACGGCAAACAACAGCATCGGCCGTTATGACCCTGCGTAAGTACATGGACATGCATGTTAAGTACAACAGGGTTAGCATCCACCAAAAATAGCAAATGGGCAACATCTCTAGTATATCTTCATTGCGAAGAGTAGCATGGTAGCAAATGGACAGATTAAAAAATGGATACAACTGTTAATTGCAATAGGCTTAACAGCATCCTAAGTCATGTTTTGTAAGTTTGTAGCCATTGAAATACAACTGTTTAAAAATGGATTCAACTGTTAATTGCAACAGGCTTAATAGACATTGAAACCGGTACTGATAAAAATGCAATTGGCATAGTTAAACATCACAAGGCAGGTGCTACCAAAGCAGAGAATGGTCCAGATGTCTATAAAAAGGTAGGGAAAGTAGCAAAAACGTGTTAGGCATGTTTACTAGAACATGCTTAATACATCGATCGTACAGAACATAGCCATTAATTGCAACTAGTATTGGTAAGATTAACTGGTGAGTACATACTTGGTAAGTACTAAGAGGTAGTTGTTGGGGCACTTCATCTTGGCCAGAGCCCGCCCAAAGCCAGCGACGGCGGAGGCGAGTTGTTCCTCCGGGTCGAAGCGTGGATCAGTGCCACTGACATGTAAACCTACAGGCAACCAGTAAATGGTAGAAGTTAAACTGCAATTGCACAAATTATGTGAAATAATGTAAGACATGGGATGTAGCTCACCTCGACGGCAAACAAAAGCATCGGCCGTTACGAACCTGGGTAAGTACATGGACAGGCATGTTAAGTACAACAAGGTTAGCATCCACTAAAAATAGCAAATGGGCAGCATCTCTAGTGATATCTTGAGTCATGTATTGTAAGTTTGTTGTTGGTATTGGTGAAACTGAGCTGGAGACATTAATATTTGAACATCACACAGTGTGCAGTACTGAAATAAATAAGGCACAAACATGCTTAATACATCAACCGTACAAATCATAGCCGTTGCAAGTGGTATTGGTAAGATTTAGCTGGTCAGATCTTACCTGTTAAGTCCTGGGGGGTAGTCGTTGGGGGACTTCATCTATGCCAGAGCCTACACCATGTTGGCGGCGGCGGCGAAGGCGAGGTGCTCCTCCGGGTCAACATGCACAGCGGCCATCGCACCATGGACCGCCATCAGCTCCTGGCGGTGGGGATCTGGAGGCATGAGGATGTTTCGCAGGCGTCATTTAAGCAATCAGGTCGGGGCCGTGATAGAGATCGGTGGGTTACCTGACTGGATCCGAGCAGAACATAGATGTGGTTGAAGCTGTGGTTGCGGCGGCGGTGGTTTGAGATGCCGGTAGGGGGAGGCACGAGGGGGGGATACTGATGGTGGGGATGTGGTTGGAGGAATAAATTCTGAAATCGCGCGCCTAATGAAAATTTCGCTGCGAAACTTGAAACTTGGGCGGGGGAAACACACAAAACAAACGAAGCGCGTAAAATACTCGTGTGTGAGAAAAAAGAAAGTTGGCAGATCCTGTCTCCAAAAAATGTACACGTGTACTTGATTTTTTCGGTCAATGGTACGCCTGGTTTATTAGGAAACATCGCACAGGTAAGTGACTTATGGGTCATTAACGCAGAAAAACGCAGATGGGTACGGCATAGAAACCGTGTGTTTTGTGATCTTCTAATGATTAACGCAAAAAAACACACGCGGGCACACATGCTAACCAACGCTCAAAGCCCTCAATGGATGCTCTTACCGACATTGTACGTTAATACTACAAACTTAAAGTACTACTGGTAATTTGCTCTAATACTACAAACTTAAACTACTTCTCACATGCTGCCATTGGGGCATGCTGGCCAGACGCCGGCGTTCTCCTTCCCGACCTTGTAGGCGGCAGCCCACCGTGCTTTGATCTCCACAAAGCTCTCCTCACCACGGCGTGCGGCCTCTTTTTTCTTGCGGCGGCGGGGCTCTCTTTTCTTGACTGCTTTTTGCCTTTTCCGCTCCTTCTGTGCGGCTTTGGCCGCCTCTAGCTCCACCACCCATTCGGCTGTGGCAGCCTCAAAGTCCGCCCATGTAACTGTCTGCCGCCGGCGGTGATTAACTCGGCATGGTGAGATGCCATTGCTTCCTTACCATGTCTGCGGTCGCGGGCGGCGAGGAACGCGGCGCGGCGGGATGCCATCGCTTCCTTACCAGTTATTGTGCACTGCAGTGCCATGGATGACGCCTGGAGAGAGCTCTGGGATGGAAGGGTCGGGCAGCCGTACAGTGCGCTGAGCCTATTGTGTGTTGCGTTATGATTGGTCGGAACCCCAGCCACGCGGATCCCGCGTGTGCACTGTAGGATGCGTCGCGATCAAACGACAATCCACGTCTCTCACATCACACCCGTGCACCTGTAGCTGGATTGGCTTTATATGCGCTAAGTGCCTAGAAAATGCACATGATCCCCTAAATATGGTATATGAGCCGGAAAAATGCCAAATTTGAACACGGTGATTTGCAGGGTATATGTTCGTCGTAGAAAAAACTCCAGGCCAAAGAACGAAGAAAATATGGATTCCCCTTCAATCTTGGTGATTTCCCTCTCGAAAGCGTGGAACTTCTTTGGTGATGGTTCGATTTATGAAGGTCGTGCATGACCACATAAGCCAAACCTTCTCTAATTTTTACCAGTGCATGGTGAGGTCATACCATGGCACACCATGCCAGGCGTCAAGTTTTTCAAGCATTTATTTCATTTTTTCTATAGTTGAAAACCCAATAAACAAACGTTTGTGGTTGACCATTGCCACACATTTCATCGAAATATATGTCTCTTACTTGTAAAAGGCATGGGAATTTACTAAATGGCACGAGCATGGTTTTCCAGGCCATTCTTGTGCACCCTTTCATGCACCGATTGTTTGAACTTGAATTATGTGCATTAATGCCTAGGAAATGCACATAATCCCCTAAATATGGCAAATGAACCCGGAAAAGTGCCAAATTTGAACACAGTGATTTGCAGGTTGTATGTTCATCATAGAAAAAAACTCATGGACAAAGGACAAAGGAAATTTGGATCCCCCTTCAATCTTGGTGATTTCCCCCTCGAAACCATGAAACTTCCTGGGTGATGGTTCGATTTATGAAAGGCCTGCATCACGACATAAGGAAAACATTCTCCAATTTTTACCAGGGCGTGGTGAGCCATACCATGGCACCACGCCAGGCGTCATGTTTTCCAACCATGTGTTTCATTTTTTGTATAGTTGTTAACCCAGTAAACAATGTGTTTATGGTTGACTATTGCCACACATTTCCTTGAAATATCCGCCCATTCCTTGTAAAAGGCATGAGAATGTACTAAATAACACGAGCATGGTTTTCCAGACCGTTCTTGTACACCTTTTCATGCACCGATTGTTTGAATTTGAATTACGTCCATTAATGCCTAGAAAATGCACATAATCCCCTAAATATGGTAAATGAGCCCGGAAAAATGTCAAATTTGAACACGTTGTATTTGAGGCGGTATGTCGATTATTGGAAAAAACTGAATGGCAAACTAGGACGGAAATTTGGATTCCCCTTCAATCTTAGGGATTTCCCTCTTGAAAGCATGGAACTTCCTTGGTGATGGTTCGATTTATGAACGGCGTGCATGATGAAGTAAGCCAAACCTTCTCAAATTATTACCAGGGCATGGTGAGGTCATACCATGGCACCATGCCAGGCGTCATGTTTTTTAAGCATTTATTTCATTTTTTCTATAGCTGAAAACCCAACAAACAAACATTTGTGGTTGACTATTGCCACAAATTTCATCAAAATATTTGTCCATTCCTTTTAAAAGGCATGAGAATTTACTAAATGGCATGAGCATGGTTTTCCACGCCGTTCTTGTGGACCCTTTCATGTGCCGATTTTTTAAACTTGAATTATGTGCATTAATGCCTAGGAAATGCACATAATCCCCTAAATATGGCAAACGAACCCGGAAAAGTGCCAAATTTGAACACGGTGATTTGCAGGTTGTATGTTCATCATAGAAAAAAACTCATGGACAAAGGACAAAGGAAATTTGGATCCCCCTTCAATCTTGGTGATCTCCCCCTCGAACCCATGAAATTTCCTCGGTGATGGTTCGTTTTATGAAAGGCGTGCATGATGACATTTTTACCAGGGCATGGTGAGGTCATACCATGGCACCACATCAGGCATCATGTTTTCCAAGCATGTATTTTATTTTTGTATAGTTGTTAACCCAGTAAACGACGCATTTATGGTTGACTATTTGAAGAAGTACAACCCTGCAGGGTTAACATCATCTATTCGAATAGCCGCGTCCGCGGTAAAGGACCTCTGGGTTGCCTATAACAGTTCATAGACAAGTGAAAGTGGATACTCTAAAATGCGCAAGATAAGCGTGAGTGCTATGGATGGCGTTCTCGTAGGGAGACGGGAGCGGATCCATAGTGGTGTTTTGAATGGTGAATATGTGGACTCGTGTGCGCCACCTCAAAAGAGTTACTTGCAGTCCTAGTTTAGGATAGCCACCGAGTCAAAGCTGGCTTGCTGCAGTTAAACTCCACCACCCCCTTTGTTGACACTGATGCATATGTAGATAGTTCTGATGTAAGTCTTGTTGGGTACATTTGTACTCACGTTTGCTTAATTTATGTTTTTGTAGAGAGACTTTAGTCTCGCTAGTAGTTCCGCGTGGACTTCGACGTTTAGCTTGTTACCTCAGCTACGATCTTGTGCCCTCGGCAGGGTCTTGTAGATAGTCAGGCTTCTCGGCTTTTTCTTTTGTAGTTGTCTGTACTCAGACAAGTTAAGCTTCCACATGTGCTTGTTGCTTGTATGACTTGAATGATGGGTCATCAGACCCATGTTTGTAATATCTGGCTCTTCGGAACCTAATGAATAAATACTTTGAGTTGTAGAGTTTTGTTGTGATGCCATGTTGTATTTACACATATCAGGCATATTGTGTGCATGATTGAAATGCTTGGTATGTGTGGGATCCGACAATCTAGTTGTTTATCCTTGGTAGCCTCTCTTATGGGGAAATGTAGTCTAGTGCTTTCACTGAGCCATGGTAGTCTGCTACAGCCCGGTTTACCGGAGTCCTGCTAGCCCAGTTACTACTGCTCTGGAACACTTGGACTGGCCGGCATGTGATCCACTTTGTTCCTGTGTCTGTCCCTTCGGGGAAATGTCACGCGGTGACTTTCAGAGTCCTGCTAGCCTGCTACAGCCCGGGTTCCCGGAGTCCTGTTAGCCCAGTTGCTACAGGCCGGATTCACACGCTGATGACCGACACGTTCGATGCTGGTTCATGTATGCCTGTCCCCGTAAGTTAGGGCCACTTTGGGTTCACGCCTAGTCATGTCGGCCCGGTTTCTCTGTCATATGGATACTAGCAACACTATCATATACGTGAGCCAAAAGGCGCAAACGGTCCCGGGCCAGGTAAGGTGGCACCCGTGGGAATACCGTGCGTGAGGCCGCAAAGTGAATCGGGGTCCTGACTTAGAATCGGTGTGACTTGGAATCGGGGTCCTGACAGCTTAGACGGGTGTGCCCCTGTGGGCTAGGCCCACAGTGTTGGGCTTGGTGGGCTGTGTTAGGTGAGCACTCTCTCTCTCTCTATGTGTGTGTTTTTCTATTTTGTTTTCTCTTTTCTAATTTTTTGCAGTTTGTTTGTGATTTAGTTTTAACACCAAATCAATTTTAAACTTCATGAAAATAATTGTGTGAACTAAATGGACTTAAACAAAGCCACACAACAATTTTCAGAATTATTGAACATATATTTCTTATATAATAAATATAGATCCAATTCAAATACTTATTGGATTAATTCAAAGGCCCAAAATAATTGTTTCTAAGACTCTAGAAATATTGGTTTTAATTTTATCCCTTGCCAATATTTCCAACAATTAACAGGAACATTTTCTTGGACTTGTTTGAAGAGATTTTTAGTGTTGATTATTTTTAAAAGATTTCTGAGGCTTTGAACTTCCTCATTTCAATTTTCTTGAATTTAAACATGATGCAACAACCAAGCTAGTCCAAGTGCAAGGTAAGCTAGGGATGTGACAATTGCCACACATTTCCTTGAAATATCTGCCCACTCCTTTGTAAAAGGCATGAGAATGTACTAAATAGCACGAGCATGGTTTTCTAGACCGTTCTTGTGCACTTTTTCATGCACCGATTGTTCGAATTTGAATTATGTGCATAATTAATGCCTAGAAAATGCACATAATCCCCTAAATATGGTAAATGAGTTCGGAAAAATGTCAAATTTGAACACGTTGCATTTGAGGCGGTATGTTGATCGTTAGAAAAAAACTGAATGACAAACTAGGATGGAAATTTGGATTCCCCTTCAATCTTGGTGATTTCCCTCTCAAAAGCATTGAACTTCCTCGGTGATGGTTCAATTTATGAAGGGCGTGCATGACGACATAAATCAAACCTTCTCAACTTTTAACCAGGGCACGGTGAGGCCATACCATGGCACCATGCCAGGCATCACCTTTTTCAAGCACATATTTCATTGTTCTATAGTTGATAACACAGTAGATGACGCGTATGTGGTTGACTATTGCCACACATTCCATTGAAATCTCTGTCCATTCCTTGTAAAAGGCTTGAGAAATTACTAGCACGAGTATGGTTTTTCCAGACCGTTCTTGTGCACCCTTTCATGCACCGATTGTTTGAATTTGAATTATGTGCATTAATGCCTACAAAATGCACATAATCCCCTAAATATTGTAAATGAACCCGGAAAAGTGTCAAATTTGAACACGGTGATTAGCAGGGTTTATGTTCATCGTAGAAAAAACTCATGGATGAAGGACAAAGGAAATTTGGATTCCCATTCAATCTCGGTGATTTACTATCACACACGATTCATCTCCGTTACCTCTGCGAACCATGTGTGTTCACTCACACATGCAAAAGGAAAAATAAAACCCTCGCCCACTTTGTCCCCACTCACTCCCCGCGGACTCCTCTGCAACTCTGCACCCTAAGCTCGACGGTTGTTGGCGGCGGGCGTAGGCCGCGCTCCAAACGGCACCGAATTTCGCCCCTACCGCTTTCCACCGCCTATCTGCACCGACATTCTAGACTCTGGTTGACTGGGTTTTTTTTGCGGGATTGGGCCGGGGATTTTTCTCATGGAGAAGGTAATCAACTTAATTAGCAAAATATTCACTCATCTCTTATTGCAGTCCGTTCATTGCTGTTAATCAACCGGCGGAAATCACCGTGGAAACATTTTTGTTCTAGCTGATTCGTGGGTGTTCATTCATGTGTCCACAGTGCGAGCACAAATCGGGCAACTGTGGTCATGGCCAGTCGGAAACGAAGTTCTATCTCACCATTCCGGATGACTTCAGGAAGCACTCAATATGTTCAATCTCAACCTACCACGGTCAGCATGGCCTAAATTTTTGAACATATACCGTCTATTGCTACATTATCTATATATTTGCATCAAATCTTTGTTACATTATCTGTTTTTAATTCTACAATTTTGTACTTTGCTTTCATCTATATATATTGATCTGTTCTATCAGTTACTCCATATTTGCATCTTGCTCTGTTACTTCAATATATCTAATTTACGATCTTAATTTTCATTTCAAGCAGTACACCCCTTGCTTTGCAAAACAAGAGTACAAGGAAATCTTGGGCTTTACTTTGCTGATGACTCCCGGGATGTCATATTGACAATGCAGCATGGATTTACAATGACGATTAGCGTAAAACTTGATAAAGATGGTCACTCCTAATTTAATGCGAACCTTTGAAGAAAAATGTCTAAGTGTTATGAACTGAAAGCTGGCAATAAAATTCTAGTGCGTGCATCACAGCCTGGTCTAATTAACATGGATGTTTACATCCCCAAGATCACCAGCGATCAAAGTCTGACCGAGGTTAGTGTCCTTTCAACTTTCTCCATGTTGTCATATTACTATTTAAGCAACCAATTGATCGCTATTTAAGCAACCAATTGTGATATCTCATATTCTGACTCCATTCCTAGGCAGTAACAAATTCTATTTACCAATTTATGCGCACTATATATTCTTCTGCCATGTTATGAATAAATAATACCTTTCCACCTTTTAAGCAGGATATGTTAGATGCATAGTGAACGATCTGTATGTTACTAAGCGTATCAAATTTCACTAGAAGGACTTGAAGCATGTCATAAACTTTGTTGATAATTTGACAGAGATAGCACAGCGTATGAACACTGGATTTTGGATGAGATTAATTATACCTATGGTGCACACACTGAACAAGACCAATTGTCTGCACAAAACGCTGGTAAAAAGTCTTATTTTAATGTTGATGCTCATAAACTATATATATCTTCAATGATATGTTACAATTGTTTTTTATTCTACGTGTCAACAGAAACTGCCCCCTGTAGCAGTTCCTGGATCGATTTCCCGGCATGGTCGAATTACACTTGTTCCTGCTAATAACGCCAAAGTGATTATAAGGTACTGCATTTCCCGCAAAAATGGAACCATTCAAATTAACAAGTTCGCGCTTCTCGTGGCAATGCATCCCTATTGGAAAATTTGAGACACTGTTCTACTCATGCTCTACCAAGGCACAGGAGGGCTCTTCCTTTTCATTGACGAGATGCCGAGTCACCGTGAACAAGCTGCTTCCAGTGGATAGTTGTGGTTGTTGGCCCTCAGCCTCTTAAAATGTGCTAGTTGTTACTATATATGTTAAGTATGTAGATATGGACCATATGGTTGTTGGCCCTTAGCCGCTTAAAATGTGATAGTTGTTACTATGTTAAGTATGTAGATATGGACCATATGGTTGCCAAAACCGTGTTACGAAGATCCTCCTTTTGTCGAATAGTGTAACCACTATATATATGTTACTCAAGTGTTGTTACCCAAGTTCATAAATTTTCATGGAAAGTATTAGTATCGTACAAAGTTCATTGAGTTTAAGCGTGTGCCCGATGTCCAGAAGGCATTTGCATATTAACTGTCCATATTGCAAATTCATGCACATGTTAACATAAGGAAACGTATGTGTAACATACTAATCATCGCACACGAGTACTCGCAGACGCATCATGTCCGATACTCCTAGCCACCGCAAGCAACTAGTTTGCTTTTTTCAAAGTTTTTTGTACACACAGAATCGCACACGAAGTAACTGTATTGATCGTCTGTGTTGTAATTTCTCATCGCAAACAGTTCATCTGAGTCGGCTGTTTGCCATGTATCACACACATCTTGTTTACACGACTCGTTTGTGTTCTTTTGGCTCATCACAAACAGTTCATTCATGTGAACTGTATGCCGCATATCACACACATCTTGTTAAGTTGAACCGTTTCTGTTGTGTTCCCTAATCGAAAACAGTCCGAGTTAACCGTATACCGTATATCGCACACACATTGATATGGTTGCCCGTTTCTGTTGTTCTACCTCATCGCAAACAGTTCGAATGGATTAACCGTGTGTCCAGCATCGCACACACATTGTTATGGCTGCCCATTTCTGTTGTTCTACCTCATCGCAGATAGTTTGAATGGATTAACCGTGTGCCCTGCATCGCACATGCAACTAAAATATGAGCCGTGTTTGATGGCTCCACCATCACAATTGTTTTGCACCTTTTTGACGTTTTTTTACACCCCGATTTGCGATTATTGCATCGCACACAGTTTCGGCAAAGGATCTATGATCATAGTGTCGTGTTAGCAGTATCCTACAGTAGTGCATGGCAAACCTACGAACTATGAAGAAGTCATGATGAGCCCAGATTCTGACAGATGGCTTGAGGCCATGAAATCTAAGAAAGGATCCATGTATGAGAACTAAGTATGGACTTTGGTGGACCTGCCCAATGATCGACAAGCCATTGAGAATAAATGGATCTTCAAGAGGAAGACGTACACTAATGGTAGTGTCAGTATCTACAAAGCTCGACTTGTCGCAAAAAGGTTTTTGACAAGTTCAAGGTGTTGACTACGATGAGATTTTCTCACTCATAGCGATGCTTAAGTCTGTCTGAATCATGTTAGCAATTGCCGCATTTTATGAAATCTGGCAAATGGATGTCAAAACTGCATTCCTCAATGGATTTCTGTAACGCCTCGGATTCGATGCGCCAGGTGTCTTCCAGTTATTCACCGTCGTTTCCATGTCATGTGCTTGCGTGTTGCATTTTGCCATGTCATCTTATGCATTGCATCCTCATGTTTTCAAAACTTGCATCCGGTCCTTTTCCCCATTGTCCGTTTCACGATCCGACACTCTCACACGAGCCCGTTGCCCCTCTCAGGCCTCGTTTCGTGAGTGGCATTAAATGTTCTTGGAATGGGATGCAACTTGGCGAGCGGTGTTGTTTTAGAATAGGTAGACCGCCAGTCAAGTTTCGTGCCATTTGGAGTTTGTTTGATACTCCAACGGTTAACCGGGGAACCGTAAAGGCCTCGTGTGTGTTGCAGCCCAACACCCCTCCAAAGTGGCCCAATAACCCATCCAAACCCCCTCCATCCTCTCGGCCGTTCGATCACGATCGCGTGGCCGAAAACTACACCTCATTTGGACACTCCTACCTCCACCTACCTATAAATAGGTGCCCCCCCCCCCCGAATTTTCGCGCAGATCAAACCCTAACCTAGCCCTCTCCGCCGCCGGACACGTTTCCGGATCGGACCGGACGCGTCCGCCGCCGCGCCCCGCCCAATTGGAGCCTGCCACGTGGCGGCCCCAGCGCCCACATCGCCGCCGCCCCCGGGCCCGCTATGGACCAGCTGCCCATCACTACCGCCGCACCCACGCTTCGCCCCCGCGCCGCCCAGCGCCAGCGCCTCCGCCCGCTTTGCCATGTCGCCGCCGCTTCCCGCCGCCTCGATCGCCGGCCGCCGCCTCCAGCGCCCTCGCCGTCCCTAACGCCGGCGCCAAGGCCCATCATCGCCGCCCGCGGCCCCAACTCCGGCTAGATCCGGGCCGGTGCCGCCCGGATCCGACGCCCCGGCCCCTCCGGTGACGTTTTCCCCCTTCTCCGGAGAAGATCCGGCCAGATCCGCCGTCGCCTCGTTTTCCGTGCCGCGGTCAACCCTAGTCCGCGAGGTGATGAATTCCTCCAAGTCCCTTCTCTGCATTATTCTGGTACCCTATTCATTGCATCATAACTCCGTGACTGTAGCTCTGTTTTGTGCGTGCTATATATCGAAATGTTCATTATGATGTGGTCTTCATTTTGTTCCATTTGACCTGCTTGTTTGAGTCCATCTTGATGCCAAAATCTCTGATGCAAGAGTGCTATAAAATGTTAGTTACTGATTCTTATCAGATTATGATGTTTTGTCATTTTTGTTGCATTTGATGTGTGCATCATATGAGCATGAGCTCTACATGGGTTTTGGGCTATGCCATGCCATCTTTACAGGGGTGCTTGCCATGTATTTTTGTGGTCAGTGTGGTGACCAGCACAAGCTTGCAAACTAGGCTTCGTGATGTTGCTGATTTCAGGGACTTAGAATTTCACTGTCATTTTCCTGCTGTTATTTTTATGTCATGTATTCATGTTGCTACAGTGAGGTCCATGCCTATTTTGAGTTTGTTCAGTAAGTATGTTTTGGACATATGGATGTGCTCTATCCATCCTTGATCCTGTTTGCAATTATGGAGTGCTCTAGCATGTCTCAATCTTTCTCTAGTTTTGTTATAAAATGTTCTTGGCAGATTGTTTACATGTTAATCAATTTTGCCAAGGTTGTTGTAGTTGATCCTTGCATGCTATGAGCCTGTTCTTCCCATGGTTAGTTTCATGAACATGTCTTCTTGCTGATGCTATGTTTATCTTGTCATGCAATGCCTTGTGATGAATGAATCGAGCTCGCAAAGATGCCTTCATAATTCTGTTAATGCCATGCTCTGTTTTCTGCCAAGTCTGAATCTGTTAACGAAACTTGCTATGTTTACATGGGTGCCAACTTATCTTCCGATCCTTTTTGGCTCATGGTAGTAAGGGATTTTTGTTCTATGCAATTAGTAGATTCATGCCATGCCTTTGGTTTCCATGATAAGTTCTTTTAGTATGTTGTTTGATAGCTCTAAACTTTGTAACCTGATGTTATTTCTGTCTTGTCCAGTGAATTTCTGCTAAGTTTGTGAACCTGTTATTATTTGCAATCTTGCCATGTCCTTTTGAGCATGTTCTAGTGATTTCTGGAGATAGCTCACTGTTCATGTTTTCTCATGCTTTACCTTTACATCATGTCCATGCCTTTTCTTTTCATATTTAGGTGCTGTAGCATGTTTTTTTTATGCTTGCAAGTTGCCTAGTAGCTGTTTTGGACAGCTTGTCCTTTGAACTTGTTTCATGTGTATGTGTTGAACCGTTGCTCCGTTTTGAGTGTGCTTTATATGAAACTTGCTTAGTTTTGCATGTAGCTTCATGTTACCTTGTTTCATCCATGTTTTGAGTATGTTTGCTTGATGTTTGAATGCATTTTGCATCAATGCCATGTTTAGCTTGTTTTGCTCATATCTTCTAGGCCGTAGCTCCAAATTAAATGAACCTTATATGTAACTTGACTAGAATTTCGTGTAGATCATCATGGTGCATCTTAACTTGCTGTTTAACAACTTGAAATTAAGGTTTATTCAGATCTGGACCAATTTCGAAATTTGCATATGGGGACTTACCGGAATTGTTATATGTTGTTTCCGGCCTCATTTAAAATTGCTTTGATGTGTTGTTCTTGTATGCATCATCTCTTGCCATGAGTAGCTTAATGTAGCCTTGCCATGCATCATACTTGGTTGAGCATCATGCCTTGTTCATGTGTGGTGTGTTTACCATGTTGTGTGTTTCTTCTCGATAGTTCCCGTTTCGTTGCGATCGTGAGGATTCGTTCGTCTACGCTTGGTTCGTCTTCGTGGCTTCATCTTCTTCATGGACTCGTTCTTCTTCCTAGCGGGATTTTCAGGCAAGATGACCGTCACCTTGGATCTCATTACTATCATTGCTATGCTAGTTGCTTCGTTCTATCGCTATGCCGCGTTACCTACCACTTGCTTATCAAGCCTCCCAAACTGCCATGAACCTCTAACCTTTGTCACCCTTCCTAGCAAACCGTTGTTTGGCTATGTTACCACTTTTGCTCAGCCCCTCTTATAGCATTGCTAGTTGCGGGTGAAGATGAAGATTGCTCCATGTTGGATTATGTTTATGTTGGGATATCACAATATCTCTTATTTTATTAATGCATCTATATACTTAGTAAAGGGTGGAAGACTCGGCCTTATGCCTGGTGTTTTGTTCCACTCTTGCCGCCCTAGTTTCCGTCATATCAGTATTATGTTCCCAGATTTTGCGTCCCTAACGCGGTTGGGTGTTATGGGAACCCCCTCGACAGTTCGCTTTGAATAAAACTCCTCCAGCAAGGCCCAACCTTGGTTTTACCATTTGCCTCATCACCACCTACTTTTCCCTTCGGAGTCGCTCTCTCGAGAGTCATCTTTATTTTAACCCCCTCCCCCCCCCCCCCGGGCCAATGCTTATCTAAGCGTTGGTTCGAACTAGAGTCCTTTGCAGCGCCACCTCTGGGAAACTTGAGGGCTGGATTTAGTTGTACGGAGTACTCATCGGGTGTTGCCCTGAGAACGAGATATGTGCAGCTCCTATCGGGATGTCGGCGCATCGGGCGGTCTTGCTGGTCTTGTTTTACCATTGTCGAAATGTCTTGTAACCGGGATTCCGGGACTGGTCGGGTCTTCCCGGGAGAAGGAATATCCTTCGTTGATCGTGAGAGCTTATAATGGGCTAAGTTGGGACACCCCTGCAGGGTTTGAACTTTTGAAAGCCGTGCCCGCGGTTATGTGGCAGATGGGAATTTGTTGATATCCGGTTGTAGTAAACTTGAAGTAAACTCTTCTAAAATACACCAACTGCGTGCGTAACCATGATTGTCTCGTTTCGGGGTTGTTCGAGAGGAGAACATGGTTTTGGGTTATGTTTGACGTAAGTAGGAGTTCAGGATCACTTCTTGATCATTACTAGTTGACGTTCGCTTGTTCAGCTCCTCTTCTCGCTCTTGTTTCGTAAGTTAGCCACCATACATGCTTAGTCGCTGCTGCAACCTCATCACTTTACCCCTTCCTTACCCATTAAGCTTTGCTAGTCTTGATACCCATTGTGATGGGATTGCTGAGTCCTCGTGGCTCACAGATTACTACAACACCAGTTGCAGGTACAGGTTTTGCGATGATCATGACGCGAGAGCGATGTTTACTTGTTTTGGAGTTCTTCTTCTTCTGCCTCTTCGATCAGGGGATAGGTTCCAGGTCGGCAGCCTGGGCTAGCAGGGTGGATGTCGTTTGAGTTTCTGTTTATGTTTCATCTGTAGTCGGATGTTGTTCTCATGTATATTGATGTATTCTTGCGGCATTTGTATGCCTTGTATGTATCCCCATCTATTATGTAATGTTGATGTAATGATATCCACCTTGCAAAAGCGTCTTCAAGATGCGCTTCTATCCTTGGTGGGACCTTCGAGTTCCTTTAGGATAGGGTCGCATCTTGGGCGTGACAATTTCTCACAGAAGAGTTGTATATGATGCAACCAAAAGGTTTTGTCGATCCTAAAGGTGCTAACAAAGTGTGCAAACTCCGGCGATCCATCTATGGACTGGTGCAAGCATCTCAGAGTTGGAATATATGCTTTGATAAGGTGATCAAAGCATATGGTTTTTTACAGACTTATGGTGAAGCCTGTATTTACAAGAAAGTGAGTGGGAGCTTTGTAGCATTTCTGATATTATATGTGGATGACATATTGCTGATTGGAAATGATATAGTATTTCTGGATAGCATAAAAGGATATTTGAATAATAATTTTTCAACGAAAGACCTTGGTGAAGCTACTTACATATTGGGCATCAAGATCTATAGAGATAGATCAAGACGCTTGATAAGACTTTCAATAAGTACATACCTTGACAAGATTTTTGAAGGAGTTCAAAATAGATCAGTCAAAGAAGAAGTTCTTGACTATATTTTAAGGTGTGTAGTTGAGTAAAGACTCAAAACCCGACCACGGCAGAAGATAAAGAGAGAATGAAAGTCATTTCCTATGCCTCAGCCATAGGTTGCCATGCTATGTACCAAACCTGTTGTGTACCTTGCCATGAGTTTGGCAAGGGGGTACAATAGTGATCGAGGACTAGTTCACTGGACATCGGTCAAAATTACCCTTAGTTACTGTCAGGGATATACCCCGCGGTATGACCCGGCCGGAGTTGTAAACCGGCTGGGACTTGGTAAACCGGCGGACAGTTAAGACAGATGGCTATGACAGACGGTAAACCGACAGGTGGTAAACCGACAGGAGTTAACTCAGACCATGTTAAACCGGCGGACAATGTTAAACCGGCGGACAATGTTAAACCGGCGGACAATGTTAAACCGGCAGACAATGTTAAATCGGCAGACAATGTTAAACCGGCAAACAGTGATAACTGGGTTGCCAGGGGTTATGAAGCCCAAGACGTTATGAAGCCCATGAAGATAAGTTAGAATAGTTAAGTCTTAAGTCCGAGTTGGACTCTACATGTGACCCACCTCGGGGTAGGGCTCCCCAAAGAGGGACAAGCTACAAGCAAGAAGAAACAATCTCTAGGGCTAAACACAACTAGGAGAGCCGGTTTACGGCGACTCCCCGATGATCAAATGAGACCTAGCATCAAACAACATGTAGGGTTGTTACCGGATGATGTTTCCGGGGCCCGAAGCTGTCTAAATTCCTATCTTGTGTTGCGTCTCTGATTCCGCTCAACCCCTCTCAAGCTACCACATAGATGCGTTGGCCTCGCGACTAAGTCCTCACCCTAGGACATCTGCCGTGACAATTCCACGATAGTTGGCGCCCACCGTGGGGACTGCGCACAGTGGTGTTGAATTCTTGAAGGGATCTTTCTCAGGGATCAAGAAACTCGCAATTGAATCATATGAAAAAGAATCGGCCCGGAACGACCACGTGACCCGCTGGGCGACCACGGACAGAGCCAGCAAATTTATCGTGGGATAATCAGAATTATGGTTAAAAAAATTTGGGAGCCTGCAGATAGAGGTTTGTAGAGTTTTTAGGGTTAGTGTGCGGCGCCTCACGCGTTGTACAGCGACTCGTAGACCGGACCAGAATCTGATTCGACGTCACCAGTATCCGGGTCAGATTGCTGATCTTTTTGCGTCCACGTCCACATCAGTACGGATGAAGGCTGGTGATGACTGTTTAATCTAGCTGCAGAAATCCAAGGAATCAAATAGTACTTGCACTAAACGATCTGCAATCTGCTAGCCGTGTTCATCGGGACCTGGTCATAGAAGGAAAAGTCAAAACAACCACGACCCGGAGAAGGACGGGGACTCAAAGTAATCAATCGTCGTGGTTTCCGCCTCCACTACAGCTGCAACAGCGCCCCGTGCCGCCCGGTTTGCCTTGGCCGTTGACCCGCCGACAGCACCGCTTCACCTCGTCGGTGTCACCTTCGAGCCACCACTACATGGCCGCAGCCGCGCCTCAAGTCGGCTCCGCCTCAACTCGCCGGGGCCGGTTTGTGCCCACTGCGCCCAGCGCTCCTCACACCTCCGCCTCCGTTTAGTTGCTGCGCCGGGTCGTCCCTGCTCTCCAAGATACCTGGTGCCCTATGACGTGCCCCTGCAGTTTTTCTTCTCTCTATGGAATTCATGGCAAAAGAAGGCCCTTCTTGTTGGAAGCCGGAGAAGTCAAAGGAGCCAGCTGTTAAAAAAAACATGATTTGCCTTACGTGAACATACAGAATTTCAATGCTTGATCGGATTGACAAGTCAACGGCAAGCTTCGACGAGGCCACGGACTAGGTTCGGCTTCGTTTTTCATCTCTGAACCGCCATCACCGGGTGCGTATCTGACGGCCGCCCGTCCGCGTACCGGCGCCTCTCCAACTTGCTGCCGGTTCAACACGCGACCTTCAGATTCAGCTGCGCCTGGCCGCCTTTGCCTCCCGCTGCCGACAAGTCGCCAGCCCCAGCAGCCACCCCCTTTACCTTGACTGATGTCCGCCGCCGGGTTGAGCCAGTTCTGCCACCACAAATCGCCGCCACCAAGTTGATTCGCCGGCGCGTTGAGCCGCCTCAGCCACGCGGCCTCGCCTCGTTTCCAAACCACCGCGAGCTACTTCCGCACAGATCAAGTAGACTCCGCGTGGACCGAGCCGCCGTGCATCGCCCTGCATCCGCCTCCGTCCCGAACAACAAGTGACTACCTCAGCTGCGGTTGAGCCACCCGCGTCGACGGGGTACACCTCGCCGCCGACTTCTGTCGTCCAAGGTGAGCCGGATAGGACCCAGGCATGGACGCGGACTCGGCTTCCATCGCCCTTGCACTGCCCTTGGGCCGCCGTCGCCTCGACGAACCGCCGCCGTGGCCAAGTCAATCGCTAGTCGTCTCTGCCTCAAACGCCTGTGAGCCACGACCCGGACAGAGACGCCTCTACACCGCGTCTTCGCACCGGTTCTGCATCCGGGCCAGGAGGGAGACCCGGATTTCCTCCTAAAAATCGCCCTGTTAAACGACCTAGCCTCTGCTTCCCGACCGAGTTGCCCGCAGCAAGTAAAACCGCCGACGAGCTGCCTCTATGGCGGATCAACGCCAAGCCACGCTTGGCCTCGCTCCAAACCGCCACCGGGCCTCAATGTTGCGACTGCGACTCCGCCTCCGCTGGTGAACCGGCCTAAAACTACAGGGTCACCGCCCCCGTCGCCATGCTTTGAACCGCCCTTGCTGTATCCGCGGGTGCATACTGAGTCGGCCTACTGATTTTCGAGTTTCGACACCGCCGCCGTTACGATAGAGCTGATGTTGAGTCTCCTCCGCCTCACTGCCGGAGCAAGCGGGTCGCGCTGGGGTCTTCTACTGCCGGCCACACTTCTTCAAACCGTCGCTGCCACTGGAAACCAGTCCTTCATTGGCTCTCTTTGCTGACCCGCCAAGTATGTCATCTCTGTCATGGCAGAATTCGAGCCACCGCTGGGCTCGTTACCCCCGCTTGGCCCTGCCGTGGCCGCACCAGCGAGCCGCCTCCATCACTGGCGTTGCCTCAATCCGCCATCCGGTTCTCGAGGTATTCTAGAGAGTTGCCGCCGCCATGGTCACCGGAGCGCATCCCCGAGCCGTCGCTGCCGCGATCCAACCCGGCCCCGCTTCAAAGCTGTTGCCGCCGATTCACCGTTCGACCCGTCTCCGAGCCACCCGAGCTGGTCAAACCGCCCGGATTTTTGAATCTCGCCTCCTCCGTGGCTACGCTGAACCGCCGCGGTCAGGTCACCTCCGCCCGAGCCAGTCTTAACTCGCGAGCTGCTACCGCGGCTGTGCTCAGCATCTGCTTCCTCTACGAACGTTGGAGCCAACACTTCGAGTCGTCGTATTTGTCGCCACAACGCATCAGACCGACCATGTCGTCGGCTTGTTTCGCCCCCTCCGCAACCTCGACACCATGCTCGGATGTGCCGCTTGCACGTTCCTGTCTCCTAAGCTGCCTGCGCCTCTTCCGCCGGGTTGGCTTCCGGTTCACCGCGTCAGCGCTGCCCCTGCTATTGGCTTCTATTTCAAAATCGCTACTGCTCACCGCCATCAAAGCTGCCACTGCACCTCTCCCTGTTGGGCGTCGCCTCCGTTCTGAGCCGCCATGGCCTCGCGACCGTCGCCGCTAGAAACCCCTCTGTTACGAATCGCCGATGATCTTCTGTTATGGCCGCACTCTACTTTCGCTACTGTAACCCGCGGTTCAGCGTCACATCGCCGTTGCTGCGTTTGCCGAGTCATCGGCCATGCAGTGGCTTGCCTGGCCCCGTGGACAATTGCTAGTACTGTTGCATGGCACAACTCCCAGCGTCTGATGAAAAATTGCTTTCGTTGGAAGTCAAGTGATTGCCAAAGGTGCAAACAGAGTACATGCATATTCTTGGAGTAGTACAATGCTACGACCAGTTTATCATCACGTTAAGACAAGAGAAGACCACGTGGAGTGCTGAAAAAAATCATGGAAGCAGTATAATTCAGATCAATTGAAAACCGACGACGGACATGACTGGGCGACGTCCCAGGAAAAGATCAGGTGCTATCCGCCTTATTTATCTTTTCAATATACTTTAAGTTCCTCCGGGAACAATTGTCCTCCCTTTAATATTTTTTTTGTTCCATGATCATGGTAGAGACGCAAGATCATCTGTCATCAAAATATCAGGACAATTATTCACCGTCGAAGTGGAGTTATATCGCGGATATGGAGTGCATACCATCATCATGTTGCACTAACATTTATCCGTGCTGCCGTGCTCAACGGAAGTGCTTACGCTGCCGCCCTTGCGGTCTGGTCTACATCAACACACTGGGCCGCACCTGTCTGCATGAGCTGTTTATTGAGTATGAGCAAGTCACTGCTTGGGTAGCCCGGTTTTCTTCCAACAAATTGGAGGCAAATTATCTTCAATCGCCGTCTGCGCTGGATGGCTCAATGGACATGCGCACAAGTCGTCGACACTACAGTTTGGTTAAAACTTGAAACAACCAGTTGGAAGGAGCCATTGGCCGAGTTGCTGACACGGCTCATACGGGATCATTTATTTCCCGCCGCAGTCACCTCAACCTTCTGTGGATTCACATCGCGTTATCAACACCGATGATATATACCATCTGTTGTGGTCAAGTACAGAGAATCTCAAGGCAACTCCTTAAGTCATCTTAAGACTCGGGGGCTACGATGACATGACTCAGCAAATCTTGCCGGTTTCAGAAAATTTAAGAACCCCAGGACGATGGAGGGAAAGATAACCCGGTCTCGGAGGCTACTGTTATATTGATGAAAATTTAAAGGCCGTCAGAAAATTTCCGGCTTAGAAAGTATATGACAGTTACAAAATCCCGACTCAATAAAGAAGTTCCGGGTCATCAGAAAGAATTCCGGTTTAAAATCCGGCTCAAGGGAAGTCAGTCTCACTGAAGCTCTCGATATCCGGTTTACGACCCGGTTCAAGGGAAAGATGTCTCCCACAAAGTTCTGAAGCGCTCAAATCCGGTTTAACAATGTCTGGTTCAAAAGGGAATTAACTTCTCGCAAGTTCGAGTTTAAAGGCCGTCAAAAAATTTCCGGCTGAAAATGAAGATTCCGGTTTAAAATCCGGTTCAAGGTAAAGATGTCTCCCACAAAGCTTTGAAGCTCTCAATATCCTGTTGAAAATCCCGGTTCAAGAAGAACTTATCTCTTGCAAAAAGCTAAAAGTTGCCAAAGAGGACCTGCTGCCATGATGCGCGGTTCAAACATGGGTATCATGCCTTATTGGCTTATCATATTATTGATCACTTGGGGGCTTGGTCATGTCTGAACCATAGTCACACCTCTTGATCGGCGCAATGCCACAGTATCACTTGGGGGCTTTGGTCATGTCCGAACCATAGCAACACCATTTGGTAGGCGAAAAGCCACAACATCACTTGGGGACTTGGTCATGTCTGAACCATAGTCAGGCCTCTTGATCGGCCTAGTGCCACAGCATCACTTGGGGGCTTTGGTCGAAACCGAACCATCGCTACACCTCTTGATCGGCATAATGCCAACGCATCATTTGGGGACCTGGCTGACTTGAACCATAGCTACGCCTTTTTGGGGGCATGGTCTTGTCCGACCATGGTAATGCCACTTGATCGGCTCAAAGCCTCATTTGCAATGGTTTTATCTTTGCCTTTGCTTCTGTTTTTCTTTTGATAAAATATTTTTTCTGTTGCGTTTTTCAACCAACATTATTAAATCTGGTTCAACTGTCAGTTACAGATTGACGGAACATGATTAAATCATAATCCGGAGACTGTCAGCCCGGTCTGGTTTCGACTATAAGTCACCAGTATATATCTGGATTGCTCTATTGGAATCATGCGCTCATAAATCATTGGATTATATTATTCAAATCTTCAAATAGCCAACATGGCTGGATTTTATTATGGTTATCAGTAACCAGTATTATGATTAAGGTTTTCAAAGTCGCTTTAGCGCAATGGCTATTATATTATCAATGGATATGATTTATTTTACAGTTGAAGGAATAGTCCCAAGTTGCTGCAGGCTTACAACCCGGCACTTGGGGGCTACATTATTCAACTGAAGATTATATCAAATATGCAAGTCTCATGCTGCTGCAAGCATGCACCATGACACTTGGGGGCTAATGCAAAGTCATTTTTATTAGTCTTATTGAAGACCCGACTCATCACATCATAATGAGCCGGCCTTTGGGGGCTACCAATTGCTCCTGTCAACAATTCAAGTCACTGTTCATTATTTGCATAAATGACCCCTGGGGGCAACACTGGTTGAAGTTTTTATGAGCATCAGGAAATTATAAGTCCCAGGTTGCTGCAAGCATGACAACCCGACACTTGGGGGCTACATATGTGGAATACTCAGTTCTGACTAGTGATTGAGATGAACAACCTGGTTTTCTTCAAGCTTGTGACATTCATATTGAAGCAAGTCTTAAAGCAGTTATTACGCTCCCTTCTTAAGACTTGGGGGCTACAAGTGATATGCATACAAAGGAGGTATATTTTCAAGCTTGATGTTAACAAACAGTTATGATTCGGTGCCATCAATATTTGTAAACCGGCAAAGTTCTACATTCTTAAACCGGCTGAAGATCAGATGAGTATTTCAAAGACCAATATTTTTGTTAAGCATTGGGAGCTGAGTCAAAGGAGTTATTCTTCACAATATTTCTCTGTAACAAACCAATGTCAGCAAATTGAGTATGAAGCTAGCCTATTGACCCGAATTTTCTGGAAGGAAATGACAAGGATTTAAAGAGGATCAGGATAAGTTTAACATGGATAAATCCAAATTAAACTGGGGGCTAATGTCGGGGATATACCCCGCGGTATGACCCAGCCGAAGTTGTAAACCGGCTGGGACTTGGTAAACCGGCGGATGTTAAACCGGCGGACAGTTAAGACAGATGGCTACGACAGACGGTAAACCGGCAGGTGGTAAACCGACAGGAGTTAAGTCATACCATGTTAAACCGGCGGACAATGTTAAACTGGCGGACAATGTTAAACCGGCAGACAATGTTAAACCGGCAGGCAATGTTAAACCGGCAAACAGCAATAACTAGGTTGCCAGGGGTTATGAAGCCCAAGACGTTATGAAGCCCATGAAGATAAGTTAGAATAGTTAAGTCTTAAGTCCGAGTTGGACTCTACATGTAACCCACCTCTTCAACATATATAAGGAGGGGTAGGGCTCCCCAAAGAGGGACAAGCTACAAGCAAGAAGAAACAATCTCTAGGGCTAGACACAACTAGGAGAGCCGGTTTACGGCGACTCCTTGATGATCAAATGAGACCTAGCCTCAAACAGCATGTAGGGTTGTTACCGGATGATGTTTCCCGGGGCCCGAAGCTGTCTAAATTCCTGTCTTGTGTTGCGTCTCTGATTCCGCTCAACCCCTCTCAAGCTACCACATAGATGCGTTGGCCTCGCGACTAAGTCCTCACCCTAGGACATCTGCCGTGACAATTCCACGACAATTACCTTAAAGAGGACGAAGGAAATGTTTGTCGGTTGTGTAGGTGATAAAGAGTTCGTCGTAAAGAGTTACGTCGATGCAAGCTTTGACACTGATCTAGATGACTCTAAGTCTCAATCTAGATACATATTGAACGTAGGAGCAATTAGCTAGAGTAGCTCCATGCAGAGCATTGTAGACATAGAATTTGCAAAATAGATAAGGATCTGAATGTGCCAGACCTGTTGACTAAACTTCTCTAACAAGCAAAACATGATCACACCTTAGTACTCTTTGGGTGTTAATCACATAGCGATGTGAATTGGATTATTGACTCTAGTAAACCCTTTGGGTGTTGGTCACATGGCGATGTGAACTATGGGTGTTAATCACATAAAGATGTGAACTATTGGTGTTAAATCACATGGCAATGTGAACTAGATTATTGACTCTAGTGCAAGTGGGAGACTGAAGGAAATATGCCCTAAAGACAATAATAAAGTTGTTATTTTATATTTCCTTATATCATGATAAATGTTTATTATGCATGCTAATTGTGTTAACCGGGAACTTGATACATTTGTGGATACATAGACAAAACACCGTGTCCCTAGTAAGCCTCTACTAGACTAGCTCGTTAATCAAAGATGGTTAAGTTTCCTAACCATAGACATGTGTTGTCATTTGATGAAAGGGATCACATCATTAGGAGAATGATGTGATGGACGACCCATCCGTTAGCTTAGCATATTGATCATTCAGTTTTATTGCTATTGCTTTCTTCATGTCAAATACATATTCCTTCGACTATGAGATTATGCAACTCCTGGATACCTGAGGAATACCTTATGTGCTATCAAACGTCACAATGTAACTGGGTGATTATAAAGATGCTCTACAGGTATCTCCGAAGGTGTTTGTTGGGTTGGCATAGATCGAGATTAGGATTTGTCACTCCGAGTATCGGAGAGGTGTCTCTGGGCCCTCTCGGTAATGCACATCATAAGAAGCCTTGCAAGAAAAGTGACTAATGAGTTAGTTACAAATATGATGTATTACATAACGAGTAAAGAGACTTGCCGGTAATGAGATTGAACTAGGTATGTGGATATCACGATTGAATCTCGGGCAAGTAACATACTGATGGACAAAGGGAATAACATATGTTGTCATAACATTCAACCGATAAAGATCTTCATAGAACATGTAGGAGACAATATGGGCATCCAGGTTACGCTATTGGTTATTGACCGGAGAGGTGTCTCGGTCATGTCTACATAGTTCCCAAACCCGTAGGGTCCGCATGCTTAACGTTCGATGACGATATAGTATTATATGAGTTATGTGATTTGGTCACCTAATGTTGTTCGGAGTCCTGGATGAGATCACAGACATGACGAGGAGTCTCGAAATGGTCAAGAGGTAAAGATTGATATATAGGACTATGGTATTCGGACATCGAAAGTGTTCTGGAGGGTACTGGGTACTTATCGGGTCACCGAAAAGGATTTTCGGGCACCCCCGGCAAAGATATGGGCCTTATGGGTCAAGTGAGGGAACACACCAGCCCCGGTGCGCCCCTATAGAGCCTAGCCCTATGAGGAGGAGAGGGAAAGAGGGGAGGGCAAGGAAAGTGTGGATTAGGATTCCTACTTCCTTCCCTCTCCCCCCTCTTTCCTTCCACCTCGGTTATAGATGGCAGGGGGCGCGCGGCTTGGGAGGGACTCCAAGTAGGATTCCTCCTACTTGGGCACCTACTATGGCTGCTCCTCCCTCCCTCCCACCTATATATATGAGGAGGGGGGCACCTAACACACAACAGACAGTTTCCTAGCCGTGTGCGGCGCCCCCTCCATAGTTTACACCCTCAGTCATATCTTCGTAGTGCTTAGGCGAAGCCCTGCGAGGATCACATCACCATCACCGTCACCACGCCGTCGTGCTGACGGAACTCATCTACTACCTCGACGTCTTGCTGGATCAAGAAGGCGAGGGACGTCACCGAGCTGAACGTGTGCAGGACTCGGAGGTGCCGTGCGTTCGGTACTTGATCGGTCGGAGCTAGAAGAAGTTCGACTACATAAACCATGTTGTCAAACGCTTCCACTTACGGTCTACAAGGGTACGTAGACACACTCTTCCCCTCGTTGCTATGCATCTCCATGGATAGATCATTGCGTATGCATAGAAAAGTTTTGTTTTCCATGCAACGTTTCCCAACAGAGCAACCATGTAGTATTCAACATTCTCATAGATCTTATCTGTTAAAATTAGTTTGCAAGCATGATGCGTCTTGTTTTTCTTTTCTCCATATTAAAATGAACTTGCTATGTTCTCTGCTACAAATGTAAACCATGTTAATCTGAAGTTGTGCTTCCATGGCAGGTTTATGTGTTTGACACCAAAATCAGTTGTTGCACCTAATGTGTTTATTGCGGATTCTGCAGCCTTTTCTTGATCTGATGATATAACCTATATATGCCAGGTATATGCAAAAGAGCTTGACGAACGCAAGTTTTTTTTTGCATTTTTTCTTACATAACAAATATCATGCCACTTAAGGAAAATGAACATAACATGAAAGTTAAGAATCCTCCATCACTCACATTCATTTATTAAAATAGTGCGTCATATTTAGACCAGTCAAGTACTATGAACCTAAAATTTCATGGGTGTGCATAACTGATCCAAGAAAAAACACTCACCGATCATTATCTTTGCATCTCCTGCAGCATGCTTCCTCAGTCCATCCAACCCGCCATCGGCCTCCTACCAATACCCATTGTCTCACTAGTAAACTGTAAGCAAGAAATGAAATTGACCAACAGTTGATACTGGTATCAACAAGAAACGAAACCGCAAAGCCGAAAGAGAATTGAACCAAGTGATCCTAACCAGCACAACTCTCATCTCATATGATTTCTCATCTTCCATGTCGGTTCTACAGAATAAAATTGTCCAATGAATGATTATGGAAATCAGTCTTAGTTGCACGCCCAAAGAAATTTAGTATATGAGCTTAGCATGGCACTGGATTTTCCTGCTTACACAATTATGAGAGTGAACCAATCTAGCAAAGAAGCTAAATTTCATCTCAAAGTAGTACTACTGCACCCCTATAGAATCGAATTCATGGACATCAAACAAAATGATCCCTACAGAAATACATGAGTAGGAAACCTAGAAAGAGGCCGGTTGGAGTTGCCCTCGAACTACCGCAGATTCCCTGTACGCCTCCATATGCCATAGTTGCTTCATTTGGAACTTGCTGCTGCCCATAACTATTATCCTAGATCCCTAATTCCTGGAGTAACTGATTAAACACCCGTCATGAGGAAGTGGCATCATCAAGAAAGGTACATACGTGAAAACATTAATACCCCTAAATCCAAGCTTCAATCCAGCACCGAAATCATCGTTGCTAGTCTACTCATGTCCGAGCGCCATCAACACATTACACATCTTCCAAGTCACGCCCATGCTATCGTCCCCATACAGGAGCGCGCCGTAACCCTAGTGTCGCCTCCTTCCATGTCGTGCTATGTTGTACCTCAACAATGCCATCCTCATCCACGGGCACCAACACCATGTCTGGCCCGCCTTCGACCCGTGGTGGAGAGAGGACATATGCAGTCGGGGAGTAGCAACAGAGAAGAGACAAGGTGGTGTAGCAGGGGTAGGAGATCTGTGGGGATGGCTACGCGCGAAGTTGTGCGGAGAAGGGTGCGATCGGATTTGTTAGGGCGGCGGCCGAGAACCCTAGTGTGCAGGGGCACGCGGATGAAGAATTGAGGAGAGGGGCAGAGATCGGGAGGGTGGGGTCTGAGAGGGGTTACTACAATGAAAGTAAAAAAAAATCCAAGCACATACATGTGGGGCCATGACACAGACCACAGCCTGGATTCACCACAAGGCTCACTTTAAAGGGAGCTTAGAGTTTTAAGAGATTCGAGAGAGAAAAAGAATTTTTAGAGCAACTCCAATGGGGCGACCCATTTTGTCCGCCCATGTCCGTTTTGGTCTGCTCGGACAAAAACGACTGCCCAGCGCAGAGACCCATTTCCAAAAGGCGTCCGCTTTTTGTCCCCACGGACCCATTTGCGGCCCAAATTTGAGTCACATTTGGGTCCGAGGTGGACACAAAGTGGACGTTTTCTGCGTCCCTCTTGTTTGCCTCTGTCCTCTGCCAGTCCCGCGTGGCCCACCTGCCATCCACTCGCATAATATTTTTTTAATGTTTGCTGAAACTGAATAGAGGGATGGGATGGAGGACGCGACGGCGACGCCGGCGACGGAGCTCGACGGGCTGCTTGCCATGGCGAGGAGGCTGGAGGCGCGGGTGGGTACCAACCAGGGCGTTCCGGTGCGTTGCGCTGGCGGCGTCCATCGACCTGGGGCCGCTCGAGCAGGTGCAGCGCACGACGGCCGACCCGCTGCTCTTCAACGTCTGTGTACCTTGGTGCCAGCTTAACGGGAGCTACGGCTACGCGACAGCGGTAAGCTACGGCTACGCGGCGGCGGGCAGCGGCCTCGGAGTTGACATGGAGCTCGAAGGTCAACTCGTTCGATGCTGGCCAGACACACGTCAGACGTTCTTGCTCTTCGGTGGTCGTGTGCGTAGTTAGCCGCGTGCGTAGCTAGCTAGTCCGATGGCTGCGTGCGTGCGTAGCTAGCCGGTACGGTGCTTGCCGTGGTCTTTGCTCGCCCTGCTCACGCGGCTCGCCATGGCCCCGCATGCCCCGCTTGCTCTACCACGCAGCAGCTGGAGCCCGGTATGGCTCGGAAGGAGCAGCTCGCCTACTGTACCTGTCGGCCTCCCCGCTCGCGCCCAAGTTGCAGCGTCGTCCGCTCTGGTCCGTCTGTTGTAGCTCACGCGCCTAGCCGCCCAAATGCGGAGCACCGCCTGCCGAGCCGCATCGCCGCGCCCAGCCGCGATGCGCCGCCGTGCTCGCTGCCCGCGCTGCATGCCCAGACGCCTCACCTTGCCGCGCCTGCACTGGCGCCCGCCGTCTTCGCCGCCAGCGCCGCATTCCCAGACGCCTCGCCTCGCCGCGCCCTGCCTGTACGCGCCGCCGTGCTCCCCGCCCGCGTCGCATGCCCAGCCGCCTCGCCTTCCCGTGCCCTGCCTGGACGCACCACCGTGTCACGCCGCTCACCCTGCTTCGTCTCACCGGCGTGGGGTTTGAGCTCGACCGCCGGCCTCGCCTCATGCCCACGCCTGTGCCCGACCTGTGCTCCTGCAGACGTTGGCCTCATCTCCCCGCGCCCAGCCGCTGCTGATACGTCCATTTTGTATCATATTTTCTTACTTTTATTTATAATGTTTTTATCCATAATAATGCTTTTTGGAGTAATTCTAATGCCTTTACTATCATAATTTGCAAGGTACACACCAAGAGAGAGAATTCCGGCAGCTGGAAATCTGGACCTGAAAAAACTATGTCAGACCACCTATTCTACACAACTCCAAATGAGCTGAAACTCCACAAGGATTTTTTATGAAGTATTTAAGAAATACTGGAGCCAATAAACACTAGAGGGGGCCACCAGGTGGGCACAACCCACCTGGGCGCGCCAGGCCCCCCTAGCGCGCCCTGGTGGGTTGTGGCCTCCTCGGCCCACCTTCGGTGCCCATCTTTTGGTATATAAGTCATTTTGACCTAGAAAAAATAAGGAGGAGGCTTTCGGGATGAAGCGCCGCCATCTTGAGGCGGAACTTGGGCAGGAGCACTTTTGCCCTCCTGCGGAGCGATTCTGCAGGGGGAACTTCCCTCCCGGAGGGGGAAATCATCGTCATCATCATCACCAACAACTCTCCCATCTTGGGGAGGGCAATCTCCATCAACATCTTCACCAGCACCATCTCATCTCAAACCCTAGTTCGTCTCTTGTATTCAACCTTGTTACCGGAACTATAGATAGTTGCTAGGGGGTGACTAGTAGTGTTGATTACATCTTGTAGTTGATTATTATATGGTTTATTTGGTGGAATATTATATGTTCAGATCCATTATGCATATTAATACCCCTCTGATCATGAGCATGTTTATTATTTGTGAGTAGTTACTTTTGTTCTTGAGGTCACGGGGGAAATCATGTTGGAAGTAATCATGTGAATTTGATATGTGTTCGATATTTTGATGGTATGTATGTTGTGATTCCCTTAGTGGTGTCATGTGAACGTCGACTACATGACACTTCACCATATTTGGGCCTAAGTGAATGCATTGTGGAGTAGTAAATAGATGGTGGATTGCGAGAGTGACAGAAACTTAAACCCCAGTTTATGCATTATTCTGTAAGGGACCGATTGGATCCTAGAGTTTAATGCCATGGTTATGATTTATTCTTAATACTTTTCTCGTAGTTGCGGGTGCTTGTGGGAGGGTTAATCATAAGTAGGAGGTTTGTTCAAGTAAGAACAACACCTAAGCACCGGTCCACCCACATATCAAACTATCAAAGTAGCGAACACAAATCAAACCAACATGATGAAAGTGACTAGATGAAATTCCCGGTACCCTCAAGAACGCTTTGCTTATTATAAGAGACCGTTTTGGCCCGTCCTTTGCCTCAAGGATTGGGCTACCTTGCTGCATACTTGTTACAATTATCGTTACTTGCTCGTTACAAATTATCTTGCTATCAAACTACTCGCTACTTACAATTTCAGCACTTGCAGACATTACCTTACTGAAAACTACTTGTCATTTCCTTCTGCTCCTCGCTGGGTTCAAAACTCTTACTTATCAAAAAGAGGTACAATTGATCCTCTATACTTGTGGGTCATTTCCTTCTGCTCCTCGATGAGAAGCCTAGTTCTTAACCCCATAGAAGAGAAGAGGTTGACTCAGATCAGAGGGCCATGAGGTATAAGGAGTAAAAAGAGCCTTACGTTCCCTTCCACAATCAATTCCCTTACATAACTAAAGCATTTCTAGACACAACTTCGACCAGTTTGGCTTGGTAATCCTCTGAGCAGTCAGGCTCGATACCAACGCTGTCGGGACCCGATTCCAAGTCACATCGATCTAGCGGTAACACATCATATCACTTTGCGGCCTCACGCACGGTATTCCCAGGTGTCGCCTTACCATGGCACGGGACCGTTTGCGTCTTTTGGCTCACGATATGATAGTGTCGCTAGCATCCATATGACAGAGAACCGGGCCGACATGGCTAGTCGTGAACCCAAAGCGGCACTAACCCATGGGGACAGCATACATGAATCACATCGAGCATGTCCGTCATCAACGTATGAATTCGGGCTGTAGCTTTGGCTAACAGGACTCCGGTATCCCGGCTGTAGCAGGCTAGGCAGGACTCGAACATCACAGCGTGACATTTCCCGAAGGACGGACATAGGAACGAAGTGAAACACATGCCGCCGATCAAGTGTCCAAAGCAGTAGTCTTTGGGCTAGCAGGACTCGGTGAACCGAAATAGTAGCGGACTACTATCGCTCAGAAGCACTAGACTACATTTCCCCATATGAGAGGCTGCCAAGGATAAACAACTAGATTGTCGGATCCCACACATACCAAGCATTTCAAACATACACACAATATGCTCAATATGTGCAAATACAACATGGCATCACAACATAACTCTACGACTCAAATATTTATTCATTAGGCTCCGAGGAGCAAGATATTACAAACATGGGTCTCATGACCCAACACTCAGAGCATACAAGTCAAAGCACAAGCGGAAGCTTAACATGTCTGAGTACAGACATTTATAAAATGAAAAAGGCTGAGAAGCCTAACTATCTACCAGATTCTGCTGAGGGCACAAGATCGTAGCTGAGGTAACAAGCTAAACGTCGAAGTCCAAGCGGAACTACTAGCAAGACTGACGTCTCTCTGCAAAAACATAAAATAGGCAAACGTGAGTACAAACGTACTCAGCAAGACTTACATCAGAACTAACTACATATGCATCATTATCAAAAGGGGGTGGTGGAGTTTGACTGCAGCAAGCCAGCTTTGACTCGGTGGCTATCCTAAATGTTCAAATGAAAGGGAATATTTCCCTGATCATTTTGGTATATATATACCCTATATAAAATATTTATAGTTTAGGTTTTATTTTTGTTTTTGTTTTATTAAAAAAAAATAATAATAAAAGGAAAAGACCCAGGGGCGCCAGCCAGGCCACCCAGGCCCAGCCAGCGCCACCTCACCTCACCCCTCCGCGCCTGGCCCAGCCAAGCCGGCCCACCAGGGCCAGCCCAGCCGAGCGAGCCAGCCCAGCCGACCGCCCGCGCCTCCCCTCGCCCGATCTCCTTAGGATTCGGCCACCCGACCGAACCCTCCCCCTCTCTCTCTCTCTGACCCGTGGCCCCCACCCCGTCGTCTTCCCCCTCGCCCACGCAACGAGCCTCGCCGGAGATCCACCGGATCCCGAAGGATCCGGGATCCCCCGAAGCCCCCGATCCCCTTCCGAAGAGGAGCCGAGGCCCTGGCTATAAAGAGCCAAGCCCCCGCACCCCATTCCCCGAGAGCTCGCAGCACCCCTCACCCTCCGTTCGGCGTCACTGAGCACCGAGCTCACCTCGCCGCCAAAACCCTCGCCGTCGCCGCCTGGTGCACCCGACCTTCCCGACACCACCGAACCTCCCCGAGCTCCCCGCGTCTCCCGACGTCTCGCCAAGCTCGCTGACGCCCCAACGCCCGAGCACTCTCGCCCGCCGCCGCCGTCGCGGAGTCCGTGAGTCCGGCATTTCCTCCCGTCCGATCCCAAACGTGCGGCTCGATTAGAACCCAGAAGGGGTATGTTTTATTTAGAAAACCGCCGCCCGAACGGTTTTTATTTAGTTTAGGTTTTATTTATTAGGCCGGTTCTGTTAGTTAAACCCTAGGCCCGTTTAGACTAAACTACACCTAGTGCACAGTATAGGCCCATTGGGCTTTTTCTTTTTATTTTGATTTTCTGTTTTAGCCGATTTGTTTCAAATTTCAAAAATGTATATCTTTTATTCTGTTTAATATTTTTGAGTGATTCTTTTTTTTGTTGGATTGCAAATTTTATGTAGTTTCTGAAAAACATATATTTAGCTATGTTAAAAATAATTAAAAATGCTTTAATATTGTTTTAGTCAGAATAGCAAATCTGCTATAGTTTTAGTTAAAAAATTATTTTTGCATGATTCTTTTGCCATCACTTTATTTTGATATTGCCAAACCCTAGAAATTAACTTTGGTATTTTAGGGTTAATAAATAATTAATTCTAGGCAGAATCCTATTAATCCTAATTAATTGATTAGTTCTGTTTTCCTAATTAATTAATTAGTAAATTAATTTATTTTTAACTTGTGATTAGTTATTCTAGGTTAGTTTCTGTCATTCCATTAGATGAACTTTTATTTATAATTAATAAAAGTTTTAAATTAATTTTCTTAATAGAAATTGGATTAGGCCTAAAATGAGTTTTATAATAGCTTTTTAATTAATTCTTTTTGCTCCTAGTTGCTTAGTTAATCCTTTTCTGTTAAGTTAACCTAAAACCATGATTAGGTTATATTAAGAAATTTTGTTATATAAAACTATTTTTGTTATTGTTTGGAATAGGGAAAAACTTTGAATTTGATTTCTTTGAGTTTTCCTTTTGATTTGGTTTTGATTGTTTTGTTGTGCTATGTTACTTTTGTTCTCTTGTGTGATCCTCTTGCTTTGTGCTTATTATGTTATTGTTTGTCTTGGTAGAGTTCCTGAGTGCTAAGCTTGCTACTACGACTCTTTAGCTTACGAGGATCATCGGCAAGGCAAGTTTTGATCATGTTATTTCTATACCTATGTTTTGTGCATTAGTAGTTGTCACCACCCCACCATTGCATGCAGTAGTGAAATCTTGAAGTCATTAAACTTGAGTAGTATCATGTGGTAGGATGAACCAATCCCTTGTTACCATGACCCGGGCGTAGTAGTTATTTTGCTATGCTCAGAGCGGATTTGGGATGAGTGAAGTTCATAAGCAAGATGTGAGAGTCAATGATGATGACAACCCATGGACTACAATGATCAAGATGGACTTGGAAAATCACTCTTGGGTGGAGGGCGGTTGACGGGCACCTGGAGCACCAGTGGTGGCGGGATGCATGGAGAAGCGCCATGACATCTCTGGAAAGCTTCACCCAGCCACGAAGAGAAGGATGGATGCCCCATGACCGAAGCTTACTGTGCAGCCGCAAGCCATTATGGGCTCTGGCTGGGTTGACCCTTGTAGTGAAGCTGGCTGGACGGTACTACGAGAAGTAGACGAACGGTAGGATTGGATGGGTACGGCGGTGGCGGAAGAACTCTTTGGAAGACCTGTTTCATTCGTCCGTCTTCAAACACCATGAAGTGCGAAGACTTTAAAGGAGGGAATGATTCTTGCGGGAAAGTCGCAAACCTCTGCAGAGTGTTATAACCTAATCGATTAGCCGTGTCCCGATTACGGACATTTGAGCATCTGGACCTTGGAAGTATTCGGATATCTCAACACTAAAACTAATGGATTAATTTGATGGGTTTATGACTTAATAATAATTTGGGAACGAGATAGTGGTTGGCGGAACCATCTCAATAACTACCAACAATTTGTAGTAATTTGCAAATAAGTCCCTTTGTAGTAGGATAAAATTGGCTTTTCGCAAAATGATGAAACTTAGAGCTCCACAGCCAAAATGCATATAGAGTTAGTAACTTTATTATTGTTATTCTTCATGACTTGCCGACTTATTCCAAAAGCTGACCTACATGGCTGCAACGTATTATGTTGCGTAGATATATTCGATCAGAGTGAGGCTACGCTCCGCGCTTGGCGATTGCCCTTTGAGTCGGATGGACTCGCTTATCTTCGACGCTTCGCAGCATTTTAGTTTATTTCTCATGAGTTGGCCTTGAGCGAATTTATTCCTTGTAATAAAGACTCTATATGAGAATCGATTAATGATATTCAGGTGTGATTGAACTTTGAATTACTTTATCGATGTCTTGTGAGTACCAAAGATGATCTTGGGATGGTATGCATACGTAGATTTGACCGATTTTGGGTCAGTCGCTCACAGAGATGGTATCGAGCACACGTTGACCGTAGGATCGTAACCCCTAGGATCGGAAAGCCATAGCGAGACCATTTACTTTGAACCCTCTTTCATTCTATAATTCTTCCCCGATCTATTCGACTCTTCTCTCCTTTGCAACATTCTAGATGGCCGTCGAGTTCACCCCAGTTTTGCTACGGAGTTCGCCAGCCCGATGAGGCGATGCCCTTTGGAAGAAAGCTGGTCCAGATGGTGAAGCTGATGAAGATTGCTCGCCCTCGATCACTGGAAACCCACTAATGCACTTCCAACGGACACCGCTTCTGAGATTGAGGTGCATATCCTGTGGAGGACCTTTGGAGGACGCACGGAGCCTATCAACTTTGAGTTCACCGAGTTCAACTGGATCATCGGAAGGGACGTGGCGATCTACCGAGCACTTGGACATCTCCGAGAGGAGTACAGGACCGAGCTCGATCACTCAGACCTCGCCATGGTTTCTCGCAGGGCAAGGAATGGAGATATCATCCGTACCATCGAGGACGATTCCACTCTCTCCTACATCCAGGACTTGGAGTGTCTTCTCAGGACACGGGAGATTCAGGCTCGCCGTAACTCCAAGACACACCGGAAGCTTTTGTTCCGCGAACTGGAGCTGGAGGAGAAGGCACGCGCAGATTTCCTTGGCCATGAGGAAGAAATCACGGACTTCATGGAGATAGTCGACGACCTGAAGATGAAGCTTGCCGCGATTGAGGAAAAGATGGACTTGGGAGAGGATCTTTACCCGAGTGGAGATGAAGCACCCCTCGTGAGCAATGATCAGGACTTTGAAGGGAGTACCACTGAAGGAAACCCCAAGAGGAGGCGCCACTGATGAAGACTTTTAGTCGACCACCATGTCATCTTTTATTCCTTTTTCGTCGATCAGTTAGGCCGATGTTTTCCTTCGATTAGTCATGAGCTTTTGTAATCGAGTTTGAACCATGTTTGAGTGGAATGAATAAATGTTTGGTGTGTTATGATTGTGCATTCATATGGGTAGTGTTATTCTCATAGACCATTGTTCTATTCTAATCTTCTCACCCACTCCAAAAACACAGATGCCTCAGGGCGTGACCTTTGGTTTCCGCGCGGAGCTCACCCAGCTGCTCCAAAGCAGAGAATGCATTGATGCAGCTCCGATTCGAATCGAACAACCCGCCAACAATCCACCACCACCACCCACGGTGGACAATTTGACTCGATTTCGAGGTTGAATCCGCCAGTGTTCTCTAGTAGCACCGAGCCGATTGTGGTGACGGATCGGCTCCGCAAGATTGGAAGAGAGCTAGTCACCGTTGGATGCACTGATGCTGAGAAGGTGCGCTTTGCCGCGCATCAACTGGATGGACCTGCAGCTTCTTGGTGGGAGAATTACACCGCCACTTTTCCCTTGGGTGGCATCACTTGGGATCAATTCCAGCAGGCCTTTCGCACTGCTCATGTCTCATCTGGAGCCATGAGTCTGAAGAAGCGTGAGTTCCGCAACTTACGCCAGGGGAATCGTACTGTGGCACAGTACGTGGAGGAATTCAGCAAGCTTGCTCGCTATGCCCCTGATGATGTGGCCACTGATGCCGCCAAGCAGGAGAAGTTCCTTGAGGGACTAAATGATGAACTGAGCATGCAGCTTATTGTGGCTACTTTCAACAACTACCAGGAGCTGGTAGACAAGGCCACCATCCTGGAAGGCAAGCAGCAGCAGATAGAAAGCGCATAGCGGAAGTACAGCCGGGGAAGCACAACTCAGAGCTCAGCAGGAAGCCCGCTATGCACCGTACTCAGGAGGGCACACCCATCATAACCATGGAGTTCATAACCATGGTGGGAATGGAAACAACCGCAGCCAGGACAACAAGTCAGGCCATGGCAATGGCAATGGCAGTGGTAATGGCAATCAGCACCGTTCTGCCCTGGCTCCAAAGGATCTGAGCCACATCACCTACTTCAAGTGCCAGAAGACAGGGCACTACGCCACCGACTGCCCGGAGGCCAAGCAGAGGAACGGGAATGGCAATGGAGGCTCAGCGAAGAAGCCCAATCCTTTCCCTCGTGCTCAAGTGAATCACATCGACGTGGAGAACGTCTATGATCAGCCAGACACGGTGGTTGGTAAGTTTTTATTGAATTCACGTTCAGTTTTGGTTCTGTTTGATTCTGGTGCAACGCATTCATTCATATCAAGGGTAGTTGTGGATAAGTACGGATTACGCACTAGAACCCTTAGAAGCCCCCTCGCGTCGGGCCGCAGGAGGAGAAATGATGGCAGGTTTAAGCTGTCACGCAAACCTCAACATCGGGAATCACAAATTTCCGTAGAACTCATAGTGTTGGAAACTCAGACCTTGGATGTAATCCTAGGCATGGATTGGTTGTCAAAGTATGAAGGAACATTGGTGTGCCAAGAAGTCTATTACGCTCACCACCCGGAGCGAAGAGGATCAAGTATGTAGCCCGGCACAGCCGGATGAAAAATCAGTGCATTCCCTCACGGGAGTTGTTGGGAGGAAGTGCCATGGTGCAAGAATTTCCCGATGTGTTCCGGAGGAGTTACCAGAATGCCACCGGACAGGGACATTGAATTTTGATTGAGTTATTGCGGCACAGCCCCAATATCCAAGAGACCTTATCGGATGCCACCAAATGAGTTGAAAGAGATCAAGGAACAAATAAATGAGTTATTGGAGAAAGGATATATTCGCCCAAGCTCATCACCTTGGGGAGCCCAGTTCTTTTGGTAGAGAAGAAGGATGGAAGCTTGAGGATGGTTGTGGATTATCGTGCATTGAACGAGGTAACCATCAAGAACAAGTACCCTCGCCAATGATCAATGACTTGTTTGATCAGCTTGTTGGAGCCAAGGTATTCTCTAAGATCGATCTTGATCGAGGTATCATCGATTGAAAATTCGTGAAAAGGATATACCCAAAACAGCATTCACCACTGGTATGGTTTATCTGAGTATACCGTCATGTCATTTGGATTGACTAATGCTCCTGCATACTTCATGAATTTGATGAACAAGGTGTTCATGGAATATTTGGACAAGTTTGTCGTGGTGTTCATCGATGACATATTGATATTCTCCAAGAGCGAGGAAGAGCATAAGGAACATTTGCGTCTAGTTCGAGAAACTTGAGAACATCACCTGTATGCCAAATTCAGCAAATGTGAATTTTGGTTGAAGGAAGTTGGATTCCTCGGACATGTTATTTCAGGAGAAGGAATAGCAGTTGATCCCGCCAAGGTTGAATCAGTCACCGATTGGCGATCACCCACCTCGATCAAGGAGATCCGCATTTTCTCGGACTCGCAGGATATTATCGGAGGTTCATTGAGAACTTCTCTAAGATTGCCAAGCCCATGACTGAGCTGTTGAAGAAGGAAGCCAAGTATGTTTGGACCGAGGAATGTGAAGCCAGTTTTCAGGAATTGAAGAAGCGGTTGGTCACAGCTCCAAGTGTTGATATTGCGGACATACATAAGGAATACCAGGTTTATTAGGCGCTTCTCGTCAAGGACTCGGAGGAGTGTTGATGCAGGAAGGCAAGGTTGTAGCTTATGCCTCCGACAGCTACGACCTCATGAGATGAATTATGCCACGCATGATTTGGAGTTAGCAGCTGTTGTGCATGCACTCAAGACTGGAGACATTTCCTCATTGGAAATCGTTGTGATGTCTATCTGGATCACAAGAGTTTGAAATATATCTTCACGCAGAAGGAATTGAACCTCGAGCAGAGGAGATGGCTAGAGTTGATAAAGGACTATGACATGAGATTGCATTACCACCCGGTAAAGCCAATGTTGTAGCAGATGCTTTAAGCCGTAAGAGTTATGTGAACACTCTTACCGCAGGAGGATTACCCAGAGTTGGTCGATGACCTCGAGAGATCTCCGATCGGAGATAGTTCGAAAGGATTTGTCGCAACTCGAAGTTCAGTCCACCTTGACCGAAAGGATTCGTGAAGCCCGTAAGTCGGACAAGGAAATCGATGAGATTAAGCAAAAGATGGAGGAAGGAAAAGCTAAAGGATTCCGAAAGGATGAACATGGAACTATTTGGTTTGAGGATCGTATTTATGTGCCCAATGATCCCGAGCTCAGGAAGCTAATTCTTCAGGAGGCTCATGATTCACCTTACTCGATTCACCCCGGCAACACCAAGATGTACCTGGATTTGAAGCAAAGTTTCTGGTGGACCGGTATGAAGAAGGACATTGCCGAGTACGTAGCCGTATGCGATGTTTGCCAACGTGTAAAGGCAGAACATCGAAGCCAGCAGGTTACTTCAACCTTTGCCGATTCCCGATTGGAAATGGGAGAAACTTGGTATGGATTTCATCACAGGATTACCCAGGACCCGTTCAGGTTATGATTCTATCTGGGTAGTAGTTGATCGTTTGACTAAGGTAGCTCACTTCATTCCTGTGAAGACTACCTATACCAGTGCCAAGTTGGCCAAGATATACATGACCAGGATCGTATGTCTGCATGGAGTTCCGAGGAAAATCGTGTCGATAGAGGAACGAGTTTACCTCAAAGTTTTGGAAGCAATTGCATGAAACTTTGGGTACGAGGCTGGAATTCAGTACAGCTTTTCATCCGCAGACAGATGGGCAGACCGAGAGAGTCAATCAGATTCTGGAGGACATGTTGAGAGCTTGTGTGCTAGACTATGGGTCTAGCTGGGATGACAATTTGCCGTACGCAGAGTTCTCGTACAACAACAGTTATCAATCCAGTTTGAAGATGGCCCTTTCAAGCTCTATACGGAAGGAGGTGCATAACACCATTCATTGTGGGATAGTGTTGGAGATCGATCACTTTTCGGTTCGATCTTATCAAGGATTCGAGAGAAAGTCAAGCTAATTCGAGACAGGCTCAAGATAGCACAGTCAAGATGAAGAGTTATGCCGACAAGAAGCGCAAGGAGGTGACTTACGAAGTGGGAGACCGAGCATACCTTCGTGTGTCTCTCACTTCGTGGAATCAAGAGGTTTGGAGTCAAGGAAAGTTAGCACCCGATTCATTGGCCCCTACAAAATCCTCGAGCGTCGTGGAGAAGTTGCATACAAGTTGGAATTGCGGAAGGATTGTCCGGAGTTCATGATGTTTTCACGTTTCTCGCTTGAAGAAGTGCCATGCCGACATGGCCGATGTTCCGTTGAGAGACACACGGTGCCCCTAGAGGCCATACAGCTTGCGGTGATTTGACTTACAAGGAGAAACCCGTCAAAATTCTCGAGACTGCAAGCAGAGTCACCCGCAGCAAAGTCATCAAGTTTTGCAAGGTGCGTGGAGTCACCACACCGAGGAAGAAGCCACACAGGAACGCGAAGAAGATCTTCGTCGAGACCATCCGCACCTATTTGTTAGCCAACCCGAATCTCGAGGTGAGATTCATCTTAAGGTGGTAGGTTTGTAACATCCCAAATTTTCCTATTTGGAATGTTTTACAATTATAGCTAAGCATCCTATGCATCCTGTTTGAATTTGAAAGCCATTTGAAGTTTCAGAGTTATTTGAATTTGAATTCCAAACTTTGGCATGGGAAACAATTCAAAAACTAAGCCTGATAAATACTTGATCAAAAGTATGAGAGGAGCTAACATGACACTCCAAAAATATCAGAGGAAACATTGCCAAAAGAATTGGAATTCAAATCTGAATTTTATTTGAATTTGAAAAAAATGGAATTTTATAAAGTTTGGATTTTGCCTTTGGAAAAAATGTTCAAATGAAAGGGAATATTCCCCTGATCATTTTGGTATATATATACCCTATATAAAATATTTATAGTTTAGGTTTTATTTTTGTTTTTGTTTTATTAAAAAATAATAATAAAAGGAAAAGACCCAGGGGCACCAGCCAGGCCACCCAGGCCCAGCCAGCGCCACCTCACCTCACCCCTCCCACTGGCCCAGCTAAGCCCGGCCCACAGAGGCCAGCCAGCCTGAAGCGAGCCAGCCCAGCCGACCGCCGCGCCTCCCTCGCCCGATCTCCTTAGGATTCGGCCACCCGACCGAACCCTCCCCTCTCTCTCTCGACCCGTGGCCCCACCCGTCGTCTTCCCCTCGCCCACGAACGAGCCTCGCGGAGATCCACGGATCCCGAAGGATCCGGATCCCAAGCCCCGATCCCTTCCGAAGAGGAGCCGAGGCCCTGGCTATAAAGAGCCAAGCCCCCGCACCCCATTCCCCGAGAGCTCGCCGCACCCCCTCACCCTCCCGTTCGACGTCACTGAGCACCGAGCTCACCTCGCCGCCAAAACCCTCGCCGCCGCCGCCTGGTGCACCCGACCTTCCCGACACCACCGAACCTCCCGAGCTCCCCTGCGTCTCCAAGCTCGCTGACGCCCTAACGCCGGAGCACTCTCGCCGCCGCCTTGCCGCCGTCGCCGGAGTCCGGTGAGTCCCCGGCATTCCCCTCCCCCGTCCGATCCCAAACGTGCGGCTCCGATTAGAACCCCCGAAGGGGTATGTTTTACTTAGAAAACTGGCCGGCCCGAACGGTTTTTATTTAGTTTAGGTTTTATTTATTAGGCCGGTTCTGTTAGTTAAACCCTAGGCCCGTTTAGACTAAACTACACCTAGTGCACAGTATAGGCCCATTGGGCTTTTTCGTTTTATTTTGATTTTCTGTTTTAGCCGATTTGTTTCAAATTTCAAAAATGTATATCTTTTATTCTGTTTAATATTTTTGAGTGATTCTTTTTTTTGTTGGATTGCAAATTTTATGTAGTTTCTGAAAAACATATATTTAGCTATGTTAAAAATAATTAAAAATGCTTTAATATTGTTTTAGTCAGAATAGCAAATCTGCTATAGTTTTAGTTAAAAAATTATTTTTGCATGATTCTTTTGCCATCACTTTATTTTGATATTGCCAAACCCTAGAAATTAACTTTGGTATTTTAGGGTTAATAAATAATTAATTCTAGGCAGAATCCTATTAATCCTAATTAATTGATTAGTTCTGTTTTCCTAATTAATTAATTAGTAAATTAATTTATTTTTAACTTGTGATTAGTTATTCTAGGTTAGTTTCTGTCATTCCATTAGATGAACTTTTATTTATAATTAATAAAAGTTTTAAATTAATTTTCTTAATAGAAATTGGATTAGGCCTAAAATGAGTTTTATAATAGCTTTTTAATTAATTCTTTTTGCTCCTAGTTGCTTAGTTAATCCTTTTCTGTTAAGTTAACCTAAAACCATGATTAGGTTATATTAAGAAATTTTTGTTATATAAAAACTATTTTTGTTATTGTTTGGAATAGGGAAAAACTTTGAATTTGATTTCTTTGAGTTTTCCTTTTTGATTTGGTTTTGATTGTTTTGTTGTGCTATGTTACTTTTGTTCTCTTGTGTGATCCTCTTGCTTTGTGCTTATTATGTTATTGTTTGTCTCGGTAGAGTTCCCGGAGTGCGAAGCTTGCTACTACGACTCTTTAGCTTACGAGGATCATCAGCAAGGCAAGTTTTGATCATGTTATTTCTATACCTATGTTTTGTGCATTAGTAGTTGTCACCACCCCACCATTGCATGCAGTAGTGAAATCTTGAAGTCATTAAACTTGAGTAGTATCATGTGGTAGGATGAACCAATCCCTTGTTACCATGACCCGGGCGTAGTAGTTATTTTGCTATGCTCAGAGACGGATTTGGGATGAGTGAAGTTCATAAGCAAGATGTGAGAGTCAATGATGATGACAACCCATGGACTACAATGATCAAGATGGACTTGGAAAATCACTCTTGGGTGGAGGGCGGTTGACGGGCACCTGGAGCACCAGTGGTGGCGGGATGCATGGAGAAGCGCCATGACATCCTGCGGAAAGCTTCACCCAGCCACGAAGAGAAGGATGGATGCCCCATGACCGAAGCTTACTGTGCAGCCGCAAGCCATTATGGGCTCTGGCTGGGTTGACCCTTGTAGTGAAGCTGGCTGGGCGGTACTACGAGAAGTAGACGAACGGTAGGATTGGATGGGTACCGGCGGTGGCGGAAGAACTCTTTGGAAGACCCTGTTTCATTAGTCCGTCTTCAAACACCATGAAGTGCGAAGACTTTAAAGGAGGAATGATTCTTGCGGGAAAGTGCACAAACCTCTGCAGAGTGTTATAACCTAATCGATTAGCCGTGTCCCGATTACGGACATTTGAGCATCTGGACCTTGGAAGTATTCGGATATCTCAACACTAAAACTAATGGATTAATTTGATGGGTTTATGACTTAATAATAATTTGGGAGCGAGATAGTGGTTGGCGGAACCATCTCAATAACTACCAACAATTTGTAGTAATTTGCAAATAAGTCCTTTGTAGTAGGATAAAATTGGCTTTTCGCAAAATGATGAAACTTAGAGCTCCACAGCCAAAATGCATATAGAGTTAGTAACTTTATTATTGTTATTCTTCATGACTTGCCAGCTTATTCCAAAAGCTGACCTACATGGCTGCAACGTATTATGTTGCGAGATATATTCGATCGGGAGTGAGGCTACGCTCCGCGCTTGGCGATTGCCCTTTGAGTCGGATGGACTCGCTTATCTTCGACGCTTCCGCAGCATTTTAGTTTATTTCTCATGAGTTGGCCTTGAGCCGAATTTATTCCCTTGTAATAAAGACTCTATATGAGAATCGATTAATGATATTCAGGTGTGATTGAACTTTGAATTACTTTATCGATGTACTGTGAGTACCAGCATGATCTTGGGATGGTACAGACACAGAGATTTGACCGATTTTGGGTCAGGTCGCTACAGTTTTGCACTCGTGGTGACTCAATGTTTCGCCTCTTTGTTAATGGTCTCGAGAAGGATTATTGGTGATGTAGAGTGGAAGACCCTTGCATTTCTTTCATTCCATATGGTCCAACTCACAAGCATAATCAAGGAGGCGATGTAGAGTGGAAGTCCCTTGCATTTCTTTCATTCCATATGGTCCAACTCACAAGCATAATCAAGGAGGCCATTGTGCGTTTATGCTGGACGTTGCTTTCGGACATGTTGATCCATCACTCCTTGGTTGAGCACTGCAACGAACGCTGCCACACAGCCGATGAGTTTTGGACGATTTGCAGACGATGCAGCGCATCAGGCCGTTGATGCATGGAGCAAAAGTGAACAGCACCGTTGAATCCTCCAATCGTCCACAGTTCGGCTGGCAACTGTCATCCGTACAACATTTTCGCACTCCAAGTGCCACAAGTGGCAATGTTGATCCATCCCTCCTTGGTTGAGCGCTCCCAAGTGCCAAGCCGTAATGTCAAGGTTCCCAGGTTGGATGTTATTTTTTATGCAGAATTGTCGTGGTGTTATTTGCAGAAATAGAATTGCTTCAAATTGGATGAGAATTTTTGAGAATTATTTTTGAAAAATTAGAAGACCGAAGGGCCGCAGATGGACCAGAGGAGGGTCACCAGGCCTAGACGGTTTGACCACGTGCCACTACCCCCATGGCCGCGCTGCGTGGGGTGCTCATATGGAGGCCGATTGCTCCTCCACCAGCCTCCCCTGGCTATAAAATTTCATACATCTTTGAAAAAACCACAGAAAATTCTCGACACTTTTTACGATATAGAGCCGCCGTCATTTCTGTTCTTCCTTCGAAGATCTGATTAGGAGTCGGTTTTGGGCTTTGGAAAGGGATATTTCTCGCCATCTCATGATGTTTTCACCCATGTGTGAGTAATTCCTCTGTAGGCACATGGACGTAGATGTGAATTGGACAAGATTTCTTATGTAATAAATGTCAGATTTGTTAGGGCTTGATGCCTATTATCTATTATATTATGGGATTGATGTTGCTATAACTTTGTTATGCTTAATGCTTGACACTAGGGACCGAGTGTCATGATTTCAGACCCGAATCCTTTATGTTTCCGTGAATATATTTGAGTTTTGAATCGTACCTGCAAGTTGTATGCACCTATTAATGTTAATGTTCTGACCCGAGTCACCAAGGTGACAATCATTAGGATATCAGTTGATCGTGCAATAGTCTTATCTGTAGACATGTATTTCATATGTAGTTGTACAATCATTAGGTACAATAGTCATAAATAGTCATAATGAATTGAAGTCAGTTTGCTATTGTTATATGTTATGACTATTGCACAATTGATCTTATCCATTCAACACCCATTTATCTACTTCCATGCCCACACTTTTTCATTATTGTTGCTCTCTCTATAATTAATACTGTTGCAATCTATTACTTTACTGCAATACCGTTGCTGTTACTACTTCATTACTACTGCTATCATATAGCTTTGCTACTAACTAAATTGTGTCAAGCAAGATATCTATCTAGGTGTGGTTGAATTGACAACTCAACTGATAAGACTTATAAATATACTTTGACTACCCTCGTGTCGAATCAATAAATTTGGGATGAAATACTTCCCTCGAAGACTGTTGTGATCCCCTATACTTGTGGGTCATCAGGGCCCGCGACAGCAAGGACTCAGGCAGGATAGACTCCTTCGCGTCTAGGTAGGACCAGCAGCGGAAACAAACGACCCTGACACGCCCCTCCGTCAACCAAGGCATGTCCGGCTAGCAAGGCAATTAAGCTGCTACCCGGATCGAGAGGCCATGTGGTGGAGCCATAACTGCGTGAAAGTGGCCACCACTCACTTTTTGGAAAATCGAGGGGGAGAGGGTGCTATATTTTCATTACCTTGAATGTTGGGTGGGTGCTCCTTCTAGGCTATGGTTGGGGTTTAACTTGATGAATCATTTGTATTTGCGGATGCTTGCTAAGGAGTTCAATCATAAGTATGTATGGGTCCAAGTACGGATAATATGTTAACATAGGTCTCTCACACGTGTAAAATTTCAATGATGATTATCGTTTAGTGTCATAGTCAATTGCCTAGGGATAATTTCACACCTCCTATCACTGCTACTCCACACTTGCTATATTTTACTTTCTTATTCCTTTACTTTACAAAAATTAACTCATATTTATAAGTTCTTTACTTTCTTGCAAAGTTATCCTTTTATACCTGCAAAGTACTTCTAGTTTTATTTCTTGTTTTCAAGTAAAGCAAACGTTCTGTATATGTAGGGTTGTGTCAGTGGTCGGTAGAACCCGAGAGAATACGAATACTCCCTTTATCTCCTTTCGGGTTTGACACTTCATACTTACCATGTCCACTTTGAAAAGTGCTACAATATTCCATACACTTGGATATTATCATGCATTCTATAGGTACATCATCCTCCATTCCTCAACAAATCTCATGGAGAAATACCAAGGATGCTAAGATCAACTGTCGACAAACAATAAATAGGAAAAAAGGTAGGTCCAACAACACTTCTTTATTCATGAAAACAAACACCGAAGTTACCAAACTAGAGAAATGCACCCAACTCAATAAAACTGAAGCACACAAAGAAGATCCGACAAAGATCAATTATCATCCAACAATAAACTAAAAATGACAAATCCCACAAAGAAGAGCGGCACATCAAGGCATGTGTTTTATTCTAGTATATGTACATTATGTAGAAATTATAGGATGGCTAAATTGTTATGAAGTATTGGTCTGACCCTTGTATGGGTATATATAGATTACAACGCGGGGTGAGACTTGGAGTACAAGATATGTCGTCGTATGTTTAAATATTCTGTCTCGGCGTCACGTCGAGGTAGCCGATCATGCGGTAGCCACGGTTGAGGTAGTCATGATCGATGTTGTAGTCTTCGTGGATGATGAAGCCGCACAAAGCCGGAGGCGCAAAAATGCGCTATGTTGTAGATGATGAAGTTGCAGTGGTGGACGATGCACCTTGATAGAGGCGAGGGTGTCCCGGTCTTTCGGTGAGATGATAACTATCGATTTGGTGGAGTCAACTTTGACGATCCGACTACAAACGTGCACGACGTTGCGCCTTAGCAATCGTTAAACCAACTCCGAGAGGTTATTGACCATGCCGGAGCACAATCAACCTGACCACGAAGGTCTATTCCTGCAAGCAATCGAAGAACTAGCAAGAATATGATAAAGCAATCTGAATATTGCGAATATGGATGAAGTATTGATAAAGGTGGGGATCCGGAAGCGGTCTTGGTCTGGTCGTTGGACACAAACGAAGTACACGAAGTTGCAATGGCTAACTTTTAACTAAACAAATCACAAAGAAAAAGCTACTAGATGGATCTACTTATATAGGAGTAAGGCGTGGCGGCCAAGGAGGTGGGAGGACGTCCCAAGGCAGCCTAAAACCAACCCTAGGTCATACAAGGCTCATGGGCCCAAGTGGAGGTGATGCAACACCTTTGGACTTGTTGTTTGACTCGGATTCTGCTGCAGCGTCAGATTGTTTCGTCCATATCTCAACGCTCCGGACGAATTTAAAGGTGAATCCAATTGGGTTGGAAAGAGGACGAAATCTACTTTCCAACAAAAAACGAATCACTCAATTCAGAGTCCGTATGAAAAAGTTATTGGCGTTTTGAGTCAGGTATGTCTGTGCAGTCCGAATCTGAATCCAGAACGTGAGAGACTTGTACTCTATCTTCTCTTGGCCCAAAAGTGACGTGAGAGGACTTTTTGAACAGAACCTAAACTTCTCCTTTTCCCCTATCTTCATATGTGGATTGTACAAATGTCCCATACACCTGCAATTAGACAAAACACAAAAGTGTGTGAAGTATTTTTGTTCTGGATAACATAAATAGATTATTGAATATTTTGCACTAGAAATCACCTGACAAATATGCATGTATGCAATATTTTTGGTCGTATCCAAGGTAGTCATGTCCTCATCATCCTCCCCTTTTTGAAAATGAAGCCGTCCTCGGCGTTGCTTAATCTGAAATGTGGCTAACAAAAGAGACAAGGTGTACATTTTGTATATGTATATGTCATCCATTTTTACTTCCCGCTGATTTTGCACATATGACACATGTATACACGAGTAATTTTCATAGTTAATAAAATATAAAGCCAAAATATTATCACAAGAAGTAGAGGGCATGAAAGTATTGCAACTCAGTTTGCACATTTTAGTGAAGCTCTTATTCATATGAAAAGATTGACAATATTCATCATTAAACCATCCCAACATTGGTGAATAAACCTTACTTGCATCAAATTTACATGCTACAACATGCTTAAATAAGCAAACATGCAATAAGTCATTTGATACAGAATCATCACCAAGATTAGAGGTCATATCAAAATGATTAAACATTGATTCTTTTGCATCAACAGTTAATTCATTGGGTGCACTCAAAATTGTTGGTATTTCAGTTGTTTGATCACATGACGCATTCATGACAGTAACATGATTCTCTAAATAGGTGATGCGCTCAAATCAATAGGTAACTCAACACATGATGTATTCAAGTTAACTAGGCATGCATCATTCTCATGTGAAGTTATATCATCAATACCTTTACAGTTACCTTGTCGCAAAGATGTAGCTGATGTAGGTACAATCTGAGGTGTGGCTGCTCTAGTAGGTGCAACGGTGGAGGAACCAAGCGGTGGTGGTGAGCATGAACTAGAATAGTAGTTGTTGTAGTCATCCAATGCATCCTCCTGTAACTGTCTCTCAAAGGTACAAGTACAAACATACATACCAGTAATGCAACGAGGAATATACTGAAATCGTGCCTGAATATCATGGTTCAAACCACCAAAAAATCTATTCATTGTATCATTCTCAGATTCTTCTATGTCACAATGATGCATATAAGATTTGAACTCTTGGTAGTAAGCATGAACAGTGTTGTTGCCTTGTTTAAATTGTTCAAATTTGTGAAGCAATTCACGACGATAGTAATGAGGGAAAACTTGTTGTCTCATTACATCTTTCAAATCTTTCCAAGTTATGGGTTGGTTATCAATGTTTTTCTTACAATGCACACTCCACCAAACAGAAGCAAAACCAGTAAATGCTCTAGTGGCAGCTCGTATTCGCTCAAGTTCAGAAAAGTCATGGTGACTAAAAACTTGTTCTACTTCAAGCTCCCAAGCTAGATAAATAGCAGTATTAAATCTACCCTCAAATGACGGTAAAGAGATAACCTGACCATGTGCTTGTGTGTGTTGTCCCAACTCTCGTGATGGTGATGATGTGTCCGTCGTCCAAGAACTTTTATCTCCGGAACCTGTCATGATTAGTAGAAATGAGAAACAAAATTCGAGAATAATGTTCCGATGAACTACTAGGATGTGGTCGTAAAGTGCTCACAGTAAAGCAAATATCAATATCTTACAAGTTCTTACCATGCGGCAGGTGGTGACAGGCAATCAACGGTGTCAAATAACTCCGAAGATTGTGTAAAGCGATTGCCAGGGGAACATACGTATACACGGTGTAGAAATATGTGGAGGTGGGTTGGCTATATATGGTAGCAAAAAATTAGCAATAATCAATTCAGAGATGCAATGTTGAATAAACGCTCAACGACGGTACTGTGCTGGTCCTAGGCTAGACCGGACTAGAGACCCGAGCCTAGAACACTAATGAGGTCATGGCGTAGCACAACTAGCATCAATGAAGGATACTAAGTAGCTCTAGACAGCAAGATATAAGTGAAGATCACAACGGCAGTAAAGATAATGATGAAAAACAACTACCAAGCAGGATATACAACAACTCTCTCTCCAACTTTCCTCTTGAAAAGTTTGAGCCAATTTTCTAATAACTTTTTTCAAAGAATGCTACTAACTCAAGATTTCCAACGCAAAAAGAATCACTCAATTCCGAATTGATATGAGGAGTCAAAGAATTCTAAAACTGGCCTAAAAAACTAGAATAACTTGTGTCTGCGAACTTTGGAGGGCAAAAAGACCTATTTAGAAGACGATTTTGAGGTGTCAAATATTGAACTAGCTTCTACAACTATTTAGATGCGGCTCGTCGCTAGCTTTCATTTGAGTACTCGTGGAGCCAAAACGGACTTCGTATGAGGAAGTTATGCCTGTTCTACTGAACTGTGCGCAAAACACATTCCAATCCGAATTTAACTACGAGATTGAGTCTAGATAGATCCGAATTTTGTTTTTTTCTTCTCTTTTTTTCCTCACACTTTCCAGATAAGATGCAGATTGGATCAAGCGAAGATGTGAACGATCTCAACTATGATTATGACAATGAACGGTGGGTAGCACATGGTGGAAATTGATGGATGGGTGGTGGACAACGGAAGGGATAACGATGCAGCGGCGACGTGACTAATATGAACAGAACTCAAAACTCTAAACGAACTAGACACTAAGACCAGCAACTTGACACGACGATGCAACCGATAATTCGATAATGCAAACAATAAAAAGAAAATTGCAAAGGCTCAGACTGGCTTGGACAAAAGGATGAATAGATCTAACTTTTTTGTGGCATTTTCTTGGACAATAGGTAAGAAAATAAATCTAATCTATGGGAAACTGGAAATTCTCACCGAGCAACCTGAAAACTGATACCACTTGATAAAGGCGAGGGTGTCCCGATCTTTCGGTGAGATGAGAACTATCGATTTGGTCGAGTCGACTTTGACTATCCGACTACAAACATGCACGACGTTGCGCCTTAGCAATCGCTAAACCAACTCCGAGAGGTTATTGACCACGCCGGAGCACAATCAACCTGACCACGAAGGTCTATTCCTGCAAGCAATCGAAGAACTAGCAAGAATATGATAAAGCAATCTGAATATTGCGAATATGGATGAAGTATTGATAAAGGTGGGGATCCGGAAGTGGTCTTGGTCTGGTCGTTGGACACAAACGAAGTACACGAAGTTGCAATGGCTAACTTTTAACTAAACAAATCCCAAGGAAAAAGCTACTAGATAGATCTACTTATATAGGAGCAAGGGGTGGCGGCCAAGGAGGTGGGAGGACGTTCCAAGGCAGCCTAAAACCAACCCTAGGTCGTACAAGGCTCATGGGCTCAAGTGGAGGTGATGCAACACCTTTGGACTTGTTGTTTGACTCGGATTCTGCTGCAGCGTCAGATTGTTTCGTCCATATCTCAACGCTCCGGACGAATTTAAAGGTGAATCCAATTGGGTTGGAAAGAGGACGAAATATACTTTCCAACAAAAACGAATCACCCAATTCGGATTCTGTATGAAAAAGTTATTGATGTTTTGAGTCAGGTATGTCTGTGCAGTCCGAATCTAAATCCAGAACGTGAGAGACTTGGACTCTATCTTCTTTTGGCCCAAAAGGGACGTGAGAGGACTTTTTGAACAGAACCTAAACTTCTCCTTTTCCCCTATCTTCATATGTGGATTGTACAAATGTCCCATACACCTGCAATTAGACAAAGCACAAAAGTGTGTGGAGTATTTTTGTTCTGGATAACATAAATAGATTATTGAATATTTTGCACTAGAAATCACCTGACAAATATGCATGTATGCAATATTTTTGGTCGTATCCAAGGTAGTCATGTCCTCATCACACCTTGCAGGTGTTAGAGGGTGCCGTGGGCGATGAGACCACTAGTTTTGCCAGGACCAAAGGAAACGATTGAGCAGACATTACTTTTGCCAGGACTGTGTGGCCGTGTATGGGTCGCCACTACAGTGACGTTGTGTCGCTACAATCATGTTGTCGTGGATGGCATGGTTCATCCCGTCGTTGATGACACATTGTAGGATCATAAGTAGGTCTAGAGGAGGGGTGATTAGACTACTTGACCAAATAAAACTTAGCCTTTTCCCAATTTTAGTTCTTGACAAGTTTTGGCAATTCACACAAGTCAAGCAACACCCTACACATGCAAGTCTAGATAGTATGCAGCGGAAAGTAAAGACTTTGCATATGATTATAAAGGAGGGATCGGAGAAATCAAACGCAATGAAGACACGATGATCTTTGGCATGGTTATGATAGGTGGTGCTATCGTACATCCACGTTGATGAAGACTTCAGCCCACAGAGGGTAACGGTTGCACGATTCTACCGAGGGCTCCACCCACAAAGGGTCCAAGAAGAAGCAACCTTGTCTATGCCATCATGGCTTCTGCTCACGAAGGACTAGCCTCACTCGCGGTTCTTTCGAACTTCTCATGCCACTGCTTAGGTGCTTGTTTAAGGCCATATAAATTTCCTCGTTCAACTCTCCATTGAGGAAAGCCGTCTTAACATCCATTTGATGAACGAGAAGACCGTGTGAGGAAACTAGTGATAGTAGCACCCGAATAGTGGCCAGTCTAGCCACGTGTGAGTAAGTATCAAAGAAGCCTTCACCTTGTTTCCGGGTATAACCCTTGGCCACAAGTCTTGCCTTGTATTTTTCAATTGTACCATCAGGTCTGAGCTTTTTCTTGAACACCCACTTACATCCTGCATGTTTACACCCATAAGGACGAACAGTGATTTCCCAGGTTCCGTTAGCCAAGATGGAATCCATCTTGCCGCGGATAGCTTCCTACCAGTAGCCAGCATCAGAAGATGCATGGGCTTCTGAAATAGTCATGGATGTGTCATCCATGAGGTACACAATGAAATCATCACCAAAGGACTTTGTAGTCCTCTCTCTCTTACTCCTTACAGGAGTTTCATTTTCATCCTTCACAGGATTCTCAACGTGTTCCATCGCAATGGCGAGTTCAGAAAATACAACTAATTGCTGACTAGATAGAGTAGGTATCTCCTGATTTGATGAACTCGACATATCCTTCATAGGAAATATGTCCTCAATGAAAGTCGTATCATTCGACTCCATAATTGTATCAACATGCATATCGGATACCTCAGATTTTATTATCAAAAATATATAGCCAATGCTATGAAAAGCATAGTGTCGGTGTCAAAACCGGTGGATCTCGGGTAGGGGGTCCCGAACTGTGCGTCTAGGCGGATGGTAACAGGAGACAAGGGACCCGATGTTTTTACCCAGGTTCGGGCCCTCTCGATGGAGGTAAAACCCTACTCCTGCTTGATTAATATTGATGATATGGGTAGTACAAGAGTAGATCTACCACGAGATCAGAGAGGCTAAAGCCTAGAAGCTAGCCTATGGTATGATTGTTGTTCGCCCCACGGACTAAAACCCTCCGGTTTATATAGACCCGGAGAGGGCTAGGGTTACGAGTCGGTTACAATGGGAGGAGATCTACATATCCGTGATCGCCAAGATTGCCTTCCACGCCAAGGAAAGTCCCATCCGGACACGGGACGAAGTCTTCAATATTGTATCTTCATAGTCCAGAGTCCGCCAAAGGTTATAGTCCGCCATCCGGACACCCCTAATCCAGAATCCTCAAGAGCCCCCGAACCAGGCTTCAATGACGACGAGTCCCGCGCAGATTGTCTTCGGCATTGCAAGGCGGGTTCCTCCTCTGAATACTTCATAGAAGGTTTTGAACACAAGGATAGTGTCCGGCTCTGCAAAATAAGTTCCACATACCACCGTAGAGAGAATAATATTTACACAATCCAATCTGCTGACGTATTTCGCAGCGTGACATCACACCATGACCAAGCCTTTATTCGAATCGTTTTTACTGTCCCACCTCAGCGCACTTAGCGAGGCGGTTTCCTTGGAACGTCTTGTCAAAGCAGAGATCATGTCCCCTTATTTCGGGATTCTCATCAATACGGGCGTGGGTAACCCAACCGTGCCATTAATATACGGCGCTTGGGAGATAAGCGAGTTTTACCAAGCTGGTGGGGGCACATAGTTTCGTCCACCCATATAAGGGGATAAGGATCCACCTTTTCCATCTACGCCTTCTTCCTCCTTTGCTTATCCATTCTCGCGCACTCGAGCTCCAGCGCCCAAGTCCGCACATCCCACCTCAACCTTCTCCAGCAATGTCCGGAGTGGGAGGCAAGTGGATGGTCTCCTCCATCATGGAGGGACACATCAAGAAGCCGAGGGAGGCCGGATACTTGTCTAACGACATCGCGCACCGGCTCCCAGACAAAGGGCAGCTCGTCCCCACCCCCAGACCCCATGAGAGGGTGGTGTTCCTCACCCATTTCCCCCGCGGACTAGGTTTCCCACTTCACTCATTTGTCCGGGGGCTCATGTTCTACTATGGCCTGGATTTCCACAATCTGGCCCCGAACTTCGTCCTCAACATCTCAGCGTTTATCGTCATGTGCGAGGCCTTCCTCCGCATCAAGCCCCACTTCGGCTTGTGGCTGAAGACCTTCAATGTCAAGCCGAAGGTAGTGGGCGGCCAGCAAGCGGAGTGCGAAGGTGCCATGGTGGGCAAGATGCCCAACGTTACATGGCTCGAGGGCTCCTTCGTGGAGACCATAAAGGGGTGGCAATCGGGGTGGTTCTATGTCACCGAGCCGCGTGACCCTGAATGGGCAGCGGCCCCCGAATTCTGATCTGGCATCCCCACACGGCTCACCTCCTGGAAAGAGAAGGGCCTGTCGTGGGGTAATTCGGAAGAGCGGACCGGACTCCAAACCTGCGTCCAAGACCTGGTGGACAAAAAGGTTAAACTTGTCAATGTAGTCCAGGTCATGCTCATCCGCCGGATCCTCCCGTGTCAACGACGAGCTTTTAACTTATGGGAGTTCAACCCGGCCCAGCACCAAACTCTGACCAGGCTCTTTGACACAACGCACGAGGATGCCTGGAAGGTGCTATTCAACGACGCCGAGGTTCCGCCTCCCATCACCGAGGATCGCGGATTCCGCGTGAAGCGCCAAGCTAACGTAGTAAGCTTATTTTACCCTTTACGGGACACTTGTTTTTCATAGTTTGACTCTATGCGGGATCTAAGCTCCCGTTCCTTTGACAGGAATGGCGAAGAAGACCGGACGGATCGTTGTCGGCTCCTTTGTTCAAGACCAGCGACGCCCGCTTGACGGGCTGCTGGTTCCGCACCTACGTGGTGCTGTTGGGGAACGAGTAATTTCAAAAATTTCCTACGCACACGCAAGACCATGGTGATGGCATAGCAACGAGAGGGGAGAGTGTCGTCCACGCCCTCGTGAGACCGTAAGCGAAGCGTTATAACAACGCGGTTGATGTAGTCGACGCCTTCACGATCCGACCGATCCAAGTACCGAACGCACGGCACCTCCGAGTTCAGCACACGTTCAGCTCGATGACGATCCCGTGCTCGATCCAGCAAAGCGTCGGGGATGAGTTCCGTCAAGACGACGGCGTGGTGGCGATGATGATGCTTCACGGCGCAGGGCTTCGCCTAAGCTCCATGACGATATGACCGAGGTGGAATATGGTGGAGGGGGCGGCACACGGCTTAAGAACGATCCGTAGATCAACTTGTGTGTCATGGGGTGCCCCCTGCCCCGTATATAAAGGAGCAGGGGGGTGCGGGCGGCCCTAGGGAGGCGCTGAGGAGTCCTACTCCCACCGGAGTAGGGCTCCCCCTTCCTAGTTGGATTAGGTCTTGGGGAGGGGAAGAGGGAAGGGGCGCCCCCTCTCCTGTCCTATTCGGACTAGAGGGGAGGGGGGCGCGCCTGCCCCGGCCGCCCTTCCTCTTCTCCTTATGGCCCATCAAGGCCCATTGACCCCGGGGTTCCGTAACCCGGTGTTCCGTAAAATCCTGTTTTCATCCGAACCTTTCCAAGTCCAAACATAGGCTTCCAATATATCAATCTTTATGTATCGACCATTTCGAGACTCCTCGTCATGTCCGTGATCACATCCGGGACTCCGAACAACCTTCGGTACATCAAAACTTATAAACTCATAATAAACTGTCATCGAAACGTTAAGCGTGCGGACCCTACGGGTTCGAGAACTATGTAGACATGACCTAGAACTATTCTCGGTCAATAACCAATAGCCCAACCTGGATGCCCATATTGGTTCCTACATATTCTACAAAGATCTTTATCGGTCAAACCGCATAACGACATACGTTGTTCCCTTTGTCATCGGTATGTTACTTACCCGAGATTCGATCGTCGGTATCCAATACCTAGTTCAATCTCGTTACGCAAGTCTCTTTACTCGCTCCGTAATACATCATCTCACAACTAACTTATTAGTTGCAATGCTTGCAAGGCTTATGTGATGTGTATTACCGAGAGGGCCCAGAGATACCTCTCCGACAATCGGAGTGACAAAACCTAATCTCGAAATACGCCAACCCAACATGTACCTTTGGAGACACCTGTAGTACCTCTTTATAATCACCCGATTACGTTGTGACGCTTGGTAGTACCAAAGTGTTCCTCCGTAAACGGAGTTGCATAATCTCATAGTTACAGGAACATGTATAGGTCATGAAGAAAGCAATAGCAATATACTAAACGATCAAGTGCTAAGCTAACGGAATGGGTCATGTCAATCACATCATTCTCCTAATGATGTGATCCCATTAATCAAATGACAACACATGTCTATGGTTAGGAAACATAACCATCTTTGATTAATGAGCTAGTCTAGTAGAGGCATACTAGTGACTATCTGTTTGTCTATGTATTCACACATGTATTATGTTTCCGGTTAATACAATTCTAGCATGAATAATAAACATTTATCATGATATAAGGAAATAAATAATAACTTTATTATTGCCTCTAGGGCATATTTCCTTGATCTCCCACTTGCACTAGAGTCAATAATCTAGAGTACACAGTAATGATTCTAACACCCATGGAGTCTTGGTGCTGATCATGTTTTGCTCGTGGAAGAGGTTTAGTCAACGGTGCGCAACATTCAGATCCGTATGTATTTTGCAAATCTCTATGTCTCCCACTTGGACTTGGTCCCGAATGGAATTGAAGCGTCTCTTGATATGCTTGATCCTCTTGTGAAATCTGGATTCCTTTGCCAAGGCAATTGCACGAAGATTGTCACAGAAGATCTTCATTGGTCCCGATGCACTAGGTATGACACCTAGATCGGAAATGAACTCTTTCATCCAGACTCCTTCATTTGCTGCTTCCGAAGCAGCTATGTACTCCGCTTCACATGTAGATCCCGCCACGACGCTTTGTTTAGAACTGCACCAACCGACAGCTCCACCGCTTAATAAAAACACGATCCGGTTTGCGATTTAGAATCGTCGGATCGTGTCAAAGCTTGCATCGACGTAACCATTTACGACTAGCTCTTTGTCACCTCCATATCGAGAAACATATCCTTAGTCCTTTTCGTATTTCGGGATGTTCTTGACCGCTGTCGATGATCCACTCTGGATTACTTTGGTACCTTCCTGCCAAGCTTATTGCTAAGCATACGTCGGTCTGGTACACAGCATTGCATACATGATAGAGCCTATGGCTGAAGCATAGGAACATCTTTCATTTCTCTCTATCTTCTCATTGTGGTCGGGCATTGAGTCGACTCAATCTTACACCTTGTAATACTTGGTAAAAACCTTTCTTTGCACGATCCATTTTGAACTTTTCAAAACTTTATCAAGGTATGTGCTTTGTGAAAGTCCAATTAAGCGCCTTGATCTATCTCTATAGATCTTGATGCCCAATATGTAAGCAGCTTCACCGAGGTCTTTCATTGAAAAACTTTTATTCAAGTATCCTTTATGCTATCCAGAAATTCTATATCATTTCCAATCAATAATATGTCGTCCACATATAATATCGAAATGCTCTGAGCTCCCACTCACTTTCTTGTAAATACAGGCTTCTCCAAAAGTCAGATAAAACCATATGCTTTGATCACACTATCAAAGCGTTTATTCCAACTCCGAGAGGCTTGCACGAGACCATAAATTGATCGCTGGAGCTTGCACACTTTGTTAGCACCCTTTGGATCAACAAAACCTTCTGGTTGCATCATATACAACTCTTCTTCTAGAAATCCATTCAAGAATGCAGTTTTCACATCCATTTGACAAATTTCATAATCATAAAATGCGGCAATTGCTAACATGATTCTGACAGACTTAAGCATCGCTACGGGTGAGAAAGTCTCATCGTAGTCAACCCCTTGAACTTGTCGAAAACCTTTCGCAACAAGTCGAGCTTTATAGACAGTTACATTACCATCAGCGTCAGTCTTCTTCTTAAAGATCCATTTATTCTCAATGGCTTGCCGATCATCAGGCAAGTCAACCAAAGTCCATACTTTGTTTTCATACATGGATCCCATCTCAGATTTCATGGCTTCCAGCCATTTTGCGAATCTGGGCTCACCATCGCTTCTTCATAGTTTGTAGGTTCGCCATGGTCAAGTAACATGACTTCCGTAATAGGATTACCGTACCACTCAGTGCGATTTTACTCTGGTTGACCCACGAGTTCAAGTAGTAACTTGATCTGAAGTTTCATGATCAACATCATTAGTTTCCTCACTAATTGGTGTAGTTGTCACAGAACCGTTTCTTGTGATGAACTACCTTCCAATAAGGGAGCAGATCTGATTATCTCATCAAGTTCTACTTTCCTCCCACTCACTTCTTTCGAGAGAAACTCCTTCTCTAGAAAGGATCCGAATTTAGCAACGAAAATCTTGCCTTCAGATCTGTGATAGAAGGTGTACCCAATGATCTCCTTTGGGTATCCTATGAAGACACATTTTCGATTTGGGTTCGAGCTTATCTGGTTGAAGTTTCTTCACATAAGCATCGCAGCCCCAAACTTTAAGAAACGACAACTTTGGTTTCTTGCCAAACCACAGTTCATAAGGTGTCGCCTCAACGGACTTAGATGGTGCCCTATTTAACGTGAATGCGGCCGTCTCTAAAGCATATCCCCAAAACGATAGCGGTAAATCAGTAAGAGACATCATAGATCGCACCATATCAAGTAAAGTACGATTCTGACGCTCGACACACCATTTCTCCGTGGTGTTCGGGTGGCGTGAGTTGCTAAACTATTCCGCATTGTTTCAAATGTAAACCAAACTCAGAACTCAAATATTCTCCTCCACGATCAGATCGTAGAAACTTTATTTTCTTGTTACGATGATTTTCCACTTCACTCTAAAATTCTTTGAACTTTTCAAATGTTTCAGATTTGTGTTTCATTAAGTAGATATACCCATATCTGCTCAAATCATCTGTGAAGGTGAGAAAATAACGATACCCGCGCGTGCCTCAACATTCATTGGACCACAAACATCAAGATGTATGATTTCCAACAAATCAGTTGCTCGCTCCATAGTTCCGAGAACGGCGTTTTAGTCATCTTGCCCATGAGGCACGGTTCGCAAGTACCAAGTGATTCATAATCAAGTGATTCCAAAAGCCCATCAGTATGGAGTTTCTTCATGCGTTTTACTCCGATATGACCCAAACGACAGTGCCACAAATAAGTTGCATTATCATTATCAACTCTGCATCTTTTGGTTTCAACACTATGAATATGTGTATTACTACTATCGAGATTCAATAAAATAGACCACTCTTCAAGGGTGCATGACCATAAAAGATATTATTCATATAAATAGAACAACCATTATTCTCTGTCTTAAATGAATAACCGCCTCGCATCAAACAAGATCCAGATATAATGTTCATGCTTAACGCGGCACCAAATAACAATTATTTAGGTCTAAAACTAATACCGATGGTAGACGTAGAGGTAGCGTGCCGACCGCGATCACATCGACTTTGGAACCATTTCCCACGCCGATCGTCACCTCGTCCTTAGCCAATCTTCGCTAATCCGTAGTTCCTGCTTTGAGTTGCAAATATTAGCAATGTAACCAGTATCAAATACCCGGTACTACTGCGAGTATTAGTAAGGTACACATCAATAACATGTATATCACATATACCTTTGATCACCTTGCCATCCTTCTTATCCGCCAAATACTTGGGGCAGTTCCGCTTCCAAAGTGTCCATCGCTTGCAAGAGAAACACTCGGGCCAGGCTTAGGTCCAGACTTGGGTTTCTTCTCTTGAGCAGCAACTTTCTTGCTGTTCTTGAAGTTCCTTCTTCTTTCCTTTGCCCTTTTCTTGAAACTAGTGGTCTTGTTGACCATCAACACTTGATGCTCTTTCTTGATTTCTACCTCCATGCTTTTAGCATTGCGAAGAGCTCGGGAATTGTTTTGGTCATCCCTTGCATATTATAGTTCATCACGAAGCTCTTGTAGCTTGGTGGCGTGATTGGAGAATTTCATCAATGACACTATCATCCGGAAGAGTAACTCCCAGTTGAATCAAGTGATTATTATACCCGGACATTTTGAGTATATGTTCACCGACGTAACTATTCTCCTCCATCTTGCAGCTATAGAACTTATTGGAGACTTCATATCTCTCAATCCGGGCATTTGCTTGAAATATTAACTTCAACTCTGGAACATCTCATATGCTCCATGACGCTCAAAACGTCGTTGAAGACCTGGTTCTAAGCCGTAAAGCATGGCACATCGAACTATAGAGTAGTCATCAGCTTTGCTCGCCAGACGCTCACAACTTGGCGTTGTTCTGAAAGCAGCGCTCGCACCCAGCGGTGCTTCGGGACGTAATTCTTCCGTGCAGCAATGAGGATAATCCTCAAGTTACGGACCCAGTCCGTAATTGCTACCATCATCTTTCAACTTTGCTTTCTCAAGGAACGCATTAAAATTCAACGAAACAACAAAGACGAGCCATCTATCTACAGTAAACATAGACAAGCAAAATACTATCGGTACTAAGTTCATGATAAATTTAAGTTTAATTAATCATATTAAAACTCCCACTTAGACAGACATCTCTCTAGTCATCTAAGTGATTACGTGATCCAAATCAACTAAACCATGTCCGATCATCACGTGAGATGGAGTAGTTTCAATGGTGAACATCACTATGTTGATCATATCTACTATATGATTCACGTTCGACCTTCGGTCTCCGTGTTCCGAGGCCATATCAGTTATATGCTAGGCTCGTCAAGTTTAACCTGAGTATTCGTGTGCAACTGTTTTGCACCCGCTGTATTTGAACGTAGAGCCTATCACACCCGATCATCACGTGGTGTCTCAAAGACGAAGAACTTTCGCAAGCGGTGCATACTCGGGAGAACACTTCTTGATAATTTTAGTGAGAGATCATCTTATAATGCTACCGTCAATCAAAGCAAGATAAGATGCATAAAGGATAAACATCACATGCAATCAATATAAGTGATATGATATGGTCATCATCATCTTGTGCTTGTGATCTCCATCGCCAAGCACCGCCATGATCACCATCGCCACCGCGCGACACCTTGATCTCCATCGTAGCATCGTTGTCGCCTCGCCAACTATTGCTTCTACGACTATCGCTACGCTTAGTGATAAAGTAAAGCAATTACATGGCGCTTGCATTTCATACAATAAAGCGACAACCATATGGCTCTCGCCATTGCCGATAACTCGGTTACAAAACATGATCATCTCATACAATAAAATATAGCATCACGTCTTGACCACATCACATCACAACATGCCCTGCAAAAACAAGTTAGACGTCCTCTACTTTGTTGTTGCAAGTTTTACATGGCTGCTACGGGCTGAGCAAGAACCGTTCTTACCTACGCATCAAAACCACAACGATAGTTTGTCAAGTTGGTGCTGTTTTAAACTTCGCAAGGACCGGGCATAGCCACACTCGGTTCAACTAAAGTGAGAGAAACAGACACCCGCCGGTCACCTTTAAGCAACTAGTGCTCGAAGCGGTGAAACCAGTCTCGCGTAAGCGTACGCGTAATGTCGGTCCGGGCCGCTTCATCTCACAATACCGCCGAACCAAAGTATACATGCTGGTAAGCAGTATGACTTATATCACCCACAACTCACTTATGTTCTACTCGTGCATATGACATCAACGCATAAAACCAGGCTCTGATACCACTGTTGGGGAACGTAGTAATTTCAAAAAATTTCCTACGCACACGCAAGACCATGGTGATGGCATAGCAACGAGAGGGGAGAGTGTCTGTCCACGCACCCTGAGACCGTGAAGCGGAAGCGTTATAACAACGCTGTTGATGTAGTCGACGCCTTCACGATCCGACCGATCCAAGTACCGAACGACGGCACCTCCGAGTTCAGCACACGCTCAGCTCGATGACGATCCCGTGTCTCGATCCAGCAAAGCGTCGGGGATGAGTTCCCAAGACGACGGGCGTGGGACGATGATGATGCTTCACGGCGCAGGGCTTCGCCTAAGCTCCGCGACGATATGACCGAGGTGGAATATGGTGGAGGGGGCACCGACACGGCTTAAGAACGATCACGAGATCAACTTGTGTGTCATGGGGTGCCCCTGCCCCAGTATATAAAGGAGCAAGGGGGGTGCGGCTGGCCCTAGGGAGGCGCTGCCGAGGAGTCCTACTCCCACCGGAGTAGGACTCCCCTTCCTAGTTGGATTAGGTCTTGGGGGGGAAGAGGGAAGGGGCGCCCCCTCTCCTTGTCCTATTCGGACTAGAGGGGGGGCGTGCCTGCCCTGGCCGGCCCTTCCTCTTCTCCCTTATGGCCCATCAAGGCCCATTGACCCTTCGGGGTTCCGTAACCCGGTGTTCCGTAAAATCCTGTTTTCATCCGAACCTTCCGACGTCCAAACATAGGCTTCCAATATATCAATCTTTATGTCTCGACCATTTCGAGACTCCTCGTCATGTCCGTGATCACATCCGGACTCAACAACCTTCGTACATCAAAACTTATAAACTCATAATAAACTGTCATCGAACGTTAAGCGTGCGGACCCTACGGGTTCGAGAACTATGTAGACATGACCTAGAACTATTCTCGGTCAATAACCAATAGCGGAACCTGGATGCCCATATTGGTTCCTACATATTCTACTGAAGATCTTTATCGGTCAAACCGCATAACGACATATCGTTGTTCCCTTTGTCATCGGTATGTTACTTACCCGAGATTCGATCGTCGGTATCCAATACCTAGTTCAATCTCGTTATCGCAAGTCTCTTTACTCGTCCGTAATACATCATCTCACAACTAACTTATTAGTTGCAATGCTTGCAAGGCTTATGTGATGTGTATTACCGAGAGGGCCAGAGATACCTCTCCGACAATCGGAGTGACAAAACCTAATCTCGAAATACGCCAACCCAACATGTACCTTTGGAGACACCTGTAGTACTCCTTTATAATCACCCAGTTACGTTGTGACGTTTGGTAGTACCCAAAGTGTTCCTCCGGTAAACGGGAGTTGCATAATCTCATAGTTACAGGAACATATATAGGTCATGAAGAAAGCAATAGCAATATACTAAACGATCAAGTGCTAAGCTAACGGAATGGGTCATGTCAATCACATCATTCTCCTAATGATGTGATCCCATTAATCAAATGACAACACATGTCTATGGTTAGGAAACATAACCATCTTTGATCAATGAGCTAGTCTAGTAGAGGCATACTAGTGACTATCTGCTTGTCTATGTATTCACACATGTATTATGTTTCCGTTAATACAATTCTAGCATGAATAATAAACATTTATCATGATATAAGGAAATAAATAATAACTTTATTATTGCCTCTAGGGCATATTTCCTTCAAAGGCGGAGAAGAAGGCCAAGAAAAGGCCACAGAACTCGAAAGAGTTCCGGCGCTGGTGGTGTCGGATTCATCGTCCGATGACTCGAGGCGCACTCCTCCCACGAAGACGAGGAGGAGGAAGAAGATGCCTCTCCCCCTCTAGCGGGGGGAGGACAGAAAAGGAAGGCCGCCCTAACTGGGGGCCGGAGGGTCCAAGAAGGAAGGACCCTTTCACGGACTATTTCCACCAACGCCGACGACGGCGAAGAGTTAGGCCATCCGTACAAGCCCCTAGCAAAATCGTAAGTATCCGGATACCAGAATAACTCATGGCGTTCCTTTATTGCACAATATCTTGTGACGCCGAATATAATCATGCAGTCCGCCCAAGGCCGGGCTCGACGCTTCGTCGAGCGGCTCCCTGGGTTCGTCGGATGTGAATAACACTTCACTTCCGGCCGCCTCCTCCCCTCGCCCAGCGGATGATGCCGAGGTGGCGTCCCAAAAGGGTCCAAGCCAGGAGGAGGTGGTCCTGGAGGCGCCGGAAGGTGACCTCTCGGACTCCAGGCGCAAAGCGGATAAAACCCCCAAGGGCTCTAAGTCCGGCCCTGGGCCGGACACCGCACCGGAACCTTCAACGGTTCCGGAATCCGGTAGGCGGCCCCCTAGTAAGAAGGGCAAGCCTACGACGCCGGTGACCTCCGTCCAACCGGAGGCACCGGATAATTTGCTGGAGGTGCTTAACGACGCTTCCATCTACGAGGAACACCACACTATTATGAGTGCGGTGATCCAGAAGGTTCAGTCCGCCAAGAGCGGGCTGACGGAAGCCTGTGCCAGCCTTCTAATAGGCTTTGAGGTATGTATTTAAGATATGTAAAAATATTACCACATAGACAATAGCCCCTGATGCTCAGTTTTGTGTTCGGAAAGAAAAGCTGAACTGAGCATCAAAAAGATATACGCAGGAGTCTAACATAAGTATGTCAATATGGGAATGCAGGTTGCGCTGCTGACCTCTGCCGCACTGACTGCGAAGGTCGATGCATTGAAGCAGAGCCTCGAGCGGTCCGAGAACGAGCTCGGCCTTGCCAAGAAGCAGCTCGAGGACAAGAAAGGTAAGTAATACCTTATTTAAGTATATATAAAAAAGATGTGGTTGCAAAAAATGACAGGACCAACGTGAGTATTACAGGGGCCACAACCGAGGTGGCGACCCTGAAGGAAGCGCTGTCCAAGGCCGAAGACAAGGCGGCCATGGAGCGCACCGAGCGAGAGAAGCAGGAGGTGCGAGTGGCGGAGGTGCAGCAAGAGTTCCAGACTCTCGTGGAAAAACATGAGAGTTTGGAGCTTGACTCAAAGACTCGAGAGTCCGAGCTCGCCTCGGCCCTTGAGAGCGCCAAATCTGCCAAGGCTGAAGCCCAAAAAGCCTTCCAGGAAATTGAGGCGATGAAGAAGATAGCGGCGGGTAAGGCATTCTTTATGCAAAGCAAGCACGTGAAAGTGAATTACTTGTTACTTACCCGAGTCCGGAGCTCTCCAGGAGCATTCACAGATCTTCCCCGGAGTGTGTCCGACGCTGCCGCATTCTACCAAGCCGAAGAAGGGAGCTCGATGGAGAAGGTGTTCTGGTCTCAGTATGCTGAGGCCGGACACCCGGTGCCCTTGAGCGACCAACTTAAGCAGCTGGTCGAGCTCCATAAGGTGGCCGAACAGGCCATGAAGGGTCTCATAGTCCGGTGTGGCACGGGAAGCCATGCCCAGGAGCTACTGGCTGGTGAGGCGGCTGGTGGATGCCCGTCCATGGCTTGAAGTCATCAAGCGCTCCGTTTGCATCGAAGGTGCCCGTAGGGCCCTTGCCCGTGCTAAAGTGCACTGGGGCAAGATGTACGCTGAGAAGCTTGTGACGGACGGACCACCGCCGAGCAAGGAGCATCGCAAGCCCGAGATGTATTATGAGGGCGTCCTGAAGGGTGCCCGCCTTATAGCGTATGAATGCTCCAAAGATGTAATTTTGAGTAAACTCGCATTTGTGATCCTGTACGCTGAAAACTTGTTCATACGCGCTAAGCAACGCTTTTGAATTTAAAATATTACCTTCTGTGCGGCCATTTATTAAATTTGAGAGATGGCGAGTCGTCGGCTTCTGCCCCCGTGCCATGAGTGCTGGGGTGTTCGGGATAAACTTGAGCGCCCCTTTTCCCATTCTTGGGTCCTTCGAGGGAGGCGCTCAACACAACGGACGAGGCAATCGGAATATAATGCTTGAACACTCTCACTTAGCCATAGAATTCTATAATTTTAAATTTCAACGAAGCCCCTAGTATTCAGAAGACCGAGTTCGGGGCGCTATCCATGCCTAGGCCGGACAAAGCCGACTCCTCGCTCTAAGCGGCATAAGTCTTTAGGGACTCGAAAACCTCTTGAACAGCGACCAGCTCTCGCCCTATCATGACGGTCAGTTTTAGCTTTCTCCACTGAGGTGCTTAACCCAGCTCAACCGGGGCACAATCGCAGTGGTTCTCCCAGCGCTACCTTAGCCGATATAACAGAACGTAAGGTACCAAAACATGGGAGCCGGGCAAACCCAACTATTGACCCAAGACATGATTCAGAGCCGATGCATATAATGCTATAAGTTCAGGGTGCCGCACTTGTCAAAGTGTTCAGACTTATCACACCGTATGTTGGGGTACTTAAGCCCCTGGTGTATTTGGCCGTACCAAAGTGTACGGGTGCAACATGTCATTAATGAACATACATAGATAAAAAGGGAATGAAATAATAGACAAAAGCTATGTATTGTTTATTCAAAAGGCTATGTAAAAGCGAACGATACAAATAGTGCGATAAGCAAGAGATGGGACTATTTGACATGTCCTCTCGTGGGCGAGCTATGGATGGTATGTAAGACATGTATTTAGCTCGTTATAGAGACCACCTTGACATTCGACGTAGGTTTCTGCCTCCCTGGCTGTTGCATCGTGTGTTCGGCGATTGTATTGCCGGACAGGCCTTCCGTAGAGTGGAGTCCTGAAAGTAAGAAAAAGAATGACAAAATCGGGAGCCCGTAGTGCGGTTGAGCCGCATTTTGGGCATGCCGTGGTCGTGCTCCTCCCCCTATGCCCATGGTATTTCCAGAGCGTAGTTATGTACGCGTAGTACTGGTTTCGCAATTTCGCGAGGGCTGGGGTTAGCCGCATTGCTACGCTTGCTCGGAACGTGCAGCGGTCTTGTTGTAGGTTACTCCGGGCGCGCTTGATGTTGTCCGGACGCTTAATAGCTGGATCGAGAATTGCCTTGAGAGGCTGCTTTGTACTTCCGCCCGAGGGCGCCAGATGCTCCTCCGCTTGGAGGAGCGCTCGTGTTTCCATTGACCGTCATGACTCGAGGGCCTGGCATCTTGATCTTAAGGTATGAAAGCGGCACCGCATTGAACTTTGCAAATGTCGTTCGTCCGAGCAGGCGTGATAGCCATCGCGAACGGGACTATGTCAAGATTAACTCCTCGCTCGAAATTATCCGGGATCCAAGACCACCTCAAGTGTAACCGAGCCTGCACAGTTGGCCTCTACACCTGGTATGACGCCTTTAAAGGTCGTCTTTGTGGGTTTAACTTGAGGATCTATGCCCATTTTTCGTGACCGTATCCCGATAAAACAGGTTCAAAGCTGCCGCCGTCCATAAGGACTCTAGTGAGGTGAAATCCGCCAATGATTGGGTCTAGAACCAATGCGGCGAATTCACCATGGCGGATGCTAGTGGGGTGGTCCCTTCGATCAAAAGTGATCGGGCAGGAGGACCATGGGTTGAACTTTGGGGCGATCGACTCCAACGCATATACGCCCCTCGAGTGCACGCTCCGCTCCCTTTGGGGATGTGGGTTGCGATATCATGTTCACCGTCCGCACTTGTGGGGGAAGCCCTTCATCCCCTATTGTTCGGCGCCGTGGCTCCTCCTCGTCATCGCTATGCAGCCCCTTGTCTCTGTTTTTTGGCACTTAACTTGCCTACCTGCTTGAACATCCAACAATCCCTATTGGTGTGATTGGCTGGTTTTTCGGGGGTGCCGTGTATCTAGCACGAACGATCGAGTATTCGGTCCAAACTGGACGGGCCCGAGTATTTCTTTTAAATGGCTTTTTCCATCGACCGGTTTAGAGCCTCGAATCCGCATTAACCGTCAGATCCTCAAGCATTGTCGCCGCACGCGGCGCTTTGTGCTTGTTGTGACGCCGACCGCCATTGCTGTCCTTGGTATCCGAATTACTGTGGCTCTTGGTCATGTTATTACTACGAGCTAGCCAGCTGTCTTCTCCCGCAAAAGCGGTCATGAGTGTTGTGAGGGCTGCCATGGATTTTGGCTTTTCCTGTCCTAGGTGCGGGCAAGCCACTCGTCACGGATGTTATGTTTGAAGGCTTCAAGGGCCTCGTGATCCGGACAATTGACTATTTGATTTTTCTTGGTTAGGAACCGTGTCCGAATTGTCCGCCGATTCCTCCGCTGCTGAATTATGTGGCTTAGGTCATCGGCGCCTCGGTGGTCGCATATAGGTGCCCGGAAATTGTCGAGGAATGCGGCTTCCGTGTCCTCCCAACAACCAATTGATTCTGCCGGCAAGCTGTTAAGCCAATGCCGAGCTGGTCCTTTAAGCTTGAGTGGGAGGTATTTGATGGCGTAGATCATCGCCGCGGGCCATGTGGATATGAAGGAGATAATCCTCGATCCATACCGCGGGATCTGTTGTGCCATCGTATGATTCGATGTTTACGGGTTTGAAACCCTCGGGATTTGATGATCCATTACTTCATCTGTGAAGCATAGTGGGTGTTGGCGCCTCAGATCGGGCTATATCACGACGTAGCTCAAACGAGCTTTGTCTACTTTGTTCGCCCTACCGGATTTACTATATCCGCATGACGATTATCGTCACGTGTCATGGGGCGCCCACGCGATCCATAGATCGATCTTGTTTGCCTTGCCTTGTCCTCCAATATATCTCGCAGGTCTGGCGCATTTCCCCATGCCTTGGTATTCTTTGAGCGACGCCGGGGTGCGGCTTGAGTGGAGGGCCGAGAGGCCTCTCTGTCGCAGCCGCGAGGTGGTCGGTCGGCCGCATCATACGCTGGTGATGTTGGTCTAGGTGCTTCCTCCTCTAATAGGGGTAGCAGTCTACGTTTTGGGTAGCTCTTGGAGGGGCGTTCGAGTTCGTACTCTTCGGCCGCAAGGACTTCAGTCCATCTGTCAGCTAGCAAGTCTTGGTCAGCTCTAAGCTGTTGCTGTTTTTTCTTGAGGCTGCTCGCCGTGGCCATAAGCCTGCGTTTGAAACGCTCTTGTTCGACGGGATCCTCGTGCACGACAAATTAAATCGTCGCCGAGGCTTGCCTCGTTTTCGGAGGGAGGCATGTAATTATCGCCCTCTACCTCTCCGTCTCGCCGCTCTTTCATGAGGGCTGGTTTCTCCATGCTCTGCGCTGAATCTCGCCGAGGGGGTTGTCTTCGCACCGTCCGGGTGTTATTGTCGCTGTGCGGAATCACCGTTTTTGCTTTGGCAGGATTTAGAGCGGCGCCGCTGACGCCGGCGCTTAGGCTGCTTCTTGGAGGGGTCATCCTCGTTGTTCCATCGCCGTTCCCTTCTTTTGGGGTGTCCACCATGTATATGTCATACAACGAGGTGGCCTTCCAGTGCCCTTTAGGCGCTGGTTCTTAGTCGTCTCCTGCATCGGTGTCCATACCGTCGATGTCTTCGGAGTCGAAGTCGAGCATGTCGGTTAAATCATCGATAGTGGCTACGAAGTGGGTGGTGGGCGGGCTTTGAATTTCTTCGTCGTCCGCATCCCAACCTTGCTGACCATAGTCCGACAAAGGCTCTCCTGATAAAGAGAGAGACTTTAGCAATTCAGGATGTCGCCGAAGGGTGAGTGCTGAAAGATGTCAGCGGCGGCAAACTCCATGATCGGCGCCCAATTGGATTCGATTGGCAGGGGCACGGAAGATTCGGAGTCCGGAGAGGAGTCCGGCACCTTGGAGTCACGAGCTTCGCAAAAGACAAGGCTGGTGTTCGGCTCGATTGCCGTAGAGATTGCAACCCCCGAGGCGGCGTCCAGCCACCCGTCCTCGACAGCGCGATCGGCCCGAGCTAAGGGTCGGAGCGACATCGGTGCGGCCTCGTGGCATCGTTCGGCGGCAGAGCTAGATCATGCCCATCATGACAAGCGGGCTGGCGCTTGGCTGTGGCTCGAACCCATCAAGATCAAGTCTCCGCGACGCCGCCGTAGTTCAAACTTCCAAATCTGACCCAATGGCAGGGGCGAAGCTTTCGATCTGCTCCAGATGGCTGCTTAATTGGCCCACAATGCAAAGCCGCCGAATATGAAGATCTGTCCGGGGAGAAAAATATCACCCTGGACCGCATCATTGTTGATGATCGGAGGAGCCATCGGGCCTAAAAGTGACGACACATAGGAACTCTCAATGAAAGCACCAATGTCGGTGTCAAACCGGCGGATCTCGGTAGGGGGTCCCGAATCTGTGCGCGTCTAGGCGGATGGTAACAGGAGACGGGGACACGATGTTTTTATCCAGGTTTGGGCCCTCTCGATGGAGGTAAAACCCTACTCCCGCTTGATTAATATTGATGATATGGGTAGTACAAGAGTAGATCTACCACGAGATCGAGAGGCTAAAGCCTAGAAGCTAGCCTATGGTATGATTGTTGTTCGCCCCACGGACTAAAACCCTCCCGTTTATATAGACACCGGAGAGGGCTAGGGTTACACAGTAGTCGGTTACAATGGGAGGAGATCTACATATCCAGACGCCAAGCTTGCCTTCCACGCCAAGGAATGTCCCATCCGGACACGGGACGAAGTCTTCAATCTTGTATCTTCATAGTCCAGGAGTCCGGCCAAAGGTTATAGTCCGGCCATCCGGACACCCCCTAATCTAGGACTCCCTCACATAGAGTTGAAGAACACAATCCACAGTTTTTGGTTCAAGCTTGCGCTTCTTGGGAATTGGTATATTGACTTTCGCCAAACAACCCCAAGTACGCAGGTAAGACTAGCCACAATGGGTAGTAACATAGACTAGTAACATGCCTATGTTACTACATCTATAGTGGAGAATAACATATGTGTGGTACTAACATGCAACACTTTATTTATTAGGCTATAGACTCATTTTGCCTTGATATGTGTGATGTTACTCATACTACTAGTAACTAGCTATGTTATAGCATGCCCCTCTTTCTTCATTTATTGCTTGCCACATCATCTATTTTATCTAGATACGTGTGATGTTACTACCTATGTTACTTCCATTGTGGGTAGTCTAAGAGAGTTTCAACCTTTTCCTTTCCCATTCCTCAAATGGATTCATGATCTTATGCTTTGCGGAACTCAGTTTAGGACATAACATGCAATCATTAGCACCTCCCCCACCATGTCTTGGAGAGACCCAATGTGTCTAACATGGCGTTAACCAAACCAGTTAGAGTTCGGTTCTTTCTTTCGGTCACCCCATTTGATTGAGTTGAGTAGGGAGGCGTCCTCTCATGAATTATACCATGATCCGCACAAAATAAATCAAATTCATTGAAAAATACTCTCCACCATGATCAGACCTAAGTCGTTTAATTTTTCGATCAAGTTGGTTCTATGCTTCAGTTTTATAGTTTTTGAAGAAATTTAAAGCCTCATCTTTTGATTTCAGAAGATACACATAAGAATATATAATGAGTCAGCAATCAACGTCATGAAGTATCCTTTTCCACCTTTTGTCAACACGCCATTCATTTCACAAAGATTAGAATGTATAAGCTCTAGTGGCGCCAAGTCTCTTGCCTCTGCAGTCTTATGGGAGTTGCGAGGTTGTTTAGCTTGCACACATACTTGACACTTGGATCCCTTGACAGTAGTAAATTTTGGAACTAAACTCATATTGGCTAGCCGCATCATGAAACCAAAGTTAATATGACAAAGTCAGGAATGCCAAATATTAGACTCATTATTGTGGCAAACATCATTAGTAACTTTAGTGCAAATTTCTAACAAAGCAGGCAGAACAAGCATTCGCACTCATAGCCTTTAATTTTCCAACAAATTTTCCATACTTAGATATTACAACTTTATTGGAATAAAAAACCAGTTTAAAACCATCTCAACATAAATGAGAACCGCTGACGAGATTCTTATTGATGGAGGGCACATGATGAACATTTTTCAGGCGCATGATCTTCCCCGAAGTAAACTTCAGATCAACCGTACTAACACCTCGTACGGTAGCATGTGACCCGTTCCCCGTCAGCACGGGAGAAGTCCATGTGACCTGATAAGAAGAAAACATGGAAGCATCATCACAAACATGTACATTGGCACCGGTGTCAATCAACCAATTAGGAGAATGACATACTAAAATGATGGTAGTAAAAATACCGTACCCAGGTTCCTTCATATCAGTATCACCGATGACAACATTAGCTGTCTTGCCACTCTTCTCAAGTTTGCACTCCTCAAAGAAGTTAGGACATCTCGGAGCCTAGTGATAAGGATCACCACATACATGGCATAGTCCCTCCCCCTTCATATGAGAATTCTTCTTAAAGTTGGTAAAGTGTGAAGGATTGTTCTTTGCATCAAACTTGCCTTTGCCGTGAGATTTGTTAATGTTGTTGTTGGTGTCAAAACTGGCGGGTCTCGGGTAGGGGGTCCCGAACTGTGCGTCTAGGCAGATGGTAAAAGGAGACAAGGGACAGAATGTTTTTACCCAGGTTCGGGCCCTCTCGATGGAGGTAATACCCTACTCCTGCTTGATTAATATTGATGATATGGGTAGTACAAGAGTAGATCTACCACGAGATCAGAGAGGCTAAACCCTAGAAGCTAGCCTATGGTATGATTGTTATTCGTCCTACGGACTAAAACCCTTCGGTTTATATAGACATCGAATAGGGTTAGGGTTACACAGAGTTGGTTACAATGGTAGGAGATCTACATATCCGTATCGCCAAGCTTCCCTACCACGCCAAGGAAAGTCCCATCCGGACACGGGACGAAGTCTTCATTCTTGTATCTTCATAGTCCGGGAGTCCGGCCAACGGTGATAGTTCGGCTATCCGGACACCCCTAATCCAGACTCCTCAAGAGCCCTCGAACCAGGCTTCAATGACGACGAGTCCGCGCGCATATTTTCTTCGCATTGCAAGGCGGGTTCCTCCTCCGAATACTTCATAGAAGGTTTTGAACACAAGGATAGTGTCCGCTCGCAAAACAAGTTCCACATACTACCGTAGAGAGAATAATTTTTGCACAGATCGCGACGATTCGCGGGCGTGACATCACACCACGCCTGAGCCTTTATTGAATCATTTTTACTGCCCCACCTCAGCGCTTAGCGAGGCGGTTTCCTTGGCACGCCTTATCAAAGCGTAGATCATGCCCCTTATTCCGGGATTCTCATCAATACGGATGTGGGTAACCCATCCGCGCCATTGATTACGGCGCTTGGGAGATAAGCGAGTTTTACCAGTGGCGGGGACGATAGCTTCGTCCGTCCATATAAGGGATAAGGATCCACCTTCTCACCCACGCCTTCTTCCTCCTTTGCTCATCCATTTCACAAGACTCGAGCTCCAGCGCCAAGTCCGACACCCCACCTCAACCTTCTCCAACTATGTCCGGAGCGGAAGCGGTGGATGGCCTCCTCCGCCACGGAGGGGCACATCAAAACCACGGAAGGCCGGATACTTGTCCAGCGACATCGCTGCATCAAGCCACCCGACGAGGGGCAGCTCATTCCCACCCCTGTGCCCCATGAGAGGGTGGTGTTCACACCCACTTCCTCCGCGGACTAGGTTTTCCACTTCACCCATTTGTCCGGGGCTCATGTTCTACTACGGCCTGATTTCCATGATTTGGCCCGAACTTCATCCTCAACATCTCGGCGTTTATCGTCGGAAGCGAGGCCTTCCTCTCGATCCAGCCCCACTTCGCTTATGGCTGAAGATCTTCAATGTCAAGTCAGAGGTAGTGGGCGGCCGCCAAGCCGGAGTGCGGAGGTGCCATGGTTGGCAAGATGGCCAAAGTCCTATGGCTCGAGAGCTCCTTTGTGGAGACCATAAAGGGGTGGCAATCAGGGTGGTTCTACATCACTGAGCCGCGCGACTCTCAATGGGCGGTGGCCCCCGTATTCCGATCTGGCTTCCCCACACGGCTCACATAATGGAAAGAGACGGGCCAGACGTGGGGGGATTAAGATGAGCTGTCCGGACTCCAAACTTGCGTCCGAAACCTGGTGGACAAGAATCTCAGGCTTGTCAACGTAATCCAGGTGTTGCTCATCCGCCGGATTCTCCCATGCTAACAACGGGCCTTCAAATTGTGGGAGTTCGATCCGGCACAGCACCCAACTCTGAAAAGGCTCTTCGACACTACGCACGTAAGATGCCCGGAAGGTGTCGTTCATACGCCGAGGTTCTACATCCGCCATCGAAGATCGCAGATTCAGCTCGCAACGCCAAGCCGTGAGGTAAGTTATTTTACCCTTTATGGGACTCTTGTTTTCATAGATTGACTCTATGTGGGATCTAAAACTCCCTAACCTTTGATAGGACTGGTTGAAGACGCCCGGACAGATTAACCGTCCGGCCCTTTGCCGAAGACCAGCAGATGCCCGCTTGGAGCATCGCTCCGGCGCCTTACGTGGTGCCGGAGAAGAAGGCCACGGGAACTCGAAAGAGCTCCCGGCGCCAGGGGCTGTCGGACTCATCGCCCGACAACCCTGAGGTGGAATCCTCCTCTGAGGAAGAGGAGGAGGAAAAAGAGGCCTCTCCCCCAGCGGGGGGAGAGAAGAAAAGGAAGGCCGCCCCAATTGGGGAGGCCGGAGGGTCCAAGAAGGGAAGGAACCTTCCTCCGGACTTCTCCACCAACGCTGACAACGACGAGGAGGAGTGGCCAACAAGGGCCAAGCCCCTGGCGAGATCGTAAGTGTCCGGATACCCATGGCTTTTTTTTTCATTGCATAGTGTTCTCTAATGCCGAACAATCATGCAGCCCGCCTAAGGACGAGCTTGCCGCTTCATCGAGCGGGTCCCTGAGTTCGTCGGAAGTGGAGAGTACTTCACTTCCGGCCGCCTCCTCACCTCACGCTGCGGACGACGCCGAGGTGGGGCCCCGAGGGGGGCCTGGTCAAGAGGAGGTGGCGCAGGAGGCGCCACAAGGCAGCCTCCCGGACTCCAGGCGCGAGGGGAGCGAGACCCCCAGGGGCTCTAAGCCCGACCCTTGTCCAGACTCCATACCGAACCTTCAGCGGTTCAAGTCCGCAAGAGGCCCTTCAGAGGAAGGTAAGACGCGTGTCCTCCGCCCAACCGAGGCACCGGATAGCATCGGAGGCGCTTAACAGCGCCCATCGAGGAGGAGCACCGCACTGCTATGAGTGTGGTGATCCAAAGTTCAGTCCGCCAAGAGCGGGCTGATCAAGCCTGCACCAGCCTTCTAACAGGCTTTGAGGTAAGTTTAGAATATGTAAAAATATTACCGCATAGACAGTAGCCCCCGATGCTTGGTTCGTGTTCGGAAAGAAAAGATGGACTAAGGATCTAAAAAGATATCTGAAGGAGTCTAACATAAGTATGTCAATATGGGAATGCAGTTGCACTGCCGACTCTCCGCCAGACCGACCGCAGAGGTCAATGCATTTAAGCAGAGCCTCGAGCGGTCCGAGAACGAGCTCGGCCTTGCCAAGAAGCAGCTCAAGGACAGGAAGGTAAGTAATACCTTATTAAAGAAATACCTTATAGAAAGGATTTGGTTGCAAAATGACAGGAATAACGTGGGTATTGTAGGGGCCACGAACGAGGTGGCGACCTCGAAGGAAGCGTGTCCGCGCCGAAGCAAAGCGGCCATGGAGCGCACCGAGCGAGAGAAGCAGGAGGCGCAGGTGGCGGAGGTGCGGCAAGAGCTCCTGTGCCTCGTGACAAAACACGAGTTTGGAGCGTGACTCAAGACTCGAGAGTCCGAGCTCGCCTCGGCTCTTGAGAGTGCCAAAGCCGCTAAGGCCAAGCCCAAAAAGCCCTCCAAGAGATTGAATCATTAAAGAAGATAGCGGCGGTAAGGCATTCTTTATGCAAAGCAAGCATGTGAAAGTGAATTACCTATTACTTACCCGAATCCGGAGCTCTCCAGGAGCATTCCCAGATCTGCCCCGTAGTGTGTCTGATGCTGCCGCGTTCACCGCGCCAAGGAGGGGAGCTCGACGGAGAAGGTGTTTTGGTCTCAGTATGATGAGGCCTAACGTCCGGTGCCCCTGAGCGACCAGCTGAAGCAGCTGGTCGAGCTCCACAAGATCGCCGAACAGGCCATGAAGGGCCTCATATTGGCCATTGGAAGCCATGCCTGGGAGCTACTTCGGGCTAGTGCAGCGGCTGGTGGACGCCTGTCCATGGATTGAAGTCATCAAGCGCTCCGTCTGCATTGAAGGTGTCCGTCGGGCCCTTGCCCATGCTAAAGTGCACTGGGGCAAGCTGGATGCGGAGAAGCTTGTGACGGACGGGACATCAAGGGCAAGGAGCATCGCAAGTCCGAAATGTACTATGAGGGCGCCTCAAGGGTGCCCGCCAGATAGCGGTGAATGCTCCAAAGATGTAATTTTGAATAGACTCGCATTTGTTATCCCAGACGCTGAAAACTTGTTCATATGCGCTAAGCAACGCCAGAATTTAAAATATTACCGCTCAGGCGGCCGCTTATCAAATTTGAGAGATGACAAGTCGTTGGCTTCAGCCCCCATGCCACGAAAGTTTGGGGTGTTCGGGATAAACTTGAGCGCTCTTGTTCCCATTCTTGGGTCCTTCGAGGAGGCGCCAACGAACGTAACAAGGCAACCGGACTTATAGTGCTTGAACACTCTCACTTAGCCATAGAATTCTATAATTTTAAATTTCGGCGAAGCCCCTAGTATTCAGAAGACCGAGTTCGGGCGCTATCCACGCCTTGGCGGACAATGCCGACTCGCCTAAGCGCATAAGTCTTTAGGGACCCAAAACCTCTCGAACAGCGATCGCTCTCGCCCTATCATGACGGTCAGTTTTAGCTTTCTCCACCGAGGTGCTCAACCCAGCTCAACCGGGCACAATCGCAGAAGCTTCTCCGGCGCTACCTTAGCCGATATAACGGAACGAAGGTACCAAAACATGGGAGCCGGGCAAACCCAACTATTGACCCAAGACATGATTCCGAGCCGATGCATATAATGCTATAAGTTCGGGTGCCGACTTGTGAAAGTGTTCGGACTTATCACACCATACTTTTGGGGTACTTAAGCCCTGGTGTATTGGCCGCACTAAAGTGTACGGGTGCAACATGTCATGAAATGAACATATATATAGATAAAGAAAGGAGTGCAATAATAGGCGGAAGCTATGTATTGTTTATTCAAAAAGGTACTGCAATGGAAGCAGAACGATACACATAGTGCGATAAGCAAGGGATGGGACTATTTAACATGTCCCCCTCCAGGGGTAAGCTGCGGGATGGTATGTAAAACAGGTATAATGATCGTAGTAGAGACCACCTGGACACTCGACGTAGCTTTCTGCTTCCCTGGCTGTTGCATCGTGAGTTCGGCAATTCTAGTGCCGGACAGGACTTCTGGAAAACGGAGTCCTGAAAGTAAGAAAAAAGAAGAAAAGAAAAAGAATGACACAATCGGGAGCGCCTAGTGCGGTTGAGCCGCATTCTGGGCGTGCCGTGGTCGTGCCCCTCCCCTTATGCCCATGCTATCTCCAAAGCGTAGTTATGTACGCGTAGTACTGGCTTCGTAGTTTCCCGAGGGCTGGGGTTGGGGCCGGATTGCTATGCGTGCTCGGATCATGCCAGGCGGTCTTGTTGTAGGTTACTCTGGGCGCGCTTGACGGTAGCCAGGCGTTTAATAGCCGGACTCGAGAATTGCTGTGAGAGGCTGCTTTGCACCTCCGTCGCGAGGGCCGCGGTGTGCTCCTCCGTTCGGAGAGAGTGTTCGGTGTTTCCATTGACCGTGATTACCTCGAGGGTCCGCATCTTGAGCTTGAGGTATGCATAGTGCGGCACCGCATTGAACTTTGCAATGCGGTTCGCCCAAGCAAGGCATGATAGCCGCCATGAACGGGACTATGTCAAGATTAACTCTTCGCTCGGAAGTTATCCGGGATCGAAGACCACTTCGAGTGTAATCGAGCCTGTACAATTGGCCTCTACACCTGGTATGACGCCTTTAAAGGTCGTCTTTGTGGGTTTAATCCTTGAGGGGTCTATGCCCATTTTGCGATCAGATCCCGATAGAGCAGGTTCAGTTGCTGCCGCCGCCCATTAGGACTCGGTGAGGTAAAATCCGTCAATAATTGGGTCAAGAACCAATGCGCGCGAAACCGCCGCGGACGGATGCTAGCGGGTGGTCCTTCGATCAAGGTGATCGGGCAGGAAGACCATGGGTTGAACTCGGGCGATCGCTCCATCACAGATACGCCCTTAGTGCGCGCTCCGCTCCCTTTTGGGTATGTAGGTTGCGATATCATGTTCACCGTCCGCACTTGTGCGGAAAGCCCTTCTGTCCTCTATTGTTCGGCGGTCGGGCTCTTCCTCGCCATCGCTATGCAGCCCCTTGTCGTTGTTTTCGCGCTTAGCTTGCTGCTTGTTTGAACACCCAACAATCCCTGTTGGTGTGGTTGGCTGGTTTTCGGGGTGCCATGTATCCGCACAAGCGATCGAGTATTCGGTCCAAGTTGGACGGGCCCCGGTATTTCTTTTGAATGGCTTCTTCCACTGACCGGTTTAGAGCTCTGAATCCGCATTTATCGTCGTATCTTCAGCACTATCACCGCACGCGGCGTTTATGCTTTTTGCGACGCGACCTGCCATTGCTATCCTTGGTATCTGAACTACCAGGGTGTTTGGACAAGTTGTTGCTTCGAGCTAGCCAGCTGTCCTCTCCCGCGCAAAAGCGGGTCATGAGTTTGGTGAGGGCTGCCATGGATTTCGGCTTTTCCTGTCCTAGGTGCCGGGCTAGCCACTTGTCGCGGATGTTGTGTTTGAAGGCTGCTAGCGCCTCTGCATCCGGACAATCGACGATTTGATTTTTCTTTGTTAGGAACCGCGTCCAGAATTGTCTGGCCGATTCTTCTGGTTGCTTAATTATATGGCTAAGTGAAGGAAATATGCCCTAGAGGCAATAATAAAGTTATTATTTATTTCCTTATATCATGATAAATGTTTATTATTCATGCTAGAATTGTATTAACCGGAAACATAATACATGTGTGAATATATAGACAAACAGTATGTCACTAGTATGCCTCTACTTGACTAGCTTGTTAATCAAAGATGGTTATGTTTCCTAACCATGAACAAGGAGTTGTTATTTGATTAACAAGGTCACATCATTAGTTGAATGATCTGATTGACATGACCCATTCCGTTAGCTTAGCACACGATCGCTTAGTATGTTGCTATTGCTTCCTTCATGACTTATACATGTTCCTATGACTATGAGATTATGCAACTCCTGTTACCGGAGGAACACTTTGGTACTACCAAACGCCACAACGAATCGGGTGATTATAAAGGAGTACTACAGGTGTCTCCAAAGGCAGATGTTGGGTTGGCGATTTCGAGATTAGGATTTGTCACTCCGAATGTCGGAGAGGTATCTCTGGGCCCTCTCGGTAATGCACATCACTTAAGCCTTGCAAGCATTGCAACTAATGAGTTAGTTGTAGATGATGTATTACGGAACGAGTAAAGAGACTTGCCGTGACGAGATTGAACTAGGTATTGATACCGACGATCGAATCTCGGCAAGTAACATACCGATGACAAAGGAACAAAGTATGTTGTTATGCGGTTTGACCGATAAAGATCTTCGAGAATATGTAGGAGCCAATATGGGCATCTAGGTTCCGCTTATTGGTTATTGACCAAGAATAGTTCTAGGTCATGTCTACATAGTTCTCGAACCCGTAGGGTCCGCACGCTAAGGTTTCGATGACAGTTTTATTATGAGTTTATGAGTTTTGATGTACCGAAGGAGTTCGAGTCCCGGATGAGATCGGGACATGACGAGGAGTCTCAAATGGTCGAGACGTAAAGATCGATATATTGACGACTATATTCGAGTTCGGAAAGGTTCCGAGTGATTCGGTATTTTTCGAGTACCGAGAGTTACGGGAATTCGTATTGGGCCTTAATGGGCCATACGGGAAAGGAGAAAAAGGGCCAAAGGGTGGCCGCCGCCCCCTTGGACTAGTCCGAATTGGACTAGGGAGGGGGCGCCTTCCTTCCTTCTCCTTTTCCCTTCCCTTCCTTCTCTCCTACTCCTAATACATGGAAGGGTTCCTAGTTGACTAGGAAAGGGGAATCCTACTCCGGTGGGAGTAGGACTCCCCATGGCGCGCCATAGTAGAGGGCGGCCTCCTCCTCCCTCCCTCCTTTATATACGGGGCAGGGGGCACCCCATGGACACACAAGTTGATCTACGGATCGCTCCTTAGCCGTGCAGCGGTGCCCCCTCCACCATATTCCACTTCGTCATATCGTCATGAGCTTAGCGAAGCCCCGCGCGGAGAAGTCATATCGTCATGAGCTTAGGCGAAGCCCCGCGCCGGTGGAGCATCATCATCGCCACCACGCCGTCGGTTGACGGAACTCATCCCCGACACTTTGCTGGATCGGAGTCCGGGATCGCCATTGGGCTGAACGTGTGCAGAACTCGGAGGTGCCGACGCTCGGTGCTTGGATCGCTCGGATCGTGAAGACGTCGACTACATCAACCGCGTTGTTATAACGCCCGCTTTCGGTCTCACGAGGGTATGTGGACGACACTCTCCCTCTCGTTGCTATGCCATCACCATGGTCTTGCGTGAACGTAGGAAATTTTTGAAATTACTACGCTCCCCAACAAATGGCATCCGAGCCTGGTTTTATGCGTTGATGTCATATGCACGAGTAGAACACAAGTGAGTTGTGGGCGATACAAGTCATACTACCTACCAGCATGTCATACTTTGGTTCAGCGGTATTGTGAGATGAAGCGGCCGGACCGACATTACGCAGACGCTTACGCGAGACTGGTTTCACCGCCCGAGCACTCGTTGCTTAAAGGTGACCGGCGGGTGTCTGCTCTCTCACTTTAGTTGAATCGAGTGTGGCTACGCCCGTCCTTGAGAAGGTTAAACGAGTCTATTTGACGAAGTATCGCTGTGGTTTTGATGCGAGGTAAGAACGGTTCTTGCTCAGCCCGTAGCAGCCACGTAAAACTTGCAACAACAAAGTAGAGGACGCCTAACTTGTTTTTGCAGGCATGTTGTGATGTGATATGGTCAAGACGTGATGCTATATTTTATTGTATGAGATGATCATGTTTTGTAACCGAAGTTATCGCAATGGCAGGAGCCATATGGTTGTCGCTTATTGTATGAAATGCAACGCCATGTAATTGCTTTACTTTATCACTAAGCAGTAGCGATAGTCGAGAAGCAATAGTTGGCGAGATGACAACGATGCTACGATGGAGATCAAGGTGTCGCTACCGGTGACGATGGTGATCATGACGGTGCTTGAGATGGAGATCACAAGCACAAGATGATGATGACCATATCATATCACTTATATTGATTGCATGTGATGTTTATCCTTTATGCATCTTATCTTGCTTTGATTGACGGTAGCATTATAAGATGATCTCTCACTAAAATTATCAAGAAGTGTTCTCCCGAGTATGCACCGCTGCCAAAGTTCGTAGTACCCAGACACCACGTGATGATCGGTGTGATAAGTTCTACGTCCATCTACAACGGTACAAAACAGTTGCACACGCGAATACTCAGTTAAACTTGACGAGCCTTGCATATAACAGATATGGCCTCGAACACGGAGACCGAAAGGTCGAGCGTGAATCATATAGTAGATATGATCAACATAGTGATGTTCACCATTGAAACTACTCCATCTCACGTGATGATCGGACATGGTTTAGTTGATTTGGATCACGTAATCACTTAGATGACTAGAGAGATGTCTATCTAAGTGGGAGTTCTTAAGTAATATGATTAATTGAACTTTAATTTATCATGAATTTAGTCCTGCTAGTATTTTGCAAATTATGTTGTAGATCAATAGCTCGCGTTGTTGCTTCCCTGTGTTTTTATATGTGTTCCTAGAGAAAATTGTATTGAAAAATGTTAGTAGCAATATTGCGGATTGGATCCGTGATCCGAGGTTTATCCTCATTGCTGCACAGAAGAATTATGTCCTTGATGCACCGCTAGGTGACAGACCTATTGCAGGAGCAGATGCAGACGTTATGAACGTTTGGCTAGCTCAATATGATGACAACTTGATAGTTTAGTGCACCATGCTTAAACTGCTTAGAATCGGGACTTCAAAGACGTTTTGAACGTCATGGACCATATGAGATGTTGCACGAATTGAAGTTAATATTTCAAGCAAATACCCGAGTTGAGAGATATGAAGTCTCCAACAAGTTTTATAGCTAAAAGATGGAGGAGAATCGCTCAACTAGTGAGCATGTTCTCAGATTGTCTGGGTACTTCAATCGCTTGAATCAAGTGGGAGTTAATCTTCCAGATAAGATAGTGATTGACAGAATTCTCTAGTCACCATCACTAAGTTACTAGAACTTCGTGATGAACTATAGTATGCAAGGGATGACGAAAACAATTCCCAAGCTCTTCGCGATGCTAAAATCGGCGAAGGTAGAAATCAAGAAAACATCAAGTGTTGATGGTTGACAAGACCACTAGTCTCAAGGAAAAGGGCAAAGGGAAGAAGGGAACTTCAAGAAGAACGGCAAGCAAGTTGCTACTCGAGTGAAGAAGCCCAAGTCTGGACCTAAGCCACGAGACTAAGTGCTTTTGCTACAATGGAACTGGTCATCGAAGCGGAACTACCCCAAGTATTTGGCGGATAAGAAGGATGGCAAAGTGAACAAAGATATATTTGATATACAGATTATTGATGTGTATTTTACTAGTGTTCATAGCAACCCTCAAGTATTTGATACTGGTTCAGTTGCTAAGAGTAGTAACTCAAACGGAGTTGCAAAATGAACAGAAACTAGTTGAAGGGAAGTGACGATGAGTGTTGGAAGTAGTTCCAAGATTGATATGATCATCATCGCACACTCCCTATACTTTCGGGATTAGTGTTAAACCTAAATAAATGTTATTTGGTGTTTGCGTTGAGCATGAATATGATTTGATCATGTTTATTGCAAAACGGTTATTCATTTAAAGTCAAAGAATAATTGTTGTTCTGTTTAAATGAATAAAACCTTCGATGGTCATACACCCAATAGTTTATTGGATCTCGATCGTAATGATACACATATTCATAATATTGATGCCAAAAGATGCAAAGTTAATAATGATAGTGCAACTTATTTGTGGCACTGCCGTTTAGGTCATATTGGTGTAAAACGCATGAAGAAACTCCATGTCGATGGACTTTGGAATCACTTGGTTATGAATCATTTGATGCTTGCGAACCGTGCCTTTTGGGCAAGATGACTAAAACTCCGCTTCTCCGGAACAATGGAACAAGCTACTGACTTATTGGAAATAATACATACCGATGTATGCGATCCAATGAGTGTTGATGCTCGTGGCAAGTATCGTTATTTTCGACCTTCACAAGATGATTTGAGCAGATATGGGTATATCTACTTGATGAAACATAAGTCTGAAATAGTTGAAAGGTTCAAAGAATTTCAGAGTGAAGTGGAAAATCATCGTAACAAGAAAATAAAGTTTCGCGATCTGATCGTGGAGATGAATATTTGAGTTACGAGTTTTGTCTTCAATGAAAACAATGTGGAATAGTTTCACAGCTCACGCCACCGGAACACCACAACGTTATGGTGTGTCCGAACGTCAGAATCGTATTTTATTATGATATGGTGCGATCTATGATGTATCTTACCGATTTACCACTATCGCTTTGGGGTTATGCATTAGAGACAGCTGCATTCACGTTTAATAGGGCACCATCTAAATCCGTTGAGATGACACCGTATGAACTATGGTTTAGCAATAAACCTAAGCTGTCGTTTCTTAAAGTTTGGAGTTGTGATGCTTATGTGAAATTTTTTTCACCTGATAAGCTCAAACCCAAATCGGAGAGGTGCATCTTCATAGAATACCCAAAGGAAACTGTTGGGTACACCTTCTATCACAGATCCGAAGGCAAGTTTTTCGTTGCTAAGATGGATCCTTTCTAGAGAAGAAGTTTCTCTCGAAAGAAGTGAGTGGGAGGAAAGTAGAACTTGATGAGGTAATTGTACCTTCTCCATTATTGGAAAGTAGTTCATCACGTAAATCAGTTCCATGATTCCTACACCAATTAGTGAGGAAGTTAATGATGATGATCATGAAACTTCAGATCAAGTTGCTACCAAACCTCGTAAGGTCTTCCAGAGTAAGATCCGCCCCGAGTGGTACGGTAATCATGTTATGGAAGTCATGTTACTAGACCATGATGAACCTACGAACTATGAGGAAGCGATGATGAGCCCAGATTCCGCGAAATGGTTTGAGACCATGAAATCTGAGATGGGATCCATATATGAGAACAAAGTGTGGACTTTGATGGAGTTGCCGATGATCGGCAAGCCATATTATATAAATGGATCTTCAAGAGGAAGATGATACTGATAGTAGTATTACTATCTACAAAGCTCGACTTGTCGAGAAAGGTTTTCGACAAGTTCAAGGTGTTGACTACAATGAGATTTACTCAAGCAGTAGCGATGCTTATGTCTGTCCGAATCATGTTAGCAATCGCCACATTTTATGAAATCTGGCAAATGGATGTCAAAACTACATTCTTTAATGGATTTATTAAAGAAGAGTTGTATATGATGCAACCAGAAGGTTTTGTCAATCCTAAAGGAGCTAACAAAATGTGCAAGCTCCAGCGATCCATCTATGACTGGTGCAAGCATCTCGAGTTGGAATAAACGCTTTGATAGTGTGATCAAAGCATATAGTTTTATACAGACTTGCGGTGAAGCCTGTATTTACAAGAAAGTGAGTGGGAGCACTACAGCATTTCTGATAAGTATATGTGAATGACATATTGTAGATCGGAAATAATGTAGAATTATTCTGCAAAGCATAAAGGAGTGTTTAAAAGGAGTTTTTCAAAGAAAGACCTCGGTGAAGCTGCTTACATATTGAGCATTAAGATCTATAGAGATAGATCAAGACGCTTGATAAGTTTTTTCAAAGAGTACATACCTTGACAAGATTTTGAAGTAGTTCAAAATGGAACAGTCAAAGAAAGAGTTCTTGCCTGTGTTACAAAGGTGTGAAATTGAGTAAGACTCAAAACCCGGCCACGGCAGAAGATAGAAAGAGAATGAAAGTCATTCCCTATGCCTTGGCCATAGGTTCTATAAAGTATGCCATGCTGTGTACCAGATCTATTGTATACCCTGCACCGAGTTTGGCAAGGAGTACAATAGTGATCTAGGAATAGATCATGGACAGCGGTCAAAATTATCCTTAATGGAATAAGGATATGTTTCTCGATTATGGAAGTGATAAAGGGTCTGCCGTAAAGGGTTACGTCGATGCAAGTTTTGACACCGATCTGGATGACTTTAAGTCTCGATCTAGATACATATTGATAGTGGGAGCAATTAGCTAGATTAGCTCCGTGCGAGCATTGTTGACATAGAGATTTGCAAAATACATACGGATCTGAATGTGGCAGACCCGCTGACTAAGATTCTCTCACAAAGCAAAACATGATCACACCTTAGTACTCTTTGGGTGTTAATCACATAGCGATGTGAACTAGATTACTGAATCTAGTAAACCCTTTGGGTCTTGGTCACATGGCGATGTGAATTATGGGTGTTAATCACATGATGATGTGAACTATCGATGTTAATCACATGGTGATGTGATCTAGATTATTGACTCTAGTGCAAGTGGGAGACTGAAGGAAATATGCCCTAGAGGCAATAATAAAGTTATTATTTATTTCCTTATATCATGATAAATGTTTATTATTCATGCTAGAATTGTATTAACCGGAAACATAATACATGTGTGAATATATAGACAAGCAGATGTCACTAGTATGCCTCTATTTGACTAGCTTGTTAATCAAAGATGGTTATGTTTCCTAACCATGAACAAGGAGTTGTTATTTGATTAACAAGGTCACATCATTAGTTGAATGATCTGATTGACATGACCCATTCCGTTAGCTTAGCACACGATCGCTTAGTATGTTGCTATTGCTTCCTTCATGACTTATACATGTTCCTATGACTATGAGATTATGCAACTCCGTTTATCGGAGGAACACTTTGGTACTACCAAACGTCACAACGAATCGGGTGATTATAAAGGAGTACTACAGGTGTCTCCAAAGGCAGATGTTGGGTTGGCGATTTCGAGATTAGGATTTGTCACTCCGAATGTCGGAGAGGTATCTCTGGGCCCTCTCGGTAATGCACATCACTTAAGCCTTGCAAGCATTGCAACTAATGAGTTAGTTGCGAGATGATGTATTACGGAACGAGTAAAGAGACTTGCCGTGACGAGATTGAACTAGGTATTGATACCGACGATCGAATCTCGGGCAAGTAACATACCGATGACAAAGGGAACAAAGTATGTTGTTATGCGGTTTGACCGATAAAGATCTTCAGTAGAATATGTAGGAGCCAATATGGGCATCCAGGTTCCGCTATTGGTTATTGACCAAGAATAGTTCTAGGTCATGTCTACATAGTTCTCGAACCCGTAGGGTCCGCACGCTTAAGGTTTCGATGACAATTTTATTATGAGTTTATGAGTTTTGATGTACCGAAGGAGTTCGGAGTCCCGGATGAGATCGGGGACATGACGAGGAGTCTCAAATGGTCGAGACGTAAAGATCGATATATTGACGACTATATTCGAGTTCGGAAAGGTTCCGAGTGATTCGGTATTTTTGAGTACCGAGAGTTACGGAATTCGTATTGGGCCTTAATGGGCCATACGGGAAAGGAGAAAAGGGCCAAAGGGTGGCCGCCGCCCTCCCTTGGACTAGTCCGAATGGACTAGGGGGGGCGCCCTTCCTTCCTTCTCCTTTCCTTCCCTTCCTTCTCTCCTACTCCTAATACATGGAAGGGTTCCTAGTTGACTAGGAAAGGGGAATCCTACTCCCGGTGGGAGTAGGACTCCCCATGGCGCGCCATAGTAGAGGGCGGCCTCCTCCTCCTCCCTCCTTTATATCGGGGCAGGGGCACCCCATGGACACACAAGTTGATCTACGGATCGTTCCTTAGCGTGTGCGGTGCCCCCTCCACCATATTCCACTTCGGTCATATCGTCATGAGCTTAGGCGAAGCCCTCGCGCCGGAGAAGTCATATCGTCGCGAGCTTAGGCGAAGCCCCGCGCCGGTGGAGCATCATCATCGTCACCACGCCGTCGGTCGACGGAACTCATCCCCGACACTTTGCTGGATCGGAGTCCGGGATCGTCATTGGGCTGAACGTGTGCGTAACTCGGAGGTGCCGTGACGCTCGGTGCTTGGATCGGTCGGATCGTGAAGACGCACGACTACATCAACGCGTTGTTATAACGCTTCGCTTTCGGTCTCACGAGGGTACGTGGACAGACACTCTCCCCTCTCGTTGCTATGCCATCACCATGGTCTTGCGTGAACGTAGGAAATTTTTTGAAATTACTACGTTCCCCAACACTAAGGTCATCGGCGTCTGGTGGTCGCACATATGTGCCCTGGAAGTTATCAAGGAATGCGGCTTCCAGGTCCTCCCAACAACTGATTGACTCTGCTGGCAAGCTGTTGAGCCAATGCCGAGCTGGTCCTTTAAGCTTGAGTGGGAGGTATTTGATGGCATGTAGACCATCACCGCGGGCCATGTGGATATGGAGGAGATAGTCCTCGATCCAGACGTATTTGATGGTACCATCGTATGATTCGATGTTACGGGTTTCAAGCCCTCAGGGATTTGATGATCCATTACTTCATCTGTGAAGCATAGTGGGTGTGCGTCGCCTCTGTATTGGGCTATATCACGACGTAGCTCATATGAGTTTTGTCTCATCGTGTTCGCCCGCCGGGTTTGCTGTATCCGGCGTGACGGTAATCATCCCGAGTCGTTGGGCGCCCACGCCATCTGTAGATCGATCTTGTATGCTTTGCCTTATCCTCCAATATATCTCGCAAGTCCGGCGCGTTTTCCCGTGCCTTGGTACTTTTTGAGTGGCGTCGGGGCGTGGCTTGAGCGGAGGGCCGAGAGGCTTCTCTGTCGCGGCCACGGGGTGGCCGGTCTGCCATGTCGTGTGCTGGTGACATGGGTGCTTCCTCCTCTGATCGAGGCAACGACCTGCGCTTGGGGTAGCTTTTGGAGGGGCGTTCGAGTTCATACTCTTCAGCTGCAAGGACTTCAGTCCATTTGTCAGCTAGCAGGTCTTGGTCAGCTCTAAGCTGTTGCTGCTTTTTCTTGAGGCTGCTTGCCGTGGCCATGAGCCTGTGTTTAAAACGCTCTTGTTCGACAGGGTCCTCTGGCACGACGAATTTGTTGTCGTCGAGGCTTGCCTCGTCTTCGGAGGGGGCGCATAATTATCGTCCTCTACCTCTTTTTCGCCAGACCGTCATGCGGACTTGCTTCTCCCTCCTCCTGCGCTGAGTCCTGCTGGAGGGGGTCATCTTCGGCACTTGTCGGGGTATTATTGTCTCCCGTGCCGGAATCGCCGTTTTTACTGTGGCGGGATTTAGAGCGGCGCCGCTGACGTCGGCGCTTGGGTTGTTTCTTGGAAGGGTCATCCTCCATCGCTCCATCGCCATTCCCATCTTTTGGGATGTCCACCATGTATATGTCATATGACGAGGTGGCCTTCAAAGTGCCTCGTAGGCGCTGGTTCTTGGTCGTCTCCAGCATCGTCGTCCATACCGCCGATGTCTTGGGAGAAGTCGAGCATGTCGGTTAAATCATCGGCATGTGGCTACAAAGTGGGTGGTGGGTGGGCATTGAATTTCTTCGTCGTCCGCATCCCAACCTTCTGACCGTAGTCCGCCAGGCTCTCGAGATAAAGAGAGAGACTTCATGAATTCAGGATGTAGCCAAAGGCGAGTCTTGAAAGATGTCCATGGCAGTGAACTCCATGACCGGCGCCCAATCGGATTCGATTGTCGGGCGCGGAGGTCGGAGTCCGGAGAGGAGTCCGCACCCGGAGTCACGTCTTCGCAGCGACAGGGATGGAGTTCGCTCAATCGCCATAGAGATCATAGCCCCGAGCGGTGTCCAACCACTGCGTCCTCGATCGGGGAGTCGGCCCGAGCTAAGGGTCGGGAGCAGACTGTGTGGCTTCCAAGGCATTGCTCGGGCGCAGAGCTAGATCATGCCCATCGAGACAAGGCGGCGATTTGGTTGTGGCTCGAATCCGTCGAAGATCAAGTCTCCGCGGATGTCGGCCGTGTAGTTCAAACTCCCAAATCTGACCTGATGGCTAGGGGCGTAGCTTTCGATCTGCTCCATATGGCCAAGTGAATTGGCCCGCAGTGCGAAGCCGCCGAACATGAAGATCTGTCCGGGGAGAAAAGTCTCACCCTGGACCGCGTCGTTGCTGATGATTGAAGGAGCCATCGGGCCTATAGGTGACGATACGAGGAACTCTCAATGAAAGCACCAATGTCGGTGTCAAAACCGTGGATCTTGGGTAGGGGTCCCGAACTGTGCGTCTAGGCGGATGGTAACAGGAGACAAGGGACACGATGTTTTTACCAGGTTGGGCCCTCTCGATGGAGGTAATACCCTACTCCCGCTTGATTAATATTGATGATATGGGTAGTACAAGAGTAGATCTACCACGAGATCGTAGAGGCTAAACCCTAGAAGCTAGCCTATGGTATGATTGTTGTTCGCCCCACGGACTAAAACCCTTCGGTTTATATAGACACCGAATAGGGTTAGGGTTACACAGTAGTCGGTTACAATGGTAGGAGATCTACATATCAGACGCCAAGCTTGCCTTCCACGCCAAGGAAAGTCCCATCCGGACACGGGACGAAGTCTTCAATCTTGTATCTTCATAGTCCGGGAGTCCGGCCAACGGTGATAGTTCGGCTATCCGGACACCCCCTAATCCAGGACTCCCTCAGTTGTTTTTGGGCTTATTGGGCTGGAAGTTCTTCTGTACCATGTGGGAAATAGAAGCTCCCTCATCAACTCAAGCACGTGTGTCTTTTGTTCTCGCCTTCTCTTCAACATCAAGAGTGTCAATGAGATCCGAAACATAAAACTCTTGTGTTTCAGGAAAGTAGCAAAATTGCTCCACGAAGGTGGAAGCTTGGCAATTATGCCTCGAGCAACAAATTTGTTCGACAACACACACTTGACGTACTCAAATTCCTTTGCGAGCGACTGTATCTCATGAGACTATTGAACAACAAAGCGCTCATTAGTCATTTTGTAGTCATATAATTTCTCCATGACGTACAACTCATTGCCAGCGTTCGAGGCCCCAAACTTGGCCTCGAGCATAGCCCACATGTCCTTGCCGTTTTCAACGGCATATACGAATCCACAATGGAATCATCAAGAACACTCAGAAGGGAACCCCTGAAGAGGGTATCAATCTTCTCAAAAGCTTACTGTTGTGCAGGATTAAGATCGCACTCAGGCTTGCCCTTAGTGGCGTCATCGCGGTACATGGTCTGAAACCAGTAAATTGCTCTCGTTCGGCACCTTTTATATAGCACCGCCTTGAAGGTAGGCGGCTTTAAATGCGTAGCAAAACTACTCGGAGTAAATTGCCTATAATCAGGTTTTTGGATTATTGAATATATGAGCAAATTAGTATGAGATTTAATATGAATAAACAGTAAATAAATCATGACTACAATAATAGGGAATGAATTAATCACATGGACTAGCAAAGTAGATGAATAGATCGAATCTAAGGCACAAACTAGAAATAGGAATTCTAGTACGATCTCAAACAAGGAGGACAGAACCACATACTGTGCAGATGGAGTAGAACCGTCGGTGTTGATGTTGTCGCCCATGTTATTGATGAAGAGGTTGCCGAGGTTGGGAAAGAAGTCATCGTTGGCAAAGTCGTCGCTGCCAGCAGTCGCGTGAGTGCGCTCCCCAAAACGCGGTGTGGCGTGGCGAGGAGAGCGAGGTGGAGGAGCGCGCGTGTAGGTCTCCTCTTCTCATGCTCATACAAGTGCTAGAAGAACTCACCTTATAAAGTGGTGCAACTCCCACTCACCTAGCAGTATGGGACTAAACATTAGTCTCACTCACACCACACACAACCATGTATGAATGGGCCATGAGAATTTCATATTCTAGTTGGGCTTTGGGCCAAAGGCCTACTAGCAAAAATCTAACAGCCACGCCCTCGCTGTCGCCTGTCTGTGTAGATCGGAGTCTCCGTGTGATGGTCCTCCGTGGCTTGGAGTCTCAGAGTGTCATGGCGCGCGTGATCGCCCCCGGCCCTGTGTTGAATAAATCTTGCATCGATTTTCAATGGATTTTGAGGGTCGTGTGGGTATATTGACTTGAAGTACAAGATAAGTTGTTGCATGTTTAAATATTTTACTGAACATCTCTACTTCTTATATGTGTACTTTAAGATAGTTATACTTCTAACACATTAGGGCAACTCTAACCGATCCTCTAAAACTTAAGGGAGTAAACGGCAAAGTAAAGTTAGTGGAGTAAAATTTTACTTCACTAACAGTGGCCACACCTAGTCGATCCCCTAAAAGTTAGTGGAGTAAAAATAAAATTGTCTCGACTTTGTGTCCTTGCCGCACCATCTTAAAACACTACACAATACATATTGATACGTCTCCATCGTATCTATAATTTTTTATTGTTCCACGCCAATATTCTACAACCTTTACATACTTTTGGCAACTTCTTATACTATTTTTTGGGACTAACATATTGATCCATATCAAACGGAGTCCAAACTGGATAAAAACTGACGGAGATTTTTTTTGGAATATATGTGATTTTTGGGAAGAAGAATCCACGCGATACGATGCCCGAGGGGGCCACGAGGCAGGGGGCGCGTCCCAGGGGGTCAGGTGCGCCCTGGGCCCTAGCGGCTACCCCGTAAGGCGGTTGGTGCCCTTCTTTCGCCGCAAGAAAGATCATATCCGGATAGATATCGTGTCCAAAATTCAGCCCAATCGGAGTTACGGATCTCCGGGAATTTAAGAAACGGTGAAAGGGCAGAATCGGAGCGCAGAAACAGAGAGAGACAGAGAGACAGATCGAATCTCGAAGGGGCTCTCGCCCCTCCGCCGCCATGGAGGCCATGGAACAGAGGGGAAACCCTTCTCCCATCTAGGGAGAAGGTCAAGGAAGAAGAAGAAGAAGAAGGGGGGCTCTCTCCCCCTCTCTTCCGGTGGCGCCGGAACGCCGCCGGGGCCATCATCGCCACCGCAATCTACACCAACACCTTCGTCATCTTCACCAACATCTTCATCACCTTCCCCCATCTATCTACAGTGGTCCACTCTCCCGCAACCCGCTGTACCCTCTACTTGAACATGGTGTTTTATGCTTCATATTATTATCCAATGATGTGTTGCCATCCTATGATGTCTGAGTAGATTTTCGTTGTCCTATCGGTAATTGGTGAATTGCTATGATTGGTTTAATTTGCTTGTGGTTATGTTGCTATCCTTTGGTGCCCATCATATGGTAGCGTGGATCACACCATAGGGTTAGTTGTATGTTGATAGGACTATGTATTGGAGGGCAAGAGTGACAGAAGCTTCAACCTAGCATAGAAATTGATGCATACGGGATTGAAGGGGGACCAATATATCTTAATGCTATGGTTGGGTTTTACCTTAATGAACGGTAGTAGTTGCGGATGCTTGCTAATAGTTCCAATCATAAGTGCATAGAATTCCAAGTCAGGAATGACATGCTAGCAGTGGCCTCTCCGACATAAAACTTGTTATCGTTCTAGTAAAGTAGTCAATTGCTTAGGGACAATTTCACAACTTCTACCACCACTTTTCCACACTCGCTATAATAACTTTATTGCTTCTTTACCTAAACAGCCCCTAGTGTTTATTTACGTGCTCTTTATTATCTTTCAAACCTATCCAACAACGCCTACAAAGTACTTCTAGTTTCATACTTGTTCTAGGTAAAGCGAATGTCAAGCGTACGTAGAGTTGTATCGATGGTCGATAAAACTTGAGGGAATATTTGTTCTACCTTTAGCTCCTCGTTGGGTTCGACACTATTACTTATCAAAAGAGGCTACAATTGACCCCCTATACTTGTGGGTTATCACATATCTTAAAAACATTCAAATTAAAACATGCATAACATAACCGTCATAACATAAAGTTTCATCTTCTCCTCTTTGCGTTCGGCTGCCAACATCTTCTTGGTCTCGATTATTGCCACAAGTTCTTCCTTGTAAGTGCCACTGAATGCATTTCTCTTCTTTTTTTTCCTTTGCAACCTTGTTTCCTTCCAGTCTATTGTTGGCATCTTCATCAACATCGTCGTCCTCCTCAACGGATATGCTCAATCTTGATCTCTTTGGACTGGTCTCCGTAATTCTTTGGATCCACTTCTCATTCCTGCATAGCTCTTTGTAGCAATGATGCAAAGTGAAGGGCTTCTGGCCAAACTTGGTGTTCCGATGCTTGAATAGCTCTTGGATGTAGGTGTTGGGGAATGTAGTAATTTCAAAAAATTTCCTACGCACACGCAGGATCATGGTGATGCATAGCAACAAGAGGGGAGAGTGTTGTCTACGTACCCTCGTAGACCGAAGCGGAAGCGTAGACGCAACGTAGAGGAAGTAGTCGTACGTCTTCCCGATCCAACCGATCCAAGCACCGAAACTACGGCACCTCCGAGTTCTAGCACACGTTCAGCTCGATGACGATCCCCGGGCTTCGATCCAGCAAAGCGTCGGGGAGGAGTTCCGTCAGCACGACGGCGTGGTGACGATCTTGATGTTCTACCGACGCAGGGCTTCGCCTAAGCACCGCTACAATATGACTGAGGTGGAATATGGTGGAGGGGGCACCACACACGGCTAAGAAACGATCACGAAGATCAACCTGTGTGTCTATGGGGTGCCCCGTGCCCCCGTATATAAAGGAGTGGAGGAGGGGAGGGCCGGCCCTCTCTATGGCGTGCCCTAGGGGAGTCCTACTCCCACCGGGAGTAGGATTCCCCCTTTCCTAGTAGAACTAGGAGCCCTTCCAAGTAGTAGGAGTAGGAGGGAAGGAAAGGGAAGGGAAAAGGAGAAGGAAGGAAGGGGGCGCCCCCCCTCCCCAGTCCAATTCGGACTAGCCAATGGGGAGGGGTGCGGCCACCCTTTGAGGCCTTTCTCTCCTTTCCCGTATGGCCCATTAAGGCCCAATACGAATTCCCGTAACTCCCCGGTACTCCCGAAAATACCCGAATCACTCGGAACCTTTCCGATGTCCAAATATAGTCATCCAATATATCGATCTTTACGTCTCGACCATTTCGAGACTCCTCGTCATGTCCCCGATCTCATCCGGGACTCCGAACTCCTTCAGTACATCAAAACTCATAAACTCATAATATAACTGTCATCGAAACCTTAAGCGTGCGGACCCTATGGGTTCGAGAACTATGTAGACATGACCGAGACACGTCTCCAGTCAATAACCAATAGAGGAACCTGGATGCTCATATTGGCTCCCACATATTCTACGAAGATCTTTATCGGTCAGACCGCATAACAACATACGTTGTTCCCTTTGTCATCGATATGTTACTTGCCCGAGATTCGATCGTCGGTATCTCAATACCTAGTTCAATCTCGTTACCGGCAAGTCTCTTTACTCGTTCCGTAATACATCATCCCGCAACTAACTCATTAGTTGCAATGCTTGCAAGGCTTAAGTGATGTGCATTACCGAGAGGGCCCAGAGATACCTCTCTGACAATCGGAGTGACAAATCTTAATCTCGAAATACGCCAACTCAACAAGTACCTTCGGAGACACCTGTAGAACACCTTGGGACTTTGGTGCTTTCATCGGTCACATCCACAACCTCCTCCTCCTCCTCGGCCACCTCCTTCTCGGCCACTTGCTCCTCGGCCTCCAAGTCTTGGGTGGCCGAATGATCCCAAAACGAGTCATAATTGAGCTCATCAAGGCCAACGGCGGTCAAGGACTCCAACGACGCGAGGAATTCGGCCGTGTTCATCTCCGCACTACAATATCAAAGCAAACACAATTAACAATCATTACCGATCACCAACAATCACTATCGGATACTCGACTGCGGCGAGATGAAGTAAACTTAGGAAAATAATTAGTGGAAATAGGGAGGTGGAGTAAAATTTGTACTCCACTAATTTTTTTAAAGGATCGGCTAGGTGCGTGGTAATAAGGAAGTATAACTACCCCCTAGGGGATATGTTAGATTTGCCGACAGTGCTCATTAAGCACAACGCGTAGACCACCGAAACCTACTTGGACTCAGGGCACGAGCCAGAGTTCATTTCAGCCCACGTTTGGACTTCAGATATATATATATATATATATATATATATATATATATATATATATATATATATATATATATATATATATAAGTTGCTCCCCACTTCTAGCAATTCTCTTAGCACGCACACTGTCCACGTCATCAGCCTACCACATCAGCAATTCCTCATCCATGCACCCACTCATGAGACAGGCATCCTTCCACTCTAGACCGCATGCAACAAGTAATTAGGAAAAAGTTATGTCTATCGCTAGACTCCAATTCAGTCGCTCCCATATTTAGAGGGCTGGAATATTAGAGAATTAATGAAGCATGCATGCTATTGCCAGGAATAAATTTATCCTTGATTGGAGCGATCAGTGCACAACAGAAACAACAATGCATGCGCGGGAAAGAAGGACCTGATTTTGCTATTCACGTGCATGCGGGTCCTGCTAGGGAGAGGAACCGAGAGAAAGGGCACATGCAATAACTGCCCGGATTCTATGGGATTATGACTGTGCATGCGCTAATATTTTCCATAACTGTAGGAATCTTATTGGGCATCTGCCAAACGTTCGTCTTACCGTATTAATCTGATCTGATCGACGAACCGCCGAAGGTTCCTTCATCTCCCTGAACGAACAAAGCTCCACCTATTCCCTCATTGAAAAAGAAAAAAACACACATTGGTTCTTCTCATGTTTCGTCTATATATATACCTCTCTCTTTTTATTGCGCCACGGCCGGCCAAGCTTTCACAAGGTCGTCGCCGTCGGAGACCCATGCTCTGCTGCTGGATCGGAGCCCGGTGATCCTTCCCTTTATCTCTACCTCTCTCGGAGCCTGGTGATCCCCGCCATCGTGAGCTATGATGTTCCAGGACCTACGCCCAGGCATGCACCTGACGACCTATATTGTGCCCAACCGCAATCACACATCTCTCCGTTTCCCCCCTCTCACACATTTTAGTTTAGTATTTTGTACTATTATTGCTCTCGGCAGATTGTTTTGTAGAATCACAAGTTCACGAAGTATTGCATATTATTCGAGTTCATTTTCAGGTAATTTGTTCCCTGGGGGTACTATTCCATTCTGAATTTTATGGGTCGTTATGTTCTATTACTCCAGTGATACAATTGTGTGATAAACATTTTTTTCTTCCCAAACTGCAGGGTTCTTCTGATGTCACAGCAATCACCTACCAATATAAATGAAAGGAAATATGAAGTACTCTTATTAACATAGTTGCATTCTCTCTGAAATTCAGTTTAACTGTATGGTGCCTATAGCCCCACTACATGCTTACTCACAAATATTTGGTTGAAATAAAACACCCTGAATAACAATTCTATCTTAAGAGTTTTTTTCCTTGCACAGAGGATCAGGTATGAGGGCACGCACAGCAGTCTAGACAGGTTCCGTCTGTAGCCCCTGTCCATGTCAGATATAGTCTTTGCAATTATTTGCTACAGACAGCTTTTATAATGGATCGTCTATTTAGTTGTTTGTATCGCTGCTAAAATCATGGTTGTTGGACAGATTCTGGAAGGAAAAACTGCTCGATGCAGACACCCCTTCGTACAATGGAAAGATGGACGTCGCTAAGCAGCGATTTTTGTGCGATTAGACGATCGGTAATTGTACAGACGGGTAGTTTCTCTCTCTTTCTCTTTCCACCACGTAATCAAATGTCCTACGTATTACTTGCTTACAGACAGCTCAGTCAACCCCATTGTACATGCCCTGAGTTGTTCTCATTGTCCTTCAATTTCATTACTATATGTTTACTGGTAGTGTGATAAAAAGGATTTAGTAAAATGGAGTACATATGTGTCTACTCAGGAACCATCACATTTTGTATAGCTTTGATTACCGTTTGCTCAATAAGTGGATCAAGGTGGAGAATGCAAGTTAATTCCTATTTCGGGGCATTAACACCGTGAGGGTCACAAAGTAGTATGAAATCTCTCTGTTTCTTGCTCCAATGCACTTCTAATACACAACAAATGAAATTATCTAGATTTTTTATGAGAAAATTTTCATCGTAATATGTGTTATTCTCTTAATGTTGGCAATGCATTCTTCTAATTACGCAACTATGGAGATACTCTACAATATATTATTTGTCTGACTTTTTATACAATTCAAATGTTCAAATAGACATATATTTATATTTCCTTTCATAAATTTCCGTATTTCTCACTTGATAAATCCTCCTATATTGTACTACAAATTCCCGTTACAACGTGCGGGTTATCATCTAGTATATATATATATATATATATATATATATATATATATATATATATATATATATATATATATATATATATGCGGGTAGAGAAGTTCAAACTAGCTCGTACCAGCCTTGCTGTATATCTGATTCGAGAAAGGAAAAGTCTTGCCCTATATATACGCCGGCGCAACGACGAGTAATATAGCACATTAACACCCAAAGCCAGAAGCCCAGGACCCACCTCCTCCGATGGCAATCACGTACCATGCACCCCGTCAAGCAGGTGATCAACCAGTGGCACCCCGTCATCGCTCAAGGGTAGCCGCGGACGTCGTCATGGACGACGGCACCGTGATCTGGACCACCGTTACGTCGTCCGCCTGTGATGTCTTGCTCTTTCTCCGGGAGCTCCAGGAACTATTCTGCAAAGAGATCCATGACCACAATAGCCTCAACAAGGTCCAAGAGCAGCAAGGCCTGGAGGAGGTCCAAGAGCACCACCATTGCCTCATCGTCGGCCTCGATACGGAGTAGCACCAAATCTCCGAGACCGGCGGGAAGCCCCGGTACCAGATCGCCGTCCTCCAGCTCTGCGTCGGCGACCGCTGCCTTATCTACCAGATTTTCCACGCCGGCTACATCCCTGCCGAGCTCGCGGCCTTCCTCGCCAACCCCGACTTCTGCTTCGTCGCCGTCGGGGTGGGTGGCGACGTCAAGCGGCTGCACGACGACTGTAACCTTGAGGTAGCCCACACGATGGACCTGCCTCAGGTCGCGGCGGTTGTGCTCGGCCGGCCAGAGCTCCGGCAGGCAGGGCTCAAGACCCTAGCGCGAGAGGTGATGGACACTCTCATCGAGAAGCCGAAGAAGGTGACAATGAGCAAGTGGGCCGCGCCGCACCTGTCATGGGAGCAGGTCCGGTACGCCTGCATCGACGCCTTCGTGTCGTTCGATGTTGGCCGCCGGCTACTCTGCGAACCCCGTGTTTAAGTTCTGAAGATGCCGTAAAAAAAGTTCTGAAGATGCTCGGGTTAAGCATTGCAAGTTTGCGCTTAATTTGTTCCGTAGATTTAGTTGTGTATGTATACACGTTTGTTGGGATGAAATGTGAATACTTGGACCGATATGGTTTTGTCGCCAGCTCGACGTTGGATGATGAAATTAGGATTGATTTGCTGGCACAGACTGCTCAAATTAGCACGTTTCTTCCGACAACCTAACTACTGACATCAATTTGCATTGAATCAGGCATTCTCATAATCATACTTTTAACTTTCGGTAGATTTGCCACTCAGAAAATACTAAATTGAAATAAAACAATGTGTAGTGGGCTCTCATGTGATCCTCTACAAAATGTTAGTAGTAATTACTGATGCTTCACAATAGGAACTTTCTTGTCTTTTTTTTTGAAATGAGGAACTTTCTTGTCAAACAAATGGTAATCAGTCTCACCTATACACACCAGTTGGTGATCGGTGCGCATGGACTTTCTACGAGAAAAAACCGGGGATCATGGGTCAGTTTGGTTCTTGTCCTGGCCCTTGTGCCCGGGAAATTGTGGCGCCTGGTGTGGAAGCTTCCTCCCCGTCCATGGCGTCCAGACAGAGTTCGCGCCTGTCCCTATCTCAGACCCTCCCGGACGGTCGGGTTCCGACGGTCTCAGAGAGGGCGGCCATGAGGGCGGCGGCATGCGATCTCATTCCAGGTACTATATCCCCCATCTGTGTTATTTCTGGTTCTGATTCTCGATTTGCGGTCCTTGGTTTGGTTCCGCTTGCACATCTCGCCGATGTTGCGGAGGATTGTGACATTATCTTTAGGGGCGAGAAGGGCCCTCGTCTTGAACAAATCTCGGCCATCTGCGCCAAGAAGAGGTTGGATGTGGCACTTGCAGAGGCCCGGGCTCGCGCAGAGCTTGGGGCTGCGGGAACCTCAGATGCCGCTTCTCCGCCAAGGTCCTTTTGTGCCACTGACATATGACATCATTGCAGCAAGACCTCCCGCCAATTCATGCGAGGGTGGGGAGCCAACTTGGGTGTGGACCTTCGGGGCCGTAAAGGGGGAGTTGTTTTATCAGATTAAGGCCCTAGATGCGGTGGCCGATTTGACCGGCCTCTCAGCTGACGATTGGCTCCAGTGGTACACACTTGAATCCTTATTGATGGATATATTCAAGGGTGAAGAGCTATTTTGGCAACGACACGGGGGCCAGAAGTGGCTGCTTGAGGTGTTGGAGATATGCCCTAGAGGCAACCATGTATGATGATATTTCCTATGTGTTTATGAATAAAGATAGTCCTTGGACATTATCAATGATGTGTATCAGCAAATACGTGACTTGTTTGTGGGACTATGCATTGTATGATGACTGTTCTAAAAGGTCCCTAGTCGAAAAGGCTGTGTGGACGCGCAGCCGACTAGACTAGCATATGACACGGTCGATGGCTCGGTCTCACTAGCCATGGAGCATTGGATGCTAACTGGATAATATGGACTTGGAAAGGTCTGGTCGGATTCGACATAGTCGGATCCGAGTCGAGATAAGGTCCGAGTCGGACAGACCCAACTATGAGACGCAGCGATATGTCATCTGTGAGTCTCTAGTACAACATACGTTCTATGTCCTAAGACCTGAGCTGACGCATGTACTGGATGGTGACAGACTTGCTTTGGGCCGACCAAACGCTACTCCGTGGATCGGGTAGTTACAAAGGTAGGTTTCGGGTTTGTCCAGTCCCATGCTGCGAGACATGGTCGAGCAAGATGGGATTTGCCCCTCCGATCGGAGAGATATACTCTGAGCCCTCGTGTGATCGACCAGAACAGCATGGCCATGCGACAAGGATTATGAGATAATCCGGACGGTGGTCGGTATCACCGAACGAAAGAGGTCGGGCTAGCACAAGGATGACAGTCTCGCCTTGAGCCCGACAACATATATCGTCTGGCAAAGGGAAATGAAGTGTGACACGTTATGCTGTGTTCGCCTAACCAGCTTCATAGTCGCTTGGTGGTCGGCACGCCTTGCTAGAGGCCGCTACCAACCGTGCATGTCGGAGGTGATCCGAATCGTGACCAAGCCGACTTGAACCTAAGGGGTCGCGCGCTAAGGGAAGGAACCTACGAGGTCAGTTCAGAGGACCGGTCGGATGTGATCCGAACTGGACTAGGAACGTGACCGAATAGACTTTGGGCTTTAGGGTCCGTGCGAGGCCCAAGTGTTGAGCCCGCGACGGACGCCTATATAAAGTGGAGGTGCGGCACACTCAGGCGGTTGATCGCTTCGGCGTTGCGGCTAGGGTTTGCATGTGTTGCGAATAGCCACCTCCACTCGCCGCCGACTGTGTGATCGGACCTAGCAGTCCGCCGCACGACGTTCCTCCGCATGCGCGGATACCGTTAGAGGCGGTGCACTTGCGCGCCCGCGAACTCGTGACGTGGGATCGGACGACCGCCGCCGAGGGAGATCGGACGAGGAGAAGACGATACACTCGGACGCGCTGCCCCAACTCTTCTTCACTGCGCGGCATCTGCTGCGTCTAGTGGTAACGAATTGTGATCCATCTCCCGTAGCATGTTCCTGGATGTTCTGCGCGTAGGAATTTTTAATTTGCAGTCGACGCACCCAACCGTAGAACCCAACATGAGGGTGATGCAAATACCGCATACTTTCAGGCGATCGCCAATGGACGACGTAGGAAATGCTCGATCCCGTATCTCTGGGAGGGAGACACCCTCACGGAACACCTGGACGAGATTAGATCCCACATTTACTCCTTCTTTAAGGAGCTCTTATCGGTGGAACCCCGGGGCGGGGTATCCCTAGCAGAGGACTTCTGGCCAGCCGCGGACAGAGTGTGTGAAAGCAAGAATGCGGAGCTTGCATTCCATTCTCCCCGGAAGAGGTGGGTAGGGCCATCGCCGTTATGAAGGCGGGGTCGGCCCCGGGGCCGGATGGCATGCCAGTGGTATTCTTCCAGAAATTCTAGAACATACTGAAGCCAGTAATTATGTCAATGTTCCATGAGTTCTACATTGGAACTTTTGACATGTCTCGAATAAACTATGGGGTCATCACCCTTATCCCCAAAGTAGTTGGGGCTACAGATATCCGCCACTTTCGTCCTATCATGGTGATTAATGTGCTCGAGCGCATTTTCTCAAAAGTGTGGGCAACCCGTCTAGCCCGTGTAGCAGATCACTTGGATCACCCGCTACAGACGGCCTTTCTGAAAGGGCGGCGGATCCATGATGGTATCTTGGCCCTTCATGAGATTGTTCATGAGGTCAGGACGCGCGGTCATAAAGGTGTCTTCCTCAAGTTGGACTTCCAGAAGGCCTATGATTGTCTGGATTGGTCTTTCTTGAGGTTGGTACTTCAGCGCCGGGGCTTTGATGACAAATGGTGCTCCTGGATAATGCAGTTGGTCCAATCTGGTAGGACTGCGATCAATATCAATGGCGAGGTGGGGCCTTTCTTCACGTCCTCTGCGGGAGTGAAGCAAGGCGACCCAATTTCTCCTCTCCTCTTCAACCTCGCTGTTGAAGCTTTGGCAGGCATCCTGGATAAGGCTAGGACGCCTGGCCACATATCAGGGGTGGTTAGTCATCTCATCCCTGGGGGTGGGGTCACCCACATCCAATATGCAGACGACACCATGATTATGGTGTAGGGTCGGCCCTCGACATAGTGAATCTTAAGTTCCTGCTCCTATGCTTTCAGGCTATGTCGGGACTTAAAATTAAATTCGATCAGAGTGAGGTCGTCATTATAGGCTTCCCGACAGATGAGCAGCAACGGATTGTGGATAACCTCAGCTGCAGATTGGCTTCATTTCCCATCACTTACTTGGGAACGACATTGGCCGACTCGAAGATTCTTATGAGTGCCTTCGATCTGGTTATAAACGAGTGGCAGCGAGGGCCGAGCCCTAGCACAGACGGTTTACGTCCAAGGGGAGTAAATCGGTCCTTATTTCTGCTAACCTTGCGAGTCTCCCCATGTTTTTGATGGGGATGTATATCCTACCGGAGGGCGTTCATGGATCCTTCGATAAGGAGCTCGCGAAGTTCTTCTGGTAGGCCGCGGACGACCGCCAGAAGTATCACATGGTCAAGTGGGCAGACATCTACAGACCCAAGGACCAGGGTAGCTTGGGCATTATAGCCTCTTATCGCATGAATGTGGCTCTTATGCTACGATGGGTATGGCAGATCATGCACGGCGAAGGAGGGTTGTGGCTACGGCCGATTCAAGATAAACACTTGAGGGGTGAACCCTTCCTGGCATGCTCCCGGCCGGGAGGTTCCCAATTTTGGCGATCCATCCAAAAGATCAAGGAGGAGATCCGTTGATAACCCACAAGTATAGGGGACCGCAACGATTTTCGAGGGTAGAGTATTCTAGCCAAATTTATTGATTCTACACAAGGGGATCCAAAGAATATTTGCAAGTATTTGCAGCTGAGTTGTCAATTCAACCACACCTGGAGATTAATTATCTGCAGCAAAGTGATCAGTAGTAAAGTAGTATGATAGTTTTGATAGTAGTAGCAAAAGAAATAGTAATGGTAACAGTGATAGCAATGATTTTGTAGCAAGTGCAATAGTACCAATAGCAGTAGTAACTTAGCAAGAACAATATGAGAGAAATTAGTAAGCACTGGATTGGTGAATTCGTTGGATGATATTCATCATATAACAGTCATAACCTAGGGCAATACTGCACTAGCTCTAGTTCATAAATATAATGTAGGCATGTATTCCGTAAATAGTCATACGTGCTTATGGAAAAACTTGCATCACATCTTTTGTCCTACCCTCCGGTGGCAGCGTGGTCCTATTGGAAACTAAGGGATATTAAGGCCTCCTTTTCATAGAGGACCGTAACAAAGCATTAACACATAGTGAATACATGAACTCCTCAAACTACGGTCATCACCGGGAAGTGTCTCGACTTCTGTCACTCCGGGGTGGCCGGATCATAACGCGTAGTAGGTGACTATAACTTGCAAGATCGGATCTAGAACATAGATATAATGGTGATAACATAAACGGTTCAGATCTGAAATCATTGCACCCGGACCCAAAGTGACAAGCATTTAGCATGTCAAAGTCATGGCAACATCAATCTCAGAACATAATGGATACTAGGGATCAAGCCCTAACGAAACTAACTCGATTACATGATGAATCTCATCCAACTCCTCACCGAGCAGCGATCCTACGAAGGAATTTCTCACTCCTTGTGGGGAGCATCATGGAATTGGCGATGGAGAACGGTTAGTGATGACAAAGATCGAAGATCCCCCTCTCCGGAGTCCCAAACGGACTCCAGATCTGGCCTCCCAATGAAGAACAGGAGGTGGTGGCGGCTCCGTCTCATGAAATGCGATAATTCTTTCTCCCTAATTTTTTATCCGAATATGTGATTTTATATTATCAGGGTTGAAGTCTGCGGGGCCACCAAGTGGGGACAACCCACCTGGGCCCGCCCGGAGGGGGGGGGGGGGCGCCCTGGTGGGTTGTGCCCACCCAGGTGCCCCCTCCGGTGGTTCTTTGCTACAGAAATTATCTTTTATTGTATAAAAATTCCTCGCAAAGTTTCGTTCCATTCCGAGAAATTTTATTTTTGCACAAAAACCAGCACCATGGTAATTCTGCTGAAAACAACGTCAGTCCAGGTTAGTTTCATTCAAATCATGCAAATTAGGGTCCAAAACAAGAGCAAAAGCGTTAGAAAAGTAGATACGAAGGAGACGTATCAACTCCCCCAAGCTTAAACCTTTGCTTGCCCTCAAGCAATTCAGTTGATAAACTGAAAGTGAAAAAGAAAAACTTTTACGAACTCTTTTGCTCTTGTTTACATAAATAAGCTTTCAGCAAAGATTATAACTAACCATGTCGACAATAACTCTTAAAAATTATATTAACTCATATCAATGGCATAATCAACTAGTGAGCAATAATGAGATGTCCCAAATAACAAAACTTTGTCCAAACAACCATGATATAATATGACAATAGTGGTATCCCGCTAGCCCTTTCCGAGACCGCAAAACATAAATGCAGAGCACCATCAAAGTTCAAGTAGCAACTAAACATTGTAATTCATGGTAGAAAAGATCCAGTCATGATGCACCCAACATTAGCTACACACAATGCATGAGGATGACAATAGTGCTCTCAGGATCTGGCGCTTATTTGAGAAGGTGATGACACAACATAAAAGTAAATAGATAGTCCCTTCGCAAAGGGATACAATGATTTGTAGAGGTGCCAGAGCTCAAGTTTTTAAAACAGAGGTAAATGAAATTTTGAGAAATGCACCCTTCTTGTTTACTTCGCGACCATTAGTTATCAGTATCTTCCATGCTAAACACATTAGTGGCGGTTCCCAAGCGATAAAAGTAAAGGTTTACTCCCCCTCCACCAACAATCACACTCCACGGCTGGTCTGAAACAACGGGTACCATCCATACCAACAACAGTCCTGGGGGAGTTTTGTTTAATTATTTACAATTTGAGTTCGGGACTGGGAATCCCTATTACCGCCCCTCTCGTGCAAGGACGAGTGAATAAACACCCATCATGAGAATAACCCGCTTAGCATGGAAGATACTGACTACCTCCTGTCACTCTATGAACAATCCAGACACGCAAAAAGGATATTTATTTGATGTTTTTAGAGGTGGCACATGCAAATTTACTTAGGACGGCAGGATAATACCGCATATAGGTAGGTATGGTGGAGTCATCTGGGATAACTTGGGTTTCAGGATTTTTGATGCATGAGTAGAATTCCCACTTAGTACAGGCGAAGGCTAGCAAATAGGTTGAGAAGCGACCAACTAGAGAGCGAAAACGGTCATGAACATGCATTATGCATAAGTAACATTGGGTACTAGCATGAGTAGGATATGACCACCATGAACATAAATATCATAGAGGCTATGTTGGTTTTGATTCAACTACAGGCATGAACATGTGCCAAGTGAAGCCACTCGAACATTCAGAGGAGGATACCATATCATCATACTACATCACAATCATTTTAACGCAATGTTTACATCCAAGATAAATCATTATCCACTCCTAGCTACTTAAGCATGGCATGAGAAACTATAATCTCTAATTCTCATTACAAACATGTTTGATCATAATAGGTTTAATCATGGATACTAGGTTAAACATATTTACAAAAACAAAACAAGTTGAGTTCATACCCATTTCTCCCTGTCACGGCCAGTTCATCAAATATCATCATTATTGCCTTTCACTTGCACGACCGAATGATATAAAAAGGATAATGGTGAAAGAGTGCCGTGGACTAAGCTCGAATCCGCAAACATTTTATTCAAAAGGAGAAGACAAAGTAATATGGACTCTTTGTTAGATCAACAATAATGCATAAGAGAGCCACTCAACATTTTGATCGTGGTCTTCTCCTCGGTATGACTCAATAAACAGAAAATAAATTCAGAGAAACACACTGAAATATTTTTGGAGTTTTTGGTTTTTCTGAAAGAAAAAAATTAAAGAAAGAAAAACAAAAGCAAGAAAAACTATTTACACGGGAAAGCTCCCAACAAGCAAAAGAAGAACAAGGAAATCTCTTTGGGTTTTCTTTTTAATACTACAACTAATTAAACTAGGAAAAATCCCAAAAAGAAGCAGGAAATATTTTTTTTGGATTTTCTCAAAGTTTTTCAAACACACAAGAAGAAAGCGAGGAAATAAATCTAGCGTGGATAATACAATGAAGAAGTGTGGACACCGACAACTGGAATGAAAATGTGTGAACATGAATGTAATGTCCGTGGAAATACGTACTCCCCCAAGCTTAGGCTTTTGGCCTAACTTGGTAATCACCGTCAGTAGCCTGCATAGTGGTCGGAGTGGTAGCTCACGGAGGCTCTGGGTGCGGACGCCTCAGCCCGTCATGCGGCTACAACCACTGCGTTATGTGCTCGGGCCTCGCTCTCAAGAACATAATATATTCCCTTGCTGTGAACATCAAAGAGAGCAGGTGTAGGCAAAAAGGTGTCCACAACGGACCTTTTATTAAACAACAGGTTATAAGTAAAATCATGGGGTTCACCACTAAGGATCTTGTAACATTTCATAGCATCAAAATCCAAGTACTGTGTGGGTAGGATAGGGTCATAAGGCCAAGGTGAAACACCCAGCTCTCTTGCTAAGCGTGTGGCATAAATTCCACCATAAAAATATCCACTACCAGCGTTGTGTTGCAACCTGCGTGCCGTAATTGCTCCAGGGTTATAACTTTTGTCACCGGTGAGAGCGGTGCGTATGAGGCTCAAGTCTGGAGCACAAAGTGTACTACGATCTTGTTTACCTACAATGCATTTTCCATTAAATAGCTAGTGCAAAGTACTGAATTGAGGGAAAACGAATGCTCTTTATTCTACCTTGCGTCACTCCTCTAGTCTCACCATAGCAAAGACTAGTCTAGAATATCTCAAACTCAGATCTTGGTGGTTTGTCTAACGAACCCCAAAGTGGAATTTTACAATAGTTAGAAAATATCTCTAAGGGTAGAGTGAAAGGATAGTCGTACAGTTTAAACGACACTCTAGACTCATGAGGATGGAATTTATATTCTTTAGTAAATGATTCAGTGAGGCTGAGGTGTTGGTTGCACTTATCTGCAATGTAGGGACCGAGGTCGGCATTGTGAACATACTGCTCGAATTCTTCTTTAATGCCCACACACACACACACCATATAATCGTTGCATGGCCATAAACATGATTTGGTGGCGGCATCTCGTATAGAATTTTCACTTGGTTCAACATAAGACCGACGAACGGAGCTGCTACTAGAAGATGCCTCTGAGGACCTCCTCCTCGAAGAACTCCTCCCAGAGAGGTTCATCATATTTGCATACAATTTTCTGAAAAAATTTGGGTCATAATATTTTTATCAACAAAATTTCACAAGATTGGTAGCAACTACTCATAGGGATGCATAGAGGCCATATCAAGCATTCAAACTACTTAGAACTCTAAGAATTCAACATGCAAGCTCATCTACATCACCAACAAGAGTAACTAATTATTCAAAATATAAACCACTAAAGCAATAAATAATTGGACCAACGGAGGAGTCACATACCAAGCAACAATCCTCCGAAGCAGTTTCAGAAACGGAGCTTCGAGCAAAGAGATCAAAATCCGCGGGTTTGAGAGCAAGAACACGAGAGAGAGAGGAGCAATGGTGATTTTTTTCTGGAGGTAGGTGATGACATGGGCCCACGTGGGGGCCACAACCCACCAGGGCATGCTTGGGGGTGCTGGCGTGCCTAGGTGGGTTGTGCCCACCTGGTGCACCCCCCTCTGATGTTATTTGCATTAAAAATTCAGAAATATTCAGAAAAGCGTATTAAATTTTCAGAGCATTCTGAGAACTTTTATTTTTGGGTCATTTTTTTATTGCACGGGAAATTCAGAAAATCGACAAAACATGGCATTTTATTTTATTGAACTAAGAAAAATAGTAAACAAAAGATAAGGACAAAATGTAGTGCTTACTAAATTCATCAACTTCATACCTCTAAAAAATGATTCATTAATAAGGTTGATCAAGTCTTATTAACAACCACCTTCGATTAGCATGAATCTGAAGAACTTTCGTAAAACACTAAGTTACCTCAACGGGGATATGAATGTCCCCAACAATAAGCATTTCATATCTTTTTGACAGTAGGTAGAGGTAGTTGAAAACTTCCAATAGTGATTGTCGGAGATTTTTCAATAACATTAATACCATTCACTTGGAATTGTTTTTTCAGAAAGTGCACCGTATTCTCATTACCATTGATATGAAAAGTGACCTTGCTTTTATTGCAATCAATAACAACCCCTGCAGTATTCAAAAAGGGTCTACCAAGGATAATCGACATGTTGTCGTCCTCGGGCATCTCAAGTATAACAAAGTCAATTAAATCAGTAACGTTTGTAACAACAACGGGCACATCCTCACAAATACCAATAGGTATGGCAGTTGATTTGTTGGCCATTTTAGAAGATATTTCAGTAGGTGTGAGTTTATTCAAATCAAGTCTTTTATATAAAGTGAAAGGCATAACACTAACACGAGCTCCTAAATCACATAAAGCAGTTTTCACATAATTCCTTTAGATGGAGCAAGGTATAGTTGGTATTCTCGGATCTCCAAGTTTTTAGGTAATCCATCCTTAAAAGTGTAATTAGCAAGCATGGTGGAGATTTCAGCTTCCGGTACTTTTCTCTTATTGGTAATGATATCTTTCTTGTACTTTGCGTAAGGAGGCATTTTTAAGATATCAGTCAAGCGGGTACACAAAAAGACTCGGCTAATCATTTCAGCAAAGCGCTCAAATTCTTCATCATCTTTCTTCTTAGTTGACTTAGGTGGAAAAGGCATAGGTTTTTGAATCCATGGTTCTCTTTCCTTACCATATTTTCTAGCAACAAAGTCTCTTTTATCATACCTTTTATTCTTGGGTTGTGGGTTATCAAGATCAACAACTGGTTCTATTTCAACATCATTATCTGGTTCTTTACCATTTGTTTGAGTATCTTCATGAACCTCATCATTATCTTTTTCATTATCGGAAGTTGAGTGTTCATTACCAGATTGAGTTTCAGCATCAGAAATAGAAACATCATTAGTAGCATCAGGAGGTTTTTCTACTTCAGGTTCACTAGAGGCATGCAAATTCCTATAATTTTTCTTCTTCTTTTTCTTCTTGGAAGGACTAGGTGCATCAGTGTTAATTCTTTGAGAATCTTGTTCAATTCTCTCTGGGTGTCCCTCAGGATAAAGTGGTTCTTGAGTCATTTTACCTCCCCTAGTTGCTACTCTAACAACAAAGTGATTTATATTATTGTTCATTTCATCAAGAAATTCTATTTGAGATTTAGCAACTTGTTCTAATTGAGTTTGAACCATAGAGGCATGCTTTCCTACATCTCTAACATCATTGGTAATTCTAAATAACAAGTCACTCAAGTGAGCAATCATATCATAATTGTATTTCAGTTGTTTCATAACATTTGCATTGAAATGATCTTGTTTTCTAATGTAATTATCAAACTCATAAAGGCATTGACTAGGATGCATATTATAAGGATTGTCATTATCATTGAATTTCATTAAAGAATTTAAATCTACTACCTTAGGTGGTGGTGGTGTATTAAGCCCATGTATTTCTTCAATAGGAGGTAAATTTTTGACATCCTTAGCTTTAATACCTTTTTCCTTCATTGATTTCTTTGCCTCTTGCATATCTTGAAGACTGAGATATAAGATACCCCTCTTATTTGGAGTAGGTTTAAGCGGTGGTTCGAGAAGAGTCCAATCATCACAATTTTTCAATATGTTATTCAATAGTTCTTCAGCTTGTTCAACAGCTCGTTCCCTCAAAACACAATCAGAACAACTATCTAGGAAATCCGTAGAAGCATCGGTTAGTCCATTATAGAAGATATCAAGTATTTCATTTTTCTTAAGATGATGATCAAGCAAATAATTAAGCAATTGGAGAATCCTCCCCCAAGCTTGTGGGAGACTCTCTTCTTCAATCTGCACAAAGTTAAATATTTCCTATAAGGCAGCTTGTTTCTTATGAGCAGGAAAATATTTTTCAGAGAAGTAATAAATCATATCCTGGGGACTATACACACAACCAGGAGCAAGAGTATTATACCAAGTCTTAGCATCACCCTTTAACGAGAATGGAAATAATTTGAGAATATAATAATAGCGAATTTTCTCATCTTGAGCAAAAAGGGTGGCTATATTATTCAACTTAGTAAGATGTGCCACAACAGTTTCAGTTTCATAACCATGGAAAGGATCAGATTCAACCAAAGTAATTAACTCTGGGTCGACAGAGAATTCATAATCCTTGTCATCAACAAATATAGGTGAAGTAGCAAACTTAGGATCACATTTCATTCTAGCATTCAAAGTTTTTTCTTTCAGTTTACATAATAATTTCTTAAGATCATCCCTATCATTACAAGCAAGAAAGTGTCTAGTTTTCTCCTCATCCATAACATAACCTTCCGGTATCTTAGGCAATTCATATCTAGATGAACTATATCTAATAGGTGTTTCAAAATTTTTAGTTTCAAGCTCTTCATCAGTTTCTATAATTTCATCAGTTTCAGCATTCTCAAAAGCTTTAGTTCTAGCAATATGTTCATCAAGAAATTCACCTAGTGGCACATTATCATCAAGCAAGGTACTAGCATCATCATGAGTATCATTCACAGCACAAGTAGCATCATGGAATTGCGACATATCAGGATTAATAGCATGTGGTGGAGTTGCAAGTCTACTTATAACAGAAGGTGAATCAAGTGCAGAGCTAGAAGGCAGTTCCTTAACTCCCCTCGTCTTAGAGGGGAAATTTGTTTGTCTTCGCATCCTTCAGATTCTTCATAGTGATAAATCGATAATAATCCCAAGTGCTCAACAAATATCTATGCTCCCCGGCAACGGCGCTAGAAAAAGGTCTTGATAACCCACAAGTATAAGGGATCGCAACAGCTTTCGAGGGTAGAGTATTCAACCCAAATTTATTGATTCGACAGAAGGGGAGCCAAAGAATATTTGCAAATATTTGCAGCTGAGTTGTCAATTCAACCACACCTGGAGATTAATTATCTGCAGCAAAGTAATCAGTAGCAAAGTAGTATGATAGTTTTGATAGTAGTAGCAATAGCAATAGTAACAGTAACAGTGATAGCAATGATTTTGTAGCAAGCGCAATAGTAATAATAGCAGTAGTAACTTAGCAAGAACAATATGAGAGAAATTCGTAGGCATTGGATCGGTTAATTCGTTGGATGATATTCATCATATAACAGTCATAACCTAGGGCGATATGGCACTAGCTCTAGTTCATAAATATAATGTAGGCATGTTTTCCGTAAATAGTCATACGTGCTTATGGAAAGAACTTACATTACATCTTTTATCCTACCCTCCTGTGGCAGCGTGGTCCTATTGGAAACTAAGGGATATTAAGGTCTCCTTTTAATAGAGAACCGGAACAAAGCATTAACACGTAGTGAATACATGAACTCCTCAAACTATGGTCATCACCGGGAAGTGTCCCGACTTCTATCACTTCGGGATTGCCGGATCATAACGCGTAGTAGGTAACTATAACTTGCAAGATCGGATCTAGAACATAGATATAATGGTGATAACATAAACGGTTCAGATCTGAAATCATTGCACCCGGGCCCAAAGTGACAGGCATTAAGCATGGAAAGTCATAGCAACATCAATCTCAGAACATAATGGATACTAGGGATCAAGCCCTAACAAAACTAACTCGATTACATGATGAATCTCATCCAACTCCTCACCGACCAGCGAGCCTACGAAGGAATTACTCACTCACGGTGTGGAGCATCATGGAATTGGCGATGGAGAAGGGTTGGTGATGACGAAGATCGAAGATCCCCCTCACCGGAGCCCCAAACGGAATCCAGATCTAGACTCCCGATGAAGAACAGGAGGTGGCGGCGGCTCCGTCTCGTGAAACATGATAATTCTTTCTCCCTGATTTCTTTCTCCGAATATGTGATTTTATAGTATTGGGGTTGAAGTCTGCGGGGCCACCAGGTGGGGACGACCCACCTGGGTGCGCCTGGAGGGGGGCGCGCCCTGGTGGGTTGTGCCGACCCAGGTGCCCCCTCCGGTGGTTATTGGCTCCAGAAATTATCTTTTATTGTATAAAAATTCCTCGCAAAGTTTCAATCCAATCCGAGAACTTTTATTTTTGCACAAAAACAACACCATGGTAGTTGTGCTGAAAACATCATTAGTCCGTGTTAGTTTCATTCAAATCATGCAAATTAGAGTCCAAAACAAGAGGAAAAGCGTTAGGAAAAGTAGATACGTTGGAGATGTATCATCCGCCTTGGGATCTCCTTCAATATAGGTAATGGGGACGGGACCCAATACTGGCTAGATCCATGGTTGGGTACCGAACCCCTCAGGGTGGGATTTCCTACCCTATTTTCTATCTGCACGGACCCATTTATCCTAGTTTCCACAGCAACATGTTTGGGACAGTGGGATATCCATTTTGGCGAATGTTTGGGCATGCAGAGCAGGCCGAATGGACTAGACTCCTGGCAGCCTTGCCGCCAGTGTTGTCGGACTATCCAGACACTGTATCGTGGCGACTCTCACCTTTGGGTGAGTTCTCCGTCAAATCCGCATACAAGGCTCTAGGTCACTTCCCCGTTATCCCTTGGCTAGCTAACTTATGGAAGGCCCCCTTGCCCGTAAAGTTAAAGTTCTTCGTTTGACAACTTCTCAGGAATCGCCTCCCCTCGGGGACCGAGGTGCTCAAGTGACAGGGTCCGGGTGATGGACTCTGCCCTTTATGCAGGTTCCCTGAGACTGTGGCCCATATCATTCTCTTGTGCACAGCGGCCCGGGTCCTTTCGCAGTACATCCGAGAGGCACTAGGGCCCAACTGGGGGCCCTGGACCTCGTGGACTTCCTCCAGGCCAGGGCGACCATGCCTGGCCAACATCGCCGCATATTCTGGCTGATTTTTGCGGCCATGTCATGGAATCTTTGGACAACTAGAAATAAAATGGTGATTGAAAAGGTGTTCCTGAGGCAGGCGTCTGACTCTTTGTTCGAATTCCTTGCTTTTCTGCAGCCATGGCACCCGCTTGCTAGGCAGCATGATCGCGAGCCTTTAGACACCATGTTGGATGCGCTTGTGGATTCGGCACATCGGATTTCGTCAGCTTAGTCTCGCCCGTCGACAACCACTAGGTGGCCTTGTTTTATCTTTCCTTTTATGTTTTCTTTGGGCATTATGTTGGAGATATGCCCTAGAGGCAATCATGTATGATGATATTTCCTATGTGTTTATGAATAAAGATAGTCCTTGGGCATTATCAATGATGTGTATCAGCAAGTACGTGACTTGTTTGTGGGACTATGCATTGTATGATGGCTGTCCTAAAAGGTCCCTAGTTGAAAGGGCTGTGTGGACGCGCAGCCGACTGGACTAGCATATGACACGGTCGGTGGCTTGGTCTCACTAGCCATGGGCATTGGATGCCAACCAGATAATATGGACTTGGAAAGGTCTGGTCGGATTCGACGTAGTCGGATCCGAGTCGAGATAAGGTCCAAGTCGGATAGACCCAACTATGAGATGCAGCGATATGTCATCTGTGAGTCTCTAGTACAACATACGTTCTATGTCCTAAGACCTGAGCTGATGCATGTACTCGGGATGGTGACAGACTTGCTTTGGGCCGACCAAACGCTACTCTGTAACTGGGTAGTTACAAAGGTAGGTTTCGGGTTTGTCTAGATCCATGCTGCGAGACATGGTCGAGTAAGATGGGATTTGCCCCTCCGACTAGGAGAGATATACTCTAGGCCTCTCGTGTGATCCGACCAAGATAAGCATGGCCATGCGACATGGATTATGAGATAATCCGGTTTGTGGTCGGCATCACTGCAACGAGAAAGAGGTCGGGCTAGCACAAGTATGATAGACTCACCTTGAGCTCGACAACATATATCGTGTGGCAAAAGGAATGGAAGTGTGATGTACAGGTTCGGCTAACCAACTTCATCGTCTGCTTGGTGGTCGGCACGCCTTGCTAGAGGCCGCTACTAGCCATGTAGTTTGGAGGTGATCTGAACTGCGACCAAGCCGGCTTGAACCTAAGGGGTCGCGCGCTTAAGGGAAGGAACCTACGAGGTCGGATCTGAGGACACTGGTCGGATGTGATCCGAGCTATATTCGGATTGTAGCCGAGTAGACTTATGGGCTTTAGGGTCCGTGCGAGGCCCAAATGTTGAGCCCGTGACGGACGCCTATATAAAGTGGGGTGCGGCACACTCATGCGGTTGATCGTTTCGGCGCTGTCACTAGGGTTTGCATGTGTTGCGAATAGACACCTCCACTCGCCGCCGGTTGTGTGATCGTACCTAGCAGTCCGCCGCATGACGTTCCTCCTGCATGCACGGATACCGTTAGAGGCGGTGCACCTGCGCCGCTCCGCCGAACCTGTACGAGGGATCCGACGACCGGCTGTTCGAGGGAGATCAGACGAGGAGGAGACGATCCACGCGGACGCGCTGCCCCAACTCTTCTTCCGCTGCACGACACTGCGCGTCTAGTGGTAACCAATTATGATCCATCTCCCGTAGCATGTTCTTGGTTGTTCTGCGCGTAGGAAATTTTAATTTGCAGTCGACGCACCCTATCGTAGATCCCAACACATTATTGTGTTGCTGCCTGAGCCGTCGCCTTTATGGCTTACCTGGATGTTGGTTGTATGGATCTTTGCTTTATATATAAAGCGGGGCGAAAGCCTATTTCGAGAGAAGCACAGAGCTTAATATTTCTTCCTGGCCAGGCTAGCCGGAGAGAAACGTGTTTGATTTGTGCGTGGTGTACTAGTATTAAGGAATAAAATATAGCATAAGAACTAAAGAAAGACCACTATTGGCTGGCACATGTCTCCATACTAGTTTTAGGGTCCGGGCAGCTACTAGCCTGTGCCCAGGCATTGAAAATGGGATGCTTGGAAGGCTAATGAAGATGACTGGTTATCCATAGCGTTTCCTACCTATTTCTTCAGGAAACGAACCAAACACTTACCAACAAACTCCAGGTGAGCTCCAGGCAAGGCTAAAAATCACCAGGATGCAAACAAACTGACCCCATATCCCTCGGCTAGTGCAGTTGCCGTCCCCTCGGCTTTTGGATGTCGCAAGGAAAACAAGCTCGGCTCAAGGACAACAAGTGATATCTGCTCATACAAAGGAACAAAACAAGTTGCATGGTCAAGCGAGCCCCTCTTCCTCCGTAATGGTGACCGCTACGTTGATACGTCTCCATCGTATCTACTTTTCCAAACTCTTTTGCCCTTGTTTTGGACTCTAATTTGCATGATTTGAATGGAAGTAACCCGGACTAATGTTGTTTTCAGCAGAATTGCCATGGTGTTATTTTTGTGCAGAAATAAAAGTTCTCGGAATAATGACCTGAAACTTCACGGAGATGATTTTTGGAATTAATAAAAGATATTGGCGAAAGACCGAAGGGGGCCCACACCCTGGCCACAAGGGTGGGGCGCGCGCCCTCCATCCTCGTGGGCCCCCTGGACCTCCACCGACCTCAACTCCTACTCCATATATTCACGTTCGGGGAGGGAAAAATCAGAGAGAAGGATTCATCGCGTTTTACGATACGGAGCCGCCGCCAAGCCCTGTTCTTCATCGGGAGGGCAAATATGGAGTCCGTTCGGGGCTCCGGAGAGGAGAATCCATTTCCATCATCATCATCAACCATCCTCCATCACCAATTTTATGATGCTCACTGCCGTGCATGAGTAATCCCATCGTAGGCTTGCTAGACGGTGATGGGTTGGATGAGATTTACCATGTAATCGAGTTAGTTTTGTTAGGGTTTAATCCCTAGTATCCACTATGTTCTAAGATTGATGTTGCTACGACTTTGCTATGCTTAATGCTTGTCAGTAGGGCCCGAGTGCTATGATTTCAGATCTGAACCTATTATGTTTTCATGAATATATTTGTGTTCTTGATCCTATCCTGCAAGTTATAGTCACGTACTACGTTTTATGATCCGGCAACCCCGGAGTGACAATAGTCGGGACACTTCCTGGTGATGACCGTAGTTTGAGGAGTTCATGTATTCACCAAGTGCTAATGCTTTGGTCCGGTACTCGTTTAAAAGGAGGCCTTAATATCCCTTAGTTTCCAATAGGACCCTGCTGCCACGGGAGGGTAGGACAAAATATGTCATCCAAGTTCTTTTCCATAAGCACGTATGACTATATTCGGAATACATGCCTACATTATATTGATGAATTGGAGCTAGTTCTGTGTCACCCTATGTTATAATGGTTGCATGATGAATGCCATCCAACATAATTATCCATCATTGATCCATTGCCTATGAGCTTTTCACATATTGATCTTTGTTCCATTACTTTTCTGTTGCCGTTGTTATGATTGCTAAGAAACTACTACTGTTACTTTTGCCACTGTTACCCTCACTTCCATATTACTTTGCTACTAAATACTTTCCTGCAGATATTAAGTCTTTCAGGTGTGGTTGAGTTGACAACTCAGCGGACAATACTTGAGAATATTCTATGGCTCCCCTTGCGTCGAATAAATAAATTTGGGTTGAATACTCTACCTCGAAAACTGTTGCAATCCCCTATACTTGTGGGTTATCATACGTTGGCGAGTACAGTAGGAGGATCCAGAGGACAAGGACGAGCACCTTATGCCTCTAAATGGTGACAGCCATGCTCGGAGAGCCTAAAGTGTTGCCATCATTGAGGACTATGGGGGCATGGGCATGAATTGTTGTATGCCTTGGGCAGCAATGAAGTGTTGATGATATGCCCTTTGTGTGGACTAATATAATTTGCAAGTGTATCTAAGGTGTTAATGCCATGCATGGCGGTTGATCGATGGCCATATAGTCCCCCTCAAAAACATAAGGTTGGAGACGGGGATCCTCGAAGACTTAGGGTAGTCTTTATTGTTATTGAATTGAGTTGATAGTGATCTCGTGCTATTAAGAGGGAAAATACCAAGGTGAAGAGCCAGGCTCATTCCACACATCATTTAGCACAGGCATGATCACTCAAGACATAGCAACCAAAATGTAGCGCCCCGGATTCGATGCACCAGGTGTCTGCCAGTTATTCACCGTCGTTGCCATGTCGTTTTCTTGCGTGTTGCATTTTGCCATGTCATTATGTGCATCGCATTTGCATACATGTTCGTCTCATGCATCCGAGCATTTTCCCCGTTGTCCGTTTTGCAATCCGACACTCCTATGTCCTCCGGCGCCCCCTTTTGCCTCTCTTCATGAGCGGGTGTTAAACATTCTCGGAATGGACCGATGTTTGTCAAGCGGCCTTGGTATAGCACCGGTAGACCGCCTGTCAAGTTTTGTGCCATTTGGAGGTCGTTTGGTACTCCAACGGTTAACCGGGTAACCACAAAGGCCTCTGTTGTGTGCAGCCCAACACCCCTCCAAAGTGGCCCAATAACCCATCTAAGTCATCTCCATCCTCTCGGCCGTCGGATCACGATCGTGTACGCGAAAACTACACTCCATTTGGAGCCTCCTAACTCCTCCATGATGTTGTTTCCCTATCCGAAGTTGTCATTGTTTTTTTTTCACCCGCCCACCCTTCTTCTTCTCGGAACCGGAGTCCGTAATCAAGTATCCATCCTACTCGTGCGAAGCCTTTGCATTCTTTCAACCGGTGTTTTCTCTTCAAGCTATTAGTCGGTTCTCCCTTCCAGGTGCCTTTGTTTTCCCGCCCTCCCACCCATTTTCTTCCCGGAGTCTGAGTCTGTTTCGAGCATCAATTTTCATTCGTACGGAGTCTCTTCAGTCTTCCCTCAATTATTTCAACCGGTTAATTCTCGTCTCGGTGGACATTCTTCATCTCTTTATCTTTCTGGAGCATTCAATTCAAGTTTTTCTATTGATCATATTCTTTTCCTTGGATCAAGTGTTCTCCTTACTTGTTTGCCTCTCGCCATTCAATCATTCTGGAGTTCGGAAGACATCTCAGGAGATTCGTCTTTGTTCCAATTAATTCGAGGTTGTCACCTCATTCAAATATTTCAATTGTTCCGGTGCATCATGTGTCTCTTCAACAATCCTTCCAACGGTGTTTTCTGTTAGTAGGCCCTAACCCACAGGTCTTTTCCCAGGATCTTACCTGACTCTTCTAAGTTTTCCGGAGTTATTCTCAAATTCTTTTCGAAGTTTGACGTAAGAATGAATTTCCTCAGTCAGATGCCATCTCCAAGATTGCTTTCAAATTCTTTTCATCTTTGGTGCAACCCTTCCTTTTTTTTCATTCTTTCGGAGTATCTCAGTAATTTTGGTGGTGTTTACCATCGTCTTTTGAAGACCAAAGAAGAGTTTTTCCTCTAAATCTTGTCCATTCTCCTGAAGATTCGCGGTGCTAGCTCGATGTTATCCTATCAAATTGTTTCCAATCGTGCAATTCTTTTAATCCATCCGGAGTATTTCAGGAGTTGCGTTCTCTCTCGATTATCCGGAGGTCATCTTTCCGGAATATTTCTTCATTCTAAGTTTTCAAATTCGTTCTCCAATTATTCTATATCCGTGCCCCTTCATTCGTTTCAATATTCTTATGGTGGTTCGTTCAAGATTTCTTTTCTGTTGTTATCATATCAATTTATTCGTTTTTTCCAATCCTACCGGTGGTTCGTCGAAGACCTTCCTAAATTTGGCGCTATATCCCCCCTTAATCCTTTTTAAACGCGAATAAGTAGTATGCAAATCCATTGCTTCGCATCAATTTAATAGGTGGAGGATAGGCATAACATAATCCTTATTCTTCTTTCTTTAAGTGGATTAATCTCTTATTTCGGAGTTTGTTCTCTTATCACATTCTCGGTTCAAAGTGTTTTCATCTTTTCTTTCCCGGAGTTCAAAGCTTCCTCGACCATCTCGTCGGAACCTTCATCGGACTCATCGGAAGGCTTTAATCGTATTCCTTTCATCTTTCAATTTTATCTCGTCATCCGTTTGCTACCGGAGTTCTTATGGTGGTTCATGAGGATCTAGTTCATTCTTCAAGTGTTCATCAAGATTCTTTTGGAGGAGTTCAATTATCTTCTTCTTTTTTCTTCTCAAGGTGCAATTAATTCTCCGTATTCTTTTGAAGTGGAGTTTTGCATTTTTTCGTTCTTCTCAGCTATTTAGTCTTTTCCGCTTGTGGTCGGAGATCACCTCATAATTTTGAGATGTTATCTATAAGTCCACGACAAGTTTATTCTTTTGTTGTTGGTATTATCAACAACTCCATTCAATCCGTCATTCTAAGGATGCTTTCAAACTCAATTATGGTGGATGATATCATTTCTTTCTCCGTCCTTTTCATTCAACTCTTTCAAGTCTTCTGGAGGTTTTGTGTTGTTCCTCTCGTCAAGTATCATCCCATCTTCTCAAGTTCATGCTCTAATCTTTCCATGTTCAGCCGGAGTACCGTCTAAATTCTTTCATTCTTATTCTGCTTCTATCTTGTTCTAACCAGAGTGGTTTCGAATTCATTTTTGTTTCGGAGCTTTGATTCTCGTCATATTCGTCGTTTTTTTCCTACTCTAGTGTTCTCGACTTTGTTCTTCCTATCTCTTTTGTTCTTATTTCACCTCATCACTTTTCTCTCCCGTCTCGGCCCTAAGATCTCGGGACGAGATCTCTTGTTAGTGGAGGAGAGTTGTAACGCCCCGGATTCGATGCACCAGGTGTCTGCCAGTTATTCGCCATCGTTGCCATGACGTTTGCTTGTGTGTTGCATTTTGCCATGTCATCATGTGCATCACATTTGCATACATGTTCATCTCATGCATCCGAGCATTTTCCCCGTTGTCCGTTTTGCAATCCGACACTCCTATGTCCTCCGGCGCCCCCTTTCGCCTCTTTTCATGAGCGGGTGTTAAACATTCTCGGAATGGACCGAGGTTTGTCAAGCGGCCTTGGTATAGCACCGGTAGACCGCCTGTCAAGTTTCGTGCCATTTGGAGGTCGTTTGGTACTCCAACGGTTAACCGGGTAACCGCAAAGGCCTCTGTTGTGTGCAGCCCAACACCCCTCCAAAGTGGCCCAATAACCGATCTAAGTCATCTCCATCCTCTCGGCCGTCGGGTCACGATCGTGTGGGCGAAAACTACACTCCATTTGGAGCCTCCTAACTCCCTCTACCTATAAATAGGTGCCTCCCCCCCGGAATCCCGCAGTCCAAACCCTAAAATTCCCCTCTCCGCGCCGGACGTGTCCGTCCGCGGCAGACAAAGCCCGCGCTGCTGCCTCCGCACCAACCGGCGTCCGCCACATGGCGCGCCGCCGCCTCCTCCAGGAGCCCGCGCCCGAAGCGCCTCCCGCCGATGGCCTCCGCCCGCCACGGTTGCCGCCTCCGTCCGCCTCCACCGCGCCGCCACACGGTCGCCGCCTCCCCGATCGCCGCCCGGCCCCGCGCGCCCCAGCCTCCTCCAGCCAGATCCGGGCCGGTGCCGCCCGGATCCGGCACCTCCATCCCGTCGGCACCTGTCGTGGTTTTGTCACGGCAGATGTCCTCATGAAAGGACTTAATCGCGGAGCCATCGCTACGGGTTAACTTGGAGGGGTTAAAGCGGATGCAAAGACACGAGAGTTATACTAGTTCGGCCCCTTCGATGAAGGTAAAAGCCTACGTCTAGTTTGTGATGGGATTGATGTGGTCTCGATGACTAGGGAGCAAACAGCTTCGCCTAGACCTTGAGTTGTTGTTGTCTGTCCCTAAGCCGCCACCGGGTCGTCCCCTTATATACATGGGTTGACGCCCGGCCGGTCTACAGAGTCCCGAGGCCGACTCGTTCGGCTCGGTCTCTCCTTCCCTTATCTTACAACACAAGTTACATAACTATGGCGGTTTTACCATTATGGGCCCTAATCCGCCTTTGGGCTCCGGGCCTCCAAGTTTCATAGTAAAGCGCCATCTTCTGAGTCTTTGTGGGCTTCAATATAGCTGAGGGTGAACCGGCCCCTCCTCGGCGGTTTACACTCAGTAGTTACATCCCCAACATTAGGCCCCAGATTGATTTGAACCTGTTCATGTCAATCTCCAACACTTTAGAAAAACTCTGTGAACATCTTCCTTCATTTCTCGTAAACCGCCATCTTGTTAAACCGCCATGACGTCATCCTCTGGACACAGCAACAGATCATCTTGATGTCATCTCTATATATAAAAAAACGAAATAACAAGATTCCCTTCATTTAATATCATCCCGGAAATCGAGGCGACCGCTGCGCCATCTGCCGCTTTCAGCTCCTCGATTCTCGCGCCTGTCAATTACTCTCTGCCTTATTATAAATAGACCTAAGGGCCCTTTCTTTTCTTCCCCTTCCGTACGTCTTCTTCCTCGCGACGCCCCAGCTCTGAAGCTCTGCCGTCGCCTTCGACCTTCGAACGCTGCATCAACAAGGGCCGCTGATCCTCGGTGTCCCTCCGCTATCCTGCGCATCCGGTAAGATTCTTCCTCATACCCCTAGATCTGTATCTTAGAGCTCCTGTTTTCATCTGCGTTCATAGGTGTTCATCCCTAGTTTCTTCGTATTCGCTTCTGCCATAGCTTCTTTAATTCAACTGTAGCATAAATCTTGTGCGGTAGTTGCTCCGCATTCAGTTTAGAACTTAGTAGATCTTCCTTTTTGTTCAGAATCCCTTGATAGAACGCACGAACTTCTCTGCCCTATTTAAAGCCTTTATAGATCGCAGAAATTTTTTCTTACTGAACCTTTGGTAGATCCAAATTAATTCCGTCGATGTGTGAAACCTGTTTCTGTCAACACTTAGAAGATTTTTCAGCTCTGTCTCTTCTGCCTAAGGGCGGTTTAACTTTTGATAGCTAATCCGCCATACATCATTAGTCCTCAATTAAACCGGCAACTGAAATTGAATGGCAATCTGCCGGTTTAACACTGAATAATATGCATAAACCATTAACTGTAAACCGGCCTTTACTTTTCCTTTCACAGTTTTTCTTCCGGAATGGCCAAACAATTCTCTGCCTGCAATTGGGTTCCGTCCAAGATCAGTGAGACACAAATCAATGGATATGTCACCACTGGCGCTTTAGCATCCAAAAGGGTCCTTCATTGGCGTGTTCCGGATTCTGAATGCCCTCCTGAACCTCAAGAGGGAGAAGTGATTGTATTTATGCAACACTTAGACCGGGGATTCAGCCCGCCCGGATCAAAAATTTTCCGGGATGTCCTCGCAAGCTTCCAACTCCATCCACAAGATATTGGTCCGAACTCTGTGTCCAATATATGCATCTTTCAAGTCTTCTGCGAAGTCTATCTTCAAGAAGAACCAAGCTGTGGAGTTACTCCGAGATTTCTTTCATTTGAACCGCCGTCTGAGTTTTGGACGGTCCTAACACGAACTTGGTGGCGTTTCAATCCAAAAAGGAAAGAAGTGGACTTTCCTCACGCCAAACATCATAGCCATCCGAAGATTGGAATCAAACCTGGTTCTATTGCCGGAATACTACTCCTATCGGAGAAAATCCCTTGCCGGGTTATCGCCCTCACCGGCTTAGCAACAACCACCCATTGCCTTCGCGCTTGACTGCCGCAGAACGGAAGAACTTTGCACCCCAAATTATCAAGCCCCAGTCTCTAATGGCCAATGGATTAACTGGTATTGACCTTGTCCGCTGTTGGGTTTCTTGGGGCATCTTGCCATTAAGCCGCCGCCCCGGATTGATGCACGAATACACTGGTGACGTTAAAGATCCTCAACGACATCACGAGCTATCAATAACTGAGATTGAAATTGCCGAGACAGTGAAGAAAATGCTCGATGAACCGATCTCCGCGTGCAGCCAAACCGGGTTGGCCCCGTTCTGCGTCTCCAACAAACCGCCCGCCGTAAGGTTGCACTCATTTCTCTACTGATTTTGAATCCATATTGATTGTATTAATCCCTTATTAATTCTCAGGCTAACAGCTCCTTTTGGAAATGAACGAAACCGGCCCGGGTTCCTCGTATAAAGACCAAGACCACCAAGAAAGCCGGCAAGAGGAAAACCGCCGAGTCTTCTGAACCGCCGGAGGATGAAGAATCAGATGCTGAGGTAGAGCTTGACTTACTTTGTTCCTTTTGTCATTCATCTTCTTGACATTACAATTCCTGGATGACGCCGAGGCCAGCCATGCAGATCTGTTGAGGTAATCCTTCTTTCTTCGATTCTGATCTTGTACCGGTTAAAAGAATTCGCCGCACAGTCCGAAAAGTGAAACAATCTCACTCTTGTGCTCATTTGAATCCAAAACTTTCTTTGAAGACACAGCAAACTGAAGAACGCCGTACGACCCGGCATAGCGGTCAACAAATTACGTCGTCCGGTTTAGCTGACACACCAACCCGGAAACGTCGTCCAGAGGTGACTTGTTCTCCTGAAAAGCGTTATCCTTTGAAAGGTTTCTTCCGATGCCCTCTCAATCCGTCTGACCCGAATTATCAGGCTTCTTCCAATTCGTCTGGCGGTTCATCAACCACTCAGCTGCCTCCTCTCAAAGTTGCTGCTGGGTAAGCATTTTACTCTTTAATTTATTTTTGCATTTGTCGGTCTATCATATTCTAACCCTTGATGTTGTAGCACCAAGGCTCGCCTTAGTAAGAAGGCCAAGACCCTCGACCCTACTGTGGATGTTGATCCGGAGAAGACTCCAGAGCATCATGGTGAAAATCCCGAAGTTGCCAAAAACAACTCTGCTGGGGTTAATCAAGATCACAATGCTAACCCGCCAGAGGCTGAATCGGATGTCCAAGTTGAGACGTCACATCCTCCTGCTCCACCGAGTCCTGCAGCAGAACAATGGGATTCAACTGCTGATCCGCTGAGCCCGGGTATGAAAGCGCCAAGCCCAGGAGAAAATGCCAATCCGGCCAGCCCGACCAAAGATGACGATGTCGTAGTTACGGGCACCGCATATACCGCCCCTGGCAATCCGGTTGCTCTATCAAAGCACAGCGCCAAGGAAGAGTTTACTGCCATGAGTAAAGGGAAGGAAAAACCTGATCTGTCAGCTTATGACAATTTCTCTGCCCAAGATCTTCACTCTGGCTTCCTGAACCGGCTCTACACAAGTCGTGATTTCGAAGCCGGTCTGGTAAATCTTATGAAGGAGCACTATGAGGTAAGGAGTTATGCCTCTCTTGTACCTTCATTGCATAGTAGCCCCCAAGGGCCGGTTCAACTTAGTATAGTTAAACCGGGACTTAATATAAAACTCAAACTTTTCAGACTTCATTGATGCAAGGTCTGGTTCAACTTAGTATAGTTAAACCGGGACTGTAACTTATATCGCCGCAGCAGAACATGTTCGAGCAAATAGCCATTAGCCCCCAAGTGCCAAGTTGAATACCTGTATTGAGCTTGGGACTTTGTGATGAAACTACTAACATGCTCCCTTTTGTCAATAGAGTGAGATACGCCAACAAACCTCACAAATCAATGATCTTCATGTCAATCTGAAATCTCAACAAGCAGAAACCTCCAAGGCCAAGGATGAGCTGAAAACCGCCTTGACTACTATGGAGCAGCTCAAGGAGTGGTTTAAATCCGAGCAGGCCAACTGGGATACTGAGAAAGCCGGGTTGCTAAAACAGGCGGAAGATGCTGAAGCAGCTATTAAACCGGTGACGGAAGAGCTCACCGGATTAAAGCACCAAATTAACGCCATGACTTATGCAATATTTGGTAAGAAATGTTTCACCAAATTTATGATTAATATTCCGTTTTGAAATTTCCGCCGGTTTAACCTGAACTTTCTTAAACCGGTATAGGTAAGCGCATCGCTCATCTGGGCTCTGACATGCGGAAGAAACTCAAGGCCGCGTATACGCTAATTGAACAGCTGTATACCGGCACCCAGCGAGTTATTTGCGCCACCTCTTATGATAACACAGCTCCGTCATTGATCAAGGATACACTGGACCGGCTATCTATGATACCGGCACAGCTAGAAGAATTGAAACGATCCGCTGCCCGGGCTGGCACTTTATTGGCACTAACTCGCGCCAAAGCATGGATAGCTGACCTTGATCCGGCTGACATAGCCAAAGGCTTCCCATGCTCAAGAAAATGGCGAAGCATTTGATAATGATGCTCTCAAGCGGGTTACAAGGAGATCGTCCTCTGGCGAAGTCAAGCGGCAGCAGAGGCCAACCGACGGTTCACCACTCCTTCTACGATGCAAACAATGACGGGTTGAAGCTGTTATTCGAAGTGCGTAACCTTGTTCCACCAACCCGTAAGCACACTTATGCCCTCGGCGTTGATCCGCTGAGCTTATAGGTGAAGAGGCTGTCTTCGGGCTTTAACCGGATTGATGGACCACCAATGACTTCCGGCCATTGGGTGGTGAGGAGGAAGAAGTTGAACCGACGCCAGACGACCCATCTTCTTCACATCAACCCGGCAATGAAGCTTAATCCGTCAAGCCGGTTGATGCATCAGAAGCTGCCTGTTATGACGACATTCCAAATTTTGGGCCTCTGAATGCCTTGTAATAGGATAACCATCACTTTTGTTTTTAATATGCCTTCGTGCCATGGTGCGGACTCCTTTGATTGAATGATCGAAACCTTCAATTTAAATTGCCTGCAGTCACAAAATCTTAAACCGCCCCAGCGGTCTGTGCCACCAGTCGGTTTGTGACATTCATACATATATGAAATATGGAGGTATATAATCAAAATTTTGTGATACAAAATACCTGCTGTTGCTGGGCATGAAGTTGGCTTAGCCAATCTTGAAGCGGAGGTTGTATAAACCATTACCATCAAAGGAGAGAACAGCTCCTGTGTTTATACTGCCGGTTTACCACGTACACCGTGCCGGGTCATAATAAGCCCCCAGTTACTCCATAATAGGATGTTAACAGAAAAAACATCAAACCGGTGAAATTATCACCGGATTAAAAAAATTGACCGAATTCCATTAACTGACAGCTTTGAAAATGGTTTAAGAATGTTGTCGGTTTAAGAAACGCAACAAAAATCAAATAACAGTTATGACAAACATGTGAGCAAAGGCAATGATAAACCGTTTGCAAAAGATAAAGCTGTACTGAGCCGATCAGATGGTGTTACCATGGTCGGACACGACCAAGCTCCCTATAAGGTGTAGCCATGGTTCGAGTCAGCCAGGTCCCCAACTGAAACCGTGGCATTATGCCGATCAGATGGCGTGGCAATGGTTCGGGTTCGACCAAGCCCCCAAGTGACTCTATGGCCTTAGGCCGATCAAAAAGCGTGACTGGTTCAGATTTGACCATGTCCCCAAGTGATCTGGTGGCTTTCGCCTATCAAAAGGTGTTGCATTGGTTCGGACATGACCAAGCCCCCAAGTGATATCATAAAGCTTTTTAGAAAGCAAACTCAAGGGGTAAACCGGAGTCCGCTTTGAAGACAGAACATCTCCATGTAACCACACATGATGTAATGAACAGATACCCGCTTTAGCGAGGCTCGGTTTATTACTTTATTCATAATATATACACTGTCATAATATGTACATAAGTAGAGCCGATGGCTCAGGTATAATAAGGCCGAAGGTGAGCTATGTTCCACGGCCTGTTGGTCTCCTCCTCTGACGTGCGTGAGTCCTTATGCTCTCGAACATCGATCGATAATACGACCCATTGTGCAGATTCTTCTTGACCACGAAAGGTCCCTCCCAAGGTGGGGATAGCTTGTGCATATCCGTGTGGTCTTGGATGAGTCGAAGCACCAAATCTCCTTCTTGAAAGGTTCTGGTTCTGACCCGACGACTATGATAACGACGAAGATCCTGCTGGTAAATCACCGAGCGAGCAGCTGCTATGTCACGCTCTTCATCCAGCCGATCCAAAGCGTCCTGTCGTGCTGTCTTGTTATCCGCTTCAACATAGGCTGCCACACGAGGTGAGTCATGACGGATGTCGCTGGGGAGAACCGCCTCCGCTCCATAAACCATAAAGAACGGCGTGTATCCCGTGGATCGGTTAGGTGTAGTATTTATACTCCATAACACAAACGGTAGCTCTTCTACCCAACAACCCGACGTCCTCTGCAAAGGGACCATAAGACGGGGCTTGATACCTCTCAAGATCTCTTGATTGGCTCTTTCCGCTTGACCATTGGACTGTGGGTGAGCTCTTCAAGAAAGCGTCAAGCGGATGTGCTCACGTTCGCAGAACTCCTTCATGGAACCTTTGGACAAATTGGTACCATTATCTGTAATGATACTGTGTGGAAAACCAAACCGGAAAATCACCTTTTTGATGATCTGATCCGCCGTGGCCGCATCACACTTGCTAACAGGTTCTTCCTCTACCCACTTTGTAAATTTGTCAATCGCCACCAACAGGTGGGTCTTCTTGTCCTTGGACCTTTTGAAAGGTCCAACCATATCCAGCCCCCAAGTCGCAAATGGCCAAGTAATTGGAATCATCCTCAATTCTTGGGCCGGTACATGAGCACGTCTGGAAAACTTTTGGCAACCATCATATCGTCTGACCAGATCTTCTACATCAGCATGGGCAGTCAACCAATAGAAACCGTGGCGGAACGCTTTAGCCACCAAGGATTTTGAACCGGCGTGGTGACCACAGTCTCCTTCGTGGATCTCATGCAATATTTCACAGCCTTCCTCAGGGGACACAAAGCGTTGAAACGCCCCTGACACACTGCAATGATGCAACTCGCCATTAACAATGGTCATAGACTTAGATCGCCGAATTATCTGCCGGGCCAACGTCTCATCGTCAGTAACTTCGCCCGGTTCATGTACGCCAGATAAGGGGCGTCAATCGGAGTGACGCGAGCTGCCACCAATTGAGCCTCCGGATCAGGAACAGCCAAATCCGCTTCATCAGGGAGCTTGACTGACGGATTGTGCAGTACGTCGAGAAAAACATTGGGCAGGACCGGTTTGCGTTGAGAGCCCAACCGGCTCAAAGCGTCCGCCACTTCATTCTTCCGACGATCCACGTGGTCCACCTGATAGCCCTTGAAATGACCTGCGACAACATCCACCTCACGACGATATGCAGCCATGAGTGGGTCCTTGGAATCCCAAGTGCCAGACACCTGTTGAGCCACTAGGTCCGAGTCACTGAAGCACTTAACCCGGCTTAGATTCATCTCCTTAGCCATCCGAATACCATGGAGCAAGGCTTCATACTCAACTGCATTGTTAGTACAAGGGAACATTAAGCGGAGAACGTAACAAAACTTGTCACCTTGTGGGGAAGTTAATACGACTCCAGCCCCCGAGCCCTCCAACTGCCTGGATCCGTCAAAATGGATGGTCAATATGTATGATCCGGCTTTTCTTCAGCGTAACACAACTCCGTCCAATCATTAATGAAATCCACAAGTGCTTGAGACTTCACTGCCGTCCGAGGTACATACTTCAAACCGTGCGGCCCAAGCTCTATAGCCCACTTGGCAATCCGGCCAATCGCCTCCCGGTTCTGTATGATATCACCTAAGGGAGCTGAACCGACCACCGTGATGGGGTGCCCTTGGAAATCTTGCTTGACTTCCGGCTTGCCACAAAACTCCATACACCAGCTTCTGCCAATGCGGATATCTTTGCTTAGATTCAATAAGCACCTCGCTGATATAATAAACCGGACGTTGAATCGGATGCTCCTTCCCTGCCTCCTTCCGCTCTACCACAATGGCCACGCTAACTGCCCTGGCGTTAGCGACAACATATAAGCGGCTCCTTGTCGATGGGAGCGGCGAGCACAGCGGTTGGCCAATTGCGCTTTAAGTCCTCAACGCTTCATCGGCGGCTGGACTCGAGACAAACTGATCTGTCTTCTTGACATCGGTATAAAGGATGGCCTTCTCTTGGCGGTGATAAACCGGCTCAGTAGCGGCAATCCGGCCCGTAAGCAGCTGGACATAATTAATACACTTTGGTTTAGCCAGGAGGTGATAGCCGTAATCTTCTCGGATTAGCTTCAATCCCCTGTTGGACCACAGAAAACCCAATAACACTGCGGAACACCAAAAACACATTTGGCGGGTTGAGCATCATCTTGTAAACCCGCAGGTTGTCAAAGGTTTCTTTCAAACCATCAATCGGTGTTTCCTTCTTCCTTGACTTAACCACAATATCATCCACATAGGCATGCACATTAAGGCCGATCTGTTCATGCAAGCAATTCATACACAACAGCGATAAGTTGCTTGGCGCTCTTGAGCCCAAAGGGCATAGACACACAGCGAAGGCTCCAAAGGGAGTGATAAGCGCTGTCTTCTCCTGGTCTTAACCGCCATCTTGATCGATGATATCCGAATCGCATCCAAAAAGCTCAAGCGCTCACAACCCTTGATGGCATCAATAATCTGGTCAATGCGGGGGAGGGCAAAAGGATCTGCTGGACAAGCCTTGTTAAGATCTGTGTAATCCACACACATGCGCCAAGTGTAGTTTTTCTTAAGGACCAGCACCGGATTAGCAAGCCACTCTGGATGGAAAACTTCAATGATAAAGCCCGCTGCTAAGAGCCTGGCAACCTCCTCTCCAATGGCCTTACGCCTCTCCTTGTTAAACCGGCGGAGAAACTGCTTTACCGGTTTGTACTCGGGATCAACATTAAGAGTGTGCTCAGCGAGCTCCCTCGGTACACCTGGCATGTCAGAAGGTTTCCATGCAAAATTGTCCCGATTCTCACGGATGAACTTGATGAGCGCGCTTTCCTATTTTGGATCCAAGTTGGCATTGATGCTGAACTGCTTAGACGAATCGCCAGGTACGAAGTCAACAAGCTTAGTCTCAGCTGCCGATTTGAACTTTAGGGCCGGATCGTGCTCTGTAGTTGGTTTCTTCAATGGAGTCATGTCCGCCGGATCAACATTGTCCTTATAATACTTCAGCTCCTCGGTGGCACAAACCGACTCTGCGTAAGCCGCATCACCTTCCTCACACTCCAAAGCGATCTTGCGGCTCCCATGAACCGTTATTGTCCCCTTGTGACCCGGCATCTTGAGCTGCAAATAGATATAACAAGGTCGTGCCATGAACTTGGCATAAGCGGCCGCCCAAGCGGGCGTGATACGGACTTTGAATTTTCACCACTTCAAGCGTCAGCGTTTACGATCTGGAGTCATGTTCATCCCGAAGGCCACCTCGAGTTATTTTACCAACGGATCTGCTGACTTGCGGGCACCACACCATGGAACCTTGTATTGGATGGTTTGAGATGTTTATCTGTTAACCCCATACGACGGAAGGTCTCGTAGTACAGGATGTTGATGCTGCTCCCTCCGTCCATAAGCACCTTGGTGAACTTATAACCTCCCCACGAGGTCCACCACGAGGGCTAGCTGACCCGGATTGTCAACCGGGAGGATGATCCTCTCTACTCCATACAATGGGCTGCTCGACCAGCGTAGGTAATGAGGCACAGCCGGTTCAACAACGTTATTTGCCCGCTTGAAGCTTCGGTCTCGCTTGTCTAAGCTGGTGGTGAAGGCGTGGTCGCCCACTATTCAAGCTGCTTTGGGTTGCTCGATAACCCATTGCTGCTGCTGCTGATTGTAACCACCACTGGTTATTACGATTATTACGATTGTTATGTCACCGGATTACCATTAAACCCTGAACCGAATTTCCTGCACGTAACCCGGCCGGACCTGAACCGCCACCGGAACCTTGATCATACGGAAAGCATTAGAACTTTTGAACTCTGCATAATGTAACAATCCTTCGGAGGTGATTTCTTTGGCGCCTCCTTCGTCCCATGCTTGGGCGGGGTTGATTCAACAGATAGTTCAAGCGGTCCGGATTGGGATTAGGCGCTCCACCTCGATTCGGCTGTTTACCCTTGCGCCGCTGGCCCTTGTCCTGCTAGCGTTGGTGTTGTTAAGCTCTGAAGTCCATGTTGCCGCTTGTTTTACGCTTACTTCCACCATTACCGCCGAGTGATGCTGCTGGCTTTTGAGTTCTTGTTCTTCTTTCCTTCCTGTCTCATCATCATCATCGGACTCGGGATCCTTGGTACTATCGAATCAGCATACTTCACTAAAGCACCCATGAGAGTGCCCATGTCATTGCAAAACCGCTTCATGCGTCCAGCTTCAACTTTAAAGGTTTAAACGGCGGTTGCCCTCTAGGGTCAAGATCGCAGAATCAGCGTTGATCCGATCTGAAGAATGTAAGATTTCCGAAACACGACGTACCCAATGGGTTATTGACTCCCCTTCACCCTGGACACAAGCCGCCAAGTCCACCACAGACATGGGCTGCTTAAAGGTATCTTTGAAATTCTGAATGAACCGGGTCCGAATCGGGCCCATGGTGATAGAATTGGGTGGCAAGCTTTTCAACCAAATGCAGGCCGTGCCCTAGAGCATCATGGTGAAGTACTTTCCACACGCGGCTTCATCCACATCCAGCATCTCCATGGCCATCTCATAACTCTCTATCCATGCTTCTGGAGCTAAATCGGCGGTGTAATTCGGCACCTTGCGCGGACCCTTGAAATCCTTGGGCAAGCGTACATTGCGTAAAGCGGGGACGAGGCAAGGCACCCCCAAAGAGCTAGAGGTAACCCCAGGCTCAAAGATGGTCGGACGAACCGGCGTAAGCTGATAATCCTGACGCTGTGCTGCTAACTCGGCCTCCCTGCGTGCCCGGGCCCGGTCCACCACCTCCTGAGCGTTGTCGAAACCACCTGCTGGGTTGTTGCCACGGGGCACACCACGCCGTGCATTACTTGATACGGCCGGTTCATCCACGTGCTGCTATAGCCCGGCTTGGCGGGGTTAGAGTGGATCGATCGGGGTGTATGAATCGCTTCTGTTGGACGAGCTGCCCTAAGGAGTTCCTTGACCGGCGCGTCTCTCTACTGTGGTGAATCGCCTTCAATTGGAATTGCCTCCAGCCGTTCCGCAGCTGCGACAAGGTTATCCATCGGGTTGGAGTAGTGACACGGAGGTGTTTGCATAGCCTTTGGCGTGCGATATGATGGCGAGTAGATCTATTACAGCGAGGCTGAACGGCGTGCCCGTCCAGTGCTTCGCCGGTTTACCACCGCGGATTCTGGTCCCTGCTCACGGGTTTTGAAGATCTCTTCCCTCGAAAACTGAAGGAAAAGCGGGATCTGTATTTCCTCTTCATGACTTCATGCGGCGCGTTCGATCCGGCATGAGCCTATAAGCTTGCGCATCCAGCGGCCCACTCGCGCCATCTGGCGTCTGCGGCTGCGGATCCGCTTCGCTGGCGATTTGTTCCATCACCTTCGCAATCTCTGCATTGTGAACGTCCTGGTCCGCCTGGTTAACCTCTGCCATGAGCACGGCCAACACATCAAACAGTTCTGATAAAACTTGAGCCGGCGGGCGCACAGGGTCTCCTGCCTCGGCTGCCGTCGCCGCTATTGAACCGGCGACCATTGTCGGAGCGGTCGAAGAGTGAAGCATCGCTTGTGTACCGGCCATGAATATTCCAACCCGGTTGGGCAGATCAAAGGGGTCCGGAATACCGTCACCGTCGGAACAGCCCCCAATCTGGCCATCTTGCGGCGATCTGAGACTCGGTTTCTCGGTCGACGACTTCGTCATCGAGTAGAGCGGCGGTTTCGCCACCAGACTCTGATCCGTCCTCATAATTTCCTCCGTGGATGACTCCCACGAAAGCACGCGGCCGGTTTAGCTTGGGCAGGTTTACGCCGCTGAGCCGTCTCGGCGAGGTCGGTGCAGATGTCGGCTCGGGCCCAGCTCACCGATCTTGCCGATGAAAGCGTGTATGCCACCAAAGGGACCGGTACCCGTACTCAATCGAGCGGCCTCGGGGCCCCGGCCGGCATCGTCGATGTAGAGCTTGCGCGGCGACTCTTGGTCATCCGGCCCTGGCGTAGCCCGAGTCGCCGAGCTTGCCCTCCAAGATCATCAAACCATTGTGCGATAGCCCCACGGTGGCGCCAAGCGTCGTGGTTTTGTCACGGCGGATGTCCTCATGAAAGGACTTAGTCGCGGAGCCATCGCTCTGGGTTAACTTGGAGGGTTAAAGCGGACGCAAAGACACGAGAGTTATACTAGTTCGGCCCCTTCGATGAAGGTAAAAGCCTACTTCTAGTTTGTGACGGGATTGATGTGGTCTCGATGACTAGGGAGCAAACAGCTTCGCCTAGACCTTGAGTTCTTGTTGTCTGTCCCTAAGCCGCCGCCGGGTCGTCCCCTTATATACATGGGTTGACGCCCGACCGGTCTACAGAGTCCCAAGGCCGACTCGTACAAGTGTTCTCCTCGGTCTCTCCTTCCCTTATATTACAACACAAGTTACATGACTATGGCGGTTTTACCATTATGGGCCCTAATCCGCCTTTGGGCTCCGGGCCTCCAAGTTTCATAGTAAAGCACCATCTTCTGAGTCTTTGTGGGCTTCAATATAGCTGAGGGTGAACCGGCCCCTCCTGGGCGGTTTACACTCAGTAGTTACATCCCCAACAGCGCCCTTTCCCCGACCGACTCCGGCCGCCGCGCCGCCGCTCGTCTCCGGCGAGCCCGGCCCTGCCTCGATTTCCGCTCGCCCGATCCAGATCCAAAACGAGGTTGACTTCCCCCCCCCCCTTCGTTTTCTTCTAAGTCCCGAAATCCTCACATTATGTGGCTCTGTTTATCACATCATATCTCCGTGCATGCTGCTCCGTTTCATGCGTATAATATATCAAAATGTTCACCATGATATGCTCTTCATTTGTTCCATTGTGACATGCTTGTTTGAGTTCATATTGATGCCCTAATCATCGTTTCAAGAGTGATATATAATGTTGTCTGCTGTAGTTTATCAGAACTTGCTCATTTATCATTTTTGCATCTTTCTGTGTGATTTTCTTTTGAGCATGAAGTCTATATGTGTTATGAGCTACAACCTGCCATCTTTGCTGTGGTGCAATCCATTCTTCATGATATGCCATGTGTTGTTTGTTACAAGCATGCAAAGTAGCCTTCGTGATATTGTTGATTTTAGAGACATGATTCTACTAAGTCTTTGTTCTGCTGTTATTTTCATGCCATGTATTCATGTTGCTACAGTGAGATCCATGCCTATTTTGAGTATGTTCATTAAGGATGTTTTGGACATATGGTTATGGTCTATCCATCCATGCCCTTGTTTGCAATTATGGAGTGCCATAGCATGTCATGTTCTTGCTCTACTTTTGCTATAAAGTGTTCCTTGCAGATTGTTTACATGTTATTCAATTTTGCCATGGTTGTTGCTAGTGATCCAAGCATGATATGAACTTGCTATTGCCATTTTTAGCTTCATGAACATGTATTCTTGACGATGCTATGCTTAGCTTGTCATTCAATGCTTTGTGTTTAGTGATTCGAGCTCGCAAAGATGCCTTCATAATTCTGTTTATGCAATGCTCTGTTTTTCAGCTAAGTCTGAACCTGATAATAAAACTTGCTATGTTTACATGGGTGCCATCATATCTTCTGTGCCATTTTGGCTCATGTTCAGTAAGGGACTTTGTTCTATGCAATTAGTAGATTCATGCCATGCCTTTTTTTTTGCTATGATCTATTCCTGTAGCATGTTGTTTGATAGCTCTAAACATCGCAACCTGATATTATCTCTGCCATGTCCTGTGAATTCTTCCAAGTCTGTGAAACTGATATTATTTGCAATCTTGCCATGTCCTTTTGAGCATGTTCTTGTAGTTCCTAGAGATATCTCAGTGTTCATGTTTTGTCATGCTTTACCTGTAATTCATGTCCAGGCCTTTTGTTTTCATGTTGAGGTCCTGTAGCATGTTGTTTTGGTGCTTGCAATATGCCTATTTGTTGTTTTGGACATCTTGTCCTTTAAACTTGTATGGTGTGTATGTGTTGAACCGTTGCTCCGTTTTGAGTGTGCTCTACATGAAACTTGCTTAGTTTTGCATGTAGTTTCATATTACCTTGTTGCATCCATGTTTTGAGGTGTGTGCTTGATGTTTGATTGAATTTTGCATCAATGTCATGTTTAACTTGTTTTGTTCATATCTTCTAGGCCGTAGCTCCGAATTAAATGAACTTTATATGTAACTTGACTAGAATTTCGTGTAGATCATCTTTGTGCATCTTAACTTGCTGTTTAACAACTTGAACATAAGGTTTATTCAGATCTGGACCAATTTCGAAATTTGCATATGAGGACTTACCGGAATTGTTCTATGTTGTTTCGGCCTCATTTAAACTTGCTTTGATGTGTTGTTCTTGTACGCATCATTCTTGCCATGAGTAGCTTCATGTAGCCTTTTCATGCATCATACTTGGTTGAGCATCATGCCTTGTTCATGTGTGGTGTGTTTACCATGTTGTGTGCTTCTTCTCGATAGTTCCCATTTCGTTGCGATCGTGAGGATTCGTTCATCTACTCTTGGTTCGTCTTCTTGGCTTCATCTTCTTCATGGAATCGTTCTTATTCCTTGCGGGTTTCCAGGCAAGATGACCGTCACCTTGAATCTCACTACTATAATTGCTATGCTAGTTGCTTCATTCTATCGCTATGCTGCGTTACCTACCACTTGTTTATCAAGCCTCCCAAATTGCCATGAACCTTTAACCTTTGTCACTGTTGGGGATATTACTACTGGGTGTAAACCGGCAAGGACAGGCCGGGTTAACTTCGTCAGTAGTTGAGTATGTTAAAGCCCATGTAGGGAGATGAGGGCTCAAGGCCCATAGTCGGTTCAAGGCCTGTAGCCGTAAACCGGCGTCCGTATGTGACTTGTATTGTAAGTTAGAACAAGTGGAGACCGAGCCGGATACATCTATGAACCAACATCGGGACTCTGTAAACCGACGGGCGCCACCCATGTATATAAGGGGATGACCCGGCTGCGGTTCAAGAGGAACAGACAACAACTCGAGACTTAGGCGAAGCTTGTTTGCTCCCTAATCATCGAAACCCCATCAATTCCATCACAACTAGACGTAGGCTTTTACCTTCATCAAAGGGGCTGAACTAGTATAAACTCTCTTGCGTCCCTGTGTCCGCTTTAACCTCTTCAAGCTAACCCGTAGCGATGGCTCCACGACTAAGTCCTTTCATGAGGACATCAGCCGTGACAAAGCCTGACGGTTAGGCGCCCACCTTGGGAGCTATCGCCGCGATGGTTTCAAGTTCTTGGAGGGACTCAAGGGGCTACTTGTGGGCGGATGACCAAGAGTCGTCGCGGCAAGCTCTACATCGGCGATGCAGGGTGGGGCCCGAGGTCGGCTCGATTAGTCTGGTGCGGGTCCCCTTTGGTGGCATACGCGTCTTCATCGGCAAGATCGGTGAACCAGGCCACTGAGCGGACATCTGCACCGACCTCGTCGAAACGGCTCAGCGTGCGCGATCTGCCCAGGTTAAACCGGCTGTGAAGCGTGCCTTCGTGGGAGTCATCCACGGAGGAGAATATGAGGATGGATCGGAATCTGGTGGCGAGACCGTCGTTTATTCGGCGGCGAGTCCTCAGCGGAGAAACCGGTGTTGTATCAGCTACAAAGGCGGCGGATTGGGGGCTGTTCGATGGCGACAATATTCGGACCCTACGATCTGCCCAACGGGTTGGAATATTCATGGCGAGTACACGGCGGTGATCCACTCTTGACCGCGGTAGCAATGATCTCCGGGTCAGCGGTGGCGACGGCTGCCGAAGCGGAGGCCACACACCCGCCGGCTCAAGTTTTATCGATCTGTTTGATCGTTGGCTCGCTTATGGCAGAGGCTAACCGGCGGATCGGACGCCCTAGCATAAAAGTTGGAAGGTGAGAACAGATCACTCGAGGCAAAAGCCGACCTAGCAACCGAAACGCCGAGGATGTCATGAGGCGGGCCACTGGATCGCGAGCCTATAGGCTTATCTTTGGATCAGACCGCGTCGCATGAAGTCTTGAAGAGGAAGCACCGATCTCTCTTGCCTCTGGTTTTCGAAGCCAGAAATCTCTTTAACACCCCAGGAGCAGGAACTAGTAACCCGCCGGTGATAAGCGGGCGGAAGCTTACAGAGACAGGCGCGCCAGTTCAGCCTACGCTGATGGATCCGCCTCGACAGAACAATGTCATGCCTCAGCCTGTCCCGACACCTCCGGGTCATTATTCCAATCCAATGGACAATCTTGTTGCCGCCGCTTCACGACGAGGCCATTCCGATTGAAGGTGATTCTCCGCGGCGGTGGAGCAGCGTCGGCAAGGAGCTTCTTGGACAGCCTTGATTCAACAAGAAGCATATTCGCCAACCGTGATCGAATTCACTCCACCCCTCGTCCAAGCGACTACAGCGGCGTATGGATGAACGGCCGTATCAAGTAATGCGGAACCGTGAAGCGCCCGTGGCAATAATCCGGAAGGTGGTATTGGTGATGCTCGAGAAGTGGTGGACCCGGGCCGGAAGCGCGCGGGGAGGCGAGTTAGCGGCATGATATGAGGCTCGTCGACTTCGCCGGTTAGTCCAACCACCTCGGTCGAGCCGAGGGTTACTTCTAGTTCTTTGGGGTGCCTTGTCTTGTCCCGCTTTACGCAATGTCGCCTGCCCAAGGATTTCAAGGGCCGTGCAAGGTGCCAAATTACCTTTGCCGATTTGTCTCGAAACATGGGTGGAGAGCTATGAGATGGCCATGGAGATGCTTGATGTGGATGATGCGGCGTGTGCGAAGTATTTCACCATGATGCTTGAAGGGATAGCCCGTATTTGGTTAAAAAGCTTACCGGCCAACTCTATCAGTTCATGGGCCCAGTTGCGAGTCCGGTTTATCCAGAATTTCAAGGGTACATGTAAGCAGCCCATGTCGATAGTGGACTTAGCGGCCTGTGTCCAGGAGGAAGGAGAGTCAACAACCCGTTGGGTGCGCCGAGTCTCAGAAATTTTGCATTCATCAGACCGTATCAACGCCGATACCACGGTTATAACTTTGGAAGGCAACTGCCGGTTTAAGCCTCTAAAGTTGAAATTGGGACGGATGAAGCACCAGTGCAACGATATGGGGACGCTCATGGCTGCGTTAGTGAAGTATGCTGATTTTGATAGTACCAAGGATCCCGAGTCTGATGATGACAAGACAGGGAAGGGAAAGAAGAGCAGCAACTCCAAAGGGCATCAACACAACACGTCAGGTCATGGAAACGGAGGCAAGCGTAAAGCGGATAGCAGCATAGACTTTGTGGCTAATATCAGCGCACAGGACAGGGGCCAGCGACGAAATGGTAAACCGCCGAATCACAGCGGAGCACCAAATCCTAACCCGGACCGCCTGACCTATTTGTTAAACCAGCCCTGTCCAAAGCACGGGACGAAGGAGATGCCAGCCAACCACATTTGGAAGGATTGCTACATTATGCAGGAGTTTAAGAATTCTAATGCTTTCCGATATGATCACGGATCAGGTGGTGGCTCAGGATCCGGATCCCATGGGCCGGGTTACGGTAGAGGAAATTCCGGTTCAGGCTTCAATAGTAATCAGGGCGGACATAACAATCAAAGTAATGAGAGTAGCCAGGGTGGTTACAACCAGCAGCAGCAGCAGTCAGGTTATCAGAGCAATCCGAAGCAGTTGAATAGCGGGCAATATCATGTCTTCACCACTAGCTTGGACAAGCAAGACCGGAGCTTCTGGCGGCGGTGAATTCTGTTGAACGGCCGTACCTCGTTATTTACGCTGGTGCGAACAGCCAATCGTATGGGCGAAGTATCACCCTCCCGGGTTGACAATCCGGGTCAGCTAAGCGTTGGTGGTGGCACCTCGGTGGGAGGTTATAAATTCACCAAGGTGCTCATGGATGGAGGAGCAGCATTAATATCCTATACTATGAGACCTTCCGCCGTATGGGGCTAACAGACAAAAATCTTAAACCGTCAATACGGTATTCCATGGTGTGGTACACAGGTAAGTCTGCATATCCTGTTGGCAAGATAGCTCTGGGGTGGCCTTTGGAAGATCATGATTCCAGGTCGAGACATTGACTTTTGAGGTGGTGAAGATCCAGGCCCATATCACGCCCTATTTGGGCGGCGGCTTATGCCAAATTTATGCGCGGCCTTGTTATGTTTATTTGCAGCTCAAGATGCGGGTCACAAGGAACAATAACTGTTCATGGAAGTCATAAGATTGCTTTGGAGTGTGAAGAAGGTGATGCGGCCTATCAGAGTCGGTTTGTGCCACAGAGGAGTTGAAATACTACAAGGATAATGTTGATCCGGCGAACATGACTCCATTGAAAAAGCCAACTACAGAGCATGATCCGGCCCTAAAGTTCAAATCGGCGGCTGAGGCTAAGCTTGTTGACTTCGTACCCGGTGATTCATCCAAGCAGTTCAGTATCAGTACCAACTTGGATCCGAAATAGGAAAGCGCGCTCATCAAGTTCATCCGTGAGAATCGGGACATTTTTGCATGGAAGCCTTCTGACATGCCAGGTGTACCGAGGGAACTCGCTGAGCACACTCTTAATGTCGATCCTAAGTACAAACCGGTGAAATAGTTTCTTCGCGGTTTAACAAAAAAAGCGCAAAGCTATTGGGAGGAGGTGGCGGACTCTTAGCGGCTGGCGTTATTGTTGAAGTTTTCCATCACGAATGGCTGGCTAATCCGGTGCTGGTCCTTAAGAAAGGCACTGGCGCGTGTGTGTGGATTACACAGACCTTAACAAGGCTTGTCCGGCGAGATCCTTTGCCCCCGCATCGATCAGATTATTGATGCTACTGCGGGTTGTGGCGTTTGAGTTTTACGGATGCATATTCGGCTATCATCAGATCAAGATGGCAGTTAAGGACCAGGAGAAAGGCGGCGTTCATAACTCCCTTTGGAGCCTTCTGCTATGTATCTATGCCCTTTGGGCTCAAAGAGTGCCAAGCAACTTATCAGCGGTGTGTATAGAATTGCCTTCATAAGCAAATCGGCCGTAATGTACATGCCTATGTGGATGATATTGTGGTTAAGTCAAGGAGAAGGAGACTACGGTTGTGATTTGAAGAAACCTTTGATAACCTGCAGACATACAAGATGATGCTCAACCCGGCCAAGTGTGTTTTTGGTGTACGGCGGAGGCAAGTTATTGGGTTTTACGGTATCAATAGGGAATTGAGGCTAATCACGAGAAGATCACAGCTATCACCTCCTGGCTAAACGAAGTGTATCAATGGCGTTCAACGCTTGGCAGGCGGATTGCGCGTTGAGCGGTTTATCAACCGCCTTGGTGAGAAGCGATCCCTTTGTATCGAGATGCTAAAAGCGGATCAATTAAATGCGGGTTCAGCTGCTGATAAAAGCGTTTGAGGATTTAAAGCGGCAGCTAGCCAATCCGCCTATTCTTGCTGCTCCGATTGACAAGGAACCATTGCTACTGTATGTGGCAGCTAATGCTCCTGCAGTCAGCGTAGCTATTGTGGTGGAGCGCAAATAGGCGGGCAAGGAATATCCGGTTCAGCGTCCGGTTTACTATATCAGCGAGGTGCTTATTGAGTCCAAGAAAAGGTACCCGCATTGGCAGAAGCTGGTGTATGGAGTTTTCATGGCAAACCGGAAGCTTAAGCAATACTTCCAGGGACATCCCATCACAGTGGTCAGTTCTGCTCCTTTGGGAGATATAATTCAGAACAGGGAGGCAACTGGCCGGATTGCCAATTGGGCTATAGAGCTTGGGCCGCACGGACTAAAATACGTGCCTTGAATGGCGGCCAAATCTCAAGCACTTGTAGATTTCATCAATGATTGGACGGAACTACAAGCACCTGAAGAAAAGCCGGATCACACTTATTGGACTATTCATTTTGATGGGTCCAGGCAATTGGAGGGCTCGAAATTGGAGTCGTGTTAACTTCCCACGGTGATAAGTTCATTCGTTCTCGCGCAATGTTCCTTGTACTAACAATGCAGCTGAGTCTGAAGCTTTACTCCATGGTCTCCGGATGGCTAAGGAGATGAATCTCAGCCGAGTTAAGTGCTTCGGTGACCCGGACCTGGTGGCCCAACAAGTGTCTGGCACTTGGGATTCCAAGGATCCGCTCATGGCAGCATATCGTCGTGAGGTGGATATTGTTGCAGGCCACTTCAAACGATATGAGGTGGATCACGTGGACAGACGGAAGAATGAAGCGGCGGATGCTTTAAGTCGGTTGGGCTCTCAACGTAAACCGGTCCCGCCTAATGTCTTCTTGGATGTTCTGCATAACCCGTCTGTCAAGCTCCCTGGTGAAGAGGATTTGGCTATTCCTGATCCGGAGGCTCAATTGGTGGCGGCTCTTCATGTCATTCCGGATTGGACGGTTCCTTATCTTGCGTACATGAACTGGGGCGAGTTACCAGAGGATGAGACTCTGGCCAGGCAGATAATCCAGCGATCCAAGTCCATGACTATTGTCAATGGTGAGTTGCATCATTGCAGTGTGTCAGGGGCGTTTCAACGTTGTGTGTCTCCTGAGGAAGGCTGTGAAATCTTGCGTGAAATCCACGAAGGGGATTGTGGTCACCACGCCGGTTCAAAGTCTTTGGTGGCTAAAGCGTTTCGTCACGGCTTCTATATGTTGACTGCTCATGCTGGTGCGGAGGACCTGATTAGGCGATGTGATGGCTGTCAGAAGTTCTCAAGATGCGCTCATGTGCCGGCTCAAGAATTGAGGATGATTCCAATTACTTGGCCATTTGCGACTTGGGGGCTGGATATGGTTGGGCCTTTCAAAGGTCCAGGACAAGAAAGACCCACCTTTTGGTGGCGGTTGACAAGTTTACAAAGTGGGTGGGCGGAGCCCGTTAGTAAGTGTGATGCAGCCACGGCGGTTCAATTCATCAAAAGGTGATTTTCGGTTTGGCTTTCCACACAGCATCATTCGATAATGGTACCAACCTGTCCAAGGGTGCTATGAAGGAGTTACGTGAGCGTGAGCACATCCGGCTTGCGTTTCATCGATGGCTCACCCAGATCAATGGCCAGCGAGAGGGCTAACCAAGAGATCTTCGAGGCATCAAACCCGACTTGTGGTTCCTTTGCAGCGGACGTCGGGTTCTTGGGTTGAGAGTTGCCATCTGTATTATGGAGCATCAATACTACACCCAACAGATCGACAGGATACACGTTCTTCATGGTCTCACGGGCGGGCGGTTCTCCCGATGACATCGGTCATGATTCACCTCGTGTAGCAACTTATGTTGAAGCGGACAACGGTATGCAACAAGATGCTTTGGACCTGTTGGGCGAGGGCGTGACATCGCGATTGCCCGTTCGGCGATTCTTGGCAGGATCTTCGTCGCTATCACGATCGCCGAGTTAGAACCAGAACCTTTCAAGAAGGAGATTTGGTGCTTGGCTCATCCAAGACCAGGTGATATGCACAAGCTATCCCCACCTTGGGAGGGACCTTTAATGGTCAGCAGAATCTGCACTGCGGGTCATACTATCTGATCGATATTCGAGAGCATAAAGACTCACGTACATCAGAGGAGGAGACCAACAGGCCGTGGAACATAGCTCATCTTCGGCCTTACTATACTTGAGCCATAGGCTCTACTTATGTACATATTATGACACTGTATATGTTATGATCAATACAATAAACCGGAGCCTTAGCTAAAGCGGGGTCTTTGTTATTTTACATCATGTGTGGTTACGGAGTTTTTTTGTCTTAAAGCGGCCTCCGGCTTACCCTTGAGTTAGCTTTTTCAAAAGCTTTATATCATATCACACTGGGGGCTTGGTGGTGTCGAACCAATGCAACACCTTTTGATAAGCGAAAGCCACAGAATCACAGGGACTTGGTCACGTCTGAACCCGATCACGCATCTTGATCGGCCTAAGGCCACGAGAATCACAGGGGCTTTGGTGAACTCGAACCATCGCTACACCTCTTGATCGGCGTAATGCCACTGCATCATTTGGGGACCTGGCTGATTTGAACCATAGCTACCCCTATTGGGGGCTTGGTCGTGTCCGACAATGGTAATGCCACTTGATCGGCTCAACAGCCTCTTTTTTTTGCAAATGATTTTATCTTTGTCTTTGCTTGAATTTTGTCTCTCTTTCGATGCATATTTCTTTTGTTGTGTTTTCAAACCGACAATTATTAAACCGGTTCGACTATCAGTTGATGGAACACGATCCACTCTTAATCCGAAGACTCTTTGCCCAGTTTGATTTTTTGTTAACATCCTATTATGGAGTAACACCAGTGTTCATCGTAACCCGGAACGGTTTACCTGGTAAACCAACCTTATATACACATGAGCTGTTTTCTCCTCCAGCAGAGTGGGTTTCTTAAAACTCCGTTTCAAGATTAGCACAGCCAACTTCATGCCCTACGATGGCAGGTATCATCTATCTCCATATTTGATCATATGTTTAAATCTAAGATATTATCTTTGATTTCATATACATAGATATTATGACCCGCCTGGTGATACAACCACGGCGGCATTTTAAGCTTTTTGGCTGCAGACAACAGTTTAAGATTGGTGATTCAACGGAAGCATAAGTTGCAATAAGTATGCACGAAGGCATATCAAAACCAAGTGTGGCAGCTAGCCTATTACAAGGCAACACGGTGCCCACATAAGATAATTGTTTTCTGCATAACATAAAGGAGCAGTAATTTAAACGGCTTCGGTTCATGCTTAGTCACCGGCTTGGCACGAAGGTTGTGGGTCATCTCGCGCCGCTTCAACTCTGCTTCCCTACCCGGCTAGAAACCAACAGTTGTCGATCGATTCCGTTAATGCTTGAAAAGACAGCTTCATCATTGATCAACAGCGGTTCAATGTTAGGGCGTAAAGTATGCTACTGGATTGGAGGTATAAGGTTCTCCGCTTGAGGAATTGGTGCAGCCACTCGTTTGTTTTGACCATCATATTGAGCTTGATAGTGAGACAAATCTGCCTCTTCAATCAATTGACAAGCGGAGGCGCACTTCCTGGTTTATAGCTTGGAATCCTCTTCTTGAACTCTGTCGTACTCCTTCAAGCTTGGGAAGCCTGGGCGCTTCAACGGGTCAAATCCGGCACCCATGCTTTTGCCCGAATTAAAGGCGTTTATAGCACGGTTCTAGCAGCAGATTTCTTTAACTCTTCAACCGGGTAGGAAGCATCGACAACCTTTTAATAGTGTCTGGATCAAGGTGGGCGCCAGGTTGTTGTGAAAGTAATCTGAGATGATACATTGCGCACTAGTATCTGATTGTTCTATCAATGTATAGGTGGCTTTCAATTTCTTCCCTTTGTCGATCCCAAGTGACCAATCGTGTCCTGTATTATTCAAAGGGTTAGTAAAGCTGGCGATTACATGAGAAGGCCTCATTACTTCAGAAATCAAGAAGGCTTACCAAAGACAGCAGCGGTCATGGCATACACTTGTCGTTTTACAATGGTCAATTCATCCACCACCGGTTTGAGTGCAGCCTCGCCCTTCTCTGCTCGTTGAGTTAAAGCGGCTTTTTCAGTGGCCTAATCCGACCGCTCCTTGTTAAAACCCTCTTTAAGCTTTTCCATGGGCTTAAAAGCTGGTTAATTCCTTTTTAGCATTAGAGGTTTCAGCTTCTTTGGGACTTGATTTTCTTCTTGAATCGACGATTTGACTTTCTCTCTTGCTCAGATCAGCCTACATACAGATAATCATTTGATAAAGATTACGGTACAGAGTTGAAGTACCAACCACATATCAAGTTATGCCCTTGGTACTTTGGGGCTAATGCATATTTGCTTTTTATCATACAATTTCTATATAAGTCCCAAGATCAATACAAGTATTCAACTTGGCACTTGGGGGCTAATGCCTATTTGCTGTGTCCTTTAGTGACACTGGAATTCTTACTGTATAAAGTCCCGGTTTAACTACATTAAGTTAAACCGGCCCTTCGGGGTTACATTCCCAAAGTACAGCTGCATTAAAGTTCACATTGGAAAGTCCCGGTTTAAGTTGATATCTTAAAACCATCACTTGGGGGCTATTGGAGTTGACAGATTAAAATATACAAGCAGAGAGTCATATGGAAATTACCTCATATTTCTCCTTCATCATATTTACCATACCGGCTTCATAATCACGGCTGGTGTATAGCCGGTTCAGATAGCCGGAATGAAGATCTTGGGTGTTTAGGCGGCATAAGTGGCCAAATCGGCATTCCATTTGCCTTTGCCAAATGCAGCAAGTTCATCTTTGGCTTGTGCTTAGATAAAAGCAACGAGATTGCTTGGCTCGGAGCGACCAATGCCGATAATAACAACATCATCATCTTTGGCTTCACGGTCCGCCTTTGGGGTGCGGTTTATCGATGTCTTTGATGGGCTCGTTGTTTTGTCGATCTAGACAGGACTTGTGGGCTGATTAAAAGGGCCTGTGGCATCAGCGTGTGTCTCTTGACAATAACATCATGATCTTGCGATGGTGGGTCGTTCAAGCACATATCGTCGAGATGTGTTCTTCGGGATCTGGTATTTTGTCGGTTCGAGGCGTCATTTTCTTCTGCCGCTTTGTCGGGCGAGATTTCTTCTTGGCCTAAAGCTTGTACTGAAAGGAAGAAGACAGATCAGTCCGAGTGAATATTGAAAGTGATATATCAAACAACATTATAAGAATATGGCTCGCCCAAGCACCGTTTGAGTGGTGGAAGCTGGGTGGCTGATGACTTCATGGCGGAAGAAGAATGAAAGTGCCACGATAATGGTCGGATGGATTAAGAGGTTGGCGAAAATGACCCACTTTCGGATAAGCATTGTGAAAAGTGGACCTCTGAACAACGTTTCGAACGGACTGTTGATGAAGCAGCGGAGTAACTACACGGCATTTGTCTTGGGTTGTCTTGGCGAGCTTCGTCTGTTGTGTCTTCATAAGAAAGTTTGGGTCCAAATAAGCTAGAGGATGAGAAAACTTAACTTTCCGGTTTGCGGCGGATTTTTAGTGAAGGCAAAGGGTTTGAATCGGAAGAAAAAGCGATTACCTCTACAACATCAGCGTGGTGACTTCAGCGTTGTCACGGCAATAATCATTATCAATAAGGCGTGTGAAAAATAAACCAAGTGAGTCAAGCTCTACCTCAAGGTGCAGGTTACCCACATCATCGTCGGTGGTGGACGGAGGATCATTGGTTCTCTTCCTATTAGCTGGTTTCTTCACAACTCTGGTTTTGGGCGGGTTGTTTTCTTGGTTTCTCTTGTGGAGCTTCTTGCTCCAAAATGGATCATCACCCTGTTTGAAAGATGTTAATGTCAACAAGGGTGCTTAAACATAGTTAGATTCCATGAAAGCATAAGATATGAGTCTTACGGCTGGTGGCTGTTTGTTAATGGCACAAAAGAGGCAGGCGGTTTGGTATAGCGACTTCGATTCATTTAATATCTTCTTCACAGCCTCAGTAACCTCGTCATCTGTCAGCTAGATCTTAATTTGCCGTAGAGGGTCTTTTACATCTCCTGAGTATTCACACATCAAACGGGCCTTGAGCTTAGGGCAATATACTCCAAGATATCCAGCAGCGAGCAAGGTCAACCCCTGTCAACCCGTTAGCCATGAAGGCCCTGAGTTTGGATAGTTGAGGAGCATATTTGCTTCTTTCCTTAGCAGTCAGTCTCTGGGGGAAGGGATGTGTGTTGCTTAGCCGCTCCGGACGGTAACCCGGCAAGGGATTTTCTCCATCAGGAGAGGTATCTTTCTGATAAAACCATGTTTGATTCCACTCTTTGGGATGGCTGTGCAGTTTGGCGTGAGGTAAGTGACCTCATTCCTCTTTTGAATCGCCATACCACCTAACTCTGTATTGGGACCGTCGAGTAAATTCAGTCGGCGGTTCGGATGGAAGCAATCTACGAATAATTCAGCTGTGGGCTCCTCTTGAAAGTGGCGAGAATCTTTGATTCTGGAGTTGGGGCCAATATCTTGTGGGCCTTGATTGGAAGTTGGCCAAGACATCCCGATAAAACTTTGAACGGGCGGACTGAAGCCCGGGCTAGATGGTCAACAAAGACAACAACCTCTCCATCTTTCAGTTACGGAGGACATTCCGGGCAAGGACCCTCCGATGAGCGGCATCTTGTTTGCTTAAAGCGCGGTTTTGACTAGGTTATGCAGTTGAATCTCGGTCACTCAGAAGGACAGTTGCACTCGTACACTTGTTTGGCCATGGCGCAATCTACAAAACAATGTCTGGGTTCAAGATTATGTTGGAAGAGTATACATTGATGCAGTCATTGCTAAACCGGGAGCAGTTACTTACAAATCGGAGTTCTGCAAAGTGGCAATACTTAGCTAAGGAATTCTGGCGGTTCAACAAGGGGACTAATGGTATATACCGAGTTATCAATTTTTCTACAAAGTTAAACCACCTGGTCTAAAATATTGGAGAGTCAAGATTGCAGATGAGTAGGTGTGCGAAAACCGGTTTCACAAAATTACATCACAGTTTTGGATCTGGAACATGTTCAGAAAAAGATATAAATATTCAAAGTCCAAAAGGGAGCAGATGCGAATTAATAAGCAAGGATCTGAGAGATCTATGGTCTTGAGATGCGCAAATGAAAGCGGATGATAAAAACTACCGCTCACTGCAGAACAAAGATTCTGAGACTCGTCTAAAGTTTATCATATGAACAAGAAGCAAGTGATGAGCAGCTGAAGAACATGGAAACCCTAGAACAGATCTATGATGAAAAGATAGAAGACTTACGAGCCGAGGAAGAAATGGAAGATCGCGCGATGCTCTGGTGTATTAGTGATCTGACCAATGTTGGTGCGAGAAGTCGGCCAGCGGAGAGTCTCGAAGCTAGGCGGCGAGGAAAACAGCGAAGAAGGGCACGAAGGGAAAAAAATGACCCTTCGGTCTTATTTATAAAGCAAGGGACATGTGTCGGTAGCGAAAATCAAGGGGCGCGAGTTTGGAAGCAGGCTATGCGCCTCGATTATCGGAGATCTATTAAACAAAAAGGTATCATGGATAGCTTTTTTATGACGAATGACGTCATGCGGTTTACAGCGACGGAGAAGATGACATCATGACGATTCACCAAACTACATAAAGATCTTGAAGATGAAGTTTTTTGCTAAGGTTGACATGAACTGTTCAAATCAATGCAGGGCCTAATGTTGGGGATGTTACTCTTTGGGTGTAAACCCGGCAAGGATAGGCAGGGTTAACCGTCGATGAGTTGGTATATTAAAGCCCATGTAGGCAGATGAGGGCTCAAGGCCCATAGTCGGTTCAAGGCCTGTAGCCATAAACCGGCGTCGGTATGTGACCTATATTGTAAGTTAGGAATAAGTGGAGACCGAGCCGGATACATCTATGAACCGGCATCGGGACTCTATAAACCGACGGGCGCCACCCATGTATATAAGGGGACGACCCGGCGGCGGTTCAAGGAACAGACAACAACTCGAGACTTAGGCGAGCTTGTTTTCTCCCTAATCATCGAAACCCCATCAATTCCATCACAACTAGACGTAGGCTTTCACCTTCATCGAAGGTGCCGAACTAGTATAAACTCTCTTGCGTCCCTGTGTCCGCTTTAACCTCTTCAAGCTAACCCGTAGCGATGGCTCCACGACTAAGTCCTTTCATGAGGACATCTTCCGTGACAAAACCACGACAGTCACCCTTCCTAGCAAACAGTTGTTTGGCTATGTTACCGCTTTTGCTCAGCCCCTCTTATAACGTTGCTAGTTGCAGGTGAAGATGAAGATTGCTCCATGTTGGATTATGTTTTATGTTGGGATATCACAATATCTCTTATATTATTAATGCATCTATATACTTGGTAAAGGGTGGAAGGCTCGGCCTTATGCAGTGTTTTGTTCCACTCTTGCCGCCCTAGTTTACTGTCATATCGGTATTATGTTCCCGGATTTTGCGTCCCTAAGCGCAGTTGGGTTATTTATGGGACCCCCTTGACGGTTTGCTTTGAATAAGACTCTTCCGCAAGGCCCAACATTGGTTTTACCATTTGCCTCACCTATGCCCTTTTTCCCTTGGGTTTCCGGAGCCCAAGGGTCATCTTATTTTAGCCCCCGGGCGGTGCTCCCTCAGTGTTGGTCCGAACCAAGCAACCTCTTGGGGCCACCAGGGGAAACTTCGAGGCCTGGTTTTACTCGTAGCTTGACTTATCCGGTGTGCCCTAAGAACGAGGTACGTGTGACTCCTATCGGGATTTGTCGGCACATCGGGCTGCTTTGCTGGTCTTGTTTTACCATTGTCGAAATGTCTTGTAACCGAGATTCAGAGACTGATCGGTCTTCCCGGGAGAAGGAATATCCTTCGTTGATCGCAAGAGCTTATCATGGGCTAAGTTGGGACACCCCTGCAGGGTTTGAACTTTCGAAAGCCGTGCCCGCAGTTATGTGGCAGATGGGAATTTGTTGATATCCGGTTGTAGAGAACTTGACACCAGATTTGATTTAAAACGCATCAACCGTGTGTGTAGCGGTGACGGTCTCTTCTCGGCGGAGTCCGGGAAGTGAACACGGTCTTTGGGTTATGTTTGACGTAAGTAGGAGTTCAGGATCACTTGTTGATCATTTCTAGTTGATGACCGCTTGCTTTGCTTCTCTTCTCGCTCTTATCTGCATAAGTTAGCCACCATACATGCTTAGTCGCTGCTGCAACCTCACCACTTTACCCCTTCCTTACCCATTAAGCTTTGCTAGTCTTGATACCCATGGTAATGGGATTGCTGAGTCCTCGTGGCTCACTGATTACTACACCAACAGTTGCAGGTACATGTTACGATGATCATGGCCGAGAGGCGATGTTTACTTGTTTTAGAGTTCTTCTTACCTTCTTCTTCAATTGAGGATAGGTTCTGGTCGGCGCCTGGGCTAGCAGGTGGATATTGTTTGAGTTTACTGTTTATGTTTCATCCATAGTCGGATGTTGATCTCTTGTATGATGTTGATGTATTCTTGGGGCGTTTGTGCCTTATGTTTGTATCCCCAACTATTATGTAATGGTTTGATGTAATGATATCCACCTTGCAAAAGCGTCTTCAAGATGCGCTTCTATCCTTGGTGGGACCTTCGAGTTCCTTTAGGATAGGGTCGCATCTTGGGCGTGACACAAAAAGACTAACACCCTTTGTGTTCTGTCTCTGGCCTGAGAAAACTGACACTACCAGACCAGACTATCTGATCGTTGGACCAGACTGTCCGATTGGCCTAAAATCACCATTTGAGAGCTCTTGGAGTGAACAAATAGTCTAGTTCAGAGGACCACACTGTCTGGTGCTCATTTGCATCGCCCCAATGTTTTCTGGAGTGACCAGACAGTCCGCCCCTTTGGGACCGGGCTATTCGATTCCCTTAACCGAACGGTCTGGTTGGCTATCAGCTGACTATATTTCTCTCTAGACAAACCACCCTGGACCAGACAATCCAATGGCACAAAAACACATCCTCGCTTGAACTGATCCCTAACTTGTGTTACACTAGCCGATTGTTCGGTATTGCATTTTGCACTGTGATGGTTGAATTTCACCTACCACTATATATACCCCACTCCACTTATTTCTAGAGTCATTCTTTGAGAAAGAAAATCATTCAAAGCCAGCACACTTCCTCTCCTACTCTCCCAAACCCCAAACCTTTTATTCTTGGATAGATTCAAAGGAAGATGATTCCATAGCAAGATCCACTCATTCCCCATACTTTGACCAATCACTTTTGTGTTTGAGCTTGATTTTAATCCTTGGCTCATTTCTTGTTACTCTTGGAGGTTAGAGCCTCTGAAGCAGTAGGAGTTATTCGGCGAGAAATCGATTGTTGCGATTTGCCCCAAAAGTTTGTGAAGGGTTTGGAGGCCACCTCAATGTCTACCACTAGTGGTTGAGAAATATCTATGTGGTGATATCTCGAGGAGAACACGGTGTGCCTTCATGGTGTTGGTGCATCTTCGTGGTTACACCCACCCCTCCAATGCCGACTAGGTTCCCTCCAAGGAAGTGAATATTGGGGTACATCCTCGTCTTAGGAGTTTGGTTATCCCTAACCCTAACTCTTTACTTGTGGTGTACTTTGGTCATTTGACCTTTGAACTTGCTATATCATATTGTGTTAATTGACTCACCATATTATTATTATCACCTCCTGCTAGAACTTGACCCACCTTAGCAATTATTTAGGCTCACGTTTATATTCCGCATTTGACTAAATTTGCGGATAATTAATTAAAAATTATAAATGTACATAATCACCCCCTCTATGTCCATATCGATCCTTCTAGACGACCACCTTCGCGCCCATGACATGTAGTTGCAGCGTCATCTCCGCCGAAAACAACTACATATTTGTACCACCCTTGTCTTCCTAGCTAGTATGTATTCCATCGAGTCAAATCCTGCCCCCTTGTGTTGCTCCAAACTTGTTACACTTTAAGACTGGAGACTCCTTGCAGTAGGAGTCATCATCAATGATCCAAGGTTGTGGATTTCTTTAGAGTTTGTGAAGGCTCTGAGCCTAACAACGTCCTGGACTAAGGGGTATTGTCGTGGATTTGTCACGGCAGATGTCCTTAGCATGAGGACTTAGTCACGAGGCCAACGCATCTATGTGGTAGCTTGAGAGGGGTTGGGCGAAATCGAGAGACGCTAGGTGGATCATCACACAAGACGAGGATTTAGACAGCTTCGGGCCACGGGAAACATCATCCGGAATAGCCCTACATGCTGTTTGAGGCTAGGTCTCATTATGCTCATCGAGAGTCGCCGCATAAGCCGGCTCCCCCTTTGTGTCTAGCCCTAGATATTGTTTCTTGTTTGTTTGTCCCTCTTTGGGGTGCCCTGCCCCTCCTTATATAAGTTGAAGGGGCGGGTTACATGTGGAGTCCTAGTAGGACTAGGACTAGTCTATCTTCTCTTACAAGTTGAATACAAGTCTGGGTCTTGCTTTCTTCCTCTTAAGCCGGCTCACCATAACGTAAGCCGGCCTTCTGGGCCTTGATCCTCTTGGGCCCCCAGATCTTGTCGCTCCTCTGATCCGCTTGCCAGGTCACCCATAAGTCGCCAAGTCCGGTCGGGTTATACATCCGGCCGGGTCATACCGTGGGGTATATCCCCGACATTAGCCCCCAGTTTAGCTTGGATTTATCCATGGTAAACTTATGCTGCAAAATAAATACAAGAACAAAATTGATAGGCTGTGCTCCGGGTTAATATTCTTGTAAGCCGGCACTTGATCATCCTTAAGTCCTTGTCATTTCCTCCTTCTAAAAAATCCGGGTCAATAAACCAGCTTCATACTCAAATTGCTGATGTTGGTGTCTGATAGAGAAATATTGTGAAGAATAATCCACTTGAGTCGGCTTCCAAAGTGCCGGCTTAAGAAATATTGGTCTTGAAATACTCATCTGATATTCAGCCGGTTTGAAAATACAGAACTTTGCGATCTTATGATTTCCAAAATCACCGGGTTATAAAAACTGATAATTCCTGGTCATGATTGTTTCCAACGCCGGTTCATGATTGTTGCCAATGCCGGTTCATAATTATTGATGACGCCGGGTTATGATTGTTGCAGACACCGGGTCATAATGATTGGTGATGCCGGGTCAATCTGGTTTGCTCAAAACTGAAAATTGGAAGATATTTCTCCCTTATATCCATATTACCTGTAGCCCCCAAGTCTTGAACAGAAACAAAGTAATGATTTGAGACTTGTTTCCATATAATTACTGCCACTTTGAAGAAATCCATGTTCATCTCGGTCACTAGTAAAACTGAATACTCCACATGTAGCCCCCAAGTGTCGGGTTGTCATGCTTGCAGCAACCCTGGGACTTGAAATTGCCTTATGCTCATAAAAACTTCAACCAGTGTAACCCCCAAGGGTCGAGTCATTATGCAATAATGAGCAGGGACTTTGTAGATATAACCATGTAAACTTGAACAGCAATGTGTAGCCCCCAAGGGCCGGCTTAGTAAGATAATCTGAAATTTGGGACTTTGTATATAATTGATAATAACATCATATAATATAATCTCCACCATGGGGCTTTGAACCCACGTCCACAAGGTTAAGAGCTTTGTACTCTACCAAGCTGAATAGTGAACCGTTCAATATAATGGATTAATGCTTGTGTACCTTGAATTTTTAGCGGGGAGCAATTGGTAGCCCCTAAGGGCGGCTCATTACGATGTGATGAGTCGGGTCTTCAATGAGGTGAACAAAATGACTTTGCATTAGCCCCAAGTGTCATGGTGCATGCTTGCGGCGACATGAGACTTGCATATTTGATGTAACCTCAATTTGAATAATGTAGCCCCAAGTGCCGGATCGTAAGCTGCGGCGACTCGGGACTATTCCTTTCATTGTAGAATAAATCATATGCATTGATAAAATAATAGCCATTCTTGCTGAAGCGACGAAAACCTCAATAATATTAGTTTCGATAACCATAATAAAAATCCAGCCATGTTGGCTATTAAAGATTTGAATAAACCGGTTTGAAAACCTCAATCATTCAATATCATAATGAAAATCCAGCCAAGTTTGGCTATTTAAAGATTCAAATAACTTATCTGTTGACAAGTAAATCCATAGTTTTAAATGCCCGGCGGCTCTTGGCCCATGGCGATTAAATACGCCTTCATTGTAAACCGGAATTTTTATGACCCGGCGGCTTATAGCATTTTGAGAAAAATCCAGAACGGGTAATCATTTTGAAGCATCAACTTTGGTAATGAGCTTGTCGGTGTACTAGAGTAGGGGTATCCTAGTATCCCGAACTCGTGCACGGGCAGTTCTGACACCAGCGGCGGGGCCGGCCTAGTGACCGCCAAGTTCCTCCGGCTCCTTTGGAGCCATTCAAGAACAAAGTAATCAAGGCCCGGCAAGAGGAGCTTGCCGGAAGGCCACTCAAGGCACGAAGAAACAAGACCCGGCAAGAGGAGCTTGCCGGAAGGCTTGGTGATCGACAAGCTCCGCGCGACAAGGATTCAGCAGCGGCAAGGTGCTTGCCGCGCAGAGCAACCTCTTCATCTCGCTCCAGCTCATCCGCCAGCGATGTCGCCATGGGGCTATTCCGAACGCAGCGTGTCAATGGGCTGTGCAGCCAGAGGGAGCAGCGATAAGCGGCGCCGACAAGCTACCATCGTGGCAAACGGAGGCGCACCAGCGGTCCTCGTGACCTCGTTTCAGAAGCGAGGGCGGGCATTTATTACTCTTGTCCCTTGCCGTCAGAGTTAGGTATAAAGCACTGTACACTGTACAAGTTGGTGTACCAACTACAGTTTTCCCATTTTTGCCCTCATCTGTGTTGCCACCTGTGGTGACCCCTTGAGCCTATAAAAGGAGGCCCATAGGCAACGTAGAAAGGGTTCGGCTCCGGTTCAGTTCATTCAACTCACTCGAGACCACACTCACTCACGCTAGGTTTTGTAGCTCTCATTGCTCCCTAGCAAGAACACAATACAATCAACCAAGCAGCAGTAGGAGTATTATCTCTCTGGAGAGCTCCGAAGCTGGGTAAATCTGCTCGTGTGCATCGCCTCGATCCGCTCTTTGTGCAATCTCCGCCCCCCATCGAACCACAAGGGACTAGGTCCCATAGGTGTTCGTGGGTCACGATCAGCTTCCCCGACATCTTTGGCGCGCCAGGTAGGGGGCGTCGAGGCTGTGTGAACCTGAACCAGCGGTCACACGAGCAACTTCTTCAACATCTTCGTCAACATGCCACCGAAGAAGAAGGCTTCGGTGGCAGCAGAGCCGTCTGCATCAAACCCACCACCACCGGAGCTGACGAGTGGTGGGGAAGACGCTCGCGGAGGAACGGGCGTCGTCGAGAGGGCCCACGACACCGCCAGGTCCAAGGACAAGGCGGCGCAGGCTTCGGCGTCCGAAAATGTACCGCGTCCATCTCAGGAGGCGCGGGACCGACAGTGTTATGATGCTCGCAGCACCATACGCTCGTTGGATCAAGGCCAAGCTGGAGGATCCCGAGGCCCTGGAGACCCGCATGCACACCAAAGCATGTCATGATGAAGTGGTACGATCGGCAGGCGGGATGCTGCTCCTCCTAACTTGGTTAGAAGTCCGAGCACATCCCGTTCCTCGCTCCGTCGCCATTGCCACCCACCACTCCAGCGAAGCCTTGGCGAGCTCAAGCTGCTTAGACTACCCTCCAACGGCCGACAAGGTCGACGAGTGGAGGCCACCATCGAGTCTCGCCGGCTTTGCCAGCGGCGGCGTTCGCAGCAACCAATCTGCGTCCTTGCGGCGGCGAGCGACAAAACACGAGCCGGTGGCGGCGAGACCTGCGGGGTGCAACCACCATGCACTCCCCTTCCGAAGGCCAAGATCGCCGACTCGTCGGATCCACCTCGGCAGCGACTCCACCGCTGGTCGTCGGATCCGCGAGCTCGTTCGCGACCAACGCCAAGTTCTTCAAGAACGGCAACAAGAAGACGCTCGAACCGCGCCGAGCGCCGAAGAAAGCGGCGTCGGTCGACTAGCGCCGGGCCCGCTGTTGACATGCATGCGCCCGGGGAACCAGGTGACTTGCCGTGCGGTAGGTTGCCCTGCGTTCACTCGTGAGCTGCGGCAAGTCGATGGTCCGACAAGAAAAACTTCAAGCGGATGTGCCAGAGAAGTATGATGGCGGGGCGCATCCATCGAGTTCCTCGGCATCTACACCATCGCGGTGCAAAGCTGCGGGGGGCGAGATGACAAGATCCTCGCCAACTACTTCCCTCTGGCACTCAAGCCAAACGTCAGATCTTGGCTCATGCACTTGCCGGGCAGTTCCATATCTTCTTGGGCAGATCTGTGCCATCAGTTTGTTGGCGCCTTCACAGGCGGCCACAAGCCTCATGGCCAAGAGAGTGACCTTCACCTGCCGCCCGGAAGGAGGAGAGTCCTGCGCAAGTTTATCCAGAGATTCAGCCGTGTGCACTACAACATCCCAGATGTCCACCTTGCCGCGGTGATCAGCGCGTTTCATCAAAACGTGCGGAACCGCAGGATGAGGGAGGAGATGGCGATGTGCAAAGTCAAGGACGTCAGTGAGCTGTATGCCTTGGCCGACAAGTGTGCACGTGCTGAGGAGGGAAGAAGACTCCCAGGAGAGAATGTTGGAGCAGAATCTGACAGTGAGGAGACCGCCCCGGCAAAGAAGAGCCGGCGACGGAACAACAGAAAGAAGAAAAGCAAAGAGGTACTAGTTGTCGAGCAGTCCGGCAACGGAGGTGGCGCCAAGAAGACCAAGGCTAGTGGCTCCGGCAAGGAGGTTGCCGCTGACACCGACCGCCAAGCTGTGGCGGCCGCCGACAAGCCGGACAGCTCAAGAAAGCGATCTTGTAAGATTCACCGCACCAAGGGCCACGACCTCAGAGCTGCAAGAAAGTCGAGCAGCTCTGTTGAATTCTGAAGGCTGAAGTCTGACGGCGAGACAAGGAGAAGGCCCAGGAAGGTGCTGTGGTAGCTAGCAAGAAGCGACCCGGCCGGGGAGGACGCCGCGGCAAGGCCAAGCAGCGGCAAGGAGACAGACCTCCCCGCGGCCACGACAAGGATGAAGAAGATGATGACGATGAAGACATGGAAGACGATGAAGCTAATGAGCAGGAGTTTCAGAAGGCAACAGAGGTTCTCGGCGTTGACGGTGGTGCTTCTCTGCATACCTCACACCGCCAACTCAAGCAATGGATGCGGGAGGTCAATGCAGCAGAACCATCCGTGGAGTCACGTAGACCTCTGAAGTGGTCCAGCACGCCCATCATCTTCGATATTGAGGACCACCTTGATCGCATAAGTGCGGTCGGGTGCTTGCCGATGTTGGTCTCACCAACTATCCACAACCTCAAGGTCACTAAGATGTTGGTAGACGGCGGGGCCGGCCTGAATCTGATCTCCTCTGCAGTGCTCCAGAAGCTTCAAATCCCTGACAGCGAGCTCGAAGAGACTGGCACTTTCCAAGGAATCAACCCAGGAAGGAGCAAGCCGAAAGGGAAGATCACGTTGCCGGTAACATTTGGCAGCGAGCTAAACTTCAGAACTGAGAGGGTCACATTCGACGTCGCTGATTTCCCATTGCCCTACAATGGGATACTTGGCCGTCCAGCACTCGCCAGGTTCATGGCAGCCTCTCATTATGCATACAACCTGCTCAAGATGCCCGGCCCGATAAGCGTCATTTCTGTCCATGGCGACAAGAAGGATGCGCTTATCTGCGCCGACAAGATTTACCGGGATGCAACAGCCGCCACAGATAGCAAATCACTTGCCGCTGAAGCTCCCGGGGGGAAGAAGAAGACCACTTTGTCCGGCAAGAGCTCTGATGCCCACTCCGGCAAGCGCACCTCTTCGGAGTGCTGCGCTACCGTCGAGGACGCACCATCGAGCTCCACCGGCAAGTGCAAGAAGATGATGGCAGCTCCGCCGAAGACCAAGAAGGTGTCCGCCAAGGAGGGCGGCATCGGTGGTACCTTCACCATCATTGCCACGCTTGACCCTAAATAGGAAAAGCGCTTCGTTGCTTTCCTGGGCGAATGTCGATGTGTTTGCATGGCAACCGTCGACATCCCGGCGTTCTGTGAAAGTAAATGAGCACCACTTAGCTGCTGTCCTCATCGCGCGCCCGTCAAGCAAAAAGTCGAAGCAAGCGGTGGGCGCCAAGAATTCATAGCGAAGAGATCAAGAAGTTGGAAGCAGCGGGCCTTGTCGAGGAGTACTCCATCCCGTGGTTGGCCAATCCGGTAGTTACGCAAGGCGAATGGGAAATGGAGACTTTGTATTGACTTCACAGATGTTAATAAAGCCTGTCCCAAGGACCCATTTCCTTTTCCATGAATAGACCAGATTGTTGACTCCACAGCTGGATGTGATTTGCTTTCATTTCTTGATGCATACTCCGGATATCATCAGATCTTCATGGTAGAAGAGGATGAAGAGAAAACCGCATTCATTACACCATGTGGCACATACTGTTTCATACGGATGCCTTTCGGTTTGAAGAATGCTGGTTCAACGTTTGTAAGAGTAGTCCATGACGCTTTTGAGCCGCAAATGCACAGAAATGTAGAAGCTTACATGGATGACATAGTGGTCAAGAGCAAGGACAAAGCAACTCTGATTCAAGATTTGGATGAGACCTTTGCAAATCTGCGCAAGATCAACCTCAAGCTCAACCCCGAGAAGTGCATGTTTGGAGTTCCCTCCGGCAAGCTTCTCGGGTTCTTCGTGTCTCAGAGGGGAATTGAAGCCAATCCCGACAAGATTAAGGCCATTGAGCAGATTGAAGCACCAAAGCGCGTCAAGGATGTAAGAAGGCTTGCGGTTGCGTGGCTGCTCTCGGCGAGTTTATCTCTAGGTCGGTGCTGAGCATACCGCCATTTTAAAGATTTTGAAAAAGGCAGGTCCAATGAAATGGACTCGAAGCGGAGGCTGCGCTGCAGGACTTAAAGAGGTACCTGTCTTCCACTCCAATACTTGTCGCACCTAGGCCACAAGAGAAGTTGCTGCTATACATAGCGGCAACCAATCAAGTGGTTAGTGCTGCGTTAGTAGCGGAAAGGGAAGCAGAGGAGGAGTCGGCAACCGAGGCAGATGCATCCAGCGACAAGCGGGGCTTCGCCGTCAAGCTCTGGTCCCGACAAGGACGGATCTGCGCGAGATTGCGCGAAGATGCGAAAAGGATGGTGCAGCGCCAGATCTACTTTGTCGGTTCCCTTCTGCGAGGGGCTAGGTCAAGGTATTACTGGTGTGCAGAAATTGCTTTTCGGCCTCCTCATGGCCTCGAAAGCTGCGCCATTACTTCCAAGCACATGAGATAATAGTTGTCACTTGCTTTCCGCTGAAGAGGATATTGCAAAATCCGGAAGCAGGCAGGATTGTCGAGTGGGCCTTTGGAACTGTCAAGCTTTGGCCTCAAGTTTGAAAGCACTTCAACTATCCAAAGCGAGCATTGGCAGAGTTTATAGCAAAGTGGGCGTAACATAAGATGAAGAAATTCCGAGACGAGCATCCCGTCAAGGAGATAAGTAAAGAGTGGCTGATGTACTTTTATGGTGCCTTCTCATTGCAAGGCGCCGGTGCCGGCGTGCTGCTTATCGCACCCACCGGAGAGCACCTCAAGTACATAGTCCAAATGCACTTTCCCAAGGAGCAAGCAACAAATAATACTGCAGAGTATGAGGGTTTGCTTGCGGTCTCGAGATTGCGATGGACCTTGGGATCAAGAAGCTTATTGTCAGGGGTGACTCGCAGCTTGTCGTCCGCCAAGTAAACAAAGATTATCAGAGTCCGTTGATGGAAGCCTACGTTGATGAAGTGAGAAAGCTAGAAGAACACTTTGAAGGCCTGCAAATGGAACATGTTCCAAGAGCTCAGAATGATATTTCTGATGGCCTATCAAAGTGCGTCGCACTCAAGTTACCTGTGGAACCAGGAATTTTTGTGCTCAAGCTGACTCAACCAACTGTAACACCATCAACCGGACAGAGCAAGAAGAGAAAGTTGGTTTCTGGTGACTACTTTCCGGCAGAGCTCCCTGAAGCCGCCGCCAAGAAGGTCCCCAAAATCAACGCACATATCGCTGAGGAGCAGTCTGCTCTGACAAGCCCTAGGGTTTGTTTCGTTGAAGCAGACGCTCCCGACAAGATTTGCTCCGGCAAACTTGTCGGGGATCATCAAGCTCCGTCTGAGCCGCCGGTTCTTGCCGTAGAAGCTGATGTTCCCGCAACGGCAGATGTGCCTTTAGTCCTTGTTGTCGAGCCACAAGCTCCAGCATGGGCGCAGCATATCGTCCATTTCCTTCAGACAGGGGAACTTCCCGAAGAGCAAGAAGCGGAAAGAGTAGCCCGACAGTCAAGTATGTACCAGTTTGTCGACAACATCCTGTACAGAAGGAGACTCAACCGTGTGAAATTGAAGTGTATTCTTCGGGAAGATGGACAGAAGCTGTTGGCGAGAGATACGGAGGCATATGTGGTCACCACATTGGCGCAAGAGCACTTAAGCAAAGCTTTCCGGCAAGGTTTCTTCGGCGAAGCCCTCCAGATGCTGCTTGCACAAGTAACCAAGTGTGAAGCGTGCAGTTCCATTCCAAGAAGATACACCAGCCAGCTCAAGCTCTCCGGACGATCCCTTTATCACGGCCATTTTTGTCCTGGGGCTCGATATCCTCGGCCCCTTCCCCGAAGCTGTCGGGGCTTTGAGTACTTATGCGTTGCAATCGACAAGTTCACAAAGTGGCGGAAGTGGAAGCGATGAGGAAGGTGACAGCACATCGGTAGTCAAGTTCTTCGGTCAATTGTTTGCCGCTTTGGGATTCCTAACGGATCATCACCGACAATGGCACACAATTCACGATCGCACCTTCATGCGGTACGCCCAAGATCTTGGCGCCAAGGTCTGCTTTTGCATTGCTCACCGAGAAGCAACGGTCAAGCAGAGAGGGCAAATGCTGAAGTGCTGCGAGGACTCAAGACCAGAACTTTCGACAGGCTGCGCAAGTGCGGAAGAAACTGGATTGAGGAGCTGCCGGTGGTTCTTTGGTCGATCAGGACGACGCCAAATCGAGCCACTGGCCAGACACCTTTCGCTCTAGTCTATGGAGCAGAGGCAGTTCTCCCCACGGAACTCGTATACGGATCGCCTTGAGTACTCGCTTATGATGAGCTTGAGCAAGAGCAGCTGCGACAAGATGACGCGCTGGTCCTCGAGGAGGATCGTCTTCAGGCTGTTGTACGAGCTGCTTGTTACCAGCAAGCTTTGCGCCGCTACCATAGCCGCAAAGTTAATGCCAGAAGCTTCGAGGAAGGCGACCTTGTTCTTCGGCGCGTTCAGTCCGCCAAGAATTCCAACAAGTTGACGCCGAAGTGGGAAGGCCCTTATCGGGTGAAACGAGTCACTAGGCCTGGCGCTGTCCGCCTAGAGACCGAAGATGGCGTTCCGGTGAGCAACTCCTGGAATATAGAACATCTTCGTAAGTTTTAACCATAGAAGCGCGTTTGCGGAACCTGTTCGGCAACCACCCTTACTAATACAAGTCTTGCCGCTGTTGCATGTAATCCTTTGTACAAAGCCGGGCGCAGACCCCGTGCATCAGTAAAGCTCATGTGTTGCGCCCAGTTTGTCAATTTCATGCTTTCATCATTATTTTGCATGTACCATCTGACATTTTGTGCAGCATCCTCACCCGGTAAGCGGTAACGAGCCACTAGGCTCCATAACTTTATTTTCTCTTCTTTCTTCTCATAAGAAAGGAAGGTTCATCCACCCACAAGTTAGCCGGGGGGGAAGGAGAAGATAACGGTGTGGACCACCAAGTGTCGCTTGAGGAAGTATCGCCTTGCCGGGAAGCAAACGACATAAAAGCTAAGTTGCTAAGTTTGAGCAATCGGTTTTTAAATTTTTAAGTTTTCTTCCTCGAACGATAGTACTTTGTATGGAAAACCTGTGCGCGGAGGAACCAAATCGTAGCTAGCTTGCGCCCTTACTTTGTTTCGAGTCCGCTCAACAACTTAAGTGTGCTGCAACTAGTTGCGACGAGGTTGCTTGTTGGAAGCGGCATCGCCAGCAGGCTGCTGACGTTCCGCACTCAGCGCTCGCGGCAAAGGTGCCTGCACCGACAAGTTCCCTGAAAGCGTAGGGTACAAATATACAAAGGAAGGAATCAAGTAAAGGAAATAACATTGCAATTGATGCCTAAGATAGAGTATATTACAAAAATAACTTGTCGCAGACCTAATAGATTTTTCTCCTAAACATGATCTGCAGCGACAAGGGAAAGATAAACTTGGCGGCCTAGTCACAGTGCGCCATCGAGCCTCTTGACTCCACTCACCCTGTCCACGATGGGTGCGACAAGGGCCTTGAGCGCTTCAACGTCAGCAGTTGGAGGCAGGGACTTGAGGACGTTGGCGAAGTTGACGCCTGGATTGCGGAAGGCCACCTTCATCAGCACCTTCTGGAGGGCTCCGACACAGATTTGGCGCGACTCGTCGGCCAGTTGCTTTGGGATCTCCTCCCGGAGCCGCTGGAGACCCGTCAACACGCCTTTGAAGAACAGGCTGAGCTTGGCGCTGGGTTGAAGACGCTCGTCGGTGGAGTACCCGAGGTCCACCATCCCCAGCTCCATCAGCTCATTGTGGATGGCGGCGGCAGTATCCACAAGACTCTCCGTCTAGTGCATCACGCTGTCTCTGAGAGTATTCTGGGCGGTCACAGCATTCGCCAGCAACTCTTCGTTGGCCTTGATCTTCTCCAACAGGCCGCTTCGCGCTCCTTGGCGCCGGCCCAACGTCTCCGTCAAGGTGGTCGGTTTCAGCTCAGATCTGCCTTTGAGTCCTTGGCGGCGTCGAGCTCTTTGATCTTCTCAACAAACGACCCTGCAACTCGCCAAGAGTGTAGGCGTCCTTCTCGCTTCGCGCTTCAGCCCGGTGACGCCTCCTCGCTCTTACGAGGGTGGCCTCCAGCTGCGCCACCCTCGCCTCAATTCCTTCTTGGCGGCCTCGGCAGCCGCGGCGGCCCTTGCCTCCTTGAATGCCCCGCCAATTGATTGCTCGCCGCGCTGCAAGATCTTCTCAGAGCTGTCGAGGTTGATCTTCCGCTGCGCCCAGCTCACCTTATTGCGCAGAGCTTCTCGCGGCAAGCCTTTGCTGCTCCTCGACCTCGGCCTTCTCCGGGATGAAGGCCGTGCGCCTCGGCAAGGTGCTCCCGCTTCAGCTATGTCCCGAGAGTTTCTTTATTGGCGGCCGAGCTCTTCTTCGCGTTTCTCCATGTCAGCTCCGCGCCTCGCGACAAGTGCTTTCGCGACTCCGGCTTAGCTTGCCGGCGCGTAGAGCGACAGCAGATTTCTTCAAGCAGCTGCTCCTCCTCAGACTCGCCACTGCTGCTGATTGGCGCGTTAACCAGTGACAGCCCAGCTGAGGCGAGCAGCTCCACGTCGAAGGTCTCTCCCTCGACCGGCGCCCTGGAGCTCGACGCCCATGGAAGCTTGATGAAGACACGTCGCCGGCCTTGAGATAGGCGCTGGCTGGGGCTCTTCGAGTGCAGTGCGGCATCGGTGGCGGGGATCGGCGGTTGGTGCGGCGCTGGCGCTCCTGCGCCTCGGGGCTGTCCAAGACGATCACCGGACCCCTCCCCAGCCTCTGCGCCGGCAGCCTTGGCGGCCTCCTCGCCGACGAACCCATCGGCGCCGGCCTCCTCCTCCATGTTGGCGGCGTCGTCATTGTTGCCGCGAGTGTCCTCCTCGCCGGCAACCTCGGTCTCCATCGGCTCTCCGGCAGATGGATCTGATGATCAGAGAAAGAAAGAACAGTCAAGCAAATGTTCAAAGAGAAGAACAGAAGAAAGGGTACCCAAGGGAGAATTTCAAGTAAGAAGATTACCTGCAATGGGATCTGTAGCCGTGGTCTCCACCACCGGAGGGTCGTCGGCGCTGCCCCTTGTTGGAGAAGCTCCCCTTGTCGGAGAGGCCTCCCTTGCCGGAGAGCGCTCCCTTGGCGGAGAGTTCTCCCTTGGCGGCGTAGTTGAAGCGAGCAGAACTTCGGGAGTGACCTCCGGGGCCTCCTGATGAGGCTGCTCTGCTCCTACACAATTCAACAAGTCAAATGTAAGTAAAGAAAGAGCACCCATGCACATCGAACCGTAAGAGATAATCCAAGTACTTACGCTGGGGGCTGTGCTGGGGGCTGCTCTGTTGAAGGGTTGCCGGATCCGGCAAGGGAGTCTCAGACGTGCCTCCACAGCCAGCCACGGAGATCTGTCTTGATGACCACCACGAGTCTTGGCTCTCTTGACGCCCTCCGAGCCGGCGTCCCAAAAAGGAAAGAGCTCAGAATGAAGCAAGTCGATACAAGACAAAGCGATAAATTGAAGAATTACAAGTAGTAGCGACAAGATCTTACTCTTCTTCTTCTTCCTCCTCGGAGCTGAGGCGGAGGAGTCAACCCGCCCGGTGCGACGAGCTGGAGGAGTAGGATCCCTCGGACGCTTGGCGGGTGCGGGGCCGTGGCTCGAAGGCCCGCCCTTCTTTGTGGCGGCATGAGGCGCCTCCAGCTGCAACATGCTTGCCGCGGTGGAGCGCGTCGGGCGGCGAGGCGGCTGTTGGCCCGTCTGCCGCCCCGCCACTTCTCCGGTCTTGCGGAGGCGTCTCCTTGGCAGGGCCGCGGACTCCTCCCGCGGCAAGCTACTTGACGGCGGAGGGGAGGCGCCCCCGGCAGGCTCGTTCGGCTCAGCGTCGGGCTCGGCCTGCTCCTCCTCACAAGCGAACTCCCCTCGGTCGGCAAGGCTTGCCGCCTCGGCTGTCTCTGCCTCCTCGACGGTGAACCCAAACACGCCGGCGGCGGCAGCTTCTGCCGCCTCCTCCAACCTTGTGGCGATGCGCTCCATCTCTTGCTCGGTGGTGTCGCGGGTGAGCCGCTTCTGCTCGTCGGCACGAATCGGCACTTCTTCCAAGTCGTCGAAGAACTGCTGCACGATGTCGTCGGCGGGCTCCTGCCAAGTTGGAACGATTCCATGGGAATCGCACAACGGCATCATCAGCTGGATGCGGTCAAGCGACGAGTTGTTGCACAAGGGCACGACTCCCCTCGGCAGCATGAACCACTCGGGGTGATCTGCATCAGGCTTGAACAGCTCCCGCAGCATAGCATCCAGCTCCAAGACAGTAAAATTCCAGTTGAGGCCCGGACGCAACCTCATGATGTCCGCCGCGTTTTGGAACTCCCAAGCAGGCCTCCCCCTCTCCTGCAAGGGTGCAATGCGGCGGCGAAGGAAATCCACGCCAACAGCTCCTACGGTAAGCCGGCGTGCACGAGGCGCAAGATCCGGTCACGGCAATCTTCAAATTGGCATCCTCCGCGCCAAGTTGCTCCAATCGTTACCCATGAACTATGGGAGTTTGGCGCGAGGCAGTGAAAGGCCGCGGTCCTCCTCTAAGATCCAACACCAATCGGCTCTCCACTCCTCCCACTTGCTGCGCAGCTCTCCGTCAAGATATGCTTCCTTCTTGCCGATCCCGGAGATCCATGCAATCCCTCAAACAGCGGCTCTCCTCTCTCAACACGGGGCATGAAGTAGTGGCGGAAAAGTGCTACATTTGGGTGGACTCCAACAAAGTTCTCGCAGAGGTGTGCGAAAACTGCCATGGTGAGGACGGCGTTGGGGGTGAAATCAAGGAGGCGGAGACCATATGTGTTCATGACGTCGCAAAAGAATTCGGAAAAAGGCGGGCAGAGTGCGCAGTGGAAGAAAAGCGCGAAGAAGGGGTACCCGATGGAAACCTTCTCGGATGTGGCGGCGGAGATCACCCTCGTGCGCGGGTGCGCCCGCGTCTCCATCGACCAGAAGAGGTAGTACAACTCTCTCATCTCCTTCGCGTCGAGCAGGGAATCAAAGAGGGCCCGCTCCTTCCGCAGCGCCATGAGCCGCTGCGCCGGCCGACTTCACCCTTTGCCCTTGTCGGCTTCCGAGCCATGGCGGAGGTGGTGGAGGAATCCGGCGTTGGTGGCGCCGGTGGCAATGGGGAGGGGGCGTCGCTCTCTTTGGACTCGAGAAGAAGGGGGGGCGGCGGTGGTTTTGATGTGACAAGAATGGCAAGTGGGCGCCCTACCCTGTTCCCCTGCTTATAAGGAGGGAGAGGGGGCGCGCCCGCTTTCCATTAAAGAAAGCCCCATGATCCTCCCACGACGCCACGCCCGAGCGCGCTGCCGTTAAGTGGGGGACGGTGGGTCCGGGCGAATAACTCGCGCGATCTAGGCCGCGTGCCCGTCTGCGGTAATCTGCTTTGGGCCTGGCCCAATAGAGCTCGGCGCTGTGTGGCCCAGGCGGGGCTCTGCCGGTGTACTAGAGTAGGGGTATCCTAGTATCCCGAACTGGTGCACGGGCAGTTGCAGCACTCATGCAGGGCCGCCTAGTGACCGCCAAGTTCCTCCATGGCTCCTTTGGAGCCATTCAAGAACAAAGTAATCAAGGCGGCGGCAAGAGGAGCTTGCGGGAAGGCCACTCAAGGCACGAAGGAAACAAGACCCGGCAAGAGGAGCTTGCGGGAAGGCTTGGTGATCGACAAGCTCCCGAGCGCGACAAGGATTCAGCCGGCGCAGGGTGCTTGCCGCGGCAGACAACCTCTCTTCATCTCCGCTCCAGCTCATCCGCCAACGTGTCGCCATGGGGCTATTCGAACGCAGCGTGTCAATGGCTGTGCAGCCAGCGGGAGCAGCGATAAGCGGCGCCGACAAGCTACCATCGTGGCAAACGGAGGCGCACTTGACGGTCCTCGTTACTTCGTTTCAGCGATGTGGACGGCATTTATTACTCTTGTCCCTTGCCGTTAGAGTTAGGTATAAAGCATCAGACATCGCATGTTGGTGTACCAACTACTGTTTTCCCATTTTTGCCCTCATCTGCGTTGCCACCTGTGGTGACCCCTTGAGCCTATAAAAGGAGGCCCATAGGCAACGTAGAAAGGGTTCGGCTCCGGTTCAGTTCATTCAACTCACTCGAGACCACACTCACTCACGCTAGGTTTTGTAGCTCTCATTGCTCCCTAGCAAGAACACAATACAATCAACCAAGCAGCAGTAGGAGTATTATCTCTCCGGAGAGCTCCGAAGCTGGGTAAATCTGCTCGTGTGCATCGCCTCGATCCGCTCTTTGTGCAATCTCCGCCCCCCATCGAACCACAAGGGACTAGGTCCCATAGGTGTTCGTGGGTCATGATCAGCTTCCCTGACAGAGCTTGAACTTAATCATTTATATGTCATATTTATGCAAATCCTGCGGATTGTTTAAACAACATATGCCCTGGCGACTTAGCGTCAAAACCAGGGCGGGTCATAATATCTCACATATAACCACTGTGATATTGAATTTGTACTACCGGCTTACATGACCTGTGCAGTAAGGGTGATAACCCAATCCTTAGAAGCCAATGCTTCCACATAGATGATAATTGTCATAAACTGGCGACTTATAGTCAAAAGTCAAGCCAGGTTAAGCATAAAACACTTATATATATTTGAGATATAATCCCAAAAAGGTCTCAAGTTAAGTAATTGTGGCTGCAATAAACTTTACCAGAGACAGAATAAAACTTTTTGATGGCTTCTGATTCGGATACGATCAGTAAACCGTTCCAAAGGGGTTTAAGCTAAGATTCGAATACAATCATATAGCCCCCAGTGGCTTTGGCGATGCTGATCAAGTGGGTATCGACAGCTATGTTCTCTTTGGTTCGAATACGACCTATGTTTGAACAGGAAGCCCCCAAGTGACCATAAGAGTTGTTTAATGACGCTGATTCAATACGATCCGTCAGGACTCCAAAGAGGTTAAGCTATGATTCAAATATGATCAAGAAGCCCCCAAGTGGGTTTGGCAGTATGCCAATCAAAAGGGTATCGACAGCTATGTTCTCTTTGGTTCGAATACGACCTATGTTTGAACAGGAAGCCCCCAAGTGACCATAAATTTAGTATTACGCCGATCAAGAGGGTACCGACAGCTATGCTCGATGAGCAGGAAGCCCCCAAGTGACCATAATAAGATAAGTCGTAAGGCAGGATATTCATGTTTGAACCGCGCATCATGGCAGCAAGCTCTTTTTTGGCAACCTTTAATTTTTCTTAGAACTCGAACTTGCGAGAGATTAATTCTTTTGAACCGGATTTGAAAGCTTCAAAAATTTGTGAGGGACAAATTTACCTTGAGCCGGATTTTGAACCGGATTTGAGAGCTTCAAAGCTTTGTGGTAGATAAATTTCCCTTGAACCGGATGGTAAACCGGAAGCATCATTGTGAGCCGGAATTTTTCTGACGGCTTTTTAAATTTTCATTGATAGAGCAGTAATCTCCGGGGCCGGGTTATTTTTCCCTCCAATGACCCGGAATTCTTGAATGTATTGAAACCGGCCAGTTCTGCCGAGTCATACCATTGTAGCCCCCGAGTCTCAAGACGACTCGAGGAGTTGGATTGAGATTCTCTATATTTCACCATAGCAGAGGTATATATCATTGGCGGTGATAGCGTGAGGTGAGCCCACAGAAGGTTGAGGTGACTGCGGCGGGTTATAAATGATCCCCTATGAGCCGTGTCAGCAACTCGGCCAATGGCTCCTTCCAACTGGCTGTTTGAAGTTAACCGAACTGTAGTGGCGGTGACTTGTGCGCCTGCCCATTGAACCATCCAGTGCAGACGACGGCTGATAATATATGATAATTTTCCTCCAATTTGTTGGAAGAGAAATCGGGCTTCCCAAGTAGTGACTTGCTCATACTCAATAAATAGCTCATCCAGACAAGTGCGGCCCGGTGCGTTGATGTAGACCAGGCCGCGAGAGACGGACGGTAAAAATGACCGAAACATCTGAGGCGGCACAGACAGATCAACCGGCTGTGGCGTTGTAAGCCGGTGCGGACGGGCAAGTTGTCCTCCTTGTTGTAAGCCGGCGTGGTCGCGAAAGACGGCCACAGCATTGTAAGCCGGCGCGGTCGCGAGAGACGGCCACGGCGTTGTAAGCCTGTGCGGGAGTCCGTTGAGTAACGACGACCACCTGTGCCAAAAGATATTGGCGTGCCTCCATCTCCGTGGTATAAAATCACTTTTTGTCATAAATAATTGCCCTGCATAAACAGTATTGCAGACCAACGCAAAGATAAATTTGTTCTTTGACAGAAAACAATGTACGCTAATAAACTTTAAACAGATAGATATCACCTGATTGTCCGGACGACGGATGATCCGTTCCACGAATCAACTTCCAGTACTTGCACTAGGCATTTAGCTACTCTCTCCTGCCTTCGCAAATGTTGATTGGTTACTCATACCATCGACTCAATATGGCCCCCGCAGCTCAACATGGCAGGGGCGGTTCAACATGGCTCCGACGACTCAACACAGCGCGACGGCTCAATAGCCAGAGGAGATTGTGGTGACGGGCGGCTCAGCAAGGCCGGCGGATTCGGCATTGAGCGACTTTGTCGAGGGCGAGGCCGGCCGTTTATTGTAGCGGGTCGAGAAAGCGGCTCTAGACACGGCTATTGACTCGATGACAGGGCGGACGGTGGCTCCGCCGCTTGGAAACGTGGCTGCAGACAGCAATTGAAGACTGAAGGTAATTGAATCTTTAGGTGCACCATGCCATCTTCTTTTCTTTTTCTTTCTTTATTAGGTGCACGTGCTCAAAATCAATCGGCCCTCGCTCCTTGTGCAAATACTATTGGTGCTTGGGATTTCACGTGGACTAGCCTTCAGCTAGTATTATGGAGTACTAGTAAACTGCTCTACATCCGTGTCAGCTTCAGCGATTGTACGCTTTGCAATAACTCTGATTGTTTAAACACCGATTGATGCACAGTTTTCTCAGATCCTTCTTTGAATGATGGAGTAACAGAATCAGCAGGTGGTCCAGTGGCGGGAGCGGAGGATGAGCCTGTTGCGGCGACATTGGCAGATTGAGGCCCCTGGACAGCGGCTGCTCACGGGCTGGGTTGAAGGCGAGAGTGGTTTGACTTGGCCATGGCTGAAATGAAGCACGCCGGCGACTCGACGAAGGACCGCAGTGGTTCAGCGAAGCGGTCGGCGTGGGCAGCGAGCCAGCGAGCGTCTTTAGCACGGAGGCGACGAATAGCCAGTGTGGGTGGCCCAGAGTAGTGGAGATGAAGCCCCATGGCTTCAGCACGAGGCGAAGCAGTTTAACGCGGAAGCGAGGGTCGCAATGCGGTTAGATGCCGAGACCCGACGGCGACTCGAAGAGACAGCAATTTAGCGACTTGAGGCCAAGACGGAGGAGGCGAGTCCGAGCGGGAGGCGGCTTGACGGCGGCCGGGCGCGGTGCAAAGTGACGCGCGGGTCATGGAAGGAGCACGCGGGCGGCCCGAGCTTGCGAGCCGGTGACTCTTTTTTTTACATGGTAATACGTGTCGCGGGGCAGTTCCTGGCGTGGTTGAGTGGATATGGCAGTATAATCTGGGTCATGGTCAATCTGGTTGACCCACATCCACCTCCCCCTTCCGGTCATGGCCCCCTTTTCTTCTTCTTTGTTTTTAAACGCACCGCACCTGTTCGAGTCCAAGTTGCGAACGGCAATGATGAGGTTGACCGAGTTATCCTCTTGTCGTTTTGTCCCACGTACGTGCCCATCTGGATATAACATGGAGTAGCAATCAATTGTCGATCTCTGTGCTGGCCATGTAGTAGCACTAGGGTGCTGGATGCTTTAGCACTGGATTCCTCCCTTAAATACTCGATTTTAGTCCATGTAAAACAACTGCTGTGATAACTCCCCATGCATGCTGCTTTACCCTTGATTACGATCCTTGTACTATTTCCTCTTTACACGGCTTAGCAATTTTTCCAAAACCTGTACTCGGACAGCGGAGGTGTCAAATCAATGTTGGCGACTTCGTAGCGGCGTATGGCGCACATCCCTAATTCTCATCTCCAATTTTGAATATGCCAACTCCGGAAACATGATTCTGATCTTAAACGATGAACTTTTTGACCCTGCCGTAAGGCTGTTTCATGCCGGGTTATCCTATACAATTTGTTCTCTGGCTTTTCTTCATCTGGTTAATCACGAGCTTCTTGATTCCTGGAAGAGATCCCTCCAAGAACTCAACACCACCGTGCGCAGGCCCCACGGTGGGCGCCAACTGTCGTGGATTTGTCACGGCAGATGTCCTTAGCGTGAGGACTTAGTCGCGAGGCCAACGCATCTATGTGGTAGCTTGAGAGGGGTTGGGCGGAATCGAGAGACGCTAGGCGGATCATCACACAAGCGAGGATTTAGACAGCTTCGGGCCCTGGGAAACATCATCCGGAATAGCCCTACATGCTGTTTGAGGCTAGGTCTCATTATGCTCATCGAGAATCGCCGCATAAGCCGGCTCCCCCTTTGTGTCTAGCCCTAGATATTGTTTCTTGTTTGCTTGTCCCTCTTTGGGGTGCCCTGCCCCTCCTTATATAAGTTGAAGGGGCGGGTTACATGTGGAGTCCTAGTAGGACTACGACTAGTCTATCTTCTCTTACAAGTTGAATACAAGTCCGGGTCTTGCTTTCTTCCTCTTAAGCCGGCCTACCTGTATGTGCATCTAGTGCCCCTTAGTGATTTTGGTGTATTGAAGACTTATAGGTTAAGGAACTAATGTGTTTATGAGTGTACACAGGTCTATCAGTCTATGAGGAGTTTGATATTTACAGAGAAATTTGACCCCTAAAATTGAAGTTCTTCGACTGAAGACTTTGATATTCTGAAGACTTTCTGAAGACTTTGAAAATGAAGAAATTGGTGTGACCTTGAAGACTTGGTATTCATTTGAGGAACATGAAGCGTGAAGACTTTTGTTTTCGTAGTTTCGTTTTCTCTTTCTTGAGTCATAGGAAACACCGTACTGTTAAAGGGGGTCGAGGAAATACTAAGGAAAAATTTCCATGTGATGCTCAACTCAAAATCCTACACCTACCAATCCCTTCGAGTGAAGCCTTTGGAAATCTCATACAGTTCAGTCAATTTCTTCAGTGACAGAGACGAAGTTCTTCTGGTCACTGAGGAATTTGTTCTGACTGAGGAGTTAGGAATTCGCCAGTGCGGATTGCCTACACAGTGAGGAACATGATAGCCCTGAGGAATTTGAGATTCAAATTTCCGACCGTTGCTGTGCTGCGCGCCAGCTGTCCCAAAATATCTTATCCACCTAACGGTCATATCATTGAAGGGCATTTATGTCTTATCATGTCGGGCTGCTCCCAAGGCTATAAATAGCCGCCCCCTACAACCACTAGCTGGTTGGCTGCTCCGAGAGAAACTTGACACTTGTCATTTGAGAGCAACCCATCCTCCGAGGACTTTGAGCGAAAATCATCGAGTGAGGAAAAACCCAAAAACCAAACCCCTACAAACCCAAAGTGATTGAGCATCACTGAAGAGATTGATCCTGTGTGGATCCGACGCTTGTTACCTTTGAAGACTGTGCTTCTTCCAGACAGTTAGGCGTCATGGTCTAGAGCATCCAAGAGGAATTGTGGATCGCCGAGTGACCAAGTCTGTGAAGGTTTGAAAGTCGCCTGAAGACTTACCACGAGTGATTGGACGAGGTCTGTGTGAAATTAGTTCAAGGAGAATACGGTGAGGACTTGGTGTCCTGAGCTGCGTGCTCAGAGACTGGGTGTCCGGGACTGTGTGTCCTCGAGTTTAAATATTCAGCCGTTCGAACGAGACGTACAACTGAGATAGCAGTTGGAACTGGTCTACCAAATCATTGTCTTCATCAACCTAACTGCTTCTATTTCCTCAACTCTTTCATTTCCTCATTACTGTGTTGAGTGTTCGTTCATATCTGTGTTTGAAGACTTTGACTGAAGATTTTCTCAATTTCCTCAGTTCAATTTCTTCAGTCTGTTTGTCTTCATCTTGTGCTATCCTGTGTTTACACTTTCTGTACTCTTTGATTGTCTTCATTTCGTCATGATGACCATGCCCGCATTCTCCTATGCTTACCTCTGAGTACTTATTCCGCTGCAAGTAGTTCTTCACTTAGGAATTTCCTCACCGGCAAATTCCTCATTGAAGAATTCATAAAAATCGCCTATTCACCCCCCTCTAGTCGATATAACGCACTTTCAATTGGTATCAGAGCAAGGTACTCCCTTGTTCTATGTGATTTTGGTTTAACCACCTGGAGTTTTAGTTATGTTGACCGCAGGTATGAAGAAAGTGACATGCCCTATCTTTGACGGTCATGATTATCCCAAGTGGAAGGCCATGATGAGGAAGTGCCTCATGGCAATGGACAGCGAGCTGTGGACCGTCACTGAAATTGGTCTTACTGATCTATGCAAGACGGCGAAGGCAGATGATATTCGCAAGTACACTCGTCTTGACATCATGGCGAAGGATATCATCTGTTCCTGCCTATCTAGAGATGAATTCAAGCGCATTATGCATCTTTGCAATGCGAAGCTTATCTGGGACCGAATCTCCGACGTCTATGAAGGTCATCGAACCCGTCATGATCCGTGGTTTGAGGACTTCAAGGAATCTCTCAAAATGATGACTTTCGAACCAGAATCATCATCTTCTGTATCATGTCTCATGGCAAAGGGTGACGAGGTAACCGAATGTTCCTCATCCGAGTTCAGTGACTATGAATCTGATGATGATGGATCTGATGATGATATTGAACCTAGTTATACCAAACTTGTTTGCATTGCCACCAAACAACAACATGCCTTGGAAAAGGTTCAAAACATGCTTGACGTACAAAAGTGATGATATGTTGGGTGAAGAAATGGATCGCACTAAAGCCCTGACTGAAAATCTTCAGAAACTTCAGTCTAGGTTTGACAGCCTTCAAGGTCATCATAACACTCTCTTATCTGATCATGAGAAACTTTCTTATGAATTTCTTCAAAGAAAGCAAGATCTTGAGAAGCTAAGAGTGAGTTATGAAGATCTTCAGAAAGAGCGTGATTCATTACTGCTCAACAAATCAGCACTTCTCAGGAAGAATTTGTTCCTCCATGCTTAAAGTGCATTGAACGTGAATCTGCTAATTCCTCACCTGAATGTTCAAATGCTTCAACTATTACAAATTCTTCACCTGCCTCAGCTATCATTAATTCCTCATCTGAGGACATTGCTAGTATCACTGACGATGCAGGGCTGAAGGAATTGTACATGATAGGCATGTACAAAAGCCTCAAAGGGCATCAGACTCTTTGTGATGTGCTTAAAAAGCAGATCCTCAACAGAAACCCTAGGAAAGAGGGTATTGCCTTTGAGAGGAATCTCAATCTTGATGGAACATATTGGAAGCCCGAAGCAGACCCCAAAACCTCATGGGTTGCTGCAAAGGGACCTCCATTGATCCATCTAACTTATACGGCTTTACATGTGAATCTCCTCATTCTTCCGATGAGTCATTTGACTCAACTATAAACTGTTCAAAAATCAGAATGGTGAAGTATTTGCTAGATATGTTGGCACTAAGCGCAGAACGGTTCCCTATGAAGAAAATCTGGGTTCCCAAGAAGTGCCTTGAAAGTCTTGGTGAATGTCCTCATGACACCACCGTGAAGAAATGGAACCCCAGATCAAACTCTTCATATGGACCAAATTCTTCATATGGATCCAAGTCCTCATACGGACCAAATTCCTCACGTGGATCAAATTCCTCAAAAGGATCAAAGTCCTCATATGATTATCATCGTGCTAACAACTCTGTTTCGCAGGGTAGAGCTAAGGGCTATGAATATGTGCATTATTCTTCAAACCAATATGTTCATAAGTCCTCGAAGAATTTCTCTGCTTATTCATATGCTTACCCTAACCCCTCTCATGTGAAACGAAATGGATTGGCCTCTATGCCACCATTCTCATATGGAGCTCGCAGAGTGATGAACTCTTTGCCACCCCTTCAGATGTGGGTGGTGAAGAAAAGGGACTAATCTCTTCTGCAGGGTCAGGTCTCCAGAGGTGCTTTAACGTCTGAAGAATTTGCTGGGGGTCTGAAAAAAATGCCTGAAAGGACGCAGGCTAATCATGAAGAAATGAACTTTCATTTCACACGTCCTCATACTACTTATCTGTTATACTGCCTGATGAAATTCATCTGATGAAATTGATATCATATTCTTCACTGATGAAGTATATGAGATCGTAAGTTGCACTAATTCATCTGCAGGATGATCAACCCAAAGCCACTGAGTGGGTTCTCGATAGTGGATGTACAAATCACATGACTGATGACAAGAATCTATTAATGGATGCTCCCTTATCACCGTCACATCTGAAGCATATCATCTTTGCTGACAAAGGCAAAAGTCAGGTATTGGGTCTTGGTAAGGTTGCGATCTCTAAGGACATACACATGGACAAAGTCATGCTTGTTGAGTCCTTAGGATACAACCTCATGTAGTCTCAATGCTTTGTGATCTTGATATGGTTGTTGTCTTTGGCAAGTATCGTTGTGTTGTGATCATGGAAGCTGACAATTCCAAAGTCTTCAAGGCTTTAGGAGAGGAGACTTGTATATTGTTGATTTCTCTGGGACCACAACCAGCCGTGTGTCTACTTGCAAAAGCTTCAGATGGCTGGCTATGGCATCGGCGACTTGGTCACGCAGGCATGAGGAATTTGCACACGCTTGCGAAGAAGAAGCATGTCATTGGCATTGAGAATGTAAAATTCCTCAAGGATCACTTGTGTGGAGCCTGTGAAGCTGGAAAAATGACCAAGGCCAAGCATCCAGCGAAGACTATCATGACCACTACTCGTCCATTCAAATTGCTTCACATGGACCTCTTTGGTCCAAATCATTACTCAGTAGTCACTAATGATGCATCTCTATATGGCTTTGTTATTGTTGATGATTACTCTCGTTACACATGGGTACACATTGTTACTTACAAAAATGAAGTGCAGGAAGTCTTCAAACGATTTTCCTCGAGGGCTTCAACCAACTTTGGTGTGAAGATTAGACACATCAGAAGTGACAATGGAACTGAGTTCAAGAATTCCGGTCTTGATGCCTGTCTTGATGAACTTGGTATTACTCATGAGCTATCTGCTCCCTATACTCCTCAGCAAAATGGGTCTTGGAGCGCAAGAACAGAACTCTTGTTGAGATGGCTCGCACTATGCTTGATGAATACAAAACGCCTCCTCGTTTTTGGATTGATGCAATTGATACCGCGTGCCGCATCATCAACAGAGTATATCTTCACAAATTCTTCAAGAAGACTGCCTATGAACTCCTCACTGACAAGAAACCCAATGTGAGTTATTTCAAAGTCTTCGGTGCTAAATGCTGGATTAGAGATCCTCATCACAATTCTAAATTTGCACCGAAAGCACATGAAGGTTTTATGCTTGGTTACGGAAAGGACTCGCACACCTACATAGTCTTCAACATCGCTCTTCGCAAGATTGTTGACACTGTAGATGTGCGGTTTGATGAAAATAATGGCTCGCAAAGACAACACCTACCTTCTGTGTTAGATGAACCAGCACCTGAGGAATCTATCAAGTTCAAGGCAACCGAGGATGTCATTCCTACTGAAGAATCTGCTAAAGAATTCATTCCGGTACGCGAAGAACGTCGAGCTGATGCACCTGAGGATAATGCTGAAGAAAATGGTACTGAAGAAAATGCTGATCAAATTCCTCGACGACAACCAGCTCATCCTCGCGTTGCAAAAGAAGTGCAAGTTGACAAGATCATCGATGACATTGAAGCACCAGGTCCTCTCACACGCTCAAAAGCTTCACATTTATCTAACTTTTGTGGGCACTATGCTTTTGTCTCTATCACAGAGCCCACTAAGGTAGTGAAGCATTTACGAGCCCGAGTGGATTCAGGCAATGCAAGAAGAATTACATCAATTCGAGCTCAACAATGTCAGGAACTGGTCAAACGTCCAGATCCTCGCAAGCATAATATCATTGGCACAAAGTGGATCTACCGCAACAAGCAAGATGAAAATGGCCTTGTGGTGAGGAATAAGGCACGACTTGTAGCTCAAGGCTACACATAGGTTGAAGGAATTGATTTCGATGAAACTTTTGCACCTGTTGCTAGACTTGAGGCTATTCGCATATTACTTGCTTATGCTAACCATCATAATATCACTTTATATCAAATGGATGTGAAAAGTGCATTCCTCAATGGTAAGCTTGAGGAAGAAGTATATTTTGCTCAACCCCCAGGTTTTGAAGATCCAAAGAATCCCGACAAAGTCTTCAGACTCAACAAGGCCCTCTATGGTCTCAAACAGGCCCCACGGGCATGGTATGATTCATTGAAGGAATTCTTCGTGAAGAATGGCTTCACACCCGGTTCACTCGACCCTACTCTCTTTACTAAATCATATGATGGTGAACTTTTTGTGTGCCAAATATATGTTGATGATATTATCTTTGGCTGTACTGACCAACGCTATAGTGATGAATTTGCCTATATGATGAGTGAAGAATATCAAATGTCTATGATGGGAGAATTGAAATTCTTCTTAGGTCTTCAAATTCGTCAACAACACAATGGCATATTCATATCTCACGAGAAATACCTCAAAGATGTCCTGAAGAAATTCGGCATGCAAGATTGCAAAGGTGTCAAATTTCCTATGCCCACAAATGGCCATCTATGCACTGATGAAAAGGTATTGACTTCGATCACAAGGTATACCGCTCCATGATTGGTTCTCTATTGTACTTATGTGCATCTAGGCCAGATATAATGCTTAGTGTTTGCATGTATGCCCGATTTCAAGCTACACCGAAGGAATCGCACCATAAGGCTGTGAAGCATATTCTTCGATATCTAGCTCACACACCAACACTAGGATTATGGTACCCCAAGGGCTCTACTTTTGATCTCAATGGATATTCTGACTCTGACTATGCTGATGATCGTGTGGATCGCAAGTCAACATCTGGTACTTGTCATTTCCTCGGATGATCTTTGGTCTGTTGGTCCTCGAAGAAACAAAATTGCGTATCACTGTCTACTGCGGAAGCTGAATACATTGCTGCTGGCTCTTGTTGTGCTCAATTGCTATGGATGAAGCAAACTCTCAAGGACTACGGCATCAACGTGAAGAATGTGCCTCTCTACTGTGACAATGAGAGTGCCATCAAGATTGCTCATAACCAAGTTCAGCACTCGAAGACAAAGCACATTCAAATTCGTCATCATTTTCTTTGTGATCATGTGTTGAAGGGCGACATCTCCATCGAGCATGTGAAGACTGAAGAACAGCTAGCCGATATCTTCACAAAGCCCTTGGATGAGAAGAGATTTAGCAAGTTGTGGTGTGAGCTAAATATCTTAGAATCTTTGAATGTTCTTTGAAAAGGGCACACATCCTGACACTTATGCAAAACTGATGACTTAGATGTGCAACACATGAAGAAACGTTTTTCTTCAATCAATGAAGAATAACACTCTAAGTGTGAAGAAATTAATGAAGAATTTGATTCTCGAACCCTCGACAATTGTATGCGGTGTCTGAAATCATTATTCTTATACGGTGGGTCACGCCACCACCAAAGTTGAAAATCTTCAATTTGAGTTTTCCTCGTTTTGAAATTCTTCGAGTTTTTTAAATTCTTCAACTTTGCAAAATCTTCACTGTTTCTGTCGTTTTTCCTCGTTGGCTATATATATATATATATATATATATATATATATATATATGGGTTTATGTCCTCTATAGCATTCACTTATGGCTATTTCTTCAAGTTGCTTTTTCTGCTAAGTGAATGTGATCGGACCCTTCCCCCTCTATGCTATACTCAACCCAATCAATTCACAAATTATTCACGTGCGTTCTATTTGAAACTCGTTCAAAATCTTCACTGTGTCCTTGTCAGCTGAAGAAATTGTGAACGGAACTTTTAACTTATCTTATCCAAATTTTCGGTTTTGCCACTCAAACCGTTCCGCATCCCACGATAGACTTATCTATTCACCCACGATCTAACACGATCTCCACTTTTCAGTACGTGGGTGACACATGTCAAGCGAATGAGAAGGGTCAGGCACGTTAGTCAAAATCTTGAGCGATCGGTTTTTCACCGTGGCTATATATACCCCTCTCCCTTCCTCACTTCCTTTACTCCGCTTCGACCGCTCTCTCTCGCTCGAGCTTCTCAAACCCTAAGCGCGCCGCTTACTCCATCGTCGCCGGTGAGGAAGAGCTTCCTCGCTCGACCTCGTCGCGTCGTACTCGAGCCGATCATGAAATCTTCACTCCGCCGCCGCCGTAGCTGTCTTCCTCCGCCGAGTTAGGGCGTGGAAGATCTAACCTGACGAACTTCCCAACTGTTCTTGTCAGTTCGTCGTGTTCTTCAGTTCGGGTAATTAAAAGTTACTTTTATTACTCGCTTTGATTCTCAAACCTTCCTGAAAATCTTCAAAGGTGTTTATTCTTCAAATCTTCACACATATGAACACCTCAAACGAAATATGCTCTTGATTCTTTTCTCTAAGCAATGATTTTTCTTCAAGATTCCTAAATTGTGTGGATCCTCGATCTATACAACTCTGGAACCTAAGACAAAGATCGCTTAGTGAAATTCTTCCAGGCTCATCTGGTCAATTTCCTCAAACTAGTTCTTTTTGAAAAACCTTCGGAGAATGCATATGACCTCTCCAAATTCCTCGCAACTATACTCTGTTCACATGTACTCATGTCCGCTGCTGAATCACTAGGTTCTCATCAACTTAACTCATTTGCAGCGTTCCTCGAAGAAAAGTTGCATACTTCTTGAGAGAATTCGATTGTTCAAATTCCTCGGTGAAGAATATGGCGAAGGAAAGAAGCCACGAGAAAGGAGGAAAGAGGCCTGAGGTCATGACTGCGTTTGAGATCCCTGAGGACATCTATGTTGATTACTGCACGCCTGATGAAGCCGAGTTCGGCAAAGAAAACAAAAACCAGCGCAAGGTGCGCATTCAAAGGATTGAAAGGAGATGGGCAAGGAATGGAGGGAGCTGGATATGTGACTCCAAAGTACATGAAGAAATTAGCTGAATCCTCCATGCCCAAGAGCTCCTCGGCACTGGTCAAGAAGTCGACCCCACCAAACATCAAGCGTGGTGAGGACTTTCTGAAGAATGGGCCAAGCGCCAAGCCAAATTGGCAAGACAGGCCAACGAGGCAGTGAGGAAATTTAATGAGGACTCTGCTGCTGCTGCTGCCACTGAGGCCTCTGTCAAGCCAAGAAAATCTATGGCAAAGAAGCCCGCACACAAGCTAAGTGCTTCACCAACAATGCCCTCACGACCAAGTTCCTCAGCAGTGCCCTCACGGCCAAGTTCCTCAGCTGTGCCCTCACGGCCAATTCCTCATGCTGCTCCTGCTCCTCCCAAATCCTCAGCTCCTCCAAAGTCCTCAGCAACTCCTACAAAGTCCTCAGCAGTTCCGACAAAGTCCTCAAGACTGTGCATCCGCCATGTGCCAAAGGACTGCAGGCATCTCAATTGCCTCTGGTGTTTCAGCAAGTTCCTCAGCTGCACCAAATTCTTCATCTGGGCCAACTCTGCTGAAGACTAAAGCCACAGCTGGACGAGGTCCGCGGCCAAGTCCCAAGAAGAAACAGGTCGCATTCCAAGAGCCACCTGAAGATGATGAGGCTGATGATGATGAACTTGCGGAAATCATCAAAGACCGACAAGAAAGGGCCGCTAGAGCCAAAGGCACACCTGTGCCACTGCTGTTGGATCCAAGAGCGATCCTAGACTACATTGATCTCTGGCACAAGGACCCAAACACTCCTATGCCTGACTTCAAGTTGACACTGGCCAAAATCACATCTTGACTCATTTCATCCAAGAGGAGAAATGGAAATTTGACTGACGCCAGAGAGATCAAGAAATCATGATCTGTAAAAGAGAAGCTGCTGAAGAAAAATGTTGTCAAGATGACAAGCGAAGAACTTATCAAGATGCGGTGACATCAAAACCCTCAGCGACAAATTTGACTCATAATATGCTGATTGGCAAGGAGCCAAAGTCAGATTTGTCAATCTGACGAAGAAATTCTCAAATGTTGCAGCCCCAACGCAACAAGAAATTCCTCAGGCTGGAGCCTCACCAGCCGATCGAAGAACATGCCAGCACCGCTGATGAAGTTCAGGCTGCTGAAGACAATGCTAGTTCCAGGGCTGATGATTCCATTCCAGCCGCCGAAGAAAATTGCCAGGGCATCCACTAGTGGTGCGCCTGAAGAAACTGAACAAGTCAGGGCAACTGCATCAGTTGCGCCTGAGGAAAATCAACCAGATTCCTCGGCTCCTCCTGCGCCTACACCAACTCCAATTCTTCCATCTGCATCTGATGTGAAGAAGACCAAGGCTGCAGAACGAGGTGCAGTGAAGAAACGGAAAGCATCAGCTGCGTCAAATTCTTCGGCCGCGAAGAAAATGAAGCCAATGACCAGCTCTTTTGAAAATCCTATTGATGATGTTCCAATTTCCTCTATTACATCAAAGGACCTTGTTCCTTTTGGTGAAGATTATGAGGTCCCAAGCGGATCTGATGAAGAAAATCAGTCTGCTACTTCGTCAAAGCAGATTGATGAAGAAATTGAAGTGGAAGCAATCCCTTCAACCCCAATCATTTCCTCGCCTATGCCTCAGTTCACAGCTGAAGAGGCTGGTGTTGAGGATATTGAAGAAGATGTGGATATAGGAAGCACAACGCCAGTGATGAACGATGACTTTTGGGAAAGTCAACATCCAAATTCTCCACTCTTCACCCCAATCCAAAAGATTCCTCAGTCCCCTGCTCCAACAGTTCAAATGGGCTCTGAAGAAACTCATCCCACTTCATCAGACATGAAGAAATTCCAGCCACTAGCGCTGATGAACCTCTTCTTTGCTGATCCCAGGATCGCACATGTAGAGGAACCAGAAATCCCTCACCCTGAAGAACCTGAGATTGCGATTCCAGAGGTCGTGATGCAACTCACTAACACTCCATTGCCAAAGCCAAAGAATCCATTCTCAACGAAGCAAAAGTTCAAGGCTGAAGACTTCTTTGGCGAGCACGTTTTCTTCACGGATTACAACCCATACGACTCTGCTCGCATAAGGAAGAGGCGTTTCTGGACTGATAGTCAAGCCAACTTCTATTCCTCTGTGCTCTTCAACAAAGACAAAGTCTTCGATCATGCACATATTCCTCATGTGGACATGGAATCTCTGCCAGGCTTCGAAACAATCCTCGGTGTTCTTCACGATGCAGGACTTCTGAATTTCTGCACTGACATCTGTGATTGGAATGAAGAACTCATTCTTCAATTCTATGCGACGCTGCACATCACCGGAGACGCTGAAGATGTGAACTCATGGGTGTTGGACTGGATGTCTGAAAATACTCACTACAAGGCACCAACAACTGAATTGCTTCATGCCCTCCCACTCATTCCTCCCCTTGATGGTGCTCGTTGTATCTACAACGAACCTGAGCTTTCAAATCACTACATGCAAGTGCTGATGAAGCCTTTGAAGCCAGGACAGGCACCTCGAACCAAATTCCTCGTCAAGGAATTACTATATGTGCCTTGGACTGTCTATCGGATTCTGACGAAGACAATGAGTCCTATCAAAGGCCACAACTCAAATGATGAAGAAGTCGTGGGCATCATGAAGAATATGCTTTTGAATATCATTCATGGCGTTCCCGTCAACTTCCATGATTTCTTCATGAGGACTCTGGCGAATATTGCTATGTCACCTTTTGAGCTGAAGCCTTATGCACCATGGATTATGAGGTTCATCAGGACAAGGTCTTCACTCAATTACAAAGCTGATACTCTGAACCACTGCAGCTACTTGCCTCCAACCTCAAACGGACATTTTCCTCAGTTGATGACAAGGGCAAGGCTACTGCTGTGATAGATGAAGGCATTCGTCCATTGGATGGTCAATTTCGCAAAGCTGCATCCTACTCCACCAATGATGACTCTGCCACACATGACTCTGCCGCCAATACCTCAGCCAAGCAAAATCCTCAAGCCAAAGCACCTGTGGTGATGGTGATCGTGAGTTACTCCTCGGTCTTCATCAGAAGGTTGATCGCAATCATAAATGGGTCAAGCGTCAGTCTGGTTCAATTCTTCACAACATGACCTCAACACACAATGCAGTGAAGAAAAACCACTACTACCTCCATGAAAATTTCAAACGCACCTGGGCTGTTCTTTCTAATGTCTACAGCGCAGAAGAACTGAAGACAATGGGTCTCAAGGAAGACTTTGACTGGTCTGCACCTCCACCGAAGAAATACAAGAAGGTCAAAGTTCCTTCCTTGGTGGCCAGCTCCTATTCTTCATCGCGAGACACTGATGAAAATGAAGACTTGGACGACACTGCGGCAGGCCCTACTACGACAACCGACCCCAATAACGCTAGCGCTCCTTCATCAACTTGAAATTCTTCAGGGGCGTTAGTCCTCAGTTTCGATCCTTTTGGTCATTCGATGACAAAGGGGGAGAATTGTGAGTTAGTCTTCAAGCGGGTCTATTATATGGGCAAATTTTTGATAAGTTACAACTCTCGTTCTTCTGAAACTTTTATTGGATCGAGTTGTAATCTTAAACCCGATGGTGCTCTGATACTTTTGATGCACTGTGCTCTGATACTTTTGATGTGTTCCTCTGCATGCTTATTCCTCATTATATGTTAATACACGCATGCTGAACTACATCAGTCACCATATTTCATCATGCATTTCAAATTCTTCATATTATATGTCAAATGCGTGTATGAATTACAAGATATAGGGGGAGATCTCCATGATTCAACTCTTCAAATGTGCAATGCCTCAAAAGCAAATTCCTCACTATGCACATCTTCAGGGGGAGTTCTTCTATATCTTGCAATCAAATTCCTCAATATCAGTACTTACACTTCTTATGTTTATCCCCGTTGAAAACTTAACCTATATTGTCATCAATCACCAAAAAGGGGGAGATTGTAAGTGCATCTAGTGCCCCTTAGTGATTTTGGTGTATTGAAGACTTATAGGTTAAGGAACTAATGAGTTTATGAGTGTACACATGTCTATAAGTCTATGAGGAGTTTGATATTTACAGAGAAAGTCGACCCCTAAAAATGAAGTTCTTCGACTGAAGACTTTGATATTCTGAAGACTTTCTGAAGACTTTCAAAGTGAAGAAATTGGTGTGACCTTGAAGACTTGGTATTCATTTGAGGAACATGAAGCGTGAAGACTTTTGTTTTCGTAGTTTCGTTTTCTCGTACTTGAGTCATAGGAAACACCGTACTGTTAAAGGGGGTTGAGGAAATACTAAGGAAAAATTTCCATGTGATGCTCAACTCAAAATCCTACACCTACCAATCCCTTCGAGTGAAGCTTTTGAAATCTCATACAGTTCAGTCAATTTCTTGATGTGAGACGAAGTTCTTCCGTCGTTGAGGAATTTGTCCGACCGAGGAGTTAGGAATTCGCCAGTCTGGATTGCCTACGATGAGGAACATGATAGCCCCGAGGAATTTGAGATTCAAATTTCCGACCGTTGTTGTGCTTCTTGCCTTGACTGTCCCAAAATATCTTATCCACCTAACGGTCATATCATTGAAGGGCATTTACGTCTTATCATGTCGGGCTGCTCCCTAGGTTATAAATAGCCGCCCCTACAACCACTAGCTGGTTGGCTGCTCCGAGAGAAACTTGACACTTGTCATTTGAGAGCAACCCATCCTCCGAGGACTTTGAGCGAAAATCATCGAGTAAGGAAAAACCCAAAAACCAAACCCCTACAAACCCAAAGTGATTGAGCATCACTGAAGAGATTGATCCTGCGTGGATCCGATGCTTGTTACCTTTGAAGACTGTGCTTCTCCCAGACGGTTAGGCATCATGGTCTAGAGCATCCAAGAGGAATTGTAGATGGCCGAGTGACCAAGTCTATGAACGTTTGGAAGTCGCCTGAAGACTTACCACGAGTGATTTGATGAGGTCTGTGTGACCTTAGTTCAAGGAGAATACGGTGAGCACTTGGTGTCCTGACCTGCGTGCTCAGAGACTGGGTGTCCGGGACTGTGTGTCCTCGAGTTTAAATACTCAGCCGCTCCAACCAGACGTACAACTGAGACAGCAGTTGGAACTGGTCTACCAAATCATTGTCTTCATCAACCTAACTGGTTCTATTTCCTCAACTCTTTCATTTCCTCATTACTGTGTTGAGTGTTCGTCCATATCTGTGTATGAAGACTTTGACTGAAGACTTTCTCAATTTCCTCAGTTCAATTCCTTCAGTATGTTTGTCTTCATCTTGTGCTATCCTGTGTTTACGCTTTCTGTACTCTTTGATTGTCTTCATTTCGTCATGATGACCATGCCCGCATTCTCTTGTGCTTACTTCTGAGTACTTATTCCGCTGCAAGTAGTTCTTCACTTAGGAATTTCCTCACCAGCAAATTCCTCATTGAAGAATTCATAAAAATCGCCTATTCACCCCCCTCTAGTCGATATAACGCACTTTCACTACCATAACGTAAGCCGGCCTTCTGGGCCTTGATCCTCTTGGGCCCCCAGTCTTGTCGCTCCTCTGATCCGCTTGCCAGGTCACCCATAAGTCGCCAAGTCCGGTCGGGTTATACATCCGGCCGGGTCATACCGTGGGGTATATCCCCGATAGGTATCAACCTGTACGACCTATTATCCATGGGCTGAACTAATGACCTGCCGACCACTAGAGAAAGGACTACCCAAAGCTGAGGCCCTCAATGTGAGCCAGATTGAGATTTCTGAAGACTTGGCGTATACTTCAAGGAAAGTTCTAGTAGCTGGCGTGTTTATCCCTAATTGGCAACTGACCATGTGTGTAACCTAGGTACCCCTGGTGCATATATCGGCCAAGGGGTTTTAGTCCTTAGGGGGACATGAACATACGCCTTAGGGTTTAGAACATAATCATCTGATCTCGAGGTAGATCATCTTATAGTCTGTACCCCATCGAATCACTACAATCCAAGCAGGATGTAGGATTTTACCTCTTCGGGAGGGCCCGAACCCGGGTAAACATCATCTCCCTTGTCACTTGTTACCATTGTTCCTAAATCCACAGCTCGGGACCCCTTACTCAATATCCGCCGGTTTTAGTAATGACATCGGTGGCCCATACAGGTCTTGCTGCGTGGTCGCGAAGGATCAATGGCTCGTCTTCGGATCAACGATGGCATCGGTTGCGGGGGGCACCTTTCTTCCCGACCAGCTTTTTGCGTTTGGCAGCATCGTCCTTCATGGTGATTCGAACCAACACCTTGGCCGAGTCGAAAGTTTCACCCTAGGTCAAACAATTAGATTTGGAAATCTGGAATACGCTGCAAACTCCCGTGACGATCTTGCTTTCTTAGTTTGGGTGCCAGATCAACTTGAGAAATTCATGGATGCCATAGTCTCAGCTTCGCATCTGACCATGGACACCGCCGCGTTAACCTTGAATCCGACCATAGATCTGAACCCTGGATCAGGTCTCATCTCGGAATCGATCCCGAGTGTAGATGCAATCACCCACTCGTCGACCCAGGAGTCAACCCTAGCCGATAAATGCTCCGGGTTCACATCACAAGACCTGTCGAGCATATTACAGGTTAGCCCCGCCTACTATCAAGAGATGGACAAGCCAGACCACTTGTTAAACGAGATGCTTGATCGAATCCAGAACCTTGGGATTTGGGACGGGCAATCTTTGGTCTATGACCAGATCGGATGTAAAGCTGATGATAGAGAAACTTACATCGCACCCACCACCCACCTAGTTTCTACGATCGAGGATTTAACCGATCCCCCACAAAAAAGAGGATTTAATCGATGTATTGGACTACGCCTTTGAAGAGGCGACCAACATGGATGAAGATGTTGAGGGTACATCGGGAATTGCATCACCCATTGCTACCTCGAACACGAGCCATTGGGCGGCAACCTCCACCTAGGATGTCTACAAGGTTGATACCCCCAAGGATGGCGATGAGGATGAAGAGAAAGATCCCCCGAAGTGTCGACGAAGCTGGAAGCGATCTAAAGGTAGTGGTAAAGGGAAGGCAAGCAACAGCAACACAAACAATGACGCCACCGATAATAATGCCACTCCACATGGTATCGAGGACTAGGACAAGGGCGATGGTGCGATGTCTGGTCAGATCCAGGGCGCACGGGGATGGCTGAAAACAACGATCCCGAGGATAGCGGTTACATGCCCGAATCTGAGGAGGAAATCAGTCTTGGACCCAATGATTTGTCCCCAAGGAACCCCTCAACTTGGAAACCTTTCGACGGCGGCTCATTAGCTCCACCAGTAGCATGAAAAGGCAACACCAACAGCTTCACCTTTGTGGTAATTCATTAGCTAGTCACCCACTTTAGGATCTATCATGAGTAATTCAGCTTCACCTTTGTGGTGAAGTAACAAGCCTTGGTGAAGTCAAGAATTCTTTGTGGACTCAGACCTCATCAATGGTGACTAGCTACCATCCAAAGAAGTGAGTTTGGGGATGCATCTTCGTCGTTGTGTGCTTTTGTTACTTCCTATTTGAACTCATTTAGTTGTGCTATTTACTTTGGTCTCTTGCCCTTGCAAGCATCATAGAGTTTGTTCACCTTTATTAAATATTTAGACACATTATCGTATATCTGTATTACTAAACAGTTCATCTACACTAACGTATTTATTTCAACATGCCACTATGCCACCTCAATATACAATTATATAAGAGCATCTACAACCGGACCGCCATACCCGCCCCAAACACTCGGACAAGCTGCCCGGTCAGTGTCCAAACGCAAAAACGCTGCCCAACCAGCCTCCCCATAGCCGGCCCAAACGCCCAGACTGACCGACACTCCACATATCCAGCCCAAAACTAGGGCGGATATGGGGATGCCCGTCCGTGCCGGACGCGCCCGCCACGTCGAATTCGGCCCATGCTGGCCCACCCAAACTGACATAAAATGGACCCTATTCGCACCTCCTACCAAAAGCCTAGCGGCAATCCACTCCACTCCCCTTCCCTCTAGTCCACTCCCTCACCCCACTAGCTCCAGTCTAGCAAGTTTCTACCCTCTCCGGCATGGCGGGCAGCAGATCTGAGTCCTACACCTCCAGATCTGTCGACTCCTAATGTCGCTTGAAGCTATGTCGGTATTTCCCCAAAGAGGAAGGGATGATGCAACACAGCGGCGGTAGGTATTTCCCTCATATATGAAACCAACGTTATCAAATCAATAGGAGAACCAAGCAACACAACGTAAACAGCCCCTGCACACAGATAACAAATCCTCGCAACCCGATGTGTTAAAGGGGTTGTCAATCCCTTCCGGGGTACGACGCCTCAAGATAGGCAAACATACGTGAGATAAAATTGTAGTAGATTGATAGATCGAACACCACATAAAATAAATAAGAATAAATTGCAGAAAGGTATTTTTGTATTTTTGGTTAAATAGATCTGAAAATAAAGGCAAAAGAAAAGTAGATCGCAAAGGTAAATATATGAGAAAGAGACCCGGGGGTCGCAGGTTTCACTAGTGGCTTCTCTCGAGAAAAATAGCAAATGGTGGGTGAACAAATTACTATTGGGCAATTGATAGAACTTTAAATAATCATGATGATATCCAGGCAATGATCATTATATAGGCACCACGTCCAAGATTAGTAGACCGACTCCTGCCTGCATCTACTACTATTAATCCACATATCGACCGCTATCTAGCATGCATCTAGTGTATTAAGTTCATGGAGAAACGGAGTAATGCAATAAGAACGATGACATGATGTAGACAAGATCTATCTATGTAGAGATAAACCCCGTAATTTTCTCCTTAGTAGCAACGATACATATGTGTCGGTTCCCCTTCTGTCATTGGGATCAACCACCGTAAGATCGAACCCACTACAAAGCACCTCTTCCCATTGCAAGATAAATAGATCAAGTAGCCAAATGTGGCACCCCGGCTCAGAGAAAACCGGAAGGCCCCGTATTCCAGCCCAGAGATCGAGGAAAAGTCTTCTGGAATACGGCACTGCTTAGCATAGAACAAACCAGCTCTCTATTATTACACGAATATGAATACAAGGTCTCCGATATTACAATAAATAACATCGGCACGACGATACTACGCCATTCTCAGTTGATCTATGCAAGCAGCAGAACAACTCGAAGCAGCGGAATAACTCTAGCAGCGGAACAACGACAACGGTGGTGAACTCCACTCCGCAGGGACTCTGGCTGGAACGCTTATGCTAGCTCGCGAACACAGGAACAACACAAAATAAGCAAGCAATCCAGGCACGACCTGCAAACTGGCATGACACGCCAGGTCAGTACATTGAATGTACTTGCAAGCTCACAATAACCAGAAACATTCAAGACAAACATCAGCATGGCATTTACAGGTCAAGCAAGAATTAACATGAGATCATCAGAATAACATGGCATGAACAACATGAACATGACACAGGTAGAAAACATGAGCATGGCATGAACATATAGACCTGACGCTACTAGCATGCAACATGATGACACTATATGCACTATTTATTCTGCTCGGGTTACTGACACTATATGCACTATTTATTCTGCGGGTTACCTCATAACCATCACATTCATCACTTACCAACCTCGGACATCATACGATTATCTCAGGATCAAATCAAGCTTGGTATAAACAATACCGTAGTAATCATTAAATGACCACAAGGACCTTGACATTTACCCACGATTCTCGCACAACATCACGAATATCCAACAACTCGGTATCCTCGATACCACGGTGATCATTCCGGAGATCACAACCATGACCAACACTTGGTCTCAAATGGTGATGTTTCCGGCGATCACAACCAACTTATCTCATCATTGAACCGGGGTTGTCATTAATCAAGTTATTATTAATACTGTTGACTCACGGTGTGACCTACACGAACTGGGCCCTTATCCGCGGGCGCGTCTATCGATAGATTTAATATACACTTTACAGAGGTTAGTACACTGTACCCACACTACGGAACCCATGGCCTCGCACTCCCATTTGGGTGGACCAACGGCGTTCTGACAAAACTGATGTATTGTCATGACACTCTACCGGCCACTCCGACCCACTCCCAACTGGGCTAGTCCTGGGTGGCCCCGTGTCTACCAAAGACACAACCACCACCGTCGTGGCCAAACATCCCTCACGGGGACCGGATCCATAAAAATAACAACAACGGGCACACAAGGTTATGTCTGCTTACCTGATCAGGGTACGCACGCCCATAACCTTCCCTAGTTGGAGGCACCGGCGAGAGGCACGACAATAGACCCAGTTAGGACCTTCCCACAAAGGTAAGCGTGGTTGCACTGGTCAGTTTCGATATGGTGGCACCATGACTCAGCCAACAGTTGTTCAAGTTCAATTAAATCCGGTTAAACTTGAATGCAATATGCTGAGCCATGATAAAATAACATGATGCATATACAAAGGATGAACATGATATCAACATAAGCACGGGATGCAATATAACTATCCACCATATCAATTATGAATAATCTCCAACTGAACATGGCATAATGACGAGCATAAATATTACAAGTGCAACACTACTCATAGTATAACATGACCACTAGCATCAACCATAAATACCGTGCAAGAACTCATCAATAACATTATCGAGTAACACTTAACCAACTAACAGCAAAGGAACAACGCATATTAACAGTAGACGGTAACCGACGTTAGTCATGCACCGAAGAACATGACCAACCCAACATGTATGACTATCAAGCATGGCAATATGAAAGTAATACTAGCAACTAGCAGGGCATGATAACCAGGTGCATAACAACATAGCAAGCAAGTAAGCACTAACCCAGAAGCATTACCGTAACAACGATAACCATATTTTAAACAAGCAATCATTTAATAATTATTCAAGTTGAAAACCATGGCTACTGCCTGACTATCATGCAAGTGGGTATTGTGGCTTGCCTGGGGTGAAGAAGACACCGGGAGAAGTGCGGTGAAGCCGCGGAAAGATTTGCCAGAAACAGTTCTCTCTCGGAGGGGATGTTTAGGTGAAAGGGAAAAAAGGTCATTTTCACAGTGTCAGACCATAGTAAAAATGAAACCAACAGAACGGGCTCGACGAGACGAAGAAGTGGGCTTTGGAATTACCTCATTTGGAGTTGTGGTTAAAAAGATATGAAGGGTTGAAGTTCAGGGACTTTTCTGCAAAAATATCATCACAAACAAGTCCCTGAGTGGATAAGGCAGAAGCGCAAAGTTAGAAATAAGCTTTCTGATTAAGAAAACGCATTCTGCGCCGAAACAGAGAGGAAATACGCTTTCTCTAATAGAAAACGTACTCAGGGTAGAGTACGCTTTCTATAAGCAAAAACGTACTAGAGTGTTTTACGCCTCCACTTACACACGTGGCAGAGGCGGGGTCAACGGCTGAGGGGCTGCCGAGCGGGGCCCGCGGCCAGCTGGCAGGGAGGGGTCATCGGCTTCGTCTTCTCTTCGCTCGCGCCTGATGGAGCAGAGGACTGGGCCGGCGCCGGCGGCCGTTTCGGCAGCTCCGGCCGTCTCCCGGGACGTGTAGCATACCGACGTGCTCAGGGGACCGAGACGCACCTGTCCAGAGAATCCATCCATCTTGGGGAGGTCGGGCTCGAGCGGGGCCACTGCTACGGCGGACGACGGTTCGGGAGGTGATGGGGCTTGCGGCCAGAGTGACTCCGGAGAGGGGGCGAGGGCATGGGGAGGATCGAGGAGGTCCGAGGAGTCCTCTGGTGAAGGAATGAGGGAGGGAGGGGCCCGACTTTGAGCAAATTTAGCCGAGGTCGTGCGGCGGCCATGGCGGCTTACTGCGATGAGGAGAGGCTCCGGGGCTCGAAAGACTAGCTAGGGAGGGGTTTGGGAGTGTGGTGAGGGCAATGGTGAGCTCGGAGTGCTCGGGGACGGCTTAAATAGCCAGTGGGGGAGGAGGTCGAGCTGGCACCACCGCGGACGCGTGCCCACACGCATGAGCTCGGAGGGAGGCGACGAGCGAGGGAACGGACAAGGGGCAGGGCTCACGGAGACGAGGCCGAGCTCGTGGACAAGAGGAGAAGAAGCCGAACACCATAAATGCCCGGTCAGCTACAGGCTTCCCGTGGGCGCGCGGCGACGAGATCTGATGGAGGGGCTGACGGAGGGGAAGAGGGCTCCAGGAGGACGGCGACGATGCAGGCCAGCTGTTGGACAGGCTCACGAGCGCGAAGGCGACGAGAGGAAGAGGTGCCCGAGCAAGAAGCCATTCTGGACGCGCCCACTGCATGCCAAGTCGATGGTCACCGCGCACACTGGTGCACACAGTGCCACAAGCGAAACCAAACAATGTCTGGGGGTTTGGCCTTCCTGGGTAGGTTGTAACTGAGGGTAGATTGGTTAAAAGTGCTCTGGTTAAGTGGTAAACCACCTCTGAAGTTTACTACAGTAAACTTTGATGAGAACTGGCGATCCACAGGAGAGGGATTGGGTCAAATGGAGTTGTCTTGGAGGGTGAGGTAAAGAAGAACTTTCATCCTGGTAATTTAAGAGAATTAGGATCAAGATTTAATGTAGCTGCTTAACAACCAAATAAACTGGTCCAGAAACTAGATTAGGATGATGCACTCTTATGAAGCATCGACTTGATCTCAAATTGGGCAAGGCAGAGTCATTTGGTCCTATGAAGATGCTCAAAAAGTCTCATACCAATTGGTCAAGCCAAACTGGTACTTGCTTCACAAACATCTCCTCTGGACAGAAACTTGCAAAAATTCTAGAGGACAAATGGCTTGATCAAACATGCCCAAAATGGGTGGAGGTAGGTTATATGGATAATAGAGGGCCTATAAAAATTGGCAGCCGTAATGGAGAAAGATAAAATAACTTGCTTCACAAACTGAAATTTTGGACAGAATCAAAGAATTGAAGATGAGCTCACATGGAGGCATTAAATGAGCTCTACTTTGGTGGAGGGCTATGATATGATGATATGAGGGATCATGCAAAATGTCAACTCATTTGGATATGCCTAGCTTGCACCTCCTTCGCAAAGCTTCTTTCTGGATAGAAACTTTGGAAAATCATAATTAAATCATTACTAGGAAAATGAGGTTGAATTTTGGCATGTGGCAATGATATGGACAGGAAAAGGTGTCCAAGGAGTTTGAGGTCAATTGGGAAAAGGAAAATAGCACTTGCTTCACAATGTGCCATTTAGGGCAGAATAGGATATGAATTATTTGAGCATGATGATAAACATGACAAATGAAATATTTTGCCATATTTGAGAAAGATATGACCCAAACAATTTATGAGAATTATTTGGGAATTTTAGGAGAGATTGAAATAAAGGTTGCTTCACAACGTAGAGAAATTTGAGTTATTCCTTTAATAGAAAAGGAATATTCCCAAATAAAAGAATATTGGGATTTGGGCTAGGATGAAAATGACAGGGTCTAGGGAAGGGTTTGGGAATGACAAGCTACTCTGGAAACAAAGAAGAGGGCATCTTCTTCAGTTTCCAGACCACAAAGCCACGGAAAAAGAAAACTCAAGCAAAAACCTCAGAAAAACAAAAGAAAAAGAAAGGGCCAAAAATCAGGCTGTTACAAACCTTACCCCCTTAAAGAAATCTCGTCCTCGAGATTTGGTTGCTCAGGGAACAAGTATGAAGATACTGACTTACGGAAACCGTTTCCAACACGGGTATCCTTTTTCTTATTTTTGTTCCCACTAAATTTTTATCTGACTGGCCCTGGGGTGGTTTGCTTTAATATATCCATATTCTGACAGATCTTACCTTGCTTGTTCATGCTTATCCAGGCTCCAATTTCTTTTTAGAGCTACTGACTTAGCTGACTGTGATTGATTCTCACGACTGAAATATATGTCAGTCTCACAAATCCCAGAGTGATTTCCGCTAGGTGTGTCATCCGGCACTGACAATCTTTCATGAAGTGGTGATCAAATTTTTCTAGTGGACACCCAAGATCTAATTCCTTGCATTGGGTTTCTCCACTAAATGCAGGTCCTTCGGGTTCCAAACAATGAGTTGGGTCATAACCGCTTTCCTGACAGCTTCTGCCTTATCGCGGAAGTTTCTGAATCATCTTAACTAGTTCCACTGTCTTGAATATCGGATCCGTACAAATATTTGATTGTCGCCTAACGTGGCTAGCATAAGAGTTTGAACCGTATGATAATATCTGCAGACTTGACTGACGGCGGTTCTGCACCACGCGGGTCTTGCAACAATTTTCATATCTGCATCACTGGTCTTGCTCCTTCATTATTGTTTTCTTGGCCTGGATCCTTGGCTAAAAGAGGTGGGTCATATTGCTTCTTCTTATCACCATAGGTACTGTCGGTGCAATTTTTCGGCAATCGCAACTTATCCTCATTTTTCTGACAGGGTACCCCATTAAATGGCAGGTTCAACACCCCTCAAGTTCCGACCGCAGGAAAATGATCATCCAAACCTTTGCAAGAAATCGGCAAATAAATCAGTAGCCACCAGAATGGTCTTTACAACTCAGATCTGGGACATTACTGAAATACCTCAACCACGGCTCAAGAAGGCCGAAAAGCAGCTCAGAACATGAGACCGGGTCGATAAGAAGAAGGTGGCAGCTCCCTAAAATAGCCAAAAAGCAGCTATAGGGCTACTATCACAAAAAGAAACTCAACAACTGTACGAGACGGCCGAAAAGCAGCTCAGAACTCGTGATAGTCGTTGAAGAGAGAAATAAAAATCGGCATCCACCCCGGATAGCTAAAAACAGCTTAGATCACAGGCGCGGTGCCGTCATTGGAGAAAATAGGGACAAGGGCTCATCAGGATCATTTTCCAGGTTCACAGGTACTTGTATTGAGCTCATTGATGTCGTCAATCCTCATAATCCTTTGTCACACTGCTGTGTATACTGGCTTTCTTCTATTAACCATCCTCACGTGGTTGTCAGATCCTCATCCGAGTGACTTGTAAGATCTTGGTGATATGCTCACCGCATATATATGAGAATCTGATTCCCGAGACAGACGTGTATTCTGACTGATTCTTGCTTCTGACCAAAATGTTGCGGATCTGATTCTTGGGATTCACTGCCATATGCTGTCAATTCACAGTGTACTACCTTGTACCAAATGCCTTACTGAGGAAGATTGGCTGGCTTGTGCGCGAAACTTTCATCGGGCAACTTGCTGAAGAATACTAGGTATCGTGCTTCAGAAGCTTACCCCCTTAAAGACTTTGCTGGGGAAAGACTCAATACATTGTGCCCGAAGCTTTTGCGATTGCTTACTGAAGAAGGCAGAGTACCTTGTACGGGAAATCATCCATGTATCATATTGAGGAAGATAGATGAATCTTGCCTTGGAAGCTTCTCGGGTATCTTGCGAGGGAAGATTGGGTTGCTTACACCAGAAGCTTCTTATTGTGATATGCGGACCGATTTCCACATATAACCATCTTAATATTTTTGTTACTGATTTCTTGTATGAAACGGGGTTTTGTAGGACTATCCTCCTTTCTGAGTACATGCCATATTTTTGCTTGCTTCGAGGTACATCATGTTCCAAAATCATCCTTAATGAAAAATTAAACTTGTATCTGAGCATACCTTTGATAATATTTTGTCAACCTTGCACACAATTTATCTTCTTGCTGATTTGATCATTTATGCTATGAGGAGTGCACGTTAATGCAAACTTTATAGTGACATTCCATCCAGGATTGAGACGAGCTATTTCCAGTTTCACTGCAGTCTGCTGACAATTCCATTCTGTTTAGCTGAGTTTCCAATTATATGCATTTCTTGCTGACTCTTCGGGTCTGGTGTTGGCTGACGAGCAACTTTAATAGGGGGAAAATTTGTAACACCGAAGGCCCAAAGAAAGAAATAAAAGAAACGACTAAAACAAAAGCACACAAGCATACTACTAATATAATTAATCAAGCAATCATCACATATTACTGCTACTCACACCATAATATGCATGCACACCTAAGCACACAAATCACGCGGAAACTCTGGTATTACGGTCTAATATGCTGTGGCGGTGTGCACGAAAATTATATCCATGTGTGGAAGGAGTTGGCGTAACTGAAGCTACACCGAGCACTGGTTGAATAGTGGCTGGATCTGGATGGATACACAGGTGAGGACGGACTTGATGATCAAGTAGCGAGACACAAAAGTCACAACCACCTCATCATCAAGCGTATGAAGGGAATCGTACCCGTCCAAAGAATGAAATGACATGGCAAGATAACAGTGGAAGCCTGGGTTTATTGGCATTGCCCTTTTCTAGATAACAAATATCAGCAAGGGTTGCCAAGGGGACGAGATGGAGGGCATGGATGATGATGTGGTCGCATCACACTGAGGAGCAGGCATGCTAAGAAAGATGGTGCAAGCAGTGGACCGAAAACGATGCCACCTACACTCACAAGATTAACCGTTAGTGACAAAATAACAATCTATATGCATGCTATGCGACAAACAAATGCGACAAACCAACTGGGGTCTATACTACCGCTTTCTAACATTCGCGTGGACTAGGGTCCTACAATCAGACCTGCTCTGATACCAAGCCTGTCACACCCCGGCTCAAAGAAAACCGGAACGCCCCGTATTCCAGCCCAGAGATCGAGGAGAAGTCTTCTGGAATATGGCACTACTTAGCATAGAACAAACCAGCTCTCTATTATTACACGAATATGAATACAAGGTCTCCGATATTACAATAAATAACATCGGCATGGCGATACTACGCCATCCTCAGTTGCTCTATGCAAGCAGCAGAACAACTCGAAGCAGCGGAATAACTCTAGCAGTGGAACAACGACAACGGTGGTGAACTCCACTCCGCAGGGACTCTGGCTGGAACGCTTATCCTAGCTTGCCAACACAGGAACAACACCAAACAAGCAAGCAATCCAGGCACGACCTGCAAACTGGCATGACACGCCAGGTCAGTACATTGAATGTACTTGCAAGCTCACAATAACCAGAAGCATTCAAGACAAACATCAGCAGGGCATTTACAGGTTAAGCACGAATTAACATGAGATCATTAGAATAACGTGGCATGAAAAACATGAAAATGATACAGGTAGAATAACATGAGCATGGCATGAACATATAGATCTGACGCTACTAGCATGCAACATTATGACACTATATGCACTATTTATTCCGCTCGGGTTACCTCATAACCATCACATGCATCACTTACCAACCTCGGACATCATTTGATTATCTCAGGATCAAATCAAGCTTGGTATAAAGAATACCGTAGTAATCATTAAATGACCACAAGGAGCTTGACCTTTACCCACGATTCTCGCACAACATCACGAATATCCAACAACTCGGTATCCTCGATACCACGGTGATCATTCCGGCGATCACAACCATGACCAACACTTGGTCTCAAACGGTGATCTTTCCGGCGATCACAACCAACTTATCGCATAATCAAACCGGGGTTGTCATTAATCAAGTGATTATTAATACTGTTGAGTCACGGTGTGCCCGACATGAACTGGGCCCTTATCCGCGGGCGCGGGTATCGATAGTACAATGTACACTCTGCAGATAGTACACTGTACCCACACCACGGAACCCATGGCCTCGCACTCCCATTCGGGTGGACCAACGGCGTTCCGACAAAACCGATCTATTGTCATGACACTCTCCCGGCCACTCCGACCCACTCCCAACTGGGCTAGCCTGGGTGGCCCCGTGTCTACCAAAGACACAACCACCACCGTCGTGGCCAAACGTCCCTCAGGGGGACCAGATCCATAAAAATAACAACAACAGGCACACAAGGTTATGTCTGCTTACCTGATCAGGGTACGCACGCCCATAACCTTCCCAAGTTGGAGGCACCGGCGAGAGGCACGACAATTGACCCAGTTAGGACCTTCCCACAAAGGTAAGCGTGATTGCACTGGTCAGTTTCGATATGGTGGCACCATGACTCAGCCAACAGTTGTTCAAGTTCAATTAAATCCGGTTAAACTTGAATGCAATATGCTGAGCCATGATAAAATAACATGATGCATATACAAAGCATGAACATGATATCAACATAAGCACGGGATGCAACATAACTATCCACCATATCAATTATGAATAATCTCCAACTGAACATGGCATAATGACGAGCATAAATATTACAAGTGCAACACTACTCATAGTATAACATGACCACTAGCATCAACCATAAATACCATGCAAGAACTCATCAATAATATTATCGAGTAACACTTAACCAACTAACAGCAAAGGAACAACGCATATTAACAGTAGTCGGTAACCGACGTTAGTCATGCACCGAAGAACATGACCAACCCAACATGTACGACTATCAAGCATGGCAATATGAAAGTAATACTAGCAACTAGCAGGGCATGATAACCAGGTGCATAACAACATAGCAAGCAAGTAAGCACTAACCCAGAAGCATTTCCGAAACAACAATAACCATATTTTAAACAAGCAATCATTTAATAAATATTCAAGTTGAAAACCATGGCTAATGCATGACTATCATGCAAGTGGGTATTGTGGCTTGCCTGGGGTGAAGAAGACACTGGGAGAAGTGTGGTGAAGCCGCGGAAAGATTTGCCGAAAACAGTTCTCTCTCGGAGGGGCTGTTTAGGTGCAAGGGCAAAAAGGTCATTTTCACAATATCAGACCATAGTAAAAATGAAACCAACAGAACGGGCTCGACGAGACGAAGAAGTGGGCTTTGGAATCACCTCATTTGGAGTTGTGGTTAAAAAGATATGAAGGGTTGAAGTTCAGGGACTTTTCTGCAAAAATATCATCACAAACAAGTCCTTGAGTGGATAATGCAGAAGCGCAAAGTTAGAAATACGCTTTCTGATTAAGAAAACGCATTCTGGGCTGAAACAGAGAGGAAATACGCTTTCTCTAAGAGAAAACATACTCAGTGTAAAGTACGCTTTCTGTAAGCAAAAACGTACTAGAGTGTTTTACGCCTCCACTTACACACGTGGCAGAGGCGGGGTCAACGGCTGAGGGGCTGCCGAGCGGGGCCCCCGACCAGCTGGCAGGGAGGGGTCATCGGCTTTGTCTTCTCCTCGCTCGTGACCGACGGAGCAGAGGACTAGGCCGGCGCCGGCGGCCGTTCCGGCTGCTCCGGCCGTCTCCCGGGCCGTGCAGCATACCGGCATGCTCAGGGGACCGAGACGCACCCGTTCAGAGCATCCATCCATCTTGGGGAGGCCGGGCTCGAGCAGGGCCGCTGCTGCGGCGGACGGCGGTTCGAGAGGTGATGGGGCTCACGTCCAGAGTGACTCCGGAGAGGGGGCGAGGGCACGGGAAGGATCGAGGAGGTCCAGGGAGTCCTCTGCTGAAAGAATGAGGGAGGGAGGGGGCCGGCTTTGAGCAAATTAAACCAAGGCCGTGCGGCGGCCATGGCGGCCTACTGCGACGAGGAGAGGCTCCGGGGCTCGGAAGACTAGCTAGGGAGGGGTCTGGGAGTGTGATGAGGGCGATGGTGAGCTCGGAGTGCTCGGGGACGGCTTAAATAGCTAGCGGGGGAGGAGGTCGAGCTGGCACCGCCGCGGACGCGTGTACGGCGCCGCGGACGCGTGCCCACGCGCATGAGCTCGGAGGGAGGCGACGAGCGAGCGAACGGATGAGGGGCAGGGCTCACGGAGACGAGGCCGAGCTCGTGGACAAGGGGAGAAGAAGCCGAACGCCATAAATGCCCGGTCGGCTACAGGCTTCCCGTGGGCGCGCGGCGACGAGAGCTGACGGAGGGGCTGTCGGAGGGGAAGAGGGTTCCAGGAGGACGGCGATGATGCAGGACAGCTGTTGGACAGGCTCACGAGCGCGAAGGCGACGAGAGGAAGAGGGCCCCGAGCAAGAAGCCATTCTGGACGCGCCCACTACATGCCAAGTCGGTGGTCACCGCGCGCACTGGTGCACACAGTGCCACAAGCGAAACCAAACGATGTCTGGGGGTTTGGCCTTCCTGGGTAGGTTGTAACTGAGGCGGTAGATTGGTTAAAAGCAGTGGCGAATCTAGCAGGACATTGGAGGGTAGGCTTAAAACATAAATTTCCTAAGTCTAATTAGCAAATGCAGTGCAACTGTTGCATGTAAAGCACCAGAATATATTTGTCAAGTGGTATGTTTAGCTTAAATATGATTTTGGAGGGTAGGCTTAAGCCTATTGAAGCCTCCCTAGTGGAATCGCCACTGGTTAAAAGTGCTCTAGTTAAGTGGTAAACCACCTCTGAAGTTTACTGCAGTAAACTTTGATGAGCACTGGCGATCCATAGGAGAGGGATTGGGCCAAATGGAGTTGTCTTGGAGGGTGAGGTAAAGAAGAACTTTCATCCTGGTAATTTGGAGAGGATTAGGATCAAGGTTTAATGTAGTTGCTTAACAACCACATAAACTGGTCCAGAAACTAGATTAGGATGATGCACTCTGATGAAGCATCAACTTGATCTCAAATTGAGCAAGGCAGAGTCATTTGGTCCTCTGAAGATGCTCAAAATGTCTCTTACCAATTGGTCAAGCCAAACTGGTACTTGCTTCACAAACATCTCCTCTGGACAGAAACTTGCAAAAATTCTAGAGGACAAATGGCTAGATGAAACATGCCCAAAATGGGTGGAGGTAGGTTATATGGATAATAGAGGGCCTAGAAAAATTGGCAGCCATAATGGAGCAAGATAAAATATACTTGCTTCACAAACTGAAATTTTGGACAGAATCAAAGAATTGAAGATGAGCTCACATGGAGGCATTACATGAGCTCTACTTTGGTGGAGGGCTATGATATGATGATATTAGGGATCATGCAAAATGGCAACTCATTTGGATATTCCTAGCTTGCACCTCCTACACAAAGCTTCTTTCTAGATATAAACTTTGGAAAATCATAATTAAATCATTACTAGGCAAATGAGGTTGCATTCTGGCATGTGGCAATGTAGGACAGGAAAAGGTGTCCAAGGAGTTTGAGGTCAATTGGGAAAGGAAAATAGCACTTGCTTCACAATGTGCCATTTAGGGCAGAATAGGAAATGAATTATTTGAGCATGATGATAAACATGACAAATGAAATATTTTGCCATATTTGAGAAAGATATGACCCAAACAATTTATGAGAATTATTTGGGAATTTTAGGAGAGATAGAAATAAAGGTTGCTTCACAACCTAGGGAAATTTGAGTTATTCCTTTAATAGAAAAGGAATATTCCCAAATAAAAGAATATTAGGATTTGGGCTAGGATGAAAATGACAGGGTCTAGGGAAGGGTTTGGGAATGACAAGCTACTCTAGAAACAAAGAAGAGGGCATCTTCTTAAGTTTCCAGACCACAAAGCCACGGAAAAAGAAAACTCAAGCAAAAACCTCAGAAAAACAAAAGAAAACGAAAGGGCCAAAAATCAGGCTGTTACAAACCTTACCCCCTTAAAGAAATCTCGTCTTCGAGATTTGGTTGCTCAGGGAACAAGTATGAAGATACTGACTTAAGGAAACCGTTTCCAACTCGAGTATCCTTTTTCTTATTTTTGTTCCCACTAAATTTTTATCTGACTGGCCCTGGGGTGGTTTGCTTTAATATATCCATATTCTGACAGATCTTACCTTGCTTGTTCATGCTTATCCAGGATCCAATTTCTTTTTAGATCTTCTGACGTAGCTGACTGTGATTGATTCTCACGACTGAAATATATGTCAGTCTCACAAATCACAGAGTGATTTTCGCTAGGTGTGTCATCCGACAGTGCCAATCTTTCATGAAGTGGTGATCAGATTTTTCTAGTGTACACCCAAGCTCTAATTCCTTGCACTGGGTTTCTCCACTAAATGCAGGTCCTTCGGGTTCAAAACAGTGAGTTGGGTCATAACCGCTTTCCTGACAGCTTCTGGCTTATCGCGGAGAGGCACCAATGGAGGTGGTGAACCCCATCCGATATGGTGTCTAGATTGGATCTGGTGGTTCTGGACTCTGCGGCGGCTGGATGAAGATTTCGTCGACTACCCTAGGATTTTGGGAATATTGGGGTATTTATAGAGCAAAGAGGCGGTCCGGGGGCACCCGAGGTGGGTTGTTCCCTCCTCGGGGCACCCCCGAGGCGCAGCTAGGGCCAATTATGTTCCTTCTGGTCCAAAAAAATCTCCGTGAAGTTTCGTTGCATTTGGCCTCCGTCTGATATTGATTTCCCGCGATGTAAAAAACATGCAGAAAACAGCAACTGGCACTTTGCACTATGCCAATAGGTTAGTACCAAAAAATGATATAAAATGACTATAAAATGATTATTAAAACATCCAAGATTGATAATATAACAGCATGGAACAATAAAAAATTATAGATACGTTGGAGATGTATCAGCATCCCCAAGCTTAACTCCTACTCGTCCTCGAGTAGGTAAGTGATAAAACAGAATTTTTTATGTGGAATGTTGCCTATAATGTCATATCATATTCTTTTCTTTATAGCATGGACAATTGGACTTTTATGTGATTCAAAGCAATAGTCTAGTTTTGACATGATAATTTAAATACTCAAGCATATCAACAAGCAACCATGTCTTTCAAAATATCAACGCTAAAATAAGTTATCCCTAGCCCATCATGCTCAACCATTGATCCATTCATGAAACACACTCGCGTATTAGCTACACCCAATACTCAAGTAGGATCATATAGCCCCTTAGTTGGTGCTTTTATAAGAGAAGATGGAGACTCAAATTCAAAATAAAAATTGCATAACATAAAAGAAAGGCCCTTCGCAAAGGGAAGTAGGGATTTGTAGAGGTGCCGGAGCTCAAAGCGAAAATTTTAGAGATAAAAATATTTTGGGAGGTGTGTCCATCCCACCAACAAAAACGACTTAGAGTTCCCAACACTTTCCATGCTAGATATATCATAAGAGGTTCCCAAACAGAAAATAAAGTTTATTCCTTTTTCCACCATACATTCACTTCCATGGTTAGCCGTATCCACGGTTGCCCTCCATACCAACACTTTCCAAGGATTTATTATTTGACAACATAAAGTAAATTCATTTTTCTTCATTTCGGGACTGGGAATCCCTAAAACCTTTGCCTTACTCTCGTGCAATGACAAGTGAATAAACACTCATCATGAGAATAACACATCCAGCATGGAAAATATTAGCCACCACACACCGCTCCGCGAGCAAAACGAACACACAAAAGAGAAGTTTATTTTGAAAATTAGAGATGGCACATGCAAATTTGCTTAGAACGGCAAAATAATACCGCACATGGGTAGATATAGTGGAGTCATGTGCCAAAACTAGTTTAAAGGATTTTGGATGCACAAGTAGAGATCATACTTAGTGCAAAACGAAGGCTAGAAAAAGATTGTGAAGCGACCAACCAAGAAACGAATAATCTCATAAGCGAGCATTAAGCATAAATAACACTGAATAATGCACCACAAGTAGGATATAATTTCATTGCATAACTTTTGACTTTCGTGCTTGCATAGGGAATCACAAACCTTAACACCAATATTCTTACTAAAGCTTAATTACTCATCAACACAACTCACATATCACATCATCATATTTGAAAACTATTACCAAGAATCAAGTTTATTTTGTCCAATGGTCTTCATGAAAGTTTTTATTATATACTTCTTGGATACCTGTCACTTTGGGACTAATTTTCATGTGTTGCTTTTCATAAGCTCAAACAAATATAAGTGAAGATCATGAGCATAAAAAAATTTGTTTCTCTCAAAATAATTTAAGTGAAGCAAGAGAGAATTTATTGAAAATTTTACTAACTCTCAAATAAATCTAAGTGAAGCAAGAGAGTATTTCTTCAAAAATACTAAGCACACCGTGCTCAAAAAGATATAAGTGAAGCACTAGAGCAAGTCCATAGCTCATAAAAAATTTAACTGAAGCATAGAGAGCAATTCTAACAAGTCATGAAATAATTTTGGCTCTCCCAAATAGGTGTGTCCAGCAAGGGATCAAAACTTAAAACACAAAATAAAACAAGCAAAGACTCATATCATACAAGACGCTCCAAGCAAAACACATATTATGTGACGAATAAAAATATAGCTTCGAGTAAAATACCGATGGTCGTTAGAAGAAAGAGGGGATGCCACTCGGGGGCATCCCCAAGCTTAGTTGGTCTCTCATTTTTGGATAATAGCTTGGGATGCCGGGGCATCCCCAAGCTTAGGCTCTTCTATCCTTTATTCCTTCATCCATCGTAAGATAACCCAAAACTTGAAAACTTCAATCACACAAAACTCCACAAAACCTTCGTGAGATCCGTTAGTAAAAGAAAACAAATCACCACTATAAGTACTGTACCAAACCAATTCATATTTTTTTTTTCATTATATCTACTTTATTCCAACTTTTCTATGACAAAAACTCATCAAAGAAAACCATAGAGCCATCAAAATAAGCACACAACACAAAGAAAACAGAATCTGTCAAAACAGAAGAGTCTGTAGCAATCTGACTATTTTAAAAACTTACGGAACTCCAAAAATTCTGAAAAACTAGGATGACCTGGGTAATTTGTATATTAATCTTCTGCAAAAACAATCATGGCAAAAGAACTTTCTAGTAAAAAATTAGAATTGTTTTCGTGAGCGCATAAGTTTCTGTTTTTCAGCAAGATCAAACAACTATCACCCAAGAAGATCCTATTGGTTCTACTTGGCACAAACACTAATTAAAACACAAAAAACACAATCACGACAGTAGCATAATTGTGCAAAGACACAAGAACAGAAAGCAAAAAAGCAAAAATAAATTTTATTCATTGGGTTGCCTCCCAACAAGCGTTATAGTTTTACGCTCTTAGCTAGGCATAAAGCAAGGATCTAAGTTTTGTCACCCTTATTGTGACGCCCCTGATTCAATCGTACACTAATCATACACGCCAACGTGTACGATCAAGATCAGGGACTCACGGGAAGATATCACAACACAACTCTAAAAATAAAATAAGTCTTACAAGCATCATAATACAAGCCATGGGCCTCGAGGGCTCGAATACAAGTGCTCGATCATAGACGAGTCAGCGGAAGCAACAATATCTGAGTACAGACATAAGGTAAACAAGTTTGCCTTAAGAAGATTAGCACAAACTGGGATACAGATCGAAAGAGGCGCATGCCTCCTTCCTGGGATCCTCCTAAACTACTCCTGGTCGTCGTCAGCAGGCAGCACGTAGTAGTAGGCACCTCCGGGGTAGTAGTCGTCATCGATAGTGGCGTCTGGCTCCTGGGCTCCATCGTCTGGTCGCAGCAATCGAGTAGAGATAGGGGGAAAAGGGGGGAACAAGGCAACCGTGAGTACTCATCCAAAGTACTCGCAAGCAAGGAGCTTTACTACATATGCATGGATATATGTGTAAAGGGCCATATCAGTGGACTGAAGCTGCAGAATGCCGGAATAAGAGGGGATATCTAATCACGTCAAGTTCACGCTCGCAGCCTCCGCCTTGCAACATGTAGAAGAGAGTAGATGAAGTCCTCCAAGTAGCATCGCATAGCATAATCCTACCCGGCGATCCCCTCCTCGCAACCCTGAGAGAGAGCGACCACCGGGTTATATCTGGCACTTGGAAGGGTGTGTTTTATTAAGTATCCGGTTCTAGTTGTCATAAGGTTACCGAAGATCACGGCTATTCGAATAGATTAAACTTCCCTGCAGGGGTGCACCACATAACCCAACACGCTTGATCCCATTTGGCCGGACACACTTTCCTGGGTCATGCCCGGCCGCGGAAGATCAACACGTCGCAGCCCCACCTTGGCACAACAGAGAGGCCAGCACGCCGGTCTAAACCTAAGCGCATGAAGTCTGGGCCCATCGCCCAGAAAGCACACCCGCACGCTATGCGACTGTGCCGAAAGCGGAACTAGCCCCCTTAATACAAGAGCAGGCTTACATTCCAATCCGGCGTGCGCCACTCAGTCGCTGGCTCACGAAGTGCTTCGGCTGAAACCACGATGTCGGGATACCCATAACTACTCCCACGTAGATGGTTAGTGCGTATAGACCAAATGGCCAGACTCAGATCAAATACCCAGATCTCGTTAAACGTGTTAAGTATCCATGAACGCCGACCAGGGCCAGGCCCACCTCTCTCCTAGGTGGTCTCAACCTGCCCTGTCGCTCCGCCATAAAGTAACAGTCGGGGGCCGTCGGGAACCCAGGCCCACCTCTACCGGGATGGAGCCACTGTCCTTTCAGCCCGTCTCCGAAACAGTATCACGGGTAATGTAATAGTGTAAAGTATATAGTATATGTCCGTGATCACCTCCCAAGTGATCACAGCCGAAGAGTATAGCATGGCAGACGGACAAGAATGTAGGGCCACCGATGGAACACTAGCATCCTATACTAAGCAAGAGGATAGCGGTAAAGGTAACAACAAGAGTAGCAAGGACAAAGCTATGCAGCAGTATAGGATTAACTGAAAACAGTAACATTCTACACTACTCTAATGCAAGCAGTATAGAGAAGAGTAGGCGATAACTGGTGATCAAAGGGGGGCTTGCCTGGTTGCTCTGGCAAGAGAGAGGGGTCGTCAACTCCGTAGTCGAGCTGGGCAGCAGCAGCGTCGGTCTCGGTGTCTAGCGAGAGAAGAGGGGGAAGAAACAATAAATATTTAAGCAAACAGATGCATAGCGATGCATGACATGGCAAAGCGTGATGCTAGGCGTGCCCTAACGCGGTATGTGGTGATACCGGTGAAGGGGGGAAACATCCGGGAAAGTATTCCCCGTGTTTTGCGTTTTCGGGCAGAGGAGCCGGAGGGGGAAAGTTGCGAGTTCGACAGGTTAGGGGGTGTGGCGGACGAACGGGTTGCGTATCCGGAATCGTCTCGTCGTTCTGAGCAACTTTCATGTACAAAGTTTTTCGATCCGAGTTACGGTTAATTTACTATGATTTTTCAAAGATTTAAACACTATTATGAATTTATTAATAAAAAGGAAATACTGCATCATCATGACGTCAGCATGACGTCAGCAGTCAACAGAGCGTTGACTGAGTCAAACTGACGTGTGGGGCCCAGCTGCCATTGACTGTTAACTAACCTAACAGATTAATTAACTAAACTTAGTGATTAGGTTAATCTACTAGGATTAATTAAGTTAATTAATTCTTTAATTAATTAATTAATTAATATTTTAATTATTTACTTATCTATTTTTTTAAATCTTTTTTTTTGTTCTGGGCGTGGGCCCCGTTTGTCATAGGCCCATAGGGCTTAGTGGATTCAAGGCTGGCGAACGGGCAGAGCCCCGGTGGCGGGCGCCGGGCGCCGACAGAGGCGCTGGAGGGTGCGGTCACGAGCCGCCAACGAGGGTGTCGTGGGCATGGCGAGGTCGAGGGGCGGAGTAGCCACGGGCGGTAGCGCCGCCGCAGATGGGACGGCTGCGGGCGCGGTTAGGCGCGGTTGGGATCCCGCGTGAGGGACGATCAAGGGAGGCGCCCAATGCGCGGGCGCGACGAGCGGGCGTGGCCGGTGCGAGGGCGCGCGGTGTTCGCGGCGACGGCGACCAGCATGGTGCGGTGAAGAGAAGGAGGGGGGGACCTCACAGGGATTCGTAGGGGACTTGGCAGCGGGGCATGAGGAGGAAGACGGGGACGACGTCGGCGAAGAGGACGGCGAGGAGGCGACGAGGTGGCGGTGACGACGGGCGACGCCGGCGAGGCGACGGGCGGGCGACTACCCGAGGCAGGGGCGCGGCGTTGATCTCGGGAGGGAGAGGCGCGGGAGGTCGTGGCGAAGCCCATCGCAGAGGGGCGATGCGGTTGGGATGGAGGGGCGCCGGCGGGGAAGGGCCCCGTCCGCGATGGTGGCGGAGGCGGGCGCAGCCGGCGACGGCGGGCGGCATCGGCCCCGCGTCGGGCTCGGGCAACAGGATCGGGCGGCGTCGCCGATCTAGATCGAGGAGGAGAGGGGTGCGAGTGGGGGCTCGTCGGGGACGAGAACGGCGACCGGCGAGGCGGCTCCAGGCAAGGGCCACGAGGCCATTCCCGATCCGATCTGGATCGGGGGAAGAGGGAGACGTGGGGAACGTGGGGGGGGGGGCGACGGGTTAGGGTTTGGTTCGGTGGGGGGTCGGGGTGACCTAGTAGGGCGCCGGGGTGGGCCGGCCTTGTCGGCCTGATTGGCCCAGAGGCCAGCTGGGCCGTGGCCCAAAAGGGGGGGGGGTCTCCTCCTTCTATATTTTTTTTGTTGTTGTTTTGTTTTTTAGTTTTTCTTTTACTGTTTTATTTTATTTTAGCGCACTAAAACACTTTACAAAATGTTGGTTCACCACCATAATTACTTCTGGAATATTTGCCACAGTTTGTACATTTTAGTTTTTACATTTGAAAACTTTTGATGTTTGCCGTTAATTAAATTTTTAATTTGAATCGGTTTGAACTAACGCGGGTCTATCAACAAGAATGGAGTTGACATGGCACCATTAACCGAAGTTTTACTGTAGCTTACTTATCCGGTGTTACAATTCTCCTCCATTACAAGAAATCTCGCCCGAGATTTAAGAGGTAGTGTGGGGGAGGGATTTGGGTACGAAATTCTAACGGGTCTTCTCGATGTTGGTTGCTCTTCTCGAAGAGGTAGATTCATTACATTGACGTCCTCATTCCTCTGCTTTAGGACATCATGACGAAGCCATCATTCTTACTTCGGGAACTCCGTCGTACTTACGAAAGAATAAAGGGGTATTCGAGAGAACGGACCTCTGCAAGGTCGACTATCCGTAGATAACATCAGGGAAGGTGGCGGAAAGTAACTCTCGAATTGAAACCTTAGAAAATATCGAGAGCAAGGGAAGGAGGTATCATGATAAGTTTCGAGCGAGCAGGCAATCGTTTGATGCATGTTACAAGGCGTGAAAGGGGTTCAAAGCAACGGGAATAAGTATTGTGTCTGATACCAGAATAGATCACTTGGGACGGTGGCCCGTGAATTACATACGAGGCCACGCACAAGGAATAACCTTGGGAACTGGTGGTGTACATGAGGGTCAGGTTTCGATCCAGTGGAACTGTGGGTTATGGGCCCACCAGGTGTGTGTGTTCTTTTTTAATAGAAGCAGTGACATCTTGCATGGTCATGATAGCAAGGCTTGTCAGAGAGTACTATGTCAGTTATGTCAGCAACAACGTTGGTACCAAGGGCGAGGCACGAAGAGAACCATTTTCCTGCTCGTCGAAACGAGGCGGACCAGTAGGCAAAGTTCTCGTCCATCGGTGGCTACCGGAATGTCATCAACAATAGTAACAGGGTCTTACTAACAGATTTGTACACCGAGGTGTTTACATAAGCAGGAGAATATCACTGCTTAGATCATATAGATCACAAGCAACGTAAGTCCAACCAATGGAAAGGAAAATATGACTATCAGATTAAACAGATCAATGGAAAGGAAAATAGTGATTACACATGATTATTAGGAGTATATCCTTCCCATGTACAAGCAGAACATGATATCCATGACAGGATATAATGTAGAAAACCCTTTAGGTAAGGGGAGAAAAATTTCATGACATTACCCATACAACGGTGTTTGGATAATTGATAAAGAGAATTTAGCATTGTGCTTCAAATGTCCTTGGTGATGAACGGACTACCACAGACATGCTTCAGGTAGCAATGATATGGTGTTTCAATCAAGGGCCAGACTTTGGATACACCAATGATCCATCAAGAGTAACTTATAAAATAAGTCCTACAATTTCCTCCAGGAGGAATGGTTATCCTTGCAAAAGAAATAATAATGATAGGTCCTCCAGCCGGGGGGGGGGGTGCTAGGCATGACATCATATTACCGGGTCATCAAAGGACCAACAACCTAACTCCTGGAAAGTTGTCCCAACCATCATATCTGACCGAGATTTAGATCTAATTTGTGTCATGATACCTCAGACTCAGGATGTCCGAGAAGAAAAGGTGCAACACAAATAGACAAAATGACATTTCAAGATTCTCAGGAAATGAACTAAGGGAGCGGTTTCTTGAAGCAATAGTTCATCCTTAAACCAAGGAGAGGATGAGGGGGTAGCTGATGGAATCAACGAAAATCCTCGAGATTTCCAAAAAGGTGGATTTCCACAGTTATGTGAACAAGGAGATAACATTTGTCGGATCAAATGATAAAATGGTGTATGCTCGAGGAGAACATACAGTTAAACATTGGTTGAAAGGTGCGCCAAATATGGGTTGGGTTGCACGACCAATGTCAGAATGGTGATTCAATAATCAATAGCCTAAGAATGAACTTTCGACCATTAACTTCAAAGAAATAGGGTTGCTAGAAGGAAAGAATCCAAACAACACCGTTCACTTGTTGGAATTAACACGGGGACCAAGAAAGAATGGTGATGGTGAGAAGTATTTCTATGTCAAGAATTCTCAAGAGGTGGAACAAATCTCAGAACATTCTTGACATAAAGGATGGTAATACTCCAAGGTAAAGAAGAACAATTGCTGGATAGCAAGGAACTCAAGGTATAACACCAAACATGAACAAGCTTGTGTTGGTGGGAAGGCAATAAAGTGGTCGATGATAATACAAGTCATCAAGGGCAAGGATGGTATTTCTCATCATGAATTCAATTGATATCCTGGATGAGCTCAGAATGTTGATGATCACGACACCTTTGTCGCGAGAGTTCATGAAGATGTAATCGATCGGCGACGACATCAAGTCAAAGTAATGATGAAGTGAAAGGTTATTGGAACCAAGGGTACGACACAAACTCGAAACCAAGCTTGTTGTTCAAGGCGAAATGATATGACGATGAGGATCGATGTAAGGTTAGTTCATCGTCGAAAATTGTGCTCCGAGAAGAAGGACAGGGTAGCACAGTTAAAATCATCACGACAATGATATAGCCAAACAGGCTAGGAATGATGTGATCGGGTACAAACTCGTACTTATAGAAGCTTACCGCAGAGTTGTTGAACCGTAGTGCGGACTCGGTTCAGTTATTGGTGTCTTTGAGTGTTTAATAACTCAGAGCCCGTGAAAAATTGGAATCAGTGGGAATGTAGCACTTGATGAAGAACTCATAAGAAGTTATGCAGTTCCATGATAATCTCGAGATACCAGGGGGGGTAATACTCGACACAAGATCAAAGTAAAGGTTGGACTGGTGTATTGATCCATAGAAGACAATTGTTTTAACTTGTCCGAGAAATGGAATCAAAGAAGAACAATCATGGTCGGAACCACGGTTGCAAGGGATCAATTCACAAATACCATATGTTAGTTATCAAGGAAATAGTTATTATTACAAGAAGCTTCCATGATAGGATATACATCGCGTCCATGGGCATGAACACAAACTTCAATGTCGACTCCCACTTCCTCAATGCATAATCTTCCATTCACCTCTCGTATTTCGAAGATGACATTAGTTGTTGAAAGTTTTACCTGGTGCAATACCAGATAAGTATGACTCGTGAAATCTTTCGGGTTCACGCCGATGAGGGAAGGCGTTGGCTCAATCCCATCGGGGCTTCTTGCGAACATATACCATAAGCTTCAAGAGTAAGTATCACCAGCTCGAAAGCGAGCATGGATGAAAAAGGAAAGGATACAATTTAACAAAGGCATTATGTATCGGAGAAGGACTCACAAGGTGATTAATTATGAAGGACAACATCGGATATAATAATCCAACAAAGGATAAGGCGATCCACAGTGGAGCTGAGGTGAGTATCGATACCCAATCAGAGGAAGAAAGAATGCGAATGCAACAAGTTATGGAACCATCTGAATAATTCAAAGCTTAAATGCAAAGGAATTATGATTTCCAAAACAAGGGATCAGAAGCAGACGTTCTGATCAAGGATGGATCAATTGTATATACCCGAGGCACAATCGACGACAGATAGTTTGGTCGAGAACCAGCTCATGTTCAAAATGACGTCTGAGCCGGAAAGATAATCCTAGGACTCGACTGATGATTGTGAACATTCACAACGTATTGAATCAACGGACTCAAAAATGATGGTGACAAAGGATGCTAATATGGTTACTATACTTATGGGATTAATCATAATGAAAGCAAACAAGAAATTCCAGAGCAATAGGTTGCTGAGGATTTAAGGAATATCGAATGGTATTTCGAAGACTTTTGTGTAACACAGGAACAACTAGGGGGATGAGCGGATACTCGATAAGTGTGAGAATTAACCGTAGGGGTATTCAGGTGACAAGGAACAGCACGGCAGTAAGCTCAAAGGATTATCGAAACAACGATGAGTTTTTCAGGGTATCTTGTAATAACAAGACCAACTGGGGATGAGGGTAAGAATAACAACTACAAGTAGTTATCCATAAGGGTTTACGCTGGAAGGGGAATTGCAAACGCGATGAACACAAGTTCTCGAGTTAACAGCGGAGAGTATCTTCAGGGTCTTCTGGTGCAGCAGACGATCATCAGTAATAAGGGGCTCTCCCGGTGAAAGTGATAACGAGATCCTAATGTTAGATTTAGTAAAATTCATTTAACCCGAATAGAGGAGAGATCAGAGTCCCAGAGTAAAGGTCGAGGAGTAAAAGATCCTAATACCACCCAATGGAGACGTGGGCCTGTAAGGCACACAGCCATGTTAGTAAAAGTTTTGCAATGACTAGACTCGACTTCGGCAAAGGAGTGTGGAAGGGGGATTCCTACAGGCAGTCGGCTCTGATACCAACTTGTGACGCCCCCGATTCAATCGTACACTAATCATACACGCAAACGTGTACGAACAAGATCAGGGACTCTCGGGAAGATATCACAACACAACTCTAAAAATAAAATAAGTCTTACAAGCATCATAATACAAGCCATGGCCTCGAGGGCTCGAATACAAGTGCTCGATCATAGACGAGTCAGCGGAAGCAACAATATCTGAGTACAGACATAAGGTAAACAAGTTTGCCTTAAGAAGGCTATCACAAACTGGGATACAGATCGAAGAGGCGCAGGCCTCCGCAGGATCCTCCTAAACTACTCCGGTCGTCGTCGCCAGCAAAGACGTAGTAGTAGGCACCTCCGGGTAGTAGTCGCCATCGACGGTGGCGTCTCGCTCCTGGCTCCATCGTGCTGGTCGCAGCAATCGAGTAGAGATAGGGGAAAAAGGGGAACAAGGCAACCTTGAGTACTCATCCAAAGTACTCGCAAGCAAGGAGCTACACTACATATGCATGGATATATGTGTAAAGGGCCATATCAGTGGACTGAACTGCAGAATGCCGGAATAAGAGGGGGATATCTAATCCGTCAAGTTCACGCTCGCAGCCTCCGTCTTGCAACATGTAGAAGAGAGTAGACTGAAGTCCTCCAAGTAGCATCGCATAGCATAATCCTACCCGGCGATCCTCTCCTCGCAACCCTGAGAGAGAGCGACCACCGGGTTATATTTGGCACTTGGAAGGGTGTGTTTTATTAAGTATCCGGTTCTAGTTGTCATAAGGTCAAGGTACAACTCCAAGTCGTCCTGTTACCGAAGATCACGGCTATTCGAATAGATTAAACTTCCCTGCAGGGGTGCACCACATAACCCAACACGCTTGATCCCATTTGGCCGGACACACTTTCCTGGGTCATGCCCGGCCGCGGAAGATCAACACGTCGCAGCCCCACCTAGGCACAACAGAGAGGCCAGCACGCCGGTCTAAACCTAAGCGCACAGGGGTCTGGGCCCATCGCCCATAGCACACCTGCATGTTGCGTACGCGGCCGAAAGCGGAACTAGCCCCCTTAATACAAGAGCAGGCTTACGTTCCAATCCGGCGCGCGCCACTCAGTCGCTGGCGTCACGAAGTGCTTCGGCTGATACCACGACGTCGGGATACCCATAACTACTCCCACGTAGATGGTTAGTGCGTATAGACCAAATGGCCAGACTCAGATCAAATACCCAGATCTCGTTAAACGTGTTAAGTATCCGCGAACGCCGACCAGGGCCAGGCCCACCTCTCTCCTAGGTGGTCTCAACCTGCCCTGTCGCTCCGCCACAAAGTAACAGTCGGGGGCCGTCGGGAACCCAGGCCCACCTCTACCGGGATGGAGCCACCTGTCCTTTCAACCCCCATCTCCGAACAGTATCACAGGTAATGTAATAGTGTAAAGTATATAGTATATGTCCGTGATCACCTCCCGAAGTGATCACAGCCCAGTAGTATAGCATGGTAGACGGACAAGAATGTAGGGCCACCGATGGAACACTAGCATCCTATACTAAGCAAGAGGATAGCGGTAAAGGTAACAACAAGAGTAGCAAGGACAAAGCTATACAAAGAAGATAGGATTAATCGAAAACAGTAATATGCTACACTACTCTAATGCAAGCAGTATATAGAAGAGTAGGCGATAACTGGTGATCAAAGGGGGGGCTTGCCTGGTTGCTCTGGCAAGAGAGAGGGGTCGTCAACTCCGTAGTCGAGCTGGGCAGCAGCAGCGTCGGTCTCGGTGTCTAGCGAGAGAAGAGGGGGAAGAAACAATAAATATTTAAGCAAACAGATGCATAGCAATGCTTGACGTGGCAAAGCGTGATGCTAGGCGTGCCCTAACGCGGTATGGGGCCCTAAATATTTAAACACTATTCTGAATTTATTAATAAAAAGGAAATACTGCATCATCATGACGTCAGCAGTCAACAGAGCGTTGACTGAGTCAAACTGACGTGTGGGGCCCAGCTGCCATTGACTGTTAACTAACCTAACAGATTAATTAACTAAACTTAGTGATTAGGTTAATCTACTAGGATTAATTAAGTTAATTAATTCTTTAATTAATTAATTAATTAATATTTTAATTATTTACTTATCTATTTTTTTAAATCTTTTTATTTTCTTTTCGGGCGTGGGCCTGTTTGTCATAGGCCCATAGGGCTTAATAGATTCAGTATTTGGCGAACGGGCAGAGCCCGGGTGGTGGGGCGCCGGGCGCCTGACCGGGCGCCGCTGGTGCCCGGTCACGAGCCGGCCAACGGGGTGTCGTGGTCGCGGCGAGGTCAGTGGCCGGAGTGGCCACGGGCGGCAGCGGCCGCCGCAGCAGTGGACGGCTGCGGGCGCGGTTAGGCGCGGTTGGGATCCCGCGTGAGGGGCGAGCAGGAGGCGCCAATGCGCTGGCGCGACGAGCGGGAGTGGCGGTGCGAGGGTATGTGGTGTTGGGGCGACGGCGACCAGCATGGTGCGGTGAAGAGAAGGAGGGGGGACCTCACAGGGATTCGTAGGGGACTTGGCAGAGGGGCATGAGGAGGAAGACGGGGACGACGTCGGCGGAGAGGACGGCGAGGAGGCGACGAGGTGGCGGTGACGACGGGCGGGCGACGACCCGAGGCAGGGGCGCGGCGTCGATCTCGGGAGGGAGAGGCGCGGGAGGTCGTGGCGAAGCCCATGGCAGAGGGGCGATGCGGTTGGGATGGAGGGCGCCGACGGGAAGTGCCCGTCGCGGCAGTGGTGGCGGAGGCGGCACAGCCAGCGGCGACGGCGGGCGCGCGAGCCCCGCGTCGGGCTCGGGATAACAGGATCGGGGCGGCGTCGCCGATCTAGATCTAGGGGAGGAGAGGGGGTGCGAGGGGGGGCTCGTCGGGGACGAGGACGGCGGCCGGTGAGGCGGCTCCAGGCGAGGGCCACGAGGCCATTCCCGATCCGATCTGGATCGGGGGAAGAGGGAGACGTGGGGAACGTGGGGGGGTGGGGCGACGGGTTAGGGTTTGGTTCGGGGGGGGGGTCGGGGTGACCTAGTAGGGCGCCGGGGTGGGCCGGCCTTGTCGGCCTGATTGGCCCAGAGGCCAGCTGGGCCGTGGCCCAAAAGGGGGTTCTCCTCTTTCTATATTTTTTGTTGTTGTTTTGTTTTTAGTTTTTCTTTTACTGTTTTATTTTATTTTAGCGCACTAAAACGCTTTACAAAATGTTGGTTCACCACCATAATTACTTCTGGAATATTTGCCACAGTTTGTACATTTTAGTTTTTACATTTGAAAACTTTTGATGTTTGCCGTTAATTAAATTTTTAATTTGAATCGGTTTGAACTAACGCGGGTCTATCAACAGTAACCGGAGTTGACATGGCACCATTAACCGAGTTTTACTGTAGCTTAATTATCCGGGTGTTACACTTATTCTAAGAGGTGGTTTCATCATGGGGTTTTGTAAACACAACATAAAACATATTATCCATGGAAACTTTAGCATTCCTAAGTTGGTTTTCATCATAACCCCGTTGATTTCCCGCAACAATCCAAGAGTAATGTTGATTAACATTATTGAAAACTTGTTGGATTATATCTATAACGTGGACTTCCTTTTTAAGATTCTCATCAAAGATTTTATTATCCCCAACCAGATTTCTTAGTGCATAGTCACTATTGTAAAGAATTTCATCTATCACAGGTTTTTCACGATTCATATCATAAAAATCAAAGATTTCCCTAGCTTCCCGTATTATGTAGCCAAACTCATTCACAAGAATGATAGTGGCCAACTTTTTAGCGTTAGGATTCTTTATAATGGGAAGCTCAAAAAACAATATTTGCAAAGTCAGATGGTGATAACCCACAAGTATAGGGGATCGCAACAGTTTTCGATAAGTAAGAGTGTCGAACCCAACGAGGAGCTAAAGGTAGAACAAATATTCCCTAAAGTTCTATCGACCACCGATACAACTCTACGCACGCTTGACGTTCGCTTTACCTAGAACAAGTACGAAACTAGAAGTACTTTGTAGGTGTATTGGGTAAGCTTGCAAGAAAGTAAAGAGCACATAAATAAAAGCTAGGGGCTGTTTAGATGAAGACACAACTAAATTAGTAAAGAGCTTGTTGTCACGAGAAAGTTATTTGTCCCTAGGCAATCGATAACTAGACCGGTAATCATTATTGCAATTTTATTTGAGGGAGAGGCATAAGTTAACATACTTTCTCTACTTGGATCATATGCACTTATGATTGGAACTCTAGCAAGCATCCGCAACTACTAAAGATCATTAAGGTAAAACCCAACCATAGCATTAAAGTATCAAGTCCCCTTTATCCCATACGTAAACAACCTACTTACTCGGGTTTGTGTTTCAGTCACTCACGCAACCCACTATAAGAAAATCATAAACATATTGCAAACCCTACAGCGGAGAACCCTCACGCTTGGGCAACACGAAGTGCACCATAGGACAACACCAATAATAAAACATGCAACTCAAACCAATCTTGATCATCAAATATCAATTAGGACAAAACAGATCTACTCAAACATCATAGGATAGCCATACATCATTGGGAAATAATATATAGCGTTGAGCACCATGTTTAAGTAGAGATTACAGCGGGTAAGAGAGAGGTTAAACTGCTGCATAGAGGGGGGAAGAGTTGGTGATGATGGCGGTGAAGTTGTTGGTGAAGATTGCGGTGATGATGATGGCCACGGCGGCGTTCCAGCGCCATCGGAAGAGAAGGGGAGAGGGGGCCCCTTCGTCTTCTTCTTCCTTGACCTCCTCCCTAGATGGGAGAAGGGTTTCCCCTCTGGTCCTTGGCCCCCATGGCGTGGGAGGGGCGAGAGCCCCTCCGAGATTGGATCTATCTCTCTATTTCTCTCTGTTTCTGCGTTCTCAGATTCTACCCCTTCACGTTTCCTTTATATCTGGAGATCCGTAACTCCGATTGGTGTGAATCTTTCGCCCAGATCTTTCTCATAAAATTAGCTTTCTTGCGCCAAAGGAAGAGCGTCAACCGCCTTACGGGTGGCCCACGAGAGCACAAGGAGCGCCTGCGTCCCTGGGGCGCGACCCCCTGTCTCGTGGCCACCCCGGACACCGTTTCGCGTTGATTTTACTTCCCAAAAATCATAAATATTCCAAAAAAAATCTCCTTCCGTTTTTATCCCGTTTGGACTCCGTTTGATATTGGGTTTCTGCGAAACAAAAAACATGCAACAGACAGGAACTAGCACTGGGCACTGGATCAATATGTTAGTCCCAAAAATAGTATAAAAAGTTGCCAAAAGTATATGAAAGTTGAAGAGTATTGGCATGGAACAATCAAAAATTATAGATACGACGAGGACGTATCAGATGGGTACGAATAAATTTACTTTCAAGTTTCAGAACTAGTGCTGAAATAGCATCCGCATAAGATCTAGTAGTTTTAAGAATAGGAGCATCATCAAGACTCAAATTTCCCACACAAATGAAAAATTCTTGGATACGTTCTTTTCCCATAACATTCCCTTGCCCCAAGATAAAAGTTTTAGCATCCAGATTGCCCATACATCCAATCTTAGGAGGTAGGCCATCATATGTTGGTGCCATACCGAAATCACTCATGATTGCAAGAAAAGGATAGATCTGGCGAGAAAACGGCAAACGAAAAAGAGGGGCGAATAAAACGACAAATTTTTGTGAAGTGTGGTAAAGGAAAACGAGATGCAAATGGCAAATAATGTAAATTGTGAGAACATGAGATTTGTGATAAGGAACCTAGTATATGTTGAAGATCCTCCCCGGCAACGGCGCCAGAAATTCCTTTTGATGTAGCTTGAAGCTACGTCGGTATTTCCCCAAAGAGGAAGGGATGATGCAGCACATCGGTGGTAGGTATTTCCCTCAGATATGAAACCAAGGTTATCGAACCAGTAGGAGAACCAAGCAACACAACGTAAACAGCACCTGCACACAGATAACAAATCCTTGCAACCTGACGTGTTAAAGCGGTTGTCAATCCCTTCCGGGGTACGGCGCCTCAAGATAGGCAAACGGACGTGAGATAATATTGTAGTAGATTGATAGATCGAACGCCAAATAAAAAAATTAAGAATAAATTGCACCAAGGTATTTTTGTATTTTTGGTTCAATATATATGAAAATAAATGCAAAAGAAAAGTAGATCGCAAAGGCAAATATATGAGAAAGAGACCCGAGGGCCGTAGGTTTCACTAGTGGCTTCTCTCGAGAAAAATAGAAAACGGTGGGTGAACAAATTACTGTTGGGAAATTGATAGAACTTCAAATAATCATGACGATATCCAGGCAATGATCATTATATAGGCACCAGGTCCAAGATTAGTAGACCAACTCCTGCCTACATCTACTACTATTACTCCACACATCGACCGCTATCCAGCATGCATCTAGTGTGTTAAGTTCATGGAGAAATGGAGTAATGCAATAAGAACGATGACATGAAGTAGACAAGATCTATCTATATAGAGATAGACCCCATCATTTTATCCTTAGTAGCAATGGTACATACGTGTCGGTTCCCCTTCTGTCACTGGGATCAACCACCGTAAGATCGAACCCACTACAAAGCACCTCTTCCCATTGCAAGATAAATAGATCACGTTGCCCAAAAAAAACCCAAATATCAGAGAAGAAATACAAGGCTATAAGCAATCATGCATATAAGAGATCAAAGAAACTCAAATAACTTTCATGGATATAAAAAGATATAACTGATCATAAACTCAAAGTTCATCGGATACCAACAAACACACCGCAAAAAGAGTTACATCATATGGATTTCCAAGAGACCATTGTATTGAGTATTCAGCGAGAGAGAGGAAGTCATCTAGCTACTAACTACGGACCCGAAGGTCTACAAAGAACTACTCACGCATCATCGGAGAGGCACCAATGGAGGTGGTGAACTCCATCCGAGATGGTGTCTAGATTGGATCTGGTGGTTCTGGAATCTGCGGCGGCTCGATGAATATTTTGTCGATTCCCCTAGGGTTTTGGTAATATTAGGGTATTTATAGGGCAAAGAGGAGGTCCGAGGGGCACCCAAGGTGGGCACAACCCACCGGGGCGCGCCTGGGGCTCCTAGCGCGCCCTGTTGGGTAGTGCCCTCCTCGGGGCACCCCCCAAGCGCAGCCAGGGCCCATTATGTTCCTTCTGGTCCAAAAAAAATCTCCGTGAAGTTTTGTTGCATTTGGACTCCGTCTGATATTGATTTCATGCGATGTAAAAAACATGCAGAAAACAGCAACTGGCACTTGGCACTATGCCAATAGGTTAGTACAAAAAATGATATAACATTATTATAAAACATCCAAGATTGATAATATAACAGCATGGAACAGTAAAAAATTATAGATACGTTGGAGACATATCAGCATCCCCAAGCTTAACTCCTACTCGTCCTCGAGTAGGTAAGTGATAAAAACAGAATATTTGATGTGGAATGCTGCCTATCATGTCATATTATATTATTTTCTTTATAGCATGGACAATTGGACTTTTATGTGATCCAAAGCAATAGTCTAGTTTTGACATGATAATTTAGATACTCAAGCATATCAACAAGCAGCCATGTCTTTCAAAATATCAACGCTAAAATAAGTTATCCCTAGCCCATCATGCTCAATCGTTGATCAATTCATGAAACACACTCGCATATTAGCTACACCCAATACTCAAGTACGATCATATTGCCTCTTAGTTGGTGCTTTTATAAGAGAAGATGGAGACTCAAATTCAAAATAAAAATTGCATAAAGTAAAAGAAAGGCCCTTCGCAGAGGGAAGTAGGGATTTGTAGAGGTGCCAGATATAAAAGCGAAAAATTTAGAGATAAAAATATTTTGGGAGGTGTCTCCATCCCACCAACGAAAACGACTTAGAGTTCCCAACACTTTCCATGCTAGATAAATCATAGGCGGTTCCCAAACAGAAAATAAAGTTTATTCCTTTTTCCAACATACTTTCACTTTCCATGGCTAGCCGTATCCACGGTTGCCCTCCATACCAACACTTTCCAAGAAATTTATTATTTGACAACATAAAGTAAATTCATTTTTTCATTTCAGGATTGGGCATCCCTAAAACCTTTGCCTTACTCTCGTGCAATGACAAGTGAATAAACACATCCAGCATGGAAAATATTAGCCACCCCTCACCGCTCCGCGAGCGAAACGAACACACAAAAGAGAAGTTTATTTTGAAAATTAGAGATGGCACATGCAAATTTGCTTAGAATGGCAAAAGAATACCGCATATAGGTGGATATAGTGGACTCATGTGGCAAAACCGGTTTAAATGATTTTGGATGCACAAGTAGAGATCATACTTAGTGAAAAACGAAGGCTAGCAAAAGATTGAGAAGCGACCAACCAAAAAAGGATAATCTCATAAGCAAGCATTAAGCATAAATAACACCGAATAATGCACCAGCAGTACGATATAATTTCATTGCATGACTAATGACTTTCGTGCTTGCATAGGGAATCACAAACCTTAACACCATATTCTTACTAAAGCATAATTACTCATCAACATAACTCACATGTCACATCATCATATCACAAAACTATTACTCAAAATCAAGTTTATTTTGTCCAATGATCTTCATGAAAGTTTTTATTATATCCTTCTTGGATATCTTTCACTTTGGGACTAATTTTCATGTGTTGCTTTTCATAAACTCAAACAAATATAAGTGAAGATCATGAGCATAATTTTTCTTTCTTTCTCTCAAAATAATTTAAGTGAAGCAAGAGAGAATTTCTTGAAAATTTTAATAACTCTCAAATAAATCTAAGTGAAGCAAGAGATCATTTCTTCAAAAATAATAAAGCACACCGTGCTAAAAAAGATATAAGTGAAGCACTAGAGCAAGTCAATTGCTCATAAAAATTGAAGTGAAGCATTGAGAGCAATTCTAACAAGTCATGACATAATTTTGGCTCTCCCAAATAGGCGTGTCCAGAAAGGGATCAAGACTTAAAACACAAAATAAAACAAGCAAAGACTCTTATCATACAAGACTCTCCAAGAAAAACACATAGTATGTGACGAATAAAAATATAGCTTCGAGTAAAATATCGATGGTCGTTAGAAGACAGAGGGGATGCCACTCGGGGGCATCCCCAAGATTAGTTGGTTGCTCATTTTTGGATAATAGCTTGGGATGCAGGGCATCCCCAAGCTTTGGCTATTCTATCCTTTATTCCTTCATCCATCGTAAGACAACCCAAAACTTGAAAACTTCAATCACACAAAACTCAACAAAACCTTCATGAGATCCGTTAGTAAAAGAAAGCAAATCACTACTATAAGTACTGTACCAAACCAATTCATTTTTTTGCATTATATCTACTTTATTCCAATTTTTCTATGGCAAAAACTGATCAAAGAAAACCATAGAGCCATCAAAATAAGCACACAACGGAAAGAAAACAGAATCTGCCAAAACAGAACAGTCTGTAGCAATCTGACTATTTCGAAAACTTCTGGAACTCCAAAAATTCTGAAAAACTAGGACGACCTGGGTAATTTGTATATTAATCTTCTGCAAAAAGAATCAGGGCAAAAGCACTTTCTAGTAAAAAATGAGATTTTTTTTCGTGAGCGTAAAAGTTTCTGTTTTTCAGCAAGATCAAACAACTATCACCCAAGAAGATCCCATCGGTTCTACTTGGCACAAACAGTAATTAAAACACAAAAAACACAATCATAACATTAGCATAATTGTGTAAACACTCAAGAACAGAAAGCAAAAGGCAAAAATAAATTTTATTCTTGGGTTGCCTCCCAACAAGCACTATCGTTTTATGCCCCTAGGTAGGCATAAGATTTCAACGATGCTCACACGGAAGATAATAATTTAAACACAAAGAGAGCATCATGAAACATGTGACAAACACATTTAAGTCTAACATACTTCCTATGCATAGGAATTTCATAGGAAAACAAATTGTTAAGATAAGAAATATCTAGCATACACAAAGGAGAGGAATAAAACATAACGAGAGGAAATTTAATAACATGAAAATATTTTCTACAACCATATTTTCCTCTCTCATAATAATTATATGTAGGATCACAATGAAATTCAACAATATAGCTATCACATAACATTTTCTCTTCATGGTCCACAAGCATAAAAGTTTTATAATCTTCCAAGATAGTGGGATTATTTTTACCTAAAGTTGCCGCTCTTCCAAACCCACTTTCAATATTATTGCAAATTACATATTCATCATGAGGCTTAAATAAATTTTCAAGATCATAAGAAGAATCACCCCTATCATGATCATTGCAACAAGTAGTGGAGATAGGAAAATTAGCATCCCCAAGCTTGGTGTTTTGCATATTATTAGCATAATTGACATTAATAGAATTTATAGTAAAATCATTGCAATCATGCTTTTCATTCAAGCATTTATCATGAATCACTTCATAATTTTCTTCATCACAATTTTCAAATTCACGAATCTCAAGCAAAACTTCATAAAGATAATCTAGTGCACTCAACTCACTAGCAATTGGTTCATCATGATTGGATCTCTTAAAAATATTAGCAAGTGGATGAGGATCCATATCAAGTAGATTTCTAGCAAGCAAAGATGCAAGCAAATAGAAGACTCATGGCAACACAAGCAAACATGAGATCTGACGAGAAAACAGCGAACGAAAAAGAGAGGTGAATAAAATGGCAAATTTTTGTGAAGTGGGCGAGAGAAAAATGAGAGGCAAATGGTAAATAATCTAAATTGCGAGGAGATGAGATTTGTGATTAGGAACCTGGTATATGTTGAAGATCCTCCCCGGCAACGGCGCCAAAAATTCTTTTTGATGTCGCTTGAAGCTACGTCGGTATTTCCCCAAAGAGGAAGGGATGATGCAGCACAGCGGCGGTAGGTATTTCCCTCAGATATGAAACCAAGGTTATCAAACCAGTAGGAGAACCAAGCAACACAACGTAAACAACCCCTTCACACAGATAACAAATCCGCGCAACCCGACGTGTTAAAGGGGTTGTCAATCCCTTCCGGAGTACGGCGCCTCAAGATAGGCAAACAGACGTGAGATAAAATTGTAGTAGATTGATAGATCGAACGCCAAATAAAATAATTAAGAATAAATTGCAGCAAGGTATTTTTGTATTTTTGGTTTAGTAGATCTGAAAACAAATGCAAAAGAAAAGTAGATCGCAAAGGCAAATATATGAGAAACAGACCCGGGGCCCGTAGGTTTCACTAGTGGCTTCTCTCGAGAAAATAGCAAATGGTGGGTGAACATATTACTGTTGGACAATTGATAGAACTTCAATGATGATATCTAGGCAATGATCATTATATAGGCATCATGTCCAAGATTAGTAGACCGACTCTTGCCTGCATCTACTACTATTACTCCACACATCGACCGCTATCCAGCATGCATCTACTGTATTAAGTTCATGGAGAAACAGAGTAATGCAATAAGAACGATGACATGATGTAGACAAGATTTATCTATGTAGAGATAACCCCCATCGTTTTATCCTGAGTAGCAATGATACATACGTGTCGGTTCCCCTTCTGTCACTGGGATCAACTACCGTAAGATCGAACCCACTACAAAGCACCTCTTCCCATTGCAAGATAAATAGATCAAGTTGGCCAAACAAAACCCAAATATCGGAGAAGAAATACGAGGCTATAAGCAATCATGCATATGAGAGATCAAAGAAACTCAAATAACTTTCATGGATATAAAAATATATAACTGATCATAAACTCAGAGTTCATCGGATCCCAACAAACACACCGCAAAAAGAGTTACATCATATGGATTTCCAAGAGACCATTGTATTGAGAATTCAGAGAGAAAGAGGAAGCCATCTAGCTACTAAATATGGACCCGAAGGTCTACAAAGAACTACCCACGCATCATCGGAGAGGCACCAATGGAGGTGGTGAACCCCATCCGAGATGGTGTCTAGATTGGACCTGGTGGTTCTGGACTCTGCGGCGGCTGGATGAATATTTCGTCGACTCCCCTAGGGTTTTGGGAATATTAGGGTAATTATAGAGCAAAGAGGCGGTCCGGGGGCACCCGAGGTGGGCACAACCCACCAGGGCGCGCCTGGGCCTCCTAGCGCGCCCTGGTGGGTTATGCCCTCCTCGGGGCACCCCCCAGGCGCAGCCAGGGCCCATTATGTTCCTTCTGGTCCAAAAAAATCTCTGTGAAGTTTCGTTGCATTTGGACTCCGTCTGGTATGATTTCCTGCGATGTAAAAAACATGCAGAAAATAGCAACTGGCACTTGGGACTATGTCAATATGTTAGTACAAAAAATGATATAAAATGATTATAAAACATCCAAGATTGATAATATAACAGCATGGAACAATAAAAAATTATAGATACGTTGGAGACGTTTCAGCCACCGCGCGTGTGGGCGAGGGAGCGGGCGTAGGCGTAGTAAGTAAGCTTCTCCTCGTCCTGCGACTGTACGAGCCACCGCGCCCGTGGGCGGGGGAGACGGTGTACTAAGCAAGCTTCTCCTCGTTCTACAAGTTGACGGGACACATCAAAAGTAATACGTACAGAGCATCTCCATTGTCTAGAGCCTTGCCTCTAAGGTAGGCCCCACATGGTTTGCCTCTTACCAAATGAAAAAACTAAGCATGTGAGATGGTGAACGGAGGGAGTACGATACCATTAGTACTACAGTTCTTTTGGAAGGGTTGTAGTAGTCCCTCCCATTCACATGTTCACATTTCAAGCTTCAACAAAAATGTTGCACGCAAGGATTAAGAGAAACCTCGGCAATGCATGTACTCCCTCAATCCATATAGGGTATAAAATGCATTTTGGAGGCTAACTTTGACCACATGTTAGAGAAATAATATGACATCCAACTTACACAAATATTACCATCAAAACCATACGTGGTCATTATACTGCTAACACATGCATGTGTTGCAATTAGTACGTAGATACAGTAGTAAACACTCACTATCTAGTAATACTCTACACTACTACTACTATGAGGCCATCCAACTGTGTCCCGGGCTCCTGGCAGAAGACCGCGGACACCGATTATTCGTTCATATTTGAATTTGTTTTCACATAGCGAAATATATCTATCTCTACTCTCTACTCTTATAAAAAACCGAGTTGGTGATGATGGTGTGCCTGCCATCTTGTATTATAGACCGTCCGACCTATATCTGACTGATAGAAAGCAAACTATGATAATTTTACAAAAATACCCGCACCTCTCTCCACATTTACAGATAAGGCCTTGCCTCATTCATCCTTATCGCCCACAACCTAATTGCTGAGCAGTTAAAAAAGGAAGTCTCTGGAACAATCTAGCATGGTGGCTGCTACCGCCTGCCGGCGCCGTCCATCCCATGCCTCCGCCTAGTCCGACCACCAGTCACCACCACGCCCACTCCTCCTCACCATATCTCTCATCTTTCACTTTTTTGATGAAATTCTCAGGATACCATTTTTCCGATAAAATTCTCAAGATATCATTAGTTTTTACACATGGGATTACTCCTGCATGGGTTAATCACAACAGGTGTTTTGTAAAAAAATGCATCTTGATGTTCCGTGCAATGCACGGGCATCTTGCTAGTCCATGAAAACAACACATGGCAAAATTTCATGGCGAACGAGGGATTTGAATGTGCTGGGAGGGGCAGTTTGGATCTTGCCCGGGGTAGCCAAAATATTGGCGACCCTTTTGTCCACCGGTGCCTTTGCCACTGATAAACGAGGAATAGCTCAGGTGCTCATGCATCCTCCATCGCACGTGTTGGAGACAAGCTCACACGAGCAATGCTTTTTTTGTCCCACCACGCCGCTCAAGCCGGCCGCGGACCGACCGGCGACCCGCAAATTACGCCATCCAACCATAGCCGCACACATTCTGACAGCAACTCAACCAACCGGACGAAATTCATGCAAACACGGCGATATTTCATATAAACAATGATGGAATTCATATAAAATACCATATTTTCGTACAAACATGACGAGTTTCATTACATTCAAATGAACTAAGTGGTGCTAGTTCTGCACAACACATGTATATATAATACCTAGGCTAAATGGTCGCCCGCTGATCCATTTGTCTTCCTCATGTCCAGCAGCATGATCATCGGACTTCCTGGAGCCCCGGAGGTATATGCTTTAGCGCAAAGGACGGCTCGCTTCCCCACTGCCCAACTGACATCGTTAGCTGATGCCCAAGATGGAGGTGCAAGGGGGCTTCTCCGCTTCCGCGGAGCCCATGCGGGGTCGACGAAGGTCCCCGCAACAAAAGGATCCGGCAAGACACCTGCTGTGTACGCCGGCGTCGCCTCCGCGGTGGCCTTCATGGGACCCAAGTGGCGGCGGCCTGTCGGTGTACAAAAGTATGGGCTCTCCTTTTAACCCCTTTACTTGCGCACAGGCAGTCAGAGCCACGCACCGCAGCCACACGTAGCAGGGTAAAGGAGGGGAGCCGGAGAGAAGCCGAGGCCCAACACAAGACGATCAAGGCGACGCCAAGACCAAAAACGCAAGACAACAAAGGGGCGAGGTGGAGTCCCCCGGCAAGGCCCTTGCCGGGGCAGGCCTCCGCGGCCTCGGCAAGAACCTTGCCAGGGCAACTTGCCCAAACACCAACAGAGCGAGCCACCCTTGAGCCCGCGGGTTCCAACCCAACTAACTACGGTTGGACCAGGGCTCGGGAGGCACCCTTGTGGTGGCATGAAGATCCTTGTCAAGACCACAGACGTATGGGATCAGATGAGGACCAGAAGATGGCGACCCTCGGCGGAATCCTTGCCGAGGAAAGCCACAAGACCCCCGGCAAGATCCGGGGATGACTGCGCACCACGGCGAGACCCTTGCCGGGCCCCTGGCAAGGCCCTTGCCGAGGACATCAGCGGGGCCACTGCCAAGCCCACGCCAGCAAAAGTTTTCCACCGCCATTCGCATGCAGCTGCCAGCCCAACCAGCTGAGCTGGCACCTGTGTGGCAACATGCTGCTTCCAGGCCAGATTGGCAAGCGCCTGCGTGGCGGCATGCAAATCTTCGTGAAGACCCTACCACCGCGCCACCTCAGCTGCCTGCCTGCCTACATGGCGCCGCACGCATCGCTGGCCAGGGCGCGTGTCGAAGCGAGGAGGAGCGGCGGCGGACGGGACGAGCCTCGCTCCCGTCCCCGATAAAGCTAGGGGACACCTCAGCGGCGCATTAAATGCGTCATGTCCTGTAATGCGGGCGATAAGCTCGCAGTACTATATGCCTTTCCACCTCCTGTGTGCCACTGTGGTAGCCCCTTTCGACTATAAAAGGAGGCCCATGGCATACTGGAGAGGGATTCGGCTCTTTTGGACCATGCAACCACCATAGCTAGTTCGAGAGCTCAAGAACTCTCTGAAATACAGCCACCAAAGTAGGACTAGGGTATTACGCATCCTCGCGGCCCGAACCTGGGTAAATGATCCTTGTGTTGACTGTTATCTCTGCTCTTCGCACAACCCTGCGCCCCGGCAAATGTAGAAGGGATTCTCGTGATCCCATAGGTGTCGTTTCTCATTGACATCTTTGGCGCACCAGGTAGGGGGCGCAATTGTGAGAATCTGGTCTAGCAGTTAGCCTAGCATATTCTGCATCGCCATGGCTTCTAAAGAAGAAGACGACCAGGAGAAAATGGCGCCACCTGCGCGCGTGAAGGACGCCAGCATGACAACAGAAAAGCTAAGTCATTCAGAGCCTTAAGTTATTTCTTTTTATACATAAGGTTATCGTCCTCGGAGATCTTGCCAATGTATGAAAAACCTACACGCAAAGGGGCCCTCCCGCAATTGGAAATGCCCTTGTTCTGTTTTGAGTCCGCTCAACAGCTCGAGCGGCCGCGTCGAGAGTGGCAGGGTAGCCTTCCGCACTTGGCAACACTCTCGATTCTGACTTGAGTCAAGCTCGACAGTTCGGGCGGCCGCGTTAAGGGCGGTAAGGTGGTTCGCCCGGCAGCAAGCACACCCGGTAGGCCAATGGGGATCCATCCTCAAGACGCCGCCCTGGGTTTACGCACCAACAAGCCTACCCAGTTACGTAGGGTGGACATACAAAGAAAAATCGAATAGGAAAATAACATGCATAATGTCAAAAGTGTTGCAAAGTTATATTACATCAAATTGTTGCTGTGATTCTAACTAAAGATAGAAATTGTCTTGGTCATGAACCTACAGCGCGGTAAGGCACGGGGTGCCTAATCCCGGCGTTGGCCCTCCACCCTTTGAATTCCGTTGATAACGCTGACGATGGGCTTGATACGCTCCCTGAGCGGCGCGAGGTCAGTACCCTCCGGCAAGCTCTCCAACGCGGCGTCAAAGTCAAGGGTGGGGTTCTAGTATGCCACCTTGGTGAGGACCTTGGTCATAGCGCCCCGGCAGAGCCTTCGGTTCTCGTCGGCCAAAGAAGCCGCCCTGTTGGAGTGAAACTGCTCCAAGGCCCCGAGGACGCACTCGAAGAACAAGGTCAGCTAGGCGTTGGTGGTCCCGCTGCGCTCTGGTGCGTACCTCACATTTGGCATCCCCATAGCGGCTAGCTGCGCTATGATCCTACCGGCGACATCCTCGAGACGGCCGATCCAGCGGTTGACGCCTTCCACGGAATCCTTGTTCTCTGCGGCCTGGTTCTTTCGCAGCTGCTTCTCGGTCTCCAGCTCCTTGGCCAAGGTCCCCTCCCGGGCCTTGGCCACCGTGAGCATCCCTTCAAGGCCCTCCAGCTTCAGCTTGAGGTCCTTCATGGAGTTGTTGGCCTCGGAGAGCTCCCCGGCCCTGCTGATGGCCGCGCCCTGCACCTCCGTCAGGGCGCCGTTAAGCGTGTCCTTCTCCTGGGACAACTTTAGGGCCTGGTCCTTCAGCCCATCCCGCTCCACCTCCAACTCCATCACCTTGCCGGCGTGAACCAGAGCCTGGGCGTCGAGCGCCTCCCTGTGCCTCTGCTAAAGCTCTTGGGTCCGCCGCACCACTAGCTTCTCCACCTCCTCATCCTTGGCGCGGAGTTTGGCATCAATGTCCGCCTCACGCTTGGCGAGATCCTCCACCTGGGAGTTCAGCGCGGCCTCATGCTGGGTCCGGGCGGCCTCGGCACCGGCGGCCAAGTTCTCCGTCATCTCTTGGGCCTTCTCGATGTCGGCCTGCTGCATGGTGAGCTCCACCTAGCGCTTGGCCAGCTCGCCCTGGTCGGTCTTCAGCTCTTCACAGGCTTGGGGGAACCAAGTCTACGTCTCGGCGACGCGCACCTTGAGGTCCGCCTCTACCTTCTCCGCCACTGCCATCCTGGACTTGGCCTTGTCCAGACGGGCACGGTGGAGCGCCTGGAGACTCCGAAAGTTGGCACCCATGGCCTAGAGGAGCCGCTCCTCCTGGGAGCCGTCGCCACCTGTGCTCGGCTCGTTGACGACTTCGAGCCCGGCGGCGGCAAGCACTTCATCGTCAAACACCTCTCCCTCGACGGGCGTCCTGGTGCTCGACGCACCTGGAAGGTGGACGAACAAGTCGTCACTCACCCTCAGGTACTTGCCGGAGCCAGAGGCGGCGGAGGAGGAAGGCTGGTCATCGACCACCTCCTCCTCGGCAGCGGCCTTGCCGGCCTCCCCGGCAGGTCCCTTGCCGGCCTCCTCGGCAGGCCCCTTGCCTGCGTCCTCAGCAGTGCCCTTGGCGGCCTCCGCCGCGGCGGCTTTGGCGACGTCCTCGATGATGGCGTCCACGTCCCCTGGGTCCGACGAGGAGGGATCTGGGCACCAAAGGAGGGAGTGAGGCAAGGCCAAGACCAAGGGTCAAAAAAAAGGAACAGGGACGAAAGGCGAACAACTTACCAGTGCCAGGCTAGGAAGCAGAAGTCCCTTCCCCGCCAATGTTTGGCGCCGAGGCGAAGCCACCAGCGCCCGAGTTCTCCTCCTCCTGCTCCATGTGCATGGGCTCGGTGCTCGGCGCCCTTGCCGGGGACGCCCCTCGGGGTGGCGTGGTCGATGGGGGTGGCGTGTTGGGAGTAGCCCTCTATGGCCCCTCCTGCCGCTACTCTCCCCCTGTGCACCCGGCGAGGTCAGTACCAAAGCGTCATACCCCTGACACATGTCGACGAGGGGAGAGTGATGAACTTACGCTGGGGGCTTTGCCGGGGGCTGCTCTCCGGGCTGCTCAGCACCACCAATGGCACCCACGAAGTACCCGCCGCGGGCTGGCCGCCCGCCGAGGCCTTGGCCCTCTTCACTCTCTGGGCCAGCATCTCCACATCCCTGCGAAGGCGGAAACAAATCAACACAAGCGGCACAGATTGATGAGACGGAGATGACAGAGAGGAACATGATACTCGTCGTCCACCTCCTCCTCTGTTGCCTTCCTCTTTCTTCTGGGGCTGAGTGACTCGAAGTCAAAGGTGACCCCCGTGTCGGCGTCTGCCGGAGGAGGGGAGGAGGGCGGAGTCTGGGCGCGCTTGGACGAAGAGCAGGCCGATGCTTTCTTCTTCGCCACAGCGGCCTTCACCACCTTCTTCGCCGCCGCGGCCCTCGTCTGACGTGCGGACTCCTCTGGAGACTTTGGCCGCCGTTCGGCCTTGACGGGCCGTACCGGCTCGCCAGAAATGGCCCACCGCAGGACTCGCCCTCTCCCCATGGCCGGAGGGTCAACATCCCCGGCCTCCTCCTCCGACGACTCGTCGGTCGCATCCTCAACTAGAGGAGCCTCGATGCCGGCGCTGCTGGCCTTCCCAGCGGCCTCCACCAACCGGGCGAGCTCCTCCTCCTCCGCGGCCGTCGTGGCCCCGTCCTCCACGCCATCGGTGCTGCCGGCCTCCTCGGCAAGCTTCGCCTCCATCGCCCTGGCGGCGATGTAGTCTAGCTTCGCCTGGGTGTTGTCCTGGACAAGCCGCAGCTCGGCGGTGACGTACCCCTCATGCAAGGTGTCGAAGAACTCCCGCACCTTAATCTCCTCCGGCTCGACCCAACTCGGATCAAGGCCATGCGCATTGAAGTACGGCATCATGGCAATGATCTAGGTCCGGCGCGAGTTGTTGCTCAGCGGGACCACTCCTGCCGGCAACTTGAACAAGGGACCCTTGGCGACCTTGCTGGCCTTTGCGGCGGCCCTCGCGGCCTTGCCGGTCCGCTCGACCTCGCCGTCGCGGTTCACGTCGAGCTGGAAGAGCCGCTGGCAGAAGTAAGCGTGCCCCATCACTGTGAAGTTGTGGTCGAGGCCGGGGCGAAGCCTCATGATGTCGGCGGCTTTCGTGAAGAGCCAAGGCGGCCTCCCCTTGTTGTGAAGTGGAGCGGTCCGGCGGCGGATGAAATCCGCCCCGATCATCTCGAGGGTGAGCCCGGCCTCAGTAAGCCGAAGGATCCTGGTGGTGGCGATCATGAGCTTCTCGTCGTTGGCGTCGACGCCGCTCCAGTCGCTCCAGCGGACCGGCGGCGCCTGGCGAACCTCACAGAACGCCGGCAGGTCCTTCTCCTCGATCCAACACCATCGGCCCCGCCATTCTTCCCACCTCTCCTTCATGGAGCCCTCCGGTTATGCCCCCTTGGACCATGGGATCCAGGTGATGCAGCCAGAGATGGCGCCCCCGGTTGGATCCGAGGGGTGAAGTAGTGGCAGAAGAGTGCCATGTTGGGGTGCACCCTGGAGAAGCCCTCACATAGGTGCGCAAAAAGAGCCATGCACGCCACGGCGTTTGGAGTAAAATCCAAAAGGTGGAAGCCGTAGCTGTGCATGACGTCGCTGAAGAAATCAGAGAAGGGGGCACAGAGCCCATAGGAGAAGTAGTCGACTAAGAAAGGGTACCGATTTGGAGCGGCCTTGGCGCAATTGGCGGGGATGACGCGCGTGGCTGGATGCCCCGTCTTCTCTCCCCCCGTCTTGACCCCCCACAAGGGTTTGAAGGCCTCCCAGACCTCGAACACGTCGACCGTCGAGGGGAAGCAGACGAGCTGCGTCCGCTGCGCCGCCAGCACACTCTCCGGCGTCTCCTTCGCTCCGGCGTCCTTGGCCTTGCCCTTGGTGGATTTGGGTGCCATGGCGGCTAGGGGAGCAAGAGACAGAAGAAAAGGGGGGACACGGCGGCAGCGAGCAAGAGCGAAGCTTAGGGAGGAAGGAGAAGGGGGCGGCGGCTCTGAGATTGGAAGAAGGCGCCGAAGGGGTAAAGTGAGCAGCGCGCCCGCGGTTATTCCTTTTTTACGGGGAAGGCGTGGGCCGCCTCCTTTCCCATTAACTGTGATGTGACGCATGCGTGTGGAAACCACATCACGCATGACGTCCACGTCACGCACGACCCTCCACGTCGCACGCGGGTCATGGGGAAGCGCAACAGATGAGCAGTTACTGTGGTAAAATCCGCCCAGCCTGCCTGCGCACCGTTCTGGGCCTAGCCCAACCACGTGTCGCACTTATGTGTGGCCCAGGCCCAGAGGCTCCTGTCGGTGTACAAAAGTAGGGGCTCTCCTTTTGACCCCTTTACTTGTGCACGGGCAGTCAGAGCCACGCACCGCGGCCACACGTAGCAGGGTAAAGGAGGGGAGCCGGAGAGAAGCCGAGGCCCAACACAAGACGATCAAGGCAACGCCAAGACCAGAAACGCAAAACAACAAAGGGGCGAGGTGGAGTCCCCCGGCAAGGACCTTGCCGGGGCAGGCCTCCGCGGCCCCGGCAAGAACCTTGTCGGGGCAACTTGCCCAAACACTAACAGAGCGAGCCACCCTTGAGACCGCGGGTTCCAACCCAACTAACTACGGTTGGACCAGGGCTCGAGAGGCACCCCTGTGGTGGCATGCAGATCTTTGTCAAGACCACGGACGTATGGGATCAGATGAGGACCAGAAGACGGCGACCCTCGGCGGAATCCTTGCCGAGGAAAGCCACAAGGCCTTGTCGGGACGACTGCGCGCCACGGCGAGACCCTTGCCGGGCCCCCGGCAAGGCCCTTGCCGAGGACATCAGTGGGGCCACTGCCAGGCCCGCGCCAGCCAAAGTTTTCCACCGCCGTTCGCATGCAGCTGCCAGCCCAACCAGCTGGGCTGGCACCTGCGTGGCAACATGCTGCTTCCAGGCCAGATCGGCAAGCGCCTGCGTGGCGGCATGCAAATCTTCGTGAAGACCCTACCACCGCGCCCCCTCAGTTGCCTGCCTGCCTACATGGCGCCGCATGCATCACTGGCTAGGGCGCGTGTCAAAGCAAGGAGGAGCGGCGACGGATGGGATGGGCCTCGCTCATGTCCCTGATAAAGCTAGGGGACACCTCAGCGGCGCATTAAATGCGTCTTGTCCTGTAATACAGATGATAAGCTCGCAGTACTGTATGCCTTTCCACCTCTTGTGTGTCACTGTGGCATCCCCTTTCGACTATAAAAGGAGGCCCATGGCGTACTGGAGAGGGATTCGGCTCTTTTGGACCACGCAGCCACCATAGCTAGTTCGAGAGCTCAAGAAATCTCTGAAATACAGCCACCAAAGCAGGACTAGGGTATTACGCATCCTCGTGGCCCGAACCTGGGTAAACGATCCTTGTGTTGGTTGTTATCCCTGCTCTTCTCACAACCCTACGCCCCGGCAACCGTAGTAGGGATTCTCATGATCCCATAGGTGTCATTTCTCACCGACACAACCTCCCGTGTTCTACTTCTCCTTGATGATGGCGGCAGACGCGGAGGCACTGGCCACCGACACGTCACTCTCCGCACACCTGGCTTCTGTCTCTGCTTGCATGGTGCGGCCACATGCATGGGAGTCTCGGGCACAGAAACGGGAGACGCGGTCGCAAACACGGGAGGCGCGGTATGAGGCGGCGGCATGGACGACAGTGATGACGCCCGTGCTCCCCCTTGCCTGCGTGGAGCAGCATGCCGCTCCTCGTCGAGCTGGCCTGGAGCAGCGAGTTGCTGAACGCGCGCCGGCTTGGGGCGACAACTGGCTCCGTCGGGCAAGGGGAGGGGGTGGATCAGCGAGCTGCAAAGCTTGTATTCGGCGGGCTTGGCGGTCCACCCAGCCGGCTTGGATGCCGGATAAACTACTCTTCATAAGCCATTGTAAGAGTGGACAAAATGGTGAAGGAGGAGATAGGGGAGTGGCGGAGGTGTGCGATTCTTGGCCGGCATCTGGCCTCGTATAAATAGGAGATTAAATAGACGGCAAATGGGAGGAGCTCGTCCGGCGTTGCGTTTAATGCCGGCCCTGTCATGAACGAACGTGTGTCCAGAGTGGGTTTCTCGACTTCCACACGGGTTTCATGGAGGCGTCTGAATGCGGCAAGGAGGCGTGTTCAGCCAGGCATTCAGCGAACGGCACCCTCGACTCTGACGTACGACACCGCGTCGTTCTTCCACTAACGTGTGGGATATTTGGGTACATGGCCTGCATGTCAGTGACCCAACGCAGGCAGCGCATGGTAGAGGAACTTTTGGTGGGCCAGGGTGGTCAAAAGTGGGCATTTCATAAACTGATGATTGTTCGTTGAGTGTGACGTCATCTATTTCATGTAGATAAGCCTACTATATAATGTAAGAGAATTTTAAAATTTTCATATATACGTTGATAGCCCATTCGATACGTTGTGATTCATAAAGACCACTACAAACATCAATGTTCTGCTTATCACAGATAAGATTGATTAATACCCGTAACAATCCATGTCCTTAACAAAGGGTGCATGCACGTATAGGTTGAGTGTGTGTCTTGCGTCGTGTGATGTGTGCATGCAGGCATACGAGTGTTGCGTGCGTGCATGTGTACGTTTATGTGTTGCATGCATGTGTGTGTGCGTGTGTGTGTTCGTTAGTGCATGTGTACGTGTTAGTGTTGCACGCCTGCATGCGTGCGTGTGTTCGTTATGTGTATGTGTCAGTGTTGCACGGCTGCATGCGTGCATGTGTCCGTTCGAGTGTTGCGTGCGTGTATGTGTAAGTGCGGGGTGAGGCTACACGTCAGTCAACTGACATTTTCATCTCTGATCAGTCGATTTTCCAGCCGTTGGATACAAAATGAAGGGCCTGCAGTTTATCTTCAACCTCCATCCCCTGAGCCGCCAGCCACCACCGGCCGAAGCACCGACCCCCGCCGCCCGCGGTCGTCCTACGCCGCGTCGCCGCCCTGCCCGCCTCGAAACCACTCCCCACCGCCGGTCCGCCGCCGCCCCGGCCATCCCTCTAGCCACCCTGCGCCGAGGTTTTTCTCCGGCGATCCCCACGCCACCGCCCAATCACCGTGCCCCCCACCGCCGGCGACTGCCAACCAGAGATTTCACGACTTCGAATCCCCACCGTCCACCAATTTATTACCATTTCTGTCTTTCATATACGCGCTGACGGGTGGGCCCAATGGTAATGTGCGCTGCAGAATGTGGACTGTTTGACTGGTCAATTGATCGTGTCATCAACAAATTATGGACCTATATGGTGAACCAGTGACCATATGATCACCCTAAAATGTATTTTATTAACACAGTACAGACTCAAACTATAGTTTCTTTCTTATACGCGCTGACAGGTAGGCCCTACAGTTACCCGCGGTGATGGTGCAACAGTAGTTGCGCCATGTGGAACGTTCGACTGGTCAATTGATCATGTCATCAACAAAATACGGAGTTGTATGGGTGAGCGAATGACCGTATAATCAGGACATGTATTTTTTTGACATGGTACAGACGCAAGCGCTCATATATACGCGCAAGCACTCACCGCTATAAGCGCACACACGCAGACCCTACCCCTATGAGCACCTTCGAGAGAGTGAGTCAGCATATGATCTTGAGATTTTACGAAGTCACCAGAGGTGCCTCGTAGTCGAGGGGAACGTCTCCTCCCACTGAACGCACAGCGCCAGAAAATAATGAAATTAATCCAGGATAAATGCGAGCACCAAGACTTTAACCCTGGTGGGCTCGGGAAACCACTGTCCTCCTAACCATCCAACCACAGGTTGGTTAGCACCACAAAATGTATGTGGTGACCGTGATGAGCTTATTCTAAAGTCCAGTGACCATATCATGCTTTCGCTTCAAATACAATGACCATAAGTGTCGTCAACAAAATATGGAGCACACACCAAATACAATGTCCGTCAGTGTCATCAACAAAATACAGAGACGTATCGTGAGCTAGATACTGTATGATCACCACGAGAATGTATACGGTGACCGTAATGAGCATATTATGAAGTCCAGTGACCGTATAGTGCTTTCGCTTGAAATACAGTGACCGTCACGCGTGAATTTGTCAGGGGCATGCATACTTTTAGAGGGCCGAGAGATAGTTTTTGTGCGTACGCGAAAGTGGTGTAGAAAGAGGGGGTGTCCGGTGGAGACAAGGAGAGATATGCCCTTCGTTTCTCTTTCCTGTGACTAATATTTTAGGAGAAAATATAAACATTCATAATGCAGAACAAATATTTTTGGATGCACCATGCAATTAACTTTCATGTATAACATTGTACTATTGTATATGCTTATTTTCTTAATGGCCGATTGCGTGTGTGGTGTGGTTGGCACATCATCTCTAGTTGGGGTGGGCACATCATTTCTCGTTGTGGTGGATTAACATGAGGACTCATGGGTCGGTTGCATCCTGCGCCACATAGGTTGGACCGAGATGCATTATACGAAGGCCCATGTGGAGGACTCGACGTACAAGACGAAGCTACCAGGGTCGTGGAGGACTCTATCCCCACTGATGATAAGCCGACTATATATGATTTGTAAACCTAGGCCCCAATTATATTATAGAAGCCCGAGGGCTATTTCATCGATAGTATACACACACGCACAATGCCTGGTATTCACGTGTACTTTGTACACACCCCTATCACTAATATACAGTACCAGGAGTAGGCTTTTTCCTCAACTGCAAGGGCCCGGACTTGGGTAAAACTTTGCCTCGTATTACCATCCAGCCTAACAGTCAGGGATATCCTACCGAATGATCTGATGGAATCATATTTGCCAACTACTAAGAGAGAGGTGTGTCTGGGGGATGCATTGTGTGCGAGAGAGACCTAAAGATAATGTGCATGCGGGAGAAACGTAGGCACATATATGTGCGTATAGAGGGCTAGTAGAGACCGTTCATGTGTGTATATGCATGTGAAGAAATAGTGTTTTCCAACTGAGATTAGTGAAAAGATTGGTACATAGTAGTCAGAAAGAGGGAGGGAGATATATAGAGAGTGTGTGCGTGAGACACCCCGACACCTCGGGAGATATTGTGAGCATGTGTGAAAGAGAAATGCTGATGTATATAAAGTGTGTGCACTTGTGCATTAGATAGAGAGATATATAGCGTGTGTGTGAGAATGGGCCGAGGCATAGTGTAACGCCCCGGATTCGATGCGCCAGGTGTCCGCCAGTTATTCGCCGTCGTTGCCATGTCATGTGCTTGCGTGTTGCACTTTGCCATGTCATCATATGCATTTCATACCATGTCATCATGTGCATCGCATTGGCATACGTGTTCGTCTCATGCATCCGAGCATTTTCCCTGTTGTCCGTTTTGCAATCCGGCACTCCTGTGTCCCCCGGCGCCCCCTTTTACCTCTTTTCATGTGCGGGTGTTAAACGGTCTCGGAATGGACCGAGGTTTGTCAAGCGGCCTTGGTATAGCACCGGTAGACCGCCTGTCAAGTTTCGTGCCATTTGGAGGTCATTTGGTACTCCAACGGTTAACCGGGTAACTACAAAGCCCTCTTTGAGTTGCAGCCCAACACCCCTTCCAAAGTGGCCCAAAACCCAGCAAACTCCCCTCTATGCTCTCCGCCATTCGATCACGATCGCGTGGCCGAAAACCGCACCCCATTTGGACTCTCCTAGCTCCCTCTACCTATAAATATGTGCATCCCCTCCAATTTTCGCGCAGTCCAACCCTAGCCTTCCTCTTCCTCACGCCGCCGGACACGTCCAACCTCACCCGGACGTGTCCACCAACACAGCCACCTCACTCCGGCCAATCTGGAGCCGCCACATCACCACCATCGCCTCCGCGCCCAATGGGACGCCGCCACGTCGCCTCCACCGCGCCCACATCACCGTCCGCCGCCCGGGGCCCAGATCCAGCCGCCCGAGGCCGAACTGGCGCGCTGGGCCCGCTCCGCCCGCCGCTTCGCCTCCGCGCCTCCCGACCCGCCCACCGTCCGGCCGGCTCCGCCCCTTTGGCCGCCCGCCGCCCGTCCGCCGCCCGCCGCGGTCCGTGTGCGTAACCGTGAGTGTCTCTTTTGGGGTTGATCGAGAGGAGAACACGGTTTCTGGGTTATGTCTGACGTAAGTAGGAGTTCAGGATCACTTCTTGATCATTACTAGTTGTCGACCGTTCCTTTGTTTCTCTTCTCGCTCTCATTTGCGTATGTTAGCCACCATATATGCTTAGCCTCTGCTGCAACCTCACCACTTTATCCCTTCCTTTCCCATTTAAGCTTTGCTAGTCTTGATACCCATGGTAATGGGATTCTTTGAGTCCTCGTGGCTCACAGATTACTACACCACCAGTTGCGGTACAGGTTTGCGATGATCATGACGCGAGAGCGATGTTTGCTTGTGTTGGAGTTCTTCCGCTTCTTCTTGATCGGGGATAGGTTCGGTCGGCAGCCCTGGGCTAGCAGGTGGATGTCGTTTGAGTTTCGCTTATGTTTCATCCGTAGTGAATGTTGATCTTGTATGATGATGATGTATTCTTGTGGCATTCGTGCCTTATGTATGTATCCTATGTATTATGTAATGTTGATGTAATGATATCCACCTTGCAAAAGCGTCTTCAAGATGCGCTTCTATCCTTGGTGGGACCATCGAGTTCCTTTAGGATAGGGTCGCATCTTAGGCGTGATAAGTTGGTATCGAGCCTCAACCGACCCTAGGAGCCCCTTGATTGATCGTGTAGTTTGGCGCAGTTGAGTCTAGAAGAAACTATTTTCTGAGTCTAGTTATATCGGAGAGTAGGAATTCTTTTTACTCCTCAGCCCCTTCGTCGCTCTGGTATGGAATCTTGACGTAGGTGTTTTGAATTACTTCTCTTCCCCTTCAAATTTTCTTTAGGATCACGCACTTGGTTTTCCGATCGTTGGCCCTCAGCTCTTTTCATCCGGTGCATTTCTCGTCAAGTCGACCCGACCATCTTCATCTTTGCCAAGTTCAATCCTCAGTTGTTTTTCTTTTCCCACCCGCCCTCCCTTCTTCCTCTCGGAACCGGAGTCCGTAATCGAGTATCCATTCTGCTCGTGCAAAGTTTTTTCTCTCTCTCCTTAATGATTTCAACCGGTGTTTTCTCTTCAAGATATTCGTCGTTTCCCCTTCCAAGTTGCCTTTGTTTTCCCGCCCTCCCACCCTTTTTCTTCCCGGAGTTTGAGTCTGTTTCGACCATAAATTTCATTCGTACGGAGTCTCTTCAGTCTTCCATCAATCATTTCAACCGGTGAATTCTCGTCTCGTTCGTCATTCTTCATCCCTTTCTTCTCCAGTGGACTCAATTCAAGTTTTGAGGTTGATCATATTCTTTTCCTCGAAGTGTTTTTCCTGCTCGTTCTCCTCTTGCCAGTTTATCCTTCCGGAGTGATGAAGACATCTCAGGAGACTCGTCTGTGTTTGAATTAATTCGAGGTTGTCACCTCATTCAAATATTTCAATTGTTCTGGTGCATCATCTATCTATTCAACATCCCTTTCCAACGGTGTTTTCTTTTAGTGAGCCCTAACCCACAGGTCTTTTCCCAGGATCTTACCTGACTCTCCTAATTTCCGGAGCTATTCTCAAATCCTTTTGAAGTTTGACGTAAGTATGATTTTCATCAGTCGGATCTTTTCCAAGATCGCTTTCAAATTATTTTCATTGTTGACTCAACCTCTTTGCTTTTCATTCTACCGGAGTACCTCAGTTATTTTGGTGGTGTTTCTCGTCATCATTTGAAGACCGAAGAAGAGTTTTCCCTCTAAATCTTGTCCGTTCTACCGGAGATTCGCGGTGCTAGCTCGATGTATCCTCTCAAATTGTTTTCAATCGTGCAAATTCTTTTCATCCATCCGGAGTATTTCAGGAGTTGTTTTCCGTCTCGATCATCCGGAGGCCATCTTTTCGGAAGATTTCTTCGTTCCAAGTTTTCAAAATCGTTCTCCAATTATTCTATATTCGTGCCCCTTCGTTCGTCTCAATATTCTTCCGGTGCTGCGTTCAAGCATTCGTTAATCAGGTCGCGATCTCTTCGATCTCTTTTCTCTAAATTCCCCCAGGTACCTTCGTGTTTTTCTAATTCTTTCCAGCGATCCGTTCTCTTCTCTTTGTTCATTTTCATTTTCACGGTGGTTCGTTGAAGATTTCTTTTCGGTTTTTCATCATATTTAATCCATTCGTTCTTTTCAACCTATCGGTGATTCATGAAGTCCTTCTCAAGTTTGCGTTATGTCACTTCTCAATTCTTTTTCAAGAAGAATAAGTAGTATGCAAATCCATTGCTTCTCATCAATTTAATTGGTGAAGGATAAGCATACAATAAATCTTATTCTTATTTCATCCAAGTGAGTAATCCCTATCTTCAGAGTTTGTTCTTGATGAATAAATTCTAGTTCCAAGTGTCTTTATCTTTTCTTTTCCGGAGTTCAATTTCCTCGGCCTTTTCATCGGAACCTCCGTCTAAATCAACGCAAGGCTTTAGTCTTATTCTTTCATCCTTTATTCTATCTCATCATCCTTTTGTCACCGGAGTTCTTCACGGTGGTTCTTCATGATTTAATTCATTCTTCAAGAGTTCATCAAGATTTTGTTGGTGGAGTTCAAGTATCTTTTCTTCTCGTATCTCGAAGTCTAATTAATTCTCCGTATTCTTTAGAATTGGAGTTTTGCATTCCTTCGTTCTTCTCAGCTATTCAATCATTTCCGTTTGCGGCTGGTTATCACCTCATAATTTTGGGATGTTATCCATAAGTCCACAACAAGCTTATTCTTTTCGTTGTTGAATTTTCTCAACAACTCCGTTCAATCTTTTCTTCTAAGATGCTTTCAATCTCATTCGTGGCACAAGTTGTCATTTTCTTCTCCGTTCTTTTTCATTCAACTCTTTCAAAAAAAAATTCCGGAGGTTTTGTGTGATGCCTTCATCAAGTGTCATTCCATCTTGTGAAGTTCGTGTTCTATTCTGTCCTTGTTCATCCGGAGTGCTGCCTAAATCCTTTCAGTCTTATTCGATTCTTTTCTCATTCTAACCACTCCGGTTAGAACGAGTGCTTTCAGAGTCTATCTTGATTCCTTGAGCTTTCGATTCTTGTCATTCTCGCCGTTTCTCTCTTCTTCTCGTGTGATCTCGATTCTTTGCTTCTTCTCTTGAGTTCTTGTTTCACCTCATCCCTTTTCCCTTCCGTCTCGGTCCTAAGATCTCGGGACGAGATCTCTTGTTAGTGGAGGAGTGTTGTAACGCCCCGGATTCGATGCGCCAGGTGTCCGCCAGTTATTCGCCGTCGTTGCCATGTCATGTGCTTGCGTGTTGCACTTTTCCATGTCATCATATGCATTTCATACCATGTAATCATGTGCATCGCATTGGCATACGTGTTCGTCTCATGCATCCGAGCATTTTCCCCATTGTCCGTTTTGCAATCCGGCACTCCTATGTCCCCCGGCGCCCCCTTTTACCTCTTTTCATGTGCGGGTGTTAAACGGTCTCGGAATGGACCGAGGTTTGTCAAGCGGCCTTGGTATAGCACCGTGAACCGCTGTCAAGTTTCGTGCCATTTGGAGGTCGTTAGGTACTCCAACAGTTAACCGGGTAACCGCAAAGCCCTCTTTGAGTTGCAGCCCAACACCCCTTCCAAAGTGGCCCAAAACCCAGCAAACTCCCCCCTATGCTCTCCGCCGTTCGATCACGATCGCGTGGCCGAAAACCGCACCCCATTTGGACTCTCCTAGCTCCCTCTACCTATAAATATGTGCATCCCCTCCAATTTTCGCGCAGTCCAACCCTAGCCTTCCTCTTCCTCGCGCCGCCGGACACGTCCAACCTCACCCGGACGTGTCCACCACCCCAGCCACCTCACTCCGGCCAATCTAAAGCCGCCACATCACCACCACCGCCTCCGCGCCCAATGGGACGCCGCCACGTCGCCTCCACCGCGCCCATCGCCGTCCGCCGCCCGGGCCAGATCCGCCCGCCCGAGGCCGAACCTGCCGCTCGGGCCCGCTCCCGCCCGCTTCGCCTCGCGCCTCCCGACCCGCCCGCCCGTCCGGCGGCGCCGCCCGCTGGCCGCCGCCGCCGTCCGCCGCCCGTCGCGGTCCCGCCGCCTCTCCGCCTCCGGCCATGCGGCGCGCGCGCAGCCCCGCGCCGGCGCGTGCCGGCAGCCGCGCCCAGCGCCTCGGTCCGGCGCCTCCCGACCGCAACGCGCGCGCCATGGAGCTCGCGGAGCAACTCCCTCGCCGCCCGGCCGTGCCTCGCGCCGCCCGGCCGCGCCGCCCGTCCCGGCGCTCCTCCGCCGGATCCGGCCTCCCCGGCCCCGATCCGCCCCGCCGCCGGTCGCTGCCACCTCGTCCCCGCCATCTCCCTCTTCTCCGGCCGCCGGCGCCCCCGATCCGGCGAGATCCCGGCCATCCTCGATATCCGTGCCGACGGTTGACTTTCCTCCCCCTCTGTTTTTCCCTAAGTCCAGAGTATTTTGACATTTTATGCATTTTCATCGCATCATAACTCTCTGCATATTGCTCCGTTTCGTGCGTGTAATATGTCAAATTGTTCGCCTCGACGAGTGTATCATTTCATCTCATTGCATCATTTACATTTGAGCTCATTTTGATGCCCGAAATGCTGTTAGAAGAGGGCTATGTGATGTTAGTTTCAGATTCTTATCAGAACATGCACTTTTGTCATTTTTGCCATGATTGATGTGTGCACCCAATGAATTTGAGTCCTACATGTGTTTTGTAATATTCCATGCCATCTTTACAGGGGTGTATGCATGTATTTTTGTGATCTCTGTGGTGACTAGCACAAGCATGCCAACTAGGCTTCATGATGTTGCTGATTTACGCCTTATCTGCGATATTTTTATGCCATGTAAACTTGATGCTACCGAGAGATCCATGCTTATTTTGAGATACTTCAGTAAGGATGTTTTGAACATATGGTTATTCTCTATCCATCCATGCCCTTTTTTGCAATTATGGAGTGCTTTAGCTTGAGTCAATCGAGCTATACTTTTGCTATAAAATGTTTCCTGGCAGATTGTTTACATGTTATTCAATTTTGCCAAGGTTGTTGTTAGTGATCCATGCACTCTATGAACTTGCTATTGCCATGTTTAGCTTCTAAAACATGTCTTATTACTGTTGGTTATCTTGTCATGCCTTTGTTTTCCATGATAAGTTCCTGTAACATGTTGTTTGATAGCTCTAAACATTGCAACCTGATGTTATTTTCTGCTAAAGTCTGAAACTGTTATTATTTGCAATCTTGCCATGTCATTTTGAGCATGTTCTAGTGATTTCTGGAGATAGCTCAGTGTTCATGTTTTGTAATGCTTTATCTGTACATCATGCCCATGCCTTTTGTTATCATGTTATGGTGCTGTAGCATATTGTTTTGATGCTTGCAATATGCCTACTTGCTGTTTTGGACAGATTGTTGTCATAACTTGTATACAGTGTATGTGTTGAGCCGTTGCTCCGTTTTGAGTGTGCTCTATATGAAACTTGCTTGATTTTGCATGTAGTTTCATATTATCATGTTGCATCCTTGTTTTGAGGTGTTTGCTTGATGTTTGTATGCATTTTGTATCAATGCCATGCTTATCTTGTTTTGCTCATATCTTCTAGCCCGTAGCTCCGAATTTAATGAACTTTATATGTAACTTGACTAGAATTTCGTGTAGATCATCATGTTGCATCTTAACTTGCTGTTTAACAACTTGAACATAAGGTTTATTCAGATCTGGACCAATTTCGAAATATGCATATGAGGACTTACCGGATTTGTTATATGTTGTTTCCGGCCTCATTTAAACTTGTCTTGATGTGTTGCTCTTGTTTGCATCATCTCTTGCCATGAGTAGCTCCATGTAGATTTGTCATGCATCATGCTTGGTTCTGCACCTTGTCATGTTCAAGTGTGTATTTTTACTTTGTTGTGTGCTTCTTCTTGTTAGTTCCCGTTTCGTTGCGATCGTGAGGATTCGTTCGTCTACGCTTAGTTCATCTTCGTGGCTTCATCTTCTTCTTGGACTCGTTCTTCTTCCTTGCGGGATTTCAGGCAAGATGACCGCTACCCTGGATCTCATTACTATCATTGCTATGCTAGTTGCTTCGTTCTATCACTATGCTGCGCTACCTACCACTTGCTGCTCAAGCCTCCCAATTTGCCACGTCAGCCTCTAACCTTTTGCACCCTTCCTAGCAAACCGTTGTTTGGCTATGTTACCGCTTTGCTCAGCCCCTCTTATAGCATTGTTAGTTGCAGGTGAAGATGAAGTTTGTTCCTTGTTGGAACATGGAGATGTTGTTCCTTGTTGGAACATGTTTACTTGTTGGGATATCACAATATATCTTATTTAATTAATGCATCTATATACTTGGTAATGGGTGGAAGGCTCGGCCTTATGCCTGGTGTTTTGTTCCACTCTTGCCGCCCTAGTTTTCCGTCATATCGGTATTATGTTGCGGATTTTGCGTCCCTAACGGTCGGGTGATTTATGGGACCCCCTTGACAGTTCCTTTGAATAAGACTCCTCCAGCAAGGCCCAACCTTGGTTTTACCATTTGCCTCACCACCACCTATATTTCCCTTGGGAGTAATTAACCCAAGGGTCATCTTTATTTAGCCCCCCCCCGGGCCAGTGCTTCTCTAAGTGCTGGTTCGAACCGAGTAGACTGCGGGGTCCCCTCGTGGAAACTAGAGGTTTGATTTTACTCGTAGGATGTCTCATCCGGTGTTGCCCTGAGAACGAGATATGTGCAGCTCCTATCGGGATTGTCGGCGCATCAGGCGGCTTTGCTGGTCTTGTTTTATTAATGTCGAAATGTCTTGTAGCCGGGATTCCGAGACTGATCGGGTCTTCCCGGGGAGAAGGAATATCCTTCGTTGATCGCGAGAGCTTATCATGGGCTAAGTTGGGACACCCCTGCAGGGTATAAACTTTCGAGAGCCGTGCCCGCGGTTATGTGGCAGATGGGAATTTGTTAATTTCGGTTGTAGTAAACTTGAAGCAAACTCTTCTAAAATACACCAACCGTGTGCGTAACCGTGAGTGTCTCTTTTCGGGGTTGATCGAGAGGAGAACACGGTTTCTGGGTTATGTCTGACGTAAGGTGGAGTTCAGGATCACTTCTTGATCATTACTAGTTGTCGACCGTTCCTTTGTTTCTCTTCTCGCTCTCATTTGCGTATGTTAGCCACCATATATGCTTAGCCGCTGCTGCAACCTCACCCCTTTATCCCTTCCTTTCCCATTTAAGCTTTGCTAGTCTTAATACCCATGGTAATGGGATTGCTGAGTCCTCGTGGCTCACAGATTACTACACCACCAGTTGCAGGTACAGGTTTGCGATGATCATGGCCGAGAGCGATGTTTGCTTGTGTTGGAGTTCTTACGCTTCTTCTTCGATCGGGGATAGGTTCGGTCGGCAGCTGGGCTAGCAGGGTGGATGTCGTTTGAGTTTTGTTTATGTTTCATCCGTAGTCGGATGTTGATCTTGTATGATGATGATGTATTCTTGTGGCATTCGTGCCTTATGTATGTATCCCTATGTATTATGTAATGTTGATGTAATGATATCCACCTTGCAAAAGCGTCTTCAAGATGCGCTTCTATCCTTGGTGGGACCATCGAGTTCCTTTAGGATAGGGTCGCATCTTGGGCGTGACAAGTTGGTATCAGAGCCTCGACCGACCCTAGGAGCCCCCTTGATTGATCGTGTAGTTTGGCCGCAGTTGAGTCTAGAAGAAACTATTTTCTGAGTCTAGTTATATCGGAGAGTAGGAATTCTTTTTACTCCATAGGAAGGGCATTCATCTATTTGAATCCAAGATAATGGCATTTGTAAATTAGATCTGAAAGGGGGCATCAATCTTTCTTGTGCATTTGAACATACTATATATTCATACGCATGTCTAACTATTTTTCAGCAACCAAGGAGATTATATCTGGAACCATGCATGAACTGAGGTAAGTTGCATATTTTTTAATATATACTCATGTGAAATGTATATTCAAATGTACCCCCACCATTCTAAAATAACGGTAGTTTTAGGATTTTCAAGAGTCAAGATTTGTGAAGTTTGACAAATCCTGAAAGTTCAATTCAAGAGAGACGAAAACGTTAATGTTTCTGCTCCAAAATATTGAACGAAGCGCCAAATGAGCCTCTGGTCACCTGAAACTGCACGAGACTAATGTTTGGTGGTAGGAAATTACTGTCCTGACTCTGGCCCGTGTAGCCTATCGGCCCGATGTCTAAAGGTCTAAACCGGGGTAGGTTTGTAACTTCACCAAGACGCCAGTCTCAACCGCCTCCGAGAAGCATTGATACGCCGTGGGCACCTAAACACCCATGCGCTAGGCCGAAATCTGTCCCGCCCACCATTTGGGACACCTAAGATTACTATCCTACCCCCAACCTGTCGGCGTTCTGGGAACGGGGGTCCCCATACTTGCCTGACTGCGGCCTGCGGCGTGGCTCAAAGAAGGCCCAGGACAGCCCATCTTCATCAACACAAGCTCAATACCCTCGCGAGGGGCCAATCCTCGCGGGGCGGACGACCAAGAGCTTCCTCAGGCACAGCCTCGTCAGGCTGGCTCATGAGGAGGCGGAGAGTTCAAGGCGGGGTACCTCGCGAGGTGCCCATGACGTAAGCCATGACGACCAAGGACACCAGTCGGGCGCCAGCCGCGCAGCGTCCTCCTTTCCTCTTTGGCGCAAAGGGAGCAAGCGCAGGCAAGAGCATCAAGCAAAGGCATCCGTTTTGGTGCAACAAGACCAAGACCAGCCCCAACGGCTGGAATGCAGTCATCTTGGAGCCCAGGCCGGCGTCATCACCTGAGCCTTTGGCAGGCGAGGACCAACTTTAGTCAGGATAAGTGTACCCGCTGTCCCCCTTCAAAATGGCCAATTGTTGGCGCCCTTCCGGCTCAATATTTGGGAAGAGGCCCAGGGCCTTCGTCTATATAAGTAGAGCTAGCCACCATAGTAGAGCAGGATCTCTCCTCCCGCGCGGCATTTTGGGATCCAGAGATAGAGATAGGACCCGATCCTCAAGCTAGAGCGACGGGACACCGCTAAGCAGTTCATCACACCCACCAAGAACAGACCCTCGCGAGGCTGTTCTTCCCTGTACTGTTCTTCATAAGCCCCAGAGGCAATCCACACACACACTTTGGGTAGGGTATTACACCACGATGGTGGCACGAACCGATATAAATCTTGCGTCTCTTGTGTTGTTCTTGCTAGTAGTTTAGGTCCCTGCGATTCGGTGAGGTACGAGACGGTGGAGGGTTGGATCTCCGCGCGCGAGTTGAACCTTAGGGTCCGCGAGAACCGTAATCCGACATTTGGCGCGCCCGGTAGGTGCGCGGAATCCATATACGCCACCTCTTGCCCGTCGCGATCGTCATCACGATGTCCGGCGACTGCTGGCAACCCAGATCCTTGGGCGGCGTGGCCCGCCCACGCAGACCCTTCGCCTCGGGCGACCCGTGCCTGAGCAGCTAGCGGTCCGCAGGGCGCTATGGGCCGCGGGCGACGCGGACAAGCCTCGACGGCTCTCACACCGCGGCAGGCGCGGTCGGCAGCAAGAGCCTCCAACCACGCCGCGACCACATCACTGTACACCCGCCGGGACCAGGCGAACTCGAGGGCCGCGCTCACAGTGGCCCGAGAGCTGCTGCAGAGTGCAGGCTCTTTGGAGAGCGGCCGCGACGTCTTCTTTGCGAAGCGGCGGAGCTCCTAAACTTCGCCGCCTCGGGGGCTCACCCCTTGTGCACCCAACTCCCACCTCAGGCCGAGGGCGGCTCACACAGGGGCTCCGCGCGCGCCCACGGGCTCCAAAGCTACTCCAACACCGGCGAAGCTGTCAGCGCCGGGCCGGCGGCGGGGTTGCCCCCGCCCCCGGCCCGCGGAGAAGAAGGACTCGACGTAACTCGTGGCCCTGGTGGACCGCCGCGCCACCACCCCACGGCGGGCATATCAAGCAGAGCAGCAAGGCACGCTCAGCACTACGGCGTGGCCTTCGGAATGACGGCGCCGGAAGAGTACGTGCCCCACATGATGGACCAAGGGCACCCGCATGAGGGAGAACAAGACTCTCTCCTCAGCCCAATCTGGGGGGACGAGGCGCCAGAAGCCGCTCTCTTCCAGGAGTCTCGAGACGGTCCCACTGGTCACGCCGGGGGCGACAATTATCGGGTACCGCTACTTCCTCAAGAGCAAACATACGCTAACCATAGGTCAAAGGAGGTACAGGTCGCCACGACGAGCGGCTGCCCCTTTCCCGCAGTCTCCTACCCCTCGGGAGGGGGGCGCAGGGGGCTGCCGGAGAGGGGCAGAGATCCGACATCACCACCGCGGCGTTCTCAGGAGGTAGGCCCTCTGCTGGGGAGGTGCCTCAGGGCCTGCCCCTGGCGGAGGACCCGTGGTCGTCGGGGGAACCGCTGTCGACCGCTCTACCCCACCGGCGGCGTCCTGGTTTCCGGTCATCGTTGGTGGCACTAGAGAGTGGCGCAGCGCGGGGCCCTCGTCTGGCGATATGAAGCAAGGCCGGTACCTGTGAAGAAGGCCCAGTGCCTGTGAAGCTCGCCGCCCCGTGACACTCTCACGTAATAATGAGTGGGGTTGTACACGCCCGAGTCTCAGGGTGCCGGCCTCGAGCCCAGGGCTCCCTCCACGCCCGAGAGCAGCACTTAGCTCCTTATTTGGTGAGAAGACGTCCAAGACTAGACTAGGTGCCGGAGGCGGCCTTTTTCTGCTTTCATTGGTTTTCCCTCTGGCTGTCGTTTTCCCCTGCTGGATTTAAGTTGAATTTGAGCTTGAAGATTTGCGCGTATTCGGGGAAGGGGTGCTTAGTCTCGTTCGAGCAAATTTCTCGCGTTTCGGTTACAACTCCGCCTCAGCTGCCTCCCCTCGCGAGCCCCTCGCGAGCCGGGCCAGGCCAAGCTTGCGCGCAGCCCAGCCTGTCGCCGCCGCGTCCTCTCTGGAGGGTTTTTACTGCAGGTCCTACGGATTCGATCAGTAGGCGATCAGATCGCCCAGGCCTTCCACAGGCTATCTCGGGGCTCGTACGAAACAAAGGTAAACCATCCAACTAGCGCGCCGCTTAGCCAACCGCTTGGCGCGGACGTATGGGCGTTGTAACACCTGCTAATACGAAGAACACAAGTTTTACATGAGGGGCTCCCCCTCCCAAAATGCTCTCACCTCCATCAGGCCAAAACCTGAGTTCTATTCATGCAGGGTAATGGAACAAGGACAATACATGATCAGTCGGACAAATCCCCCAATGCATCCTCAGGGGCACCTCCCGAGCCGTTGCCGGCGTCGCTAGCCTCGCCGTCGCTGTCTGCGTGATCATCGGCGGCGCCTGGGCCGTTCACCACGCCGCCCTCGTCGGCAGCCACGATCACGCCATTGTCGTCCGAAGCAAAGGCCCAGACGAGGGCATCCACGTTTTCTTCCACCCAGTGCGCCAGGTCGCTCTGGACGGCCTCGGGAACTGGGGCGATGGCTGCGTCAAAATCGAAGTGAGGGTCCATGTCCCGGAGATGGCTGAAGACACGAGAGAAGGCGCGCCCGAGCAGCGCGCGGCTCCTCTCCTCCACCAACCTGTCGGCCCTAACCGACCGCGCCTCGGGCCGCGCCACCACGTCGGTGAAGAATCAAGGTTGCGGCGCGAGTTAACCGTGCGGCTGGCCTACTACCGCCTCGCAGATATTATCCAAGGCTGCGTTAGCTCTTTCCCAGAGCGTGGTGAGCATAGGACGGTGCTCATGCTCCAAGATTCGCCGCTGACGCATCTCGTCCGCATTCTGGCGCGCAACAGCCTCGGCCTCCTCCACCCGCTGGCGAAGAAGGAGCGCCTCGGCCTGAGAGGTGGTGGACTCCCTCTGCGCCACCTTGAGGGCGACCCGAAGAGCATCGGCCCGCCGCGTTGCCTCCTCCAGTTTGGCCCTCAAGGCAGTAGTCCTGCCCTCAGCCTCGGCCTTGATCAACCCCCACCGCTCCTCAAACTTCGGCCGAGGTTCGCGCGCCGCCGCCACTCGGCGTCCGACCTCCTCCATGACGCGGGCTTCCCGTGCTGCAACCTCATCCTCTGCCCGCGTCGCCAAGCGCTCCCTCGTCTCAAGCGCCAGACTTGCTGCTCGCGGCGGCTTCAAGCGTCAGCGCCTCCTCACGCTTCTGGAGCTCCCCGAGTCGCCAGAGGCCACCTTCATCGACGCAAGGGCTGCCTCGCGCACCTCTGCTTGCTCCTCCAACGAGTGGCACCGGGCCAGGGCTTCCTGTGCCCGCTCCTCCGCCGCCTCTCGCCGCTTGTTAGCTGCCCGGGCCTCCTCGACGGCCCAAGAACAGGCCTCCTGAGAGGCTGCCAGCGACGCCTTGGCCTCTTCATCATCAAGCTCGCGCTGGCGACACGCAAGGGCGGCAGCGCCCTCCAGCTCGCGCCTCTCTGCGACAAGGCGCAGGCCCTCATCCTCAAGGCGCGCGTCTTCGTCAGCAAGCTCTTCACCAAGAAGGCTCACCGCGTCGGCCGACCTTCGAAGAAATCCCTGGCGAAGGGCGCGACGCTCCCGGGCGCATTCGCGCACGTCCTCCACACCATCAACCGCCCCAGACGGGCGCCGAGAGCCGCGAATCAACACTCCCCCTCCGGGCAGGGGGCTGGGGGCTGGCACCCTCGCGACGGCATTGCACGCCGCACCAGAAGCCCGGCCTGGAGCCAGCCCGTCCCCAGACGAGGGGCGCAGGAAGCGCCTCAGCCAATCGCCGTCCACGACCAGGCGGGAACCCCACGGCAGGCTAGCTATGCCTCGGGAAGGCTCGCGAGGAAGGATCGCGAGGCGCACAGGGCCACGACGCGCCTCGGGACGGCTCACCTCCCCGGTCGCCCTCACCACAAGAGCTCCACTGCTTGGAGCACTCGAGGACTGGGGAGGGGGCGAAGCCGGGGAGGACGGCTCCTCACCCGTCTCCATGAGCTCGGCAGGAAGGGGCCTGCAGGGCAGGGATCAGTACAAGCAACAGAATAATCAGGAGCTCGGGAAGGAGAAGGCTTACTCGTCAGTAGCGAAGTACTTCCTGCGCTTCAGCAGGCGACAAGGGTAATCATCGCCCAGGGCCTCCCTTCTCTTCCGGAGGGCCTCGAAGTTCACGCGAAACGACCCAAGATTTGGCGCAGGATCAGCCTGCAGCGAGGGAGAAGCATCAAGGCGGCTTGCGTCTGTGGGCGTCACTGCAGACGCGCTGCTAGTCGCCTCACCAAAGAAGAAGCGAGGGGCCTCGGGGGCTCCGGCCATGGGCGCAGGGCGGCTGCTTGCCGCCTCTCGGCAGCGGCTTGAGCCTCGAGCTGCCCCTCACGAGCATCGCCAGCGCTGCCACCCGGCGTGGGTCCTTGGCCTCTGGCGGCTCGTGCCTCCTGCTCCGCCACTTGAGGAGGAGCCCTTGGCCGACTGGAAGGGTTGTCACCACCACTGGATTCTCGCGAGGCCCACGGAGACCAGCGGGCGCAGCCTTCGATCATCGAAGATAGGCATCTGGTTCACCAGTTACCCCTGCTTCGGCAGAGGTACAGCAAAGGCCCCTTCGTGCTGGATGCCACCGGATTAGGATCGCGGTCGGGATCAGAGCACTTTCCTTAGTGCTTACGGCCGAGTCTTCTTCCCGAGCCTCATGCGATCACCAGGCCCGCCGAAGGCCCACATCCGGTGGGAGTGGCGTTGAAGAGGAGCAATGCGGCGCATCAGGAACTCCTTCACCACCTTGGGCGCCGTCACAGCAAGCGACCTCAGGAATGCGAAGCGGCGCCAGATAAAGACGAGCCGAGGGCTCGAATGCGTCTCCTGGCCCCAGCCTGAATTGGGGACAGCAGGCGAGGTCGGCTCAGATAGCAGGGGGCTGGGCACCCCCACATCCACGTACAACCACCTCTTGCGGAACTCAGCCGCGGGCGGAGGCAGGCTGAAGTCAATCCACGAGGCCGCTGTCTCGGCGTGGCGACGAAGCTCACGACGCCGAGCATTGAGTGGGGTCGACAAAGCGCGAGATAGAAGAAGTGGCGCAACAAGGCAACCGAGGGAAGGATGCCCATCATTGCCTCACAAACGGCTAAGACCGAGAGGAGAGTAATGGACTCAGGACCCAGATGCATCATGTGGATCTGATAATGGGAAAGCACGGCATTGAAGAAATCAGAGAAGGGGGGAACCAGTCCCGCCCACAGGGCGTCAGCGAAATACCGGACCTCGGTGACTATCCTTTCGATGGCGAAGTGGGACGCGGGCCAGGCCGTCGTCCTCCCGCATTCGTTGAAGGAGGTGGCCAGAGCCGAACTTACCTTGCCCAAGCCCTCCAGATTGAGTATGATTGACGGGTCGACAGCGGAGGCCGCCGGCGGCGGTGAGCAAGGCGGAGGCGCTGGTTTCTTCCCTTTCCCCTTCTTCGTCGGAGCCATGGCGATCGAAAGGGGGAAGGGGGGATTTGAGATTGGATTGGAAATGGAAGCTGGAGTTCGAGAGAGGGAAGGACTGGAGCACACAAGCAGCAGAGAGGGCAACAGATGTGTGCAGCAGTGTGTCCGCCTAGCAAGGAACGAAATAAGGAGGCGTGGGGGAACAGTGCCGCCCACGTTCAATCAACCGCCACGCGTCGCCCAAGGCCGCAGGCTGTTAGAATATAACGACGCACAGACTTTCGCCTCTCTGCTCGGCCAAGTTCAGCGCGCCAGGCCCGAGGGCTCTTGTCAACGCTCGGGAACGGGGTCCCCAGACTTGCTCGCTGCGCCTGCGGCATGGCTCAAAGAAGGCCAGGACAGCCCATCTTCATCAACACAAGCTCAAGACCCTCGCGAGGGCCAAGCCTCATGGGGCGGACGACCAAGAGCTTCTCGAGCACGGCCTCGTCAGCTGGCTCATGAAGAGGCGGAGAGTTCAAGGCGGGTACCTCACGAGGTGCCCATGACGTAAGCCATGACGACCAAGGGCGCCATCGGCGCCCAGCCCGCCTGGCGTCCTCCTTTCCTCTTTGGTGCAAAGGGAGCAAGCGCAGTAAGAGCATCAAGCAAAGGCATCCGCTTCGTGCAACAAGACCAAGACCAGCCCCAACGGCTGGAATGCAGTCATCGTGGAGCCCAGGCCGGCGTCATCACCTGAGCCTTTGGCAGGCGAGGACCAACTTTAGTCAGGATAAGTGTACCCAATGTCCCCCTTCAAAATGGCCAATTGTTGGTGCCCTTCCCGCTCAATATTTGGGAAGAGGCCCAGGGCCTTCGTCTATATAAGTAGAGCTAGCCACCATAGTAGAGCAGGATCTCTCCTCCCGCGCGGCATTTTGGGATCCAGAGATAGAGATAGAGACCCGATCCTCAAGCTAGAGCGACGGGACACCGCTAAGCAGTTCATCACACCCACCAAGAACAGACCCTCGCGAGGTTGTTCTTCCCTGTACTGTTCTTCATCAGCCCAGAGGCAATCCACACACCACACACTGGAGTAGGGTATTACACCACGATGGTGGCCTGAACCAGTATAAATCTTGCGTCTCTTGTGTTGTTCTTGCTAGTAGTTTAGGTCCCTGCGATTCGGTGAGGTACGAGATGGTGGAGGGTTGGATCTCCGCGGCACGCCAGAGTTCGAACCTTAAGGGTCTGCCGGAACCCGTAATCCGACACAACCCGCAATATATCCGAAATTTTAGATGGGGGCAAAGTTTGTAACTTTCCCCAAAATTCGAACAAGTGCGTCCCAAACCGAAACATTGTTCCCCCTCCCTCCGTTTCCCCATTCATATTCCATGGGCGCCAAAACACCCTCTCCACCAGCCGCGAAACCCCAGCCTCCTCCGTCGTCCACCCCATCGCGCCCAATCCATCGCTGCCCTCTTCTTCACGCCGGAGCCGGTACCCCGACGTCGTCGTCCAATGCGACTGCAACCGCAACGCCCTCAAGGACTTAGCAGCTAAAGCCGAGGCAGAGATGCCTCCACGATGCCGACGTGCGCCGTACCAGAACCACTTAGATCACACCGTCCTGTGCCTCACCGTTGCCGCTCCACTGTCGCAACCGTCCACCGCACCGGAGTTGTTCCCGCTACGCCGTCGTTCGCCGCCTCGGATCTGGTTCCCTGCCGCTGACAGACGGACCGCACCACACTCAACAACTTGGCCATGGGTTCGTCCAAGGCTCCACCGTCCTCCACAACTTCTCGTTTCCAGCGAACCACAAGAAGATCATTGGAAAAACAGAAGGAGGACACAGCACTGCCAGCAGAAAGAGGTACTCCTCTTCCCTTATTCGTGCAAATATTACGTCTCTGCTCACACCGTATTCATCCCATGAAAGAAACTAGTTGAGCGCTTCTTACTGCATCTTCTTCGTGATACTAGATGCACAAGGTTTCCTCCCATTTACTATTTCACATTGGCTAGAGGTCAGTAGCCTGCCTGGATTTCAATTTAGGGTCAGTTGAATCGCAATTAAAAGAAGCAGCACCCGCTTAGGCGCGCGGAGCACCTAGTCCGCTTGTTCGCTGGGGAAGCGGCGCATCGGTGTCTCCCATCATTTATTTATCACCAACCTGCTATCTGCTACTTTTACACTGTACTACTTGTGCACACACTTCACCCATACTCACACTATAGTTTTTTATGCATAGGTATTTCAGACTCTGACGCAGTGTTGATGAATACACAAAAGAAAAGACAGAATTCGCTCTAGTGTAATTTGAAGATAAGCACTAAGCGTTTCAGCGCTCTAATGGGTGTAGTGTCAGCAGATGGAGACAGTAAACGTAGCTCTGCAGTTGATGATCTCAATTTCCACACACAACCTTCCCAAGTGCTTGCTTTAACTTCGCGCTGTCAAATGTGGTTGCATGTTGCATATGGTGTCTAGCTTGTATTGCTTCCAATTTGGTTAAATTGCATCTGCTTACTTTACACATTATACCTTTGATAATGACATGCCTTCCTGTTTTTGATACATACTACATATGTCTATTAACCATTTTCGTACATCAAACTAATGCTCTTTTTTATCCCTCATCAATCACTTATGATGAGACAGTCACCCAGTGGAGTTCTTGTGAGACGCGCTACTCGCTTAAAGAGTGCAAAGGTCATCCTCCCCACATGATTCTCAAGAAACAGCAAGGCTAAATGAAGATAGTCAACGTAGCTCTCTAGTTGATGGCCGCAATTCCCCTACACCACCATCGTAGGTGCTTGCTCTTACTTGGCAGTGTGATATGTTGTTGCATGTTGCATATGGTGTCTACCTTGTAATGCTTCTAATTAGGGTAAATTGCATATGCTTAGTTAATACATTATACCTGTGAATATGACATGCCTTCCTGTTTTTGGTACATACTACGTCTTTCTATTAACCATGTTCTTACATCAAACTACTTTTCTTGCGTATCCCTCATCAATCACTTCTGACGAGACACCTTCAAGTTGACAGTGTAATATTGGTTGCATCTTGCATATCATTTCAAACTTGTATTGCCTCTAATTTATCGAAGTGCTACTTATAATGAGACACATCTAACTTGGTAGAGTGATTTTGGTTGGATATTTCATATGGTGTCTAGATTGGATTGCTTCCAATTTATTGAAATGCCTTCTGTTTAGCATTTTTCGTACATATTTCATCCTCTTACAATGTGGTTACCATACATAAAAGTTGTGTTTGTCAGTATCATGCATTAACAAATTTGGAAGTGCGAATTTAATTCCTTTTTCTTGTGTGTTTACTTGACAAGGCAAAATCTAAAAGGACGAAGGCACAAAATGATGGTGGTCCTCTAGAGCAACCGAAACAGATGATCTCTGCAGATTCTCCTGCAACTCCTACTACAGTGCAAGTTCCAAACCTCATCTCCCCTACTCAACAACCCCAGGTGCTTGCTCTAACATGGCAGTGTGATATCTGGTTGTATGTTGCATATGGTTCCTGGCTTGTATTGCCCCTAAGTTGTTAAATTGCATCTCCTTAGCTTACACATCATGCATGTGAATATGACACGCCTTCCTGTTTTTGGTACATACTACATCTGCCTATCACACCATGTTCTTACATCAAACTACTGTTCTTGTGTATCCTGCATCTATTGCTTATGATGAAACAGTCACACCCGTGGGTTAGTATGAGACGTGTTACTCTTATAAAGAGTGTAGTTTCATCCTCTCCACATGATTCTCAAGAAACAACAAGCCTAAATGAAGATATTGAACGTAGCTCTGTACTTGAAGACCACACTTCCCCTACACCACCATCGCAGGTGCTTGCTCTAACTTTGCAGTGTGATATGTGGTTGCATGTTGCATACGATGTCTAGCTTGTAATGCTTCTAATTAGGGTAAATTGCATCTTCTTAGTTTACACATTATACCTGTGAATATGACATGCCTTCCTATTTTTGGTACACACTACATCTATCTGTTAACCATGTTTTTACATGAAACTACCTCTCTTCTGTATCCTACATCAATCACTTACGATGAGACACCTTTATTTGTTCCATATTGCATATTATTTCTAGCCTCTTGCCATGTATTGCTTCTAATTTGGTCAAATACATTTGTTAGGCCAGCCTTTTAATTTGGTAGTATGATATTGGTTTCATCTTTCATATGGTTTCTAGCTTGCATTGCTTCTAACTAGTTCAAACACCTTGTGCTTAGTTTACACTTTATACATCATACATGTCAATATGTCATGCTGTCCTATTTTTCATACATATTCCATCCTCCTATCATGCGGCTGCCTTACATGAAAGTAGTGTTCGTCAGTATCATGCATCAATGAGTTCTGAAGAGCAAATTTTATTCCTTTTTCTTATGGGTTTGACTTGACAAGGCAAAATCAAAAAAGAGGAAGCAAAAGAGTAAGGAAGGCAATGATGGTGGTCCTCCGCAACAACGTAAACGGAGCATCTGTACGGATTCTCCTTGTACTGCTTGTGCATTACAAGTCCAAGTCTCCGCTCCCCAACTCCACCATCCAAGGTGCTTGCTCTAACTTGACAGTGTGATATCTGGTTGCATGTTGCATATGGTGTCTAGCTTGTATTGCTCCTAATTAGTGTAAACTGCATCTGCTTAGCTTACACATGATACATGTGAATATGAAACGCTTTCCTGTTTTTGGTACATACTATATCTGTCTATCACACCATGTTCTTACATGAAACTACTCTTCTTGTCTATCCTGCATCTGTCACTTATGATGGGACACCTTTAAGTTGGCAGTGTGATATTGGTTTGCGTCTTGAATATGATCTCTAGCATGTAGTGCTTCTAGTTTGATGAACGCCACCTATGACGAGACAGTTTTAACTTGGCAGAGTGATATTGATTGCACCTTCCATATGGTGTCCAGCTTGCAGTGCTTCTAATTTGTTGAAGTGCCTTCTGCTTAGTTACCACATCATAGGTGTGAATATGTCAAGCCGTCCAGTTTTTTGTACATATTCCATCCTCGTATCATGACTTTGCCTTTCATCAGAGTAGTGTTCGTCAGTATCATACATGAATGAGTTATGAAGAGTGAATTTTATATTCTTTTTCTTGTCGGTTTGACCTCACAATGCAAAATCAATAAAGATGAAGGGTCAACAGATTCTACTCCGCCATCGTCCCAACAAGATTCGCAAGACAACACAAGGCTAGACAGTCAACATAGCTGTGTAGATGATAAGCACATCTCCTCTACTCCACCATCACATGTGCTTGCTCTAACTTGGAACTATTATATGTGGTTGCATGTTGCGTATGACGTCTAGCTTGTATTGCTTATAACTTTGTTGAATTGCATCTGCTTACTTTACACATAATGCCTGTGAATATGACACGTGTTCCTGTTTCTAGAAAATACTATATCTGATCACACCATGTTCTTACATCAGACTACTGTTCTTGCATATCCCTCATCAGTCACTTATGATAAGGCACCTTTAAGTCGCCACTGTGATATTGGTTGTGTCTTGCATATGATTTCTAGCATGTACTGCTTCTAATTTGTTGAAACGCCAGACAGTTTGAACTTGGCAGAGTGATATTGGTTGCATCTTTCATATGGTGTCTAGCTTGCAGTGCTTCTAATTTGTTGACATGCCTTCTTCTTAGTTACCACATCTTAGGTGTGAATATGTCACATCATCCTGTTTTTCGTACATATTCCATCCTCATATCATGTGTTTGCCTTTCATCCGAGTAGTGTTCATCATTATCATGCATGAATTAGTTCTGAAGAGCGAATTTCCTTTTTCTTATTGGTTTGACTTCACAATGCAAAATTAGTATAGCTGAAGGAAATTAGTACGGCAGTGGATGATGGTGGTCCTTCGGAGCAACTCAAATAGAGGGTCTCTACAGATTCTACTCCACCATCCTCCCAACAAGATTTGCAAGACAACACAAGGCTGTACAGTCAACGTAGCTGTGTAGATGATGAGAACATCTCCCCTACTCCATCATCACAGGTGCTTGCTCTAACTTGGCACTATTATATGTGGTTGCATGTTGCGTATGATGTCTAGCTTGTATTGCTTCTAACTTTGTTGAATTGCATCTACTTACTTTACACATAATGCATGTGAATATGACACGTGTTCCTGTTTCTAGAACATACGTGTAGATGATGAGCACATCTCCCCTACTCCACCATCACAGGTGCTTGCTCTAACTTGGAACTGTTATATGTGGTTGCATGTCCCGTATGATGTCTAGTCGGTATTGCTTCTGATTGTGTTGAATTGCATCTGCGTAGCTTACAACTTATACCTGCAACGATCACTTACCCATAAGACACAATTAACTTGGGAGTATGATGTAGGTTGCATCTTGCATTGTCTTCTATCTTGTACTGCTTCTAATTTCTTGAAATGGCACTTATGATGATACACTTTTTACCTGATAGAGTGATATTGGTTGCATGTTCATATGGTGCCCAGCTTTCATTTCTTCTAATTTTGTTGAAATGTCTTCTGCTTACTGTTTTTCATACATATTCCATCCTCCTATCATATGTGTGAATATGCAATGCTGTCTTTTTTGTATATATTCCATCCTCCTATCCTGCGCTTGCCTTACATCAAAGTAGTGTTCGTCTGTATCATGCATGAACCAGTTATGCAGAGCTAATTTTATTCATATTCTTGTGGTTTTGACTTCATAAGGCAATATCAGAAAATAGGAAGGAAAAGAGTAAGTTAGGGGATGTTGGTGGTCCTCTGGACCGACGCAAACAGAGACTCTCTAGATTTACCACTGCTACTGATAATGAAGTTAAAGTCCTATGTCTACATGATGAGTTCATCTCCCGTACTCCACCATCGCAGGTGCTTGCTCTAAGTTGATAGTGTGATAATTGGTTCCATGTTGCATATGTTGCCTAGCCTGTATTTCTTCTATTTTGATTAAATTGCACCTGCTGAGTTTATACGTTATACATGTGCATATGACATGCCTTTATGTGTCTAGAATACACTGCATCTATCTATCATACCATGTTCTTACATCAAAGTATTGCTGTTGTGTATCCTGCATCAGTCAGTCATGATTGGACGCTTTTAACATGGCAGTTTGATAGTGGTTTCTTGCATTGATTTCTACGTTGTACTGCTTCTATTTTTTTGAAATGCCACTTATGACAAGACACTTTTAACTTGGTAGAGTGATATTGGTTGCATCTTTCATATGGTGTCTAGCTTGCATTACTTCTATTTTCTTGAAAGTCCTTCTGCTTAGTTTACACATCGTAGCTCTGAATATGTCACGCGTCCTATTTTACTTACATATTCCATCCTCATACGGTTGTCTTACATCAAAGTATTGCTTATCTGTATCATGCATCAATGAGTTCTGAAGAGCGATATTTTGTGTTGTGGGTACGGCTTGACATGGCAAAGTCAAAAAAGAGCAAGGAAAAGAAAATAGTAGGAAATGGTGTTACTCGTCAAGTGAAACGGAAAAGGATCTGCCCTCGAGATTCTGCTGGTACTTATAGTGTAGTAGAAGGTCCAAGTCCACCGACTAAATCTACAAACACAGTATCACCTGCTCCACCAACTGCAGCATCCGCTTCAACTGTACCAGCATCTCAACGAGTTACTCGTTCGTTTGCTCCGGAACTGGCCAGTTCCCAAGCTTCCTTCACACCTAACACTACTTCCGAAGCACTGCTGACACAACATGACTTTGCAAGATCAGATGAACCTCATGAGCATCAACACCAAGACGGTACGTGACCGAATCAAGTTGCAGTTGCATGCTCCTTTATATGTACTCTCACAGTTTGATGTGCACTAACACTTTCCATATACGTTGTTGAACTAGCACCACGGCGCAAGCGGAAACAGACATCAGGGATAATGCTTGACAGATTAACAAAATCTAAAGGAGGAAGAATGGAGATCCATTTTGAGGTTGGTTTAAAAAGGCCACGTGATGCTACAGAGTCAACCAAGTTAGTATCAGAGGCAGTCGTTGTCGTTAGGTGTCATGCACGTATCCTCCCAACGTGGATCCATCACAAGAATGAGAAAGACAATACCCAATTTAACACCTTCCTTGACCATTTATCCGTAAGTAATGTTATTCATCGCAATTTGTAATATTGTCTTGCTCTGTCCCATACTTTCTAGCTTCCTCCTAGTAAGACTCACATTCTTTTTTCAACAGATGAGATTCAAGTTGGATCCGAAAGATTATGCAACTAAACAATCATGCACTCATGTTTTTCAGTCTGCTCTGCGACCGTATCGGTACCACCTTAGAAATTCTCACTTTGAAGGCAAGGCTAACAATGAAATCGCCTAAACATCTCCAGTGGAATATAATATAGATGAAGACTGGACAGCCCTTGTTAAACATTGGTCTGATCCAAAGTATTAGGTAGGGTATATGTATTTGATTAGACCACATATTGAACTCGTATTTATGTATGTGCCTTACAAGTGTATCTTCTTCTAGGCTAACTGTTTGAAGAACAAGACCAACCGTTCTAAAGAGAAATTCCAACAGACAACAAGATCTCGTAGCTATATTGCACACTGTGAGGCTCTTGTAAATAGCTGCTACTTCCTTCTTTTTTGTGTGCCATATTATCGTATCTATATTGACTTTTTCCAAATACAGAGGAAAGCCCGTGTGGACCAAAAAGAACCTGAACTGAATGCAGTGCAAATCTTCAAGGATTGGCACACCAACAAGATGAAGAGCATGAGCACATTAGTTCAAGCCGCTGTTGTAAGTCCTTACTCCTCCTGCCTTTGAACTGATTAGTACTATGATGTGTTCATTTAACTGCTTGGTTTGCAGCCAATGTCAGTTACTCTGTTCACTTTTATACACAGCTGTATTAACGTATCATTTCACCTTACATGGTTTAAAAGAGATGAAGGATATTCTTTTGGTCTTGATCCGTAATCTAGTAGTGATGTTCACGTGCGCACACAATGATACAATAGCCTGTTTGTTTTATATCTGTTTTTCCATTATATGAATTATGTCATACTATGTTCATCCTACTTTAAACCATGTCTCTTTATCCTTAGATGTCAACGAATGTGAGGAAATAGACAATACAGTAGGCATGCTACATGGACATATGTTCCGAAAGTGATTTTATTATGTAGTTGGCACTACAATACATGCTAATGTATTACAATAGTTCACCAAAATAAGTTATGTATAAACGTGAAACCTACTTTGTTTGTTTTTGTCTCGTTAGTAACTTATCTGGTGCACTAATCTACAAGTTCAAACTTTCAGCAAGCTATGGAACAAATGATTCAATAGCCACACGCACAATGTCACCTCTTGCTGCAGTGCGTCAGTGTCTCTCCACTAATAGTGCAAAAAGCACCTTCCTGCGTAATTCTGGGTTGGTTGTCAAGGTAACCTTGTCCAAATCGCCTACTGAACAAAATCTTCCGTCTAGAAAGAGTGATATATTTGTGCTCCAGACACAAGTTCAATCCCTAATGGACGTTGTTTCGGAAATAAGAATAGTGGTTGACAAATGTCGTCAAGATATGAATGGTTTTGAAACTAGACTATCAGACATTTGCTTCATTGTTCAAGAACAATGGCGGAAAAAAGGGGAAGATCATGCTATTCCATCAGATTCTACAGCCTGAAACATTAGCACTCAGGTCAAATGATCTGTGCTTCTATACATCTGATGGTGTTTTTATCTGCAAGGATTGTAAACTTTATGCCAACATGCCTTTTGTTGTATGGTTGGAATTTATTTTGTTGTGATACAACATTTATGATGCTGCCAAAGGCTACAGTAATTACGATGCTATTTTTGTATAGTGTAGGTTTATCTTAGTAATGTATTCGACGGAAAGCTTCGTAGGAGCCCAACGTGCCAACATTCGTCGGGCCCATTCCAATTGGGGCTAAAACGACTATGGGCCGTAATTTGCAAGTAGCCCACTAAAAATATCTTGGCCTAAATCAGCATAAGCTTTCATTTTTTTGGTAGGCCTGTTCCCACAGTGGGCCTTTAACATGCCTAAACATATTTTGGGCCTTCAGTAACAATAGGCCGTTTACAGGTGTAAATATCTCGAGCCCATAAAAAACATGGGCCTTTAATAGACCGAAAGTGATATTGGGCCCTGATTGTGCCGAATAACCCACTGGTCATTAGCAGGCCGAAATGGTGGCCCATTTACAATGCGGATCGTTCACAGGCCGAAAATCAGACGAGCCGTAAATGCGCCGACCTACTACACGGGCCTTTAATAGGCCGGAACTTCAATCGGGCTTGATTAGTGTCAGTTTTATCTGGGCCCTTAATAGGCCCGATGTAATGTTGGGCCACATATGGCCCATGGATTTCGTCCGATGTTAACAGGCCGAAAATCACAACAGGCTGAAAGTGGCCCAAATCTATAGTGGGCCTCTAACAGGCCGAATGTCAGACATGGCCAAATATGACCCAAATCCTTCATGGTCGTTTATGGGTCGAAAGTTTCAATGGCCTATAAATGGGCCCAAATGAAGCAGGACCTTTAACAGGCCGGAAACACACCGGGCCGTAATTCGGCCCAAATACTTAGCAGACTGTTAACCGGCCAGAAGTGACCATGGGCCGCAATGATGACAAGTTTAGGACGGGACGTAGACGGGCCGATTTGACACTAGCCGTACAGGCCTTAACTACGAATGGGCCGTCTACAAGCAGGCCGTTAATGGGTCGGCCCGCTATTTTTGACTGGGCCAGCCTTTTTAACCTAAATGGGCTGCTTTTGGGCCTTGCCACGTGTCGACGTATCATAGGCACCTCCTGTCCATTGGGCGGTTGACATCTGTCCTTTCGTGGTGCTGACGCGTGGTTCCGTCGGCCAATGAGAATTTTACACGTGGAAAATCGTCATTAGTCATGGCTGTTAGCGGGTTATCGGATCCAAAACCGGACCCGATAGCTTAACGGCGACCCGTTACGGTGGATGCCACGTGTCGGTCACCCTTGAGTGAAAGCACTTCCATGACGCGGCATTTATCGTCATGGAAGTGGACACTTCCGTGATGATAATTTTGGTAATGTCATGGAACACTTCTAAGACAGCACAGATATGACTATCTTGATTCTGTCCTAAAATCGCCATGGATGTACATGCATGACAGAAAACGCGACCTACTGTGACAAACACATATCATCATGAAAGTGTATTTTTTTAGTGTCATGATTGGGGGATGAATATAACATTGACTTAAGCCTCCTCCAAGCTTGAGCGATACTTTCTCCTTCACGAGGCCAAAAATTATATATGTAATTCCGATCACGATGAACTAGATGCATAGGATAACACTTCTGATGAAATTCCAATTTCAGTCGAATGTAATTCCAAGATCCAATATCATCATATAACCTATGCCATATCAATGCATTTCTCTTCAAAGATAAAGGAAGACCTTCTTCTTGACTTCATCCTCGGGTAAACCTGCAAGCTTAAATAATCCACAAACTTCATCCACATAGATTAGATGCAAATCAGGATGTAGTGTTCCATCTCCTAGATAAGGATTAGCTAGCAGTTTCTCTATCATAGCCGAAGGAATTTCATAAAAAATATTTTCAGTAGGTGCAGTAGGTTGAGTAGCAACTTCTTGCTCTTCCGGTCGAGGTGAAGATACCCCGAAAAATCCCCTCAAAGGATGATTTTAAATAGTGACAACTGAAGAAAATATGCCCTAGAGGCAATAATAAATTTGTTATTTTATATTTCCTAATTCATGATAAAGGTTTATTATTCATGCTAGAATTGTATTGATCGAAAACCTAAATACATGTGTGAGTACATAAACAAACACCGTGTCCCTAGTGAGCCTCTACTTGACTAGCTCATTGATCAAAGATGGTTAAGGTTTCCTAACCATGGACATCAGTTGCCATTTGATAACGGGGTCACATCATTAGGAGAATGATGTGATGGACAAGACCCATTTGATAACGGGACTTCACCATCACTATCACCATGCCATCGTGCTGAAGGAACTCGCCTACCACCTTGACTTCTTGCTGTCTCAAGAAGGCGAGGGACATCACCGAGCTAAACGTGTGCAGAACAAGGAGGTGTTGTGCGTTCGGTACTCGGTTGAAGCACGAAAAAGTTCGACTACATCAACCGTGTTGTGAAACGCTTCTGCTTACGGTCTACGAGGGTACGTAGACACACTCTCCCCCTTGTTGCTATGCATCTCCATGGATAGATCATTTGCGTGTGCGTAGAATTTTTTTGCTTTCCATGCAACGATTCCCAACAACAAGTGACAGTAAATTTCAGCACGTCTTGTATTGAACGGAAACCTAAGTGGGTGGACCAATGCTAGAATTGTATTGAATAGAAACCTAAATACATGTGTGAATACATAAACAACACCTTGTCCCTAGTGAGCCTCTACTTGACTAGCTCGTTGATCAAAGATGGTTAAGGTTTCCTAACCATGGACATGAGTTGTCATTTGATAACGGGATCACATCCTTAGGAGAATCATGTGATGGACAAGACCCATTCCTTAGCTTAGCATAATGATCGTTCAGTTTTATTGCTATTGCTTTCTTCATGTCAAATACATATTCTTTCGACTATGAGATTATGCAACTCCCAGATACCGAAGGAATGCCTTGTGTGCTAGCAAATGTCACAACGTAACTTGGATATTATAAATATGCTCTACAGGTACCTCCGAAGGTGTTTGTTGAGTTGGCATAGATTGAGATTAGGATTTGTCACTCCGAGTATCGGAGAGGTATCTCTGGGCCCTCTCGGTAATACACATCATAAGCTTGCAAGCAAACAACTAAGGAGTTAGTCACGAGGTGATGTATTACAGAACGAGTAAAGAGACTTGCCGGTAACGAGAATGAACTAGGTATGAAGATACCAACGATCAAATCTCACGCAAGTAACATACCGATGGACAACGGGAATTACGTATGTTGTCATAATGGTTCGACCGATAAAGATCTTCGTAGAATATGTTGGACCAATATGGGCGTCCAGGTTCCGCTATTAGTTATTGACCGGAGAGGTGTCTCAGTTATGTCTACATAGTTCTCGAACCCGTAGGGTCCGCACGTTTAACATTCGATGATGATATAGTATTATATGAGTTATGTGATTTGGTGACCGAACGATTTTCGGAGTCCCGGATGAGATCAACGACATGACGAGGAGTCTCGAAATGGTCGAGAGGTAAAGATTGATATATAGGACGAGGGTATTCAGACACCGGAAGTGTTTCAGGGGTTACCGGGTACTTATCGGGTCATCGGAAGGGGTTCCGGGCACCCCCGGCAAAAGATATGGGCCTTATGGGCCAAGAGGGGAAACGCACCAGCCACAAGGGGCTGGTGCACCCCCCATATGGTCCGGCCTAAGGAAGGGAAGGAAAGGGGAGAAGGCGACGAAAGTGTGGATTAGGATTTCCACTTCCTTCCCTCTCCCCCCTCTTTCCTTCTCCCTCGATTAAATATGGCAGGGGGCGCCACTTAGGGAGGACCCCAAGTAGGATTCGGCCTACTTGGGGCGCCTCCTGGCAGCTTCCCCTCTCCCTCCCACCTATATATATGCAGGGGGTACCCTAGCACACACCAGATCAATTGTTAGCCGTGTGCGGTGCGGCCCTCCAACGTTTACACCCTCGGTCATATTTTCGTAGTGCTTAGGCGAAGCCGGCAGAGATCACTTCACCATCACTGTCACCATGCCGTCGTGCTAACGGAACTCAGCTACTACCTCGATGTCTTGTTGGATCAATAAGGCGAGGGACGTCACCGACCTGAACATGTACATAACGCGGAGGTGCCATGCGTTCGGTACTTAATCGGTTGAAGCACGAAGAAGTTTGACTACGTTAACCGCATTGTGAAACGCTTCCGCTTACGGTGTACGAGGGTATGTAGACGCATGCTCCACCTCTTTGCTATGCATCTCCATGGATAGATCATTGCATGTGATGACCCACAAGTATAGGGGATCAGTTGTAGCTCTTTTAGATAAGTAAGGGTGTCGAACCCAACGAGGAGCAGAAGGAAATGACAAGTGGTTTTCAGTAAGGTAATGTCTGCAAGTGCTGAAATTGTAAGTAGCGAGTAGTTTGATAGCAAGATAATTTGTAATGAGCAAGTAACGATAGTAACAATAGGTATGCAGCAAGGTAGCCCAATCCTTTTGAGGCAAAGGACATGCCAAAATGGTCTCATATGATAAGCAAAACGTTCTTGAGGGTACACGGGAATTTCATCTAGTCACTTTCATCATGTTGGTTTAATACGTGTTCGCTACTTTAATGATTTGATATGGGTGGACCAGTGCTTAGGTGTTGTTCTTACTTGAACAAACCTTCTACTTATGATTAACCCTCCCGCAAGCATCCGCAACTACGAGAAAAGTATTTAGAATAAATTCTAACCAAAGCATTGAACTTTTGGGTCCAATCGGTCCCTTACGGAATAGTGCATAAACTGGGGTTTAAGCTTCTGTCACTCTCGCAACCCACCATCTACTTACTACTCCACAATGCATTTCCTTAGGCCCAAGTATGGTAAAGTGTCATGTAGTCGACGTTCACATGACACCACTAACGGAATCACAACATACATACCAACACAATATCAAACACATATCAAATTCACATGATTACTTGCAACATGATTTATCCCGTGACCTTAAGGACAAAGGTGACTACTCACAAATAATGAACATGCTCATGATCAGAGGAGTATTAAATAGCATCATGGATCTGAACATATAATCTTCCACCAAATAAACAATATAGTAATCAACTACAAGATGTAATCAACACTACTAGTCACCCCCTAGCACCAATCTATAGTTCCGGTAACAAGATTGAATACAAGAGATGAACTAGGGTTTGAGATGAGATGGTGCTGGTGAAGATGTTGATGGAGATTGCCCTCCCCAAGATGGGCGAGTTGTTGGTGATGATGATGACAATGATTTCCCCCTCCGGTAGGGATGTTCCAACGACAGAATCGCTCTGCCGGAGGGCAAAAGTGCTCCTGCCCAAGTTCCGCATCGAGACGGCGGCGCTCCGCCCCGAAATCTTCTCCTTATTTTTTTTCTAGGTTAAAATGACTTATATACCAGAATATGGGCACCGGAGGTGGGCCGAGGAGGCCACAACCCACCAGGGCGCGCCCGGGGGGCCTGGCGCACCCAGGTGGGTTATGCCCACCTGGTGGCCCCCCTCTGGTAGTTATTGGCTCCAATATTTCTTAAATAATACATAAAAAATCTCCGTGAAGTTTCAGCTCATTTGGAGTTGTGCAGAATAGGTGGCCTGACGTAGCTGTTTCAGGTCCAGATTTCCAGCTGTCGGAATTCTCCCTCTTGGTGTGTACTGATACGTCCATTTTGCATCATGTTTTCTTACTTTTATTGATAATGTTTTTATCCATAATAATGCCTTTTTGAGTAATTCTAATACCTTTTCTCTCATAATTTTCAAGGTACACACCAAGAGGGAGAATTTCGGCAGTTGGAAATCTGGACCTGAAAAAGCTACGTCAGGCCACCTATTCTGCACAACTCCAAATGAACTGAAACTCCACGAGGATTTGTATGGAATATTAAGAAATACTGGAGCCAATAAACACCAGAGGGGGGCCACCAGGTGGGCACGATCCACCTGGGCGCCAGGCCCCCCTGGCACGCCCTAGTGGGTTGTGGGCTCCTCGGCCCACCTCCGGTGCCCATCTTCTCGTATATAAGTCATTTTGACCTAGAAAAAATAAAGAGAAGACTTTCGGGACGAAGCGCCGCCGTCTCAAGGTGGAGTTTGGGCAGGAGCACTTTTGCCCTCCGGCGGAGCGATTCTACCGGGAAACTTCCCTCCCGGAGGGGGAAATCATTGTCATCATCATCACCAACAACTCTCCCATCTTGGGGAGGGCAATCTCCATCAACATCTTCAACAACACCATCTCATCTCAAACCCTAGTTCATCTCTTGTATTCAATCTTGGTACCGGAACTATAGATTGGTGCTAGGGGGTGACTATTAGTGTTGATTACATCTTGTAGTTGATTACTATATGGTTTATTTGGTGGAAGATTATATGTTCAGATCCATTAAGCATATTAATACCCCTCTGGTCATGAGCATGCTTATTGTTTGTGAGTAGTTACTTTCATTCTTGAGGTCACGGGATAAATCATGTTGCAAGTAATCATGTGAATTTGATATGGGTTCGATATTTTGATGGCATGTATGTTGTGATTCCCTTAGTGGTGTCATTTGAATGTTGACTACACTACTAGGAAAAGGGCTATAGATGATATGGCCACTAATGGCGCACCAGACATGTGGTGCGCCATTACTACATACTAATGGCGCACCATGTGCTGGTGCGCCATTAGTAATATATTACTAATGGCGCACCTTGTGTTTGGTGCGCCATTACTAGTTGACATAGTAATGGCGCACCACACCCACCGTGCGCCATTAGTAGTTTTGAAAAAAAAAATAGTAATGTCGAGCCCCACCTCCTCGCCCTTCGCCTCCCTCCCCCCGCCCACTTGCCCCACCTCCCTCGCCCCATCGCCTCCTCCCCGCCCCTTGCCCCACCTCCTCGCCTGCCGCCCCACCGTCCCAACCACCCGCCGCCACCCGCCCGCCGCCTGCCCCCCCCGCCTGTCGCCCCACCACCCGCCACCGCCTGGCGCCTGTCGCCGAACGGCGCCCTTGAGCCCTGCGCCTGAACGGCGCCTGGTGCCTCGCCGCCACCACCACCTGCCTGTTGCCTCTGTGCATGGCGCCCCGAGAGGCTGCGCCGCCCGCGCCTGGCGCCTCAAAGAGCCAGCCAGCCTCGCTGGCCCCTGCTGCCTCGCCCCGGAGCCGGGCCCGCCGCTGCCCTAACCGCGGCCGTCCACCACCACCCCCTGCCCCCGGAGCCAAGGTGAGCATTTTTTTGTTTTTTTCTACTATTTTTCTTTGCTGTTTAGGTTTAATTAGGTTATTGATAGGTTTAGGTTAGTGGTTGGTTTAGGTTAGTGCTAGATTTAGGTTTAGATAATTAGAAGAAGAAGAAAGTTGAAAAAAAAGAAGAAGAAGTAGAAGAAGAGAGGCGGAGAAGAAGAAGATGGAAAGGAAAAGGACTTAAGTTAGCACACTAGTACTTAAGTTAGATATTTAGGTTTAGATAAACCCAGCAGAAGCTAAAGCAGCATTCATCTACTTAAAAAAACATATGCATAGTGAGTACTGATTTCTCATCAACATTAGCACACTAGTACTAACCTCAACCCTTCAAGCTGATCATGCTAGAACCAAGAACATCACCCAGTCTTCATCATAAACATGAACCAAAACGATCCCTTGTATGATGTTGCATAACAACTCTAACCACTCCACACACATTAAGCATGGATGGTGAAATATGTTGGTGCTTTGATTCACCAGCAAAAAGGGTCACACGACAAATCTGCTCCGGATTTGAAGCACCACGGTCTGCCTCCTTCAGGATCTGAACTCCCATATGCCATGAATAGGCAGCCTTGAGTACTGCCCAATCTCTGGGAATACAGATTCCTCGCTATGGAGCGCCCTTCTTCCCTTTAAATTGAAGATAAATCAGGATTGGGGAAGATGATCACCGCATGCGTCAGCATCCTTGCATTCTGCAAGAAAACTTGAGAAAAGCGGTCTCGCCTTCCTCCCCTCTGAATTCACGGATAGTCATAATCTCGATGCGCAACATGATTCTCATGATAGGACCAACTTCATCCCAGAACTTAAGTTCCAGCTTGTCAGTGGGTTCATCACATTGTTCACACTGCAAATTGGTTAACTCAGTGAATAGTTCAACTACTGATGGATTATGCATTGTAGCAGCAGTAGTAAAAATATGTTGTGCAATGCTAGGAGCCTAGTACTAGGTGGTGATGAAGATGAGTACCCTGATATGGAGACTCGACACATTAGGAAAGCACTTCAGCAAAGTGGCCACCATCTTGGCATCATCGTGGACTCCAAAATGCACATTCAGGCTCAGCTTAGTCACGCTGGTGAACATAGTACTTGCGCTTGGCTTAATCCCAGGCTGGAATGGAATGCACCCAATTCATAAAAGAAAGATCAGACATTGAATTGCACATTTTTTTGCCAATTGAACAAATGGATACAACAGCACAGCCGCTCTGCCACCTTGAAACCAACTCTATGAACACGCTCTGTTGCCCAATCTCTGTTTAATGCATCAACTTACAAAATTTACTCTGTGCATTCATACATAAGAATTTACAAGTGAGGATTTCAGAATTCAACTGCTGCTTCCAAAGTTGCGAAGGGAAGAAATTATGGTGGAACCCAACTCACCTGATGTCGTCTGCTGCTTATAAATTTATGCTGCTATAATGTTATATGATAATGTTGTAAGGGTACTAATTGGTCTCTTCTGCTGCTTATCAGAGATGGGGGGAAGCAGCCACCGCCGCTCGCCACACCGCAGACTGAGTTGGATGCTTCCGAAGTTCTTCAATATCATACTTGGGACTTCAAGATCATCCATGACGCAGTATATAAAAGGAGAGATCTCCCTTCACCCATCTCATTATGATATCTGTTTTTGCTACATCACTCATTGTCCCAAACCGCAGAGGCTGCCCGACAGTTTTATGAACATGCCGGGTGAAGATCCGCCAATAATGTGAAGCTCGCGACAGTCGGCAGCGGGTTTCGCAGTGTGGGATGTGGAGTTGGTGATCAAGGAGGGCCACATGTACTTGTATCGTGGGTGGGAGAAGTTCTACCGCGCTCACGACCTGTGGCTGGGGTACTTCCTTCTCTTCGTATGACGACGACGCCACCATGCTCATCGTGAAGGTGTTCAACGCGACTATCGCCGTGATGCGCTTACCGACGATGATGATGCCAAGACGCTCGCCTCTTCTTATTCCTCTACATTTGGCTTTGTCTCACATCGATTGTTAACGGTCATTGTTGCATTTGGACAGGCAATGGGAGCAGCAGCAGCGACACTAGCTACAGCCAAAGCAGCAGCGATTATGGCTGTAGCAAAAGCAACAACGATTCTGGCTTTAGCGAAAGCAGCAGCGATTCTGGCAGCAGCGAAGACAACAAGAAGGATGATCTGGACTAGAGTGGGGGAGAAGAGGAGAAGAGTGGGGATGAGGAGCTACAGGATGACGATGGGCATCAGGCTGAGGATGACCTAGCACTGGTGGTGGCTGACCAAGGGCAAGAGATGGTGGTGGCTGACCATGGGCAAGAGATGGTGGTGGCTGACCATGGGCAAGAGATGGTGGTGGATGAGGATGGCCTAGCGATGGTCGTTCCCGTCCTGCCTGAAGGTGGCCTCGTGATGGTGGTGGTGCCTGACAATGACCATGCACCGGTGGTGGCGCCGGCGATCCCACAGCTGGGCGGCATGACCACGCCAATTGTGTTAGAAGACTACATCCCACAGCTGCCTCCACCGCCCGCCGCCTTGGCGATCAGTGAGGAAGGAGAAGGAGAAGAACAATGAGAACTGAACTATGTCGTATGTCGATCTCCAAAATATATATATATATATATATATATATATATATATATATATATATATATATATATATATACTTAGTTACCTATGTTATCTCCGATATGCTTAGTTTCCTATAGGTTAGCTCCAAAATAACTTATGTTAGCACAAAATGATCAAGTTTACATAATAAAGCTTATAGTCTTCTTCTTATTCTTCTTCTTTTCCAAAATGACATATGTTAGCTTCATTTTACCTAAGTTGGCTCTAATATGCTAACTTAGAGCTTATATGCTTAGTTTCCTATAGGTTAGCTCCAAAATAACTTATGTTAGCACAAAATGATCAAGTTTACATAATAAGATTATAGTCTTCTTCTTATTCTTCTTCTTTTCCAAAATGACATAGGTTAGCTTCATTTTACCTAAGTTGGCTCTAATATGCTAACTTAGAGCTTATATGCTTAGTTTCCTATAGGTTAGCTCCAAAATTACTTATGTTAGCACAAAATGATCAAGTTTACATAATAAGCTCATAGTCTTCTTCTTATTCTTCTTATTCTTCTTCTAGTATTCTTCTAGCCTTCTTTTTCTTCTTCTCTTCTTCTTCTTCTTCTATCTTCTTGTTTATCATTTTGCAGATTTGATTTAATTCACGGAAGCTTGCATGGATGGAGTGCTTCTTTTCCATTTGTGTTTTTATTTTGTATCAATGTTAAACTTTTGTGAATTGATGGATAACGGTGTTGGATGAACAATGTGAAACTTTTGTAATATGTAACGATGGAACTATGTGTTGGCTACGTATGTATATATGATGAAACTTGTGTGTTGGATATGATTGTTATATGGATGCTTGTTGTATATATATGTGTTGGATATCTCATATGTGAAATAGTGACCTGAGATTAAGAAAAAATGAAAAAAAAATTGTTACTAATGGCGCACTTCCATGTGGTGCGCCATTAGTATAGCAGATACTAGTGGCGCACTATGGGCAATACTAATGGCGCACTACGTGGTGCGCCATTAGAACACCAGACACTAATGGCGCACCGGTGGTGCGCCATTAGAATTTAATTCTAATGGCGTGATGCTAGTGGCGCACCAGTAGTGCGCCATTAGAAGGCAAAACTGGTGCGCCACTAGCATGCCTTTTCCTAGTAGTGCTACATGGCACTTCACCATATTTGGGCCTAAGGGAATGCATTGTGGAGTACTAAATAGATGGTGCGTTGCGAGCGTGACAGAAACTTAAACCCCAGTCTATGCACTATTCTGTAAGGGACCGATTGGATCCTGGAGTTTAATGCTATTGTTAGAATTTATTCTTAATACTTTTCTCGTAGTTGTGGATGCTTGCGGGAGGGTTAATCATAAGTAGGAGGTTTTTTCAAGTAAGAACAGCACCGAAGCACCGGTCCACCCACATATCAAATTATCAAAGTAGCGAACACAAATAAAACCTACACGATGAAAGTGACTAGATGAAATTCCCGTGTACCCTCAAGAACACTTTGATTATTATAAGAGACCGTTTTGGCCTATCCTTTGCCTCAAAAGGATTGGGCTACCTTGCTGCATACTTGTTATAGTTATCGTTACTTGCTCGTTACAAATTACCTTGCTATCAAACTACTCGCTACTTACAATTTCAGAACTTGCAGACATTACCTTACTGAAAACTACTTGTCATTTCCTTCTGCTCCTCGTTGGGTTCGACACTCTTACTTATCGAAAAGAGCTAAAATTGATCCCCTATACTTGTGGGTCATCATGTACCTTGCAAATTATGAGAGAAAAGGCATTAGAATTACTCCAAAAAGCATTATTATGGATAAAAACATTATGAATAACAGTTAGAAAACATGATGCAAAATGGACGTATCAACTCCCCCAAGCATAGACCTCGCTTGTCCTCAAGCGAAAACCAAAATGGAAAAACATGTCCACATGCTTTGAGAGAGAGGTGTCAATAAAAACAAAATACGGACATAGAAGCATCATGTTGATTATTATAACAACAACAAATTTAAACATAAGACTTTTATCATAGAACTTTTATCATACAGTTCCCATGAATAAGTAACAGTTCATCACATAATCAAAGTATAAAGCAAAAACTCTACTAGAAACCAACAAACCAACTTTGCAACTACAATTCATCATCTTTTCAGGAAGGCTCACGTGTTGGAGCCTTTAGGCAAGTCCACATACTCAACCATCATATAGTCTTCTATGATTGCTAACACTCACCGAGTACACATGAGCAAAATGTTTCAACCGGACACATGGAAAGATAGGGGCTTGTAGTTTCGCCTCCCAACATACTCACCTCAAGGGTGATGTCAACAGTAATAACTCATGCTATCTATATTCAACTGGACCTATGTGCCGAGATCTTTCCTCACCAAATGATGCTTGCCAAACGATAAAAACAAAAAAGGAATAGAAGGAAAACTTTGACTCTTTGCATAAAAGTAAATACGCAAAAGTAAAGGATAGGCCCTTCGCAGAGGGAAGCAGAGGTTGTCATGCACTTATTTGTTTGTATGCTCAATCCCTTGGTGCAAAAGAGCGTCACGTTACATTGCCCCTTAAGATGACAACCTTTATTATGCAGTCTGTCGCTTTTATTCTTTGTCATCCATGTTCGTGCAATAGTCAATTTTCTCTTACACTAAACAATCTCACACATTTAGAAGCAATTTTTATTGCCTTTTTGCACCGATGACAACTTACTTGAGGGATATTGCTAAATCCCTAGGTAGGTATGGTCGACACTTGAAAAAGATTTGGGTTTAAGGGTTTTTGGATGCACAAGTAGTATCTCTACTTAGTGCAGAATTTTTGGCTAGCAAAGATAGGGGGGCAAGCACCAAATGTTAAAGGATCTATGACAATATGACTTCTATGTGAATATAAACGAACATAAACCATTATGTTGTCTTCCTTGTCCAACGTCAACAACTTTGGCATATAATATTTTGATTAGGGATCACAACCACAAAAGATTTCTAGGATAATATATTTATATGTGAATCTTCCCTTCCCTTATTAATTCTTTCATGAGTTGCGTCACTGACTAATGCTATGTTTATCAATCTCTAATAAAATTTTCTTACTTATACTTCTCCTTATGTGGTGCTATCACCTACCATAGGATTAGTATATGATCCTGTTGATTTATTTCCTTTCTTTTATTTGCTTTCTTTCTCTTTTTATTTTCTTTATTTGCAACAAGAAAGTAAAGAAAGTAAAAACTCAAACTAAAATTTATTATATAACTTGCACACAATTACAATGATAGATCACTAAGAAAACTCGCAAAGAAGAAAAGGATCAAACTAAACTTTATTTCATCTAAAGCAAAAAGATCGAACTAAGATAAGTAAAAGCAAAAAGATAGTGGGATGATACGATACCGGGGCACCTCCCCCAAGCTTGGCGGAAGCCAAGGGGGGTGCCCATACCCGAGACTCAGTTCTCCTTTGGTGGTGACGAAGATGGTGGTGGTGTAGTATTCTCCAATATAACCATGAGTAGATCCTTCAAACCTTTAATCTCCCGAAGAGCTTAATGAATTAGTTCACTATTTTTCTTCACCTGAGCCATTATATGTTTATTCTCAGGACCCCATGGTTTGGTTCCTGCACTATTTTCTCTTGGCCGAGATATGTCCCAATTGGACGGTATGTGCCTAGAGGAGTGTTCTCGAACCCATAGTTGTGAATCAAATTATAAAAATTGTTATGATGTAACCTGTGTAAGGGCCTCCTCGGTGGAAGATCTTCTTGCACTTCCGGGCTTGCTTGATTGTTCGATGATCCCATGGCTTGATGAGGATTAGGGTGAGTGGAGATGCCAGCTAGTGTACCCCTCTCGGAGGCCGGCCGGTGAATCCCAAAGGGACTTTCCTCTTGTTCCTACATAGCAACCTCTTCAGCTTCATCCCTCCTTAGATCTTCCTGAACCAACCTTATGTCTCCTTCTCCATTGTTGAAGGGTGAGGAAGACATGACGTTGGTCTAGTTGAATCTGTCAGAAAACAGAAAGAAAAGAGAACAGAGGATTTTTTCCACGATACGATGCTTAACAGGTTCGGGAAGTATATATAGATTTTTTTATCTTGGAGGAAAAGTACGTGGAAGAAAAACAGAGTACGAAAGGTGTCCCAGGTGGGCACAACCCACCTGGGCGCGCCAGGCGCGCAAGGCAAGCCTGGCATGCCCCGGTGTCTTGTGCCCACCAGGGGACGCTTCCTAGAAGTTTTTTATTCCCAAAATTATAATATATTCCAAAACTAACAAAAAAATATTTTTGCGGATTTTTCAGAGTCCGTTTACTTACCGTATCACGTACCTCCTTATATTGATGATTCTAGAGTGTTCCAGAAGGACTCTTTTATGTGCTCTTCCTGTGGGGACCCTGTCGGTGTCAAAACCGGCGGATCTCGGGTAGGGGGTCCCAAACTGTGCGTCTAGGCGGATGGTAACAGGAGACAAGGGACACGATGTTTTTACCCAGGTTCGGGCCCTCTCGATGGAGGTAAAACCCTACTCCTGCTTGATTAATATTGATGATATGGGTAGTACAAGAGTAGATCTACCACGAGATCAGAGAGGCTAAACCCTAGAAGCTAGCCTATGGTATGATTGTTGTTCGCCCCACGGACTAAAACCCTCCGGTTTATATAGGCACCAAGAGGGTTAGGGTTACCAGAGTCGGTTACAATGGTAGGAGATCTATATATCTGTATCGCCAAGCTTGCCTTCCATGCCAAGGAAAGTCCCATCCGGACATGGGACGAAGTCTTCAATCTTGTATCTTCATAGTCCAGGAGTCCGCCAAAGGTCATAGTCCGCCATCCGACACCCCTAATCCAGACTCCTCAAGAGCTCCCTCGAACCAGGCTTCAATGATGACGAGTCCGGCACGCATATTGTCTTCGGCATTGCAAGGCGGGTACCTTCTCTGAATTCTTCATAGAAGATTTTGACAAGGATAGTGTCCGGCTCTGCAAAATAAGTTCCACATCCCACCGTAGAGAGAATACTATTTACACAAACTCAATCTGCTGACATATTCCGCAGCGTGACATCACACCACGGCCAAGCCTTTATTCGAATCATTTTTACTGTCCCACCTCAACGCGTTTAGCGAGGCGGTTTCCTTGGCATGTCTTGTCAAAGCAGAGATCGTGTCCCCTTATTCCGGGATTCTCATCAATACGGGCGTGGGTAACCCAACCGCACCATTGATTACGGCGCTTGGGAGATAAGCGAGTTTTACCAGGCCGGTGGGGACGCATAGCTTTGTCCGTCCATATAAGGGGATAAGGATCCACTTCTTCACACACACCTTCTTCATCCTTTGCTTATCCATTTCCGCGCACTCGAGCTCCAGCGCCCAAGTCCGCACATCCCACCTCAACCTTCTCCAACTATGTCCGAAGCGGGAGGCAAGTGGATGGCCTCCTCCTCACGGAGGGGCACATCAAAAAGCTGCGGAAGGCCGGATACTTGTCCGACGACATCGCGCATCGGCTCCCGACAAGGGCAGCTCATCCCCACCCCAGGCCCCATGAGAGGGTGGTGTTCCTCCCCTACTTCCTCCAGCGGACTAGGGTTTCCACTTCACCCATTTGTCCGGGGCTCATGTTCTATTACGGCCTAGATTTCCATGATCCGCCCCAATTTCATCCTCAACATCTCAGCTGCTCATCGTCGCGGTGCGAGGCCTTCCTCTACATCCAGCCCCACTTCGGCTTATGGCTAAAGACCTTCAATGTCAAGCCAAAGGTAGTGGGCGGCCGCCAAGCGGAGTGCGGAGGTGCCATGGTGGGCAAGATGGCCAACGTCCTATGGCTCGAGGGCTCCTTTGTGGAGACCATAAAGGGGTGGCAATCGGGGTGGTTCTACATCACCGAGCCTCGCGACTCTAAATGGGCGGCGGCCCCAAAATTCCGATCTGGCTTCCCTACACGGCTCACCTCATGGAAACAGACGGGACTGACGTGGGGTAATTCGAAAGAGCTGACCGGACTCCAAACCTGCGTCCGAAACCTGGTGGACAACAAGCTCAAGCTTGTTAACGTAGTCCAGGTTATGCTCATCCGCCGGATCCTCCCATGCCAACAACGGGCCTTCAACTTGTGGGAGTTTGATCCGGTACAGCACCGAACCTTGAGCCGGCTCTTCGACACTACGTACGAAGATGCCTGGAAGGTGCTGTTCAAGGGCGCCGAGGCTCCGCATCCGCCACCAAGATCACGGATTCAGCTTATGCATCAAGCCAGCGAGGTAAGCTATTTTATCCTTTACGGACTCTTTTTTCATAGTTTGACTCTATGCGGATCTAAAACTCCTCACCTTTGATAGGATCGAAGAAGGCGTCCGGATAGGTTGACTATCCGCCCTTGCCGAAGACTCCAGCGGACGCCCGATTGACGGGTTGCTGGTTCCAAAGACCTTACGTGGTGCCGAGAAGAAGGTCGAGAAGAAGGCCACGGAACTCGGAGGAGTTCCCGGCGCCAGGTGTTGTCGGACTCATCGTCCGATGACTCCGAGGTGGACTCCTCCCGCGAAGACGAGGAGGAGGAAAAAGAGGCCTCTCCCCTAGCGGGGAGGGGGGGGGGGGAGAAGAAAAGGAAGGCCGCCACAACTGGGGAGGCCGGAGGGTCCAAGAAGGGAAGGACCCTTCCTCCGGACTACACCACCAACGCCGACGATGGCGAAGAGGGGTGGACACCAAGGACCAAGCCCCTGGGGAAATCGTAAGTGTCCGGACACCAGAAGAACTCATGGCGTTCCATTTGTCGCACATCATCTTCTAAAGCCGAATATAACCATGCAGCCCGCCCAAGGACGGGCTCGACGCTTCGTCGAGCGGCTCCCTGGATTCATCGGATGTGAATCCGACAGCCTCGTCTCCCCCCGCTGTGGGTGACGCCGAGGTGGAGTCCCAAAAGGGGCCCAACCAGGAGGAGGTGGCCCTGGAGGCGCCGCAAGGCGACCTCCCGGACTCCGGGTGCAAGGGGGATAAAACCCCGAAGGGCTTTAAGTCCGGCCCTGTGCCGACTCAGATCGAACCTTCAGGGTGGTTCAGAGTCCGGCAGCGCACCCTTCGTAAGAAGGGCAAGACTGCGACGCCGGTGACCTCCGTCCAACTGGAGGCACCGGATAATTTGATGGAGGCGCTTAACGGCGCTTCCATCGACGAGGAGCACTGCACTGTTATGAGTGTGGTGATCCAGAGAGTTCAGTCTGCCAAGAGCGGGCTGACTGAAGCCTGTGCCAGCCTTCTAACAGGCTTTGAGGTATGTATTTAAGATATGTAAAAATATTACCGCATAGACAGTAGCCCCTGATGCTCAGTTTGGTGTTCGGAAAGAAAAAGCCGAACTGAGGATCTAAAAGATATATGCAGGAGTCTAATAGAAGTATGTCAATATGGGAATGCAGGCTGCGCTGCTGACCTCTGCCGCACTGACTGCGGAGGTTGATGCATTGAAGCAGAGCCTCGAGTGGTCCAAGAACGAGCTCGGCCTTGCCAAAAAGCAGCTCAAGGACAAGGAAGGTAAGTAACACCTTATGGGAGTATTTAAAAGATGTGGTTGCAAAAAATGACAGGAATAACGTGAATACTGCAGGGCCACGAACAAGGTGGCGACCCTGAAGGAAGCGGTGTCCAAGGCCGAAAGCAATGCGGCCGCGGAGTGCACCGAGTGAGAGAAGCAGGAGACGCGGGTGGCGGAGGTGCGGCAAGAGCTCCAGGCTCTCATGGAAAAACACGAGAGTTTGGAGCGTGACTCAAAGACTCGAGAGTCCGAGCTCGCCTCGGCCCTTGAGAGCGCCAAAGCCGCTAAGGCCAAGCCCAAAAGCCCTCCAGGAAATTGAGGCGATGAAGAAGATAGCGGCGGGTAAGGCATTCTTTATGCAAAGCAAGCATGTGAAAGTGAATTATCTGTTACTTACCCGAATCCGGAGCTCTCCAAGAGCATTCGCTAATCTGCCCCACAGTGTGTCCGATGCTGCCGCATTCCGAGCCGATGAGGGAAGCTCGACGGAGAAGGTGTTCTGGTCTCAGTATGCTAAGGCCGGACACCCGGTGCCCTTAAGCGACCAGTTGAAGCAGCTGGTCGAGCTCCATAAGGTGGCCGAACAGGCCATGAAGGGCCTCATAGTTCGGCTATGGCCTAAGGAAGCCATGCCAGGGAGCTACTTCGGGCTGGTGAGGCGGCTGGTGGACGCATGTCCATGGGTTGAAGTTGTCAAGCACTCCGTCTGCATCGAAGGTGCTCGTAGGGCCCTTCCCCGTGCTAAGGTGCACTGGGGCAAGATGGACGCTGAGAAGCTTGTGACTGACGGACCACCACTGGGCAAGGAGCATCGCAAGCCTGAATTGTATTATGAGGGCGTCCGGAAGGGTGCCCGCCTTATAGCAGGTGAATGCTCCAAAGATGTAATTTTTTAGTAGACTCGCATTTGTTATCCTGTACGCTGAAAACTTGTTCATATGCGCTAAGCAACACTTTTGAATTTAAAATATAACCTTCTGTGCGGCCGTGTATTTAATTTGAGAGATGGCGAGTCGTCGGCTTCAGCCCCCATGCCACGAGTGCTGAGGTGTTCGGGATAAACTTGAGCGCTCTTGTTCCCATTCTTGGGTCCTTCGAGGAGGCGCCAACGCAACGTAACAAGGCAACCGGACTATAATGCTTGAACACTCTCACTTAGCCATAGAATTCTATAATTTTAAATTTTGGCGAAGCCCCTGGTATTCGGAAGACCGAGTTCGGGGCGCTATCCACGCCTAGGCCGGACAATGCCGACTCCTCGCTCTAAGCAGCATAAGTCTTTAGGGACTCGAAAACCTCTCGAACAGCGACCGGCTCTCGCCCTATCATGATGGTCCGTTTTAGCTTTCTCCACTGAGGTGCTTAACCCAGCTCAACCGGGGCACAATCACAGTGGTTCTCCCAGCTCTACGTTAGCCTATATAATGGAACATAAGGTACCAAAACATGGGAGCCGGGCAAACCAAACTATTGACCCAAGACATGATTCGGAGCGTGCCGCACTTGTGAAAGTGTTCGGACTTATCACACCATGTTGTGGGGTACTTAAGCCCCTGGTGTATTGCCCGTACCAAAGTGTACGGTTGCACAATGTCATAACTGAACATATATATATAGAAAAATGGAATTCAATAATAGGCAGAAGCTATGTATTGTTTATTCAAAAGGGCTGCAGTAAGAGCAGAACGATACAAATAGTGCGATAAGCAAGGGATGGACTTTTAACATGTCCCCCTCGTGGGTAAGCTGCGGATGGTATGTAAAACAGGCATACTACTCGTAATAGAGACCACCGACACTCGACGAGCTTCGCTTCCTCGGCTGTTGCATTGTGTGTTCGGCGATTCTACTGCCGGACAGGGCTTCGTGAGAACGGAGTCCTGAAAGTAAAAAAGAAAGAAGAAAAGAAAAGAATGACAGAATAGGGAACCCCTGGTGCGGTTGAGCCGCATTCTGGGCATGCCGTGGTCGTGCCCCTCCCCCTATGCCCATGGTATTTCCAGAGCATAATTACGCGCTCAGTACTGGTTTTGCAATTTCGTGAGGGCTGGGGTTTGGGCTGCATTGCTATGCGCGCTCGGAAAGTGCCAGGCGGTCTTGTTGTAGGTCACTCCGGGCGCGCTTGACGGTGTCCGGACGTTTAATAGCCGGACTCGAGAATTTCCTTAAGAGGCTGCTTTGTACTTCCGCCGAGAGTCATTGTATGATCCTCCGCCCGCAGAGAGCGCTCGGTGTTTCCATTGACCATAATGACTCCTCGAGGACCTGGCATCTTGAGCTTGAGATATGCGAAAGCGGCACCGATTGATCTTTGCAAATGCGGTTCGTCCGAAAGCAAAGGCGTGATAGCCGCTGCATGAACAGGACTATGTCGAAGATTAACTCCTCGCCGGAAGTTATCCGGGATCCAAGACCACTTCACGTAATCGAGCCTGCATAGCTTGGCCTCTACACCTGGTATGACGCTTTAAAGGTCGCTCGTGGGTTTAATCCTTGATGGGTCAATGCCCATTTTGCGACCGATCCCGATAAAGCAGGTTCAGGTTGCTGCCGCCGCCCATTAGGACTCTAGTGAGGTGAAATCCGTCAATGATTGGGTCTAGAACCAATGCGGTGAATCCGCCATGGCGGATGCTAGTGGGGTGGTCCCTTCGATCAAAAGTGATCGGGCAGCAAGACCACGGGTTGAAATTTGGGGCGACTGGCTCCATCGCATATACGTCCCTTAGTGCATGCTTCCGCTCCCTTTTGGGTATATGGGTTGCGTATATCATGTTCACCGTCCGCACTTGTGGGGGGAAGCCCTTCTGTCCTCTATTGTTTGCCGGCCGGGGCTCCTCCTCGTCATCGCTATGCAGCCCCTTGTCATTGTTTTCGGCATTTAACTTGCCTGCCTGCTTGAACACCCAACAATCCATGTTGGTGTGGTTGGCTGGTTTTTCGGGGGTGCCGTGTATCTGGCATGAGCGATCGAGTATTCGGTCCAAATTGGACGGGCCTGGAGTATTTATTTTAAATGGCTTTTTCCATTGTCCGGGTTTAGAGCCTCACGAATCCGCATTGATCGTCGATCCTCAGCATTATCGCCATTAATGCGGCGCTTGTGCTTGTTGCGACGCCGACCGCCATTGCTGTCCTTGGTATCCGAATTGCCGTGGCTCTTGGTCATGTTGTTACTAACGAGCTAGCTAGCTGTCCTCTCCGCATAAAAGCCGGTCATGAGTGTTGTGAGGGCTGCCATGGATTTCGCTTTTCCTGTCCTAGGTGCCGGGCAAGCCACTCGTCATGATGTTGTGTTTGAAGGCTGCAAGGGCCTATCCATCCGGACAATCGACGATTTGATTTTTCTTGGTTAGGAACCGTGTCCGTAATTGTCCGCCGATTCCTCCTGGCTGCTGAATTATGTGGCTTAGGTCATCAAGATCTCGTGGTCGCACATATGTGCCCCGGAAATTGTCGAGGAATGCGGCTTCCGTGTCTTCCCAACAACCAATTGACTCACCGGCAAGCTGTTAAGCCAATGTCGGGCTGGTCCTTTAAGCTTGAGTGGGAGGTACTTGATGGCGTAGATCATCACCGCGGGCCATGTGGATGTGAAGGAGATAGTCCTCGATCCAAACCACATGATCTGTTGTGCCATCGTATGATTCAATGTTTACGGGTTTGAAACCCTCGAGATTTGATGATCCATCACTTCATCGTGAAGCATAGTGGGTGTGCGGCGCTCAGATTATTATATCACGACGCAGCTCAAATGAGCTTTGTCTCATCGTGTTCAGCCCACCGGAGTTGCCATATCCGTGTGAAGGTTATCGCCACGTGTCGCTGGGCGCCCACGCAACCGTAGATCGATCTTGTTTGCCTTGCCTTGTCCTCCAATATATCACGCAGGTCCGGAGCATTTCCCGTGCCTTGGTATTTTTTGAGCGGCGCTGGGTGCGGCTTGAGTTGAGGGCCGAGAGGCCTCTTCGTCGCGCCACGAGGTGGCGGTCAGCCGATCATGCGCTTGGTGATGTAGGTTTGGGTGCTTCCTCCTCTAATCGGGTAGCAGCTGCGCTTTTGGTAGCTCTTGGAGGGCGCCGAGTTCATACTCTTCGCCGCAAGGACTTCATCCATCCGTCGCCTAGCAAGTCTTGGTCAGCTCTAAGTTGTTGCTGCCTTTTCTTGAGGCTGCTTGCTGTGGCCATGAGCCTGCATTTGAAACGCTCTTGTTCGACGGGATCCTCAGGCACGATGAATTCGTCATCATCGAGGCTTGCCTCATCTCCGGAGGGAGGCATGTACTTATCGTCCTCTACCTCTCTTTCCGCCGCTCTCTCATGAGGGCTGGCTTCTCCATCCTCCTGCGCTGAATCCTGCTGGAGGGGGTTGTCTTCGGCACTGTCCGGGGTGTTATTGTCTCCCGTGTCGGAATCACCGTTTTTGGTGTGGCGGGATTTAGAGCGGCGCCGCTGACGCTGACGCTTAGGCTGTTTCTTGGAGGGGTCATCCTCCGCTGTTCCATCGCCATTCCCATCTTTTGGGATGTCCACCATGTATATGTCGTATGACGAGGTGGCCTTCCAGTGCCCTGTGGGCGCTGGTCCTTGGTCGTCTCCTGCATCGTCGTCCATACCGTTGATGTCTTCGGAGTCGAAGTCGAGCATGTCAGTTAAATCATCGACAGTGGCTACGAAGTGGGTGGTGGGTGGGCTTTGAATTTCTTTGTCGTCCGCATCCCAACCTTCGTGACCATAATCCGGCCAGGGCTCTCCTGATAAAGAGAGAGACTTTGGTGAATTCAGGATGTCACCAAAGGGCGAGTGCTGAAAGATGTCCACGGCAGTGAATTCCATGATCGGCGCCCAATCGGATTCGATTGGCGGGGGCGCGGAAGGCTCGGAGTCCGGAGAGGAGTCCGGCACCTTGGAGCCACGAGCCGCAAAGGACGGGTAGGTGTACAGCTCAATCGCCAGAGAGATCGCAGCCCCGAGGCGTGTCCAGCCACCCGCCTCGATCGGCGCAGATCAGCCCGAGCTAAAGGTCGAGCGACATCGGTGCGGCCTCCAGACACTGCTCGCGGCAGAGCTAGATCATGCCCTCGTGATGCGGGCGGCGCGCTTGGCTGTGGCTCAACCCGTCGAAGATCAAGTCTCACGCGACGCCACCGTAGTTCAAGTTTCCAAATCTGACCGGCGGCCGGGCGAAGCTTAATCTGCTCCATATGGCTGCTTAATTGCCGCAGTGCAAAGCCACCGAATATGAAGATCTGTCCGCGAGAAAAGTCTCACTGACCGCATCGTCGTTGACGATCGGAGGAGCCATCGGGCCTAAGGATGATGACACAGAGGAACACTCAATGAAAGAACCAATGTCGGTGTCAAAACCGCGGATCTCGGTAGGGGGTCCCGAACTATGCGCCTAGGCGGATGGTAACAGGAGACAAGGGACACGATGTTTTACCTGTGTTCAGCCCTCTCGATGGAGGTAAAACCCTACTCCTGCTTGATTAATATTGATGATATGGGTAGTACAAGAGTAGATCTACCATGAGATCAGAGAGGATAAACCCTAGAAGCTAGCCTATGGTATGATTGTTGTTTGTCCTACGGACTAAAACCCTCCGGTTTATATATGTACCAAAGAGGGTTAGGGTTACACAGAGTCGGTTACAATGGTAGGAGATCTACATATCCGTATCGCCAAGCTTGCCTTCCACGCCAAGGAAAGTCCCATCCGGACACGGGACGAAGTCTTCAATCTTGTATCTTCATAGTCCAGGAGTCCGGCCAAAGGTCATAGTCCGGCCATCCGGACACCCCCTAATCCAAGACTCCCTCAGACCCCGACTCATAAGTCGTGATCACCGAATGCACGTGTACAGTGATCCCAGAGATCAATGCTCACTGAACACATAGAAGCTGAATAACAGGAGTCTTACATCCATACATACCGTCTTATACAAATTATGACCATTATGGTCAAGTCTTACATAGATAAAGCCACAAGGGCTGAATACCAAATAAACTTAAGCAGCGGAAATTCTTCGTCGATAAGTAGAACCCATGCCATCTGCCTTAACCCTACAGGCATTCTGACTGGGAAACGTCCTAGTTCGCATGTTCGTCTCCAAAGAACTCTTCTTCGAACTCATGTTCTTCCATGCCTGGCCAATTAAATAACCAGTGGCAAGCCAATTAGTACTTTGAATGTACTCGCAATCAACCCATGATTGGAACAAGGGACAATAATGCAATGATATAGCACTAAGTAGGTAGTTTGCAGAAAGCTAGTTTGAGTGCAATGACTTGATCTATCCACGTGTAAAGTATGCATCATGAGAGTACAGATATTCATACGAACAAGTTACAGATATCAACATAAGCGGAGTTAGACACCAATCCAACTTGATCATTGTGTCAAGCCATCTGACTTAACCCAAATAGTTTTATCAACACAAACACACGGTTTGCAAAACTCTGGACATAGTTTAAGCAGCACCGCCCAACTGTCCTTGACCGTGGACGCGGCTATTGGAATAGTTTTACACTCTGCAGAGGTTGCACACTTTACCCACAAGATCCGGGGAACTTCCGTGTCATCCACGACGCGGTACCTCAAGTACCCGGGGTAAGAACCCGATAACTATCTTTCCCTAGACGACACTAACATAGAGTCCACTCGATTGGTAGTAACCCCCGTGCCTACATTTCACAACTTAAAATTGTGGAGCCTCACTCCCATATTCATCACATACCACTGGCACGGGTACCAACGGTGTGTCCGGTGCCCCATAAAAATGTTCTTGGCCACCTTCCCTGGCACGACCCCGTACCAAGAGAGCAACAACTCTCCCATCACTAGTAATGCGGGCACCATGCTAGTATCAGCCTAGGTAATCAATAATGCCCTTTCCCATATAAGGGTAGAGTGGTTGTGCATGGAAGGTTGGGACAGTCGACAAATCTTAAATCTAATCCGTTTTTGAAAACAACACACACTTGCCTCGGTACACCACTTCGTCATCAAGTGGTTACCCCATCTCATTTTCTCCCTCAGGCATAAGTGGCACCCGACGGGGTTTTCGACAAGTCTTTTGAAACTATTTTGTCTCCATCACCTTGCATATTCCCGTCCCTTCTACGTAGCAACTACTATAGCATCCTACCTACTTCCACCAGCATAACCCTCATAAGGAGGTAGGGTCATGCACCATGCAAGTATCAACGAGGAAGTAACGGTGGCAAACCACCCCATGTGGTCACCTCATCATCAGGTCTCCGATGCAAGCAAAAAAAAGTGCTATATGACATGCATAAAAAGGGTTTCACAGACATGGTCAAAGGGTTGCTTGCCTGGCTCAGCAAAGTCTTCTGGGTCTTCAAAGTCTTCTGGTCCAACTCCTTTGTCAGCAACGCAATCTATCGTCGCAAAATAATAACGAGAAAAATAAAGCAATAATAAAACAGAAAAACCAAAGTGCTTAGAAAAATGTCAACTCATTTTTGTTAAATACTAGGGTGAAAACTAAGGGGAAAATTCCTAGTTTTGGATTTGGAGTAGTAGAATAGAATAAATGGATTTTTAGAGGGGTTTAATTATATTCAAATTTGAATTTGAATATGAACAGTACATAAAAGTTGGTTGAAGATGAATGAAAGTTATACCATTAAACAGGTGGGATTTTTAGAAAAATATGGGAGTTGGAATTATTACATTTGGATGAATATTTAATCCTGTGGAATTTTGAAAAAGTGGTAGAAAAAAGAAAAGGAAAAAGGCCACTGTGCAACTGGGCGAGAATAGACGCAGCACAGCAGGCCCAGAGAGGATCCAGCCCGCGCGAGGCTACCACGTCGAAGGCGTAAATGCAAAATACACCTTCAGCTGACGGGCGAACCGGTACGCGCGCGCGTGTGTGTTTAAACCTGACGGGTGGGGCCCACCCGTCAGAATGTGAGGCTGACCGACGGGCCCCACGACCGTCGTCTTCAACCTTGGGCCAGAGAGGGAGGCGAGCTCACCGGCATCGCTGTGGTCGACGGCGAGGCGATCCAAGGGCACCGTCGTGCGCAGGGAGGAGTCGACGTTCAGGTGGAGGTGGAGGCGGTCGCCGGAGTGTAGGGGTTCGCCGGCGACGAGAAAGCCGGCGGAAGGGCTTCGGGAGGTGCTTGCCCTGGTCGATTCCGGCTGCAATCGAGACGGGAGACAGAGGGAAAATGGTAAGAGAGGTGAGGCGGTTGCAGATCGAGAGAGAAAGGGCAAAGGAGGCCTGTACCACGAGATCGACGACGACCCGAAGCGGCGGAGCGCGAGCTCAATCTCGAGCTCGGGCGGCTCTGGGGATGAACGGGAGGCTCAGTGGGGCTATTTGGAGTAGGAGAGGATGAGTGGTGGCGAGAGGAGGGCTTGGGGATGCCTTATATAGGCGAGCGGCGGTCCACCGTGGGCTCTGATGTCTACTACACAACCTTCTTCTTGTAGACGTTGTTGGGCCTCCAAGTGCAGAGGTTTGTAGGACAGTAGCAAATTTCCCTCAAGTGGATGACCTAAGGTTTATCAATCCGTGGGAGGCGTAGGATGAAGATGGTCTCTCTCAAACAACCCTGCAACCAAATAACAAAGAGTCTCTTGTGTCCCCAACACACCCAATACAATGATAAATTGTATAGGTGCACTAGTTCGGCGAAGAGATGGTGATACAAGTGCAATGTGGATGGTAGATATAGGTTTCTGTAATCTGACAATATAAAAATAGCAAGGTAACAAGTGGTAAAAGTGAGCGTAAATTGTATTGCAATGAGTTGAAACAAGGCCTAGGGTTCATACTTTCACTAGTGCAAGTTCTCTCAACAATAATAACATAATTGGATCATATAACTATCCCTCAACATGCAACAAAGAGTCACTCCAAAGTCACTAATAGCAGAGAACAAACGAAGAGATTATGGTAGGGTATGAAACCACCTCAAAGTTATTCTTTCCAATCAATCCGTTGGGCTATTCCTATAAGTGTCACAAATAGCCCTAGAGTTCGTACTAGAATAACACCTTAAGACACAAATCAACCAAAACCCTAATGTCACCTAGATACTCCAATGTCACCTCAAGTATCCGTGGGTATGATTATACAATATGCATCACACAATCTCAGATTCATCTATTCAACCAACACATAGAACCTCAAAGAGTGCCCAAAGTTTCTACCGGAGAATCAAGACGAAAAAGTGTGCCAACCCCTATGCATAAGTTCATGGGCGGAACCCGCAAGTTGATCACCAAAACATACATCAAGTGAGTCACGTGATATCCCATTGTCACCAGAGATACGCATGGCAAGACATACATCAAGTGTTCTCAAGTAATTAAAGACTCAATCCAATAAGATAACTTCAAAGGGAAAACTCAATCCATTACAAGAGAGTAGAGGGGGAGAAGCAACATAAGATCCAACTATAATAGCAAAGCTCGCGATACATCAAGATCGTGCCAAATCAAGAACAAGAGAGAGAGAGAGAGAGAGAGAGAGAGAGAGAGAGAGAGAGAGAGATCAAGCACATAGCTACTGGTACATATCCTCAGCCCCGAGCATGAACTACTCCCTCGTCGTCATGGAGAGCGTCGGGATGATGAAGATGGCCACTGATGACTAATCCCCCCTCCGGCAGGGTGCCGGAACAGGGTCCCGATTGGTTTTTGATGGCTACAGAGGCCTGCGGCGGCGGAACTCCCGATCTATTCTGTTCCCCGAAGTTTTTAGGGTATATGGAGATATATAGGCGGAAGAAGTACGTCAGGGGAGCCACGAGGGACCCACGAGGGTGGAGGGCGTGCCCTGGTGGGGTAGGCGCGCCCCCTACCTCGTGCATTCCTCCTTTCTTTCTTGACGTAGGGTCCAAATCTCCTGGATCATGTTCAGTGAGAAAATCACGTTCCCGAAGGTTTCATTCTGTTTGGACTCCGTTTGATATTCCTTTTCTTCGAACTCTAAAACAAGGGAAAAAACAGGAACTGGAACTGGGCTCTGGGTCAATAGGTTAGTCCCAAAAATAACATAAAAGTGTAAAATAAAGCCCATAAACATCCAAGATGGATAATATAATAGCATGGAACAATCAAAAATTGTAGATACGTTGGAGACGTATCAGGCTCGTGCGCCGGCGAGCTCGTGCTCGTCGCTACGGGCCTCGGGAGGGTGCTGCCCCGAGTCTAGGGCGTTCGTGGGGGTCGACTACGCCCAGGGTAGAAGAGAGGGAGCGGGGAAACCGGCAGAGCGGGTCCCCATCGCGGGCAGCGAATGGAGCATTCGGGTGGCGCTCTGTCCGCATGCGAGGAGAGCCTGAGAGGGAGAGAGAGGAGGGGGCCGACAGTGTAGCATGCCGCGGACGTCGAGATGGATCATCTGGCGCACTGGGAAGGCCTGAGGTAGCCAGGGTCGTCGGGCAGAGGGCGGCTACAGTGCGGGAGCGCACTGTAGCATGCTCCAGAGCGCCCCAATGGCCGGCATGGCCATTTTCTATGCAATGTGGGAGCGGCCTAAAGTGTCTCGTAGCTCTAGGGGAAGTAAAGAAGTGGGAGATGGCCTTGGATGCCCTGGGTGGCCAGTAGGAGAAGAGAGAGGTAGAAGAAGAGGGAGAGAGGGGCTGTCCAGGGAGGTAAATGGGGGTATTTTACCCCTCAATCATTGAGCAATGGCCAGGGGAGAGTTACTGGAGGTAGAAGAGGGCCAGGAGCAGTTGTGGTACAAAGTTGAGCCCATGGAGATTAGTGGAAGAGGTCAAAAATGGCATTTTGGTAAAGTGTCAGAAGGTGTTTGATAATGGTTTGGGCAAGCAGATGATTTCCAATTGCCATGAGACTCCACAGGGTGAAATGGCACATATAATTAGGGCCTTCCACCAATTTGGAGCTTATTTGGGAAAAAGTTGCCAATGCAACTTTTGAAAACCCTAGAAATTAGCAGAAATGAACTTGTGTAGATCTAGTTTAGAAATTCACTTTCCCTTGATGCACCACTTGGTGTAGTGGCCTCATTTGTTCATGTGAACATGCTAACGAAAGTTGGGGTCAAGGAGAGAAAGTTGGTAGTACAAAGTTGTTCAAATTTGATTCTGGTCAGAGAGGGTCTTGGGGCAGTTTTGTTAACCAAAACAGTTTGGATTGAACTGAAACTTTGCAATGTCATCATATTATGTATATGTGACTTGCTAGAATTTTCTTGGATTTTTATGAAAATATTTCCTGTATAAATATTTCAAATACTTGAAATGGGTAGAAATGGTTTTGGGAGGTTTTGTCCAATATTTTGAACATGACCATGTGTTGAAACTCTTATATATGGAAAATATATGTCCACAGAGTTTCCCTGATTTTTTTCAAATATTTATGAAACAATAAAATATTTTTTCCCTATTAAAGACATTTCTGGCCTTAAGAAAAGATTTTAAATAAAATAGGAAAATAACTTTTAAAATTATATTTTTGTGGTTTATGGGAATCCTATATCTAATAAGTTTCATATATACTCTTTGAAATATTTTTCATACCCCAAATCAAGTACTTGCAGTGCAAACCTCAATTCAGGGGTTTTTGGAAAACTAATTTTTGAAAATACTTTTTGGCCAAATTATTTTTGTAAGAAAATACTATATTGCTCTATACACATGGCATGATCATTGGGAAGAAGTTTGGGGCAAGGAGATGAAGTATAGAAGGTGGAGGTGTGTTGACTTTAAAGAGCACTTGAAAAACACAGAGAGAAAACCAACTCCAAATAAAAGCCAAATAATGCAAAAGTTTTTGTCAAACCACACTTTATCATGATTTATTAGCTTAAGTGTTGGGGCATGAAAATCAGGGTGTGACAGACCTACCCCACTTACAAGAATCTCGTCCCCGAGATTCCCAAACTAGGCGTGGAAAGGAATACGAAAACTGGATGTGGGGTAGTCTTCACGTCCTCATACTGCTTGTGCTTTCGAGTGGTGCTCCTCTGAACCTTGAAGTACTTGTTGGTGTGGCTTCATGTATGATGTTCTCCTTGATCCAGGTTGCTAATGGGTAGCTTGCGGTGGGTCAGACTGGGCTAGAGGTCGATGGCCCGGTGATCGATGTCCTTGTAGAGACCGTGCTAGTTAGGAAGTAGGAAACACTTCCGGAGTTGTGTCGTGTGGAAAAACGTTGTGGACAGTGGATGACTCAGGTGGTAGCTCTAGTTGGTAGCCGCCTATTCTTCATCTTGCAGTGATCTTGGGGAAGGCCGATAAATCTTGGTGTGAGTTTCCCTTTGGCATGGAAATACTTGGTTCCATTGGGAGAAGTGGCTTGCAGATACACCAGGTCTTCGACGCGGAGGTTTATTCCTTGACGATGGTGGTTGGTGTAGTTCTTCCTCCTGGACATGGAAATCTTCAGATGTTCCTTGACTAGCTCAACAATTCTTCTTCCGTCTTCGGGTAGACAAGTATGTTACCAAAATAAAGATGACAACCAACTTGTCCAAGTACTCCATGAAGACTTTGTTCATGAGGTACATAAAGTAGGATGGGGGTATTGGTGGTGGTCACGGTTGAGTATGGTCCAATGTGTTCTCGATCTAGAGTCAAGACCCATGGTCATGATCCGACCATGTTGTAGCTTGGTAGGGCTTAAGGGTTTCAAGGATTCTAGGGTGCGAGTGAACGTTTATCATCTTATCCTTGAGCACAATTCCTGAGATGCCAATTGTTCGATCTAGTCCTCCAAATAGACCACCTTATACCGCTGAAAGTATCATTTCGTATAGGTCAACTCCAATCATCACTCATGTGATTCATATCCTCATGGCCCCCGAGAGGAGGCCTAACAAAATCATACATGTGGACTATCCCCAAACTCATATCTATGCAAAAATCCATGGGTAGAACATGCAAGGAGCTAAGCTTGAATTTAATCACCACAATCCAAGTGCTCAGTCTATTGATCCAAGGTCCATGTTAGTGCATCTCTATCCTAAGGAAACACATCGTATGCCACTCAAAGATCTAGTTTCCTTTCCTATGAATCAACTCCAAAAGCCCATTAGCTACATAATTCAATAATTCTACAAATCCAATGTCTATGGTGTTCCACATGATCTTCTAATGTCCTATAATCCCCAAATACTTGAAATGGCTACCTTGCTATAGTCAGTCCACCAATTTCCATTATCATGGTTATGTAAACTCCAAGGTCAAGCTTATATAGAACCCTAAATCAACTCCGACAATTAATCCAATCTCCTAGTTTATTGTCCTCCAAGAAACATGGTATCATGATCGAGATCATCAGTCTAAATACAATTTACTCTGAACCATGTAGACTCACTCAACATCTATACTCCACTAGGATCACCTATTTAAATCCAAATCTCGTGTCCAACGAGAATTCCTACATGTTTCCCTCAAGTTATTATCGTAATGTCAACTATCTCCTATCAATATCCCTTGGCTAAATCTAATCCTCATGCTTCCAAGAATTTCAGGTTGCGACCATAATTGTCCTACTAAATCCAATTTACTCAGGGTACTGAAAGCTATGCTAATCTATAATCATGATCCCTCCAAGTTCATCTACCAACATGAAAGCCTCATAATCCACCAAAGAGTCTGAAACAGATAATTCCTCAAGGTCACTGATATAAACTCATCAAGTCATTTGTCCTCTGTTCATATATCCCCAAATTGGTCTTTCCTATGGCATCGTCAGTTCTTGTGCTATATTAGGATGACACTGTGCTCGCTCACTACGTCCACTAGTTCCATAATGAACCCAGTCTTGTGCAAGGTTACAGAGGCTTAACTGGCTCTCTTGTGATTCTGTAGGTTAAGCTCAGGGTTAAGGTTTCGAGCTGGGGTATCTCGTGATGTCTTGTAGGGTCTAGGGATAGGGTTGTAGTCTTGAGGAGTAAACACAGCTCTACGGGGTTCCACTTGGTCGAGGAGGCTGTAGCAAAGGTCTTCAGTGCTTGTTGGTCGCCGAGGTAGAATCCCTGGTGTATCTTGTCTTGCTGGCCTTCAGTTGAGGAGAGAGTTGAGAGGGAAAAGTAGCATAGAGGAGGGGAATGCCTAAAGGGGGTTCTATAGTGCAAGTGCAAGCAAACAAGTGCCGTGAAGGCCACACACATTTCCATTAAGATATGATAGGTGATATAATCACGTACAAGCTGCCTAGGGCAAATGTGCGACTTATATCAAAACACAAACAAATAAAAACAAGCAACATAGAACGTGGTTCCATTTGAATCATCACACGAACCCGACTACACATATGGGGGTACACGACTCATCCTACCCTAGGGGTTCTCGGACTCGGTAGTCGTGCTTGCTCGGAGAGAAGGGCGTTCAGTATTCAGTTTCTGGGTTCCCCTTGTGTTGCCAATGGGTATGCGACAGTCGGCTGTCTATTGGGACACATCCTTTTAATGTGCCCAAGTTCACCACACCCGTGAAAAGCGACGGAAGCAATAAGGTTGTTATCTGGTCTTGGGTTATGTTGTCGATGGCCTGATGACGATCTTCTACGAGGTGGATATGGAAATTCATTCCTATGCCCCCTGCGTGGGGTTTGGTTGCGGGTTTTCCGAAGTTCCTCGGTTTGTTGTTCCTGATTGGCAATGTGGGCTCGTAAGGCAGTGATTTGCTTTCCTCGCTCGACCACCTTCTTCTTCTCGAGGCAGTGGAGGTGCAGAAGTGAAGGGAGGTCTTGGCGAGCCTTAAGGAATGCTTCGGTAAGGTGACGTAGAAGGTAGTCTCCTGCGTTGGCAAAGCGGATCTGGTACTTGAGGGTTGGATCCTCGTCTTCTAGGGAAATCCTCACTTGTGTCAGAGCTCCAAAGCTTCTCTTGCCAGGTAGGTAGTGGGTGGTGTGTTCTTCTTTCATTTCTGGAAGGAGGTCTCAAAGACGGAGGAGCGCTTCGTATGCCACTTGCTGGATGGCCAGGTCTCTTGTTGGCATGGGCGGTCCAATGAAGAACCACCCCTGGGGTGAGGTCTTGGTAGGCACAAAAACCTTGGCGTAGAACTCCTTCTCGAACACATCATTTTCTAGTTAGTGCAGGGTGTACATGGGCAGCAAGGGATAGTGGCATTGTTGGAGGCAACCTCTTAGGAGTGATGGAAATCCTGTCGTAAGAAGACTCAAGGGGGCGACGACCATCTACAAAAGTTGAATATGAGAGGTCAATACGGAAAATATCCCTTGGGTTTGGTAAGCTTAGAAAAGAAGAGGAGTATAGAGGGTTTTGCAAAATGGGTTTGATCCTAACTAATGCCCATGCTAACTAAGGCTTCCTACAGTCAGGATGGCTCTGATACCAGCTCTATGGGGACCCCAACTCATAAGTCGTGATCACTGAATGCACGTGTACAGTTATCCCAGAGATCAATGCTCACTGAACATACAGAAGCTGAATAACAAGAGTCTTACATCCATACATACCGTCTTACACAAATTATGACCATTATGGTCAAGTCTTACATAGATAAAGCCACAAGGGCTGAATACCAAATAAACTTAAGCAGCGGAAATTCTTCGTCGATAAGTAGAACCCATGTCATCTGCCTTAACCCTACAGGCATTCTGACTGGGAAACGTCCTAGTTCGCATGTTCGTCTCCAAAGAACTCTTCTTCGAACTCCTGTTCTTCCATGCCTGGCCAATTAAATAACCAGTGGCAAGCCAATGAGTACTTTGAATGTACTCACAAGCAACCCATGATTGGAACAAGGCACAATAATGCAATGATATAACGCTAAGTAGGTAGTTTGCAGAAAGCTAGTTTGAGTGCAATGACTTGATCTATCCACATGAAAAGTATGTGTCATGACCGGTTTTTCAATAAAAATATTTATTGAACAACCGACCTATGAAGTCCAATATGAGGAAAATCCTCCATACCGGTAGACTAAACTTTGATACAATAAGCCAGTAGCATTAAAATATTACAGGGTCGGGTTGAAGATGCCCAACCAATTATTACAAACACGCCAATAATTATACATGATGGCGGATATGACACAATGGTGTGGGGTGGAAATACTACTGACTCGAGATATGAGTGGTTGGTGGAATAACACAGTAGGGTGATTAATAAGACTACTGCACTGGCGGCTCATCGAGCGTCGAGGTGAGGCTCGATGAATTTATTTGGGTAGCGGAAGCGGATATATCACAATGTCTAATCCAGGGTCGACGAGACTGACCGATTCCTCTAGGCGCCGGACTCGCTATCGAACTCTTCATCCATGAGATCGCCACAAGATCCGCCAAATCAACAAGCCAGGTGAGTACTTTGAAGTACTCGCAAGACAGTTCGGACAAAAGATATAACAAATGTATGCATGAATGCGACGTGATTAATTTTAACAATACGCAATTAAATTGGTATAGCAAGGTAAGTAAAAAGGGAATCGGCGGTAGTCCGCTCGAAAACCCAAAGAAGATAAACTCAAAACCGATCGGGTGTCTGAAGCGACGCCTCGAAGGGTGAACAAATAAGTAAAGCATGCCACAGTCGGGCGTCTAAGCGACACCTCATAAAGGGCTTATATTGAAATAAAATACATGCGTGCCGCAGTCGGACGTCGGAGCGACATCGCAGAAAGGGCTTATAACAAAACTAATTAATGACAATGCCGCAGTCGGACGTCTGAGCGACATCGCAGAAAGGGCTTATAACAAAAATAAATAATAACAATGCCGCAGTCGGACGTCTGAGCGACATCGCAGAAAGGGCTTATAACAAAACTAAATAATAACAAGGCCGCAGTCGGACGTCTGAGCGACATCGCAGAAAGGGCTTATAATTCATTATTCATAACTGTCAAGAAATGGTGCTCACGGAAAATATTCCTCACAGGACAATAAGCGGGTTAGTCCAATCACAGGGGAATAAACATATAACACTCATATGGTTATCAGGAGTTCTGTCATCGAGACTGACATTTGACAAGATAAGGTGAACACGGTACTCAGACATGAATAAGATGAATTCAAGAATTTTGACTCTGAAGAGTTTGTACCAAAATTTGTCCACAGCCAACGGATTTCCGTATTCACAAAGGACTAGTTCCGTTTACGGTATTTCGGAGGAAACACAGCTAACTAGTACACACCCATCATACCTCACGTTGCCAGGAATCACCCTAGACAGCGTTTAAGAAAAAATTTGAGACGGGGAGATCACAATCTCGAATAGCATGGGATCAAATTTATTTACGCAGCGCTCTAAGGGTGCCCCTCTCGTCCCAACCGAAACACCCATGCCCCTGACCGGATGAAAGGCTTTAATCCAGGGCCATGGAACCCTCATCCCGGCCTCTCGATTTGGTGTGTACCGGGAAGTTGTTTGCAACTTACTAAGCCGTATCCCTTGCGGGAAACATGTGGTAGTACGAAAGAGGAGATGGACGGGAATCTGACTGATTTATGTTGACACAGGGTCAACGATCTGGCATAAGCCTGACATGCTACAACACTGCCATCTTACCCATACTCATGCCAACTCATGGCCATGCAACATGTTTCCAACAACTCATGGATTTTCCGAACTCACTTGCCTCAACTCTTACGAGATAAACTATCATCGAAATGCTCATGAAAGTGCCATGATACAAAAATAATGCAAACATGCCCAAACACTCATCATATCAAAAGTTCAAACATTGCTTGCCTGGTTCGGAGTAGTCGGGGTCTAGCTCGGTGAAGTTTGCGGTTCCGTCACCTCCTTCGGTATCTATGGTACACAAAACACACGCGCTAACGTAAATACCGTGGGGTACAAAAAGTTAATCCAAATATTTTTCAAACAAATATGATAAAAAACTAGACAAAAATTTGAAGAGGACGGAAAAAGAATCAATCAAAAATTCCTTTCCGTTAAAACGTTATAAGAGTTTTGGTCCAAGGACCCATCTGTAATGAAACAGAAAACTCTCAGGGGCTTAAACAGAAAAGCGCAGAAAAACGGTTCAGAGTGGTAAGCGTATTTGCCAAAGTACGCTTTCAGAAAACGATTCAAAAAAACAATACAGAGGCTAATGGGCGGGTCCCACCCATCAGGTTTGAATTTTCAAACGAGAGAGACGGGGCTCGTCGGCGCCCGAGAGCCGCGGTGGTCGCCGGCGGCGATCCACGGCGAGGCAGGAAGATCGGAGGGTACCTCCGTGTTCAGGGCGTCATTCCGCGTGGGTTGGTGGTGGTGGTGGTCGCCGGCGAGCACCACGTCGACGGCGGCTCCTGCTCCGGCGGACGGTGGTTCGGGTGGTCGTGGGTCTCGTCGGAGAGTGCTGCGGAGGAGGAATTGAGGAGGGGGTTAGACTTGTGGTAGCATGAGAGGGTAGCTGATGGTATTTGGGCGCCGGGGACGACCTCACCGGAGTGAATCGAGGTGGAGGCCGAGGCAGAACGGGGCGGCCGGAGTCGAGGAAGAAGAGCCCCTCGAGGCCCTTCCAGGGGCTTGGCGAGGACTAGTGAGGTGGTGGAGGTGTCCGGGGGTGAGGGCGCGCTCGGGGGCGCTATATATAGCCGACCCGAGGTGGTTGCCGAGAACGGGGTTCTCCGGTGAAGTATACGACAGCGCAGGGCATTGATCGGGGAGGTTCAGGGGTTGAGCGTCGTCGTGGGGGTTCACTGGTTCCGTTTAGGTGCTAAACGAGTGGGGGTTTGGTTGCTTAGGGCGTGCTCGACGGAACGGGGCGGCGCGGGCCCGTCGGCGGCAGGGAGCATGCTCTGTGCTTGCCGGGCCACGGCGACGGTGCCAGGGGCGTGCGCTGGCAAGGCAGGGACACGCGGAGAGCCAGCGGGCAATGGGCGGCGCCGGGTGGCGTGGCGAAGGGCTCGGGCCCCTCTCGCCGCCACGGTGGCGCGCCACCGCAGAAACTTCAACGCCGCGCAGGCTCGCCGCCACCGACGCCAGAATCGCCAAGCGTGCGTGCGGGGTGCTGGCCAGGGGGAAGAGGCCGTGTGCATCGTGCCAGAGCGCATTGTGGCCGCGTGACCGAAATCTGACGAAGAGAAGCGACACTGAACTCTGAACTTCTCTGAATCTCTGAAAGTGCAATGAAACAGTGTAGGTTAGGTGTTCGACAGGATGATTTTGGTATGTGGGAGGCTCTGCTTGAGCTGATTTTTGGTGGAGGGGCCTCTCGTTGCATCTAGAGGTTGCCTGAATTTTTGTGGAATTTTTGGAGCAGAGAAGATGTGAATTTCACCAAATTTGACAAATCTGGTCCAAACTTGCAGAGACTGAAATTTAAAATTTTTTAAAAGAAGAGGAGTGAATCTTGATTGTTCTAGGTTGTGGGTACCTAGGACTATCCAGGGGAGTTGGTTTGAGGTCAAAGCTCAAATGCATTTAGGTACTTGCTTTGCAAATCACCTAGGCTAAAAATAATGGACAGAAAAGATTTGGGAGGAGAAATAAATGAAATAAAATTCAGAAAAGGGTTGAACTTGTTGAGACAGAATGTTTTGATTTCCCAAAGTGGAAGGAGAGATTATTGGAAGATTTTACCATGTAGTGCATGGTAAAATCATGAGTGGTTTCAATATTGGAGAGGATGTAAAACTCCTAGGGTTTTCTTTTTGAAAGAAAATAAACTCCAAAGATTTTTCTTGAAATTTTGAGAAGAGGGCAATCAGAAGAAAATTTTAAAAAACCAAACACCAGAGTTGAAGGAGATGCAAAAATAAAATATTTGCTAAAGGGAAAAACGCTTTTGAGAGAGATTTTTGGAAGGGTTTAGAAGACCTTCTTCAAATCCAACAATTTTTTTGAAGAAAACCAAAAGAATATTTTTGGAGTGTCACAACACCTACCCCCTTAGGAAAAATCTCGTCCCCAAGATTCCAGCTAATCCTCAAATAATTGTGGGTGCTCTGTCCGAAGGAAATCCTCTCTTTCCCAAGTGGCTTCACTTTTGGTGTGGTTGCTCCACTGAACTTTGAAGAACTTGATGGTTTTCTGTCGGGTTCTCTTTCAGACTCTTCCAAGATTTTTATTGGATGCTCCCGATATGTGAGGTCTGGCTGCACGTCAATGTTTTTATGGGGTACTTGTTTCTCTGGGTTGCTTACGCACTTCCTCAATTGGGAGACATGGAATACGTCGTGGATGTCGGATAATTCTTGGGTAAGTCTAATCGGTAGGCTACCGTGCTCTTCGTGCCACTATGCGAATGGTCCGATGAATCTTGGTGCTAGCTTCCTTTAATCTTGAATCGATGCAGGCCTCTCATAGGGATACTCGAGGTACACAAATTCACCGGTTCAAAATTGACTCCACGGTGCTTCTGATCGTAATAACTCTTCTGTCGACTTTGGGCTGTCTTGAGTCGGTCCTTAATCACCTTGAACTTATCTTCAGCCTCTTTGAGCAAGTCTGGGCCGAAGATATGGCTATCTCCGGTTTTCGACCAATTTAGCAGGGTGCGACACCTTCGCCCGTACAGAGCTTCAAATGGTGCCATTTGCAGGCTGGACTGATAACTGTTGTTATATGCGAATTCTGCGTATGGTAAGCTTTCTTCCCAACTGGTCCCATAGGTGAGGACACATGCTCTCAGCATATCTTCTAGAATCTGGTTTACTCGCTCAGTCTGCCCATCTGTCTGGGGATGGTATGCGGTACTGAATGCCAGCTGAGTTCCCAGAGCTTGTTGTAAGTGATCCCAAAATTGGGAGACGAATTGAGTGCCTCTGTCCGAGATTATTTTCTTTGGGACTCCATGTAAGCAAACGATACGAGAAAGGTAGAGCCTAGCAAGCTTCTGAGTGGTGTGGGTTGTCTTCACGGGGATGAAATGTGCTACTTTAGTCAGTCTATCAGTGATGACCCATATGGCATCATGTCCGTGTCGTGACCGAGGTAGTCCAACAATAAAATCCATTCCAATCTCGTCCCATTTCCACTCGGGTATCTTATTTGGTTGCAATAGCCCGCCGGTTTACGGTGCTCGGCCTTGATGCGCTGACAAGAGTCACAACATGCAATAAACGTGGCTATGTCTCTTTTATACCGTGCCACCAAAATGTTTCTCAAGATCTTTGTACATTTTTGTTCCTCCGGGATGGATTGAATACGGAGCGGTGTGGCCTTCAGCCAGATTTGCTGTTTAAGGTCATGGATATTTGATGCATAAAGCCTATTCCCGCACCACAATATTCCTTGCTCATCGATAACTAATTCGAGGCCTTGCCCAAATTCATCTTCCGCTTTATGCCTTCAATGTGGGGTGTCCACGTTGAGCCTCTTTAACCTTCTCTATTAGGGTAGGCTGTAACTCTAAGTTCGACACACCGCCTTCGATGACCATCATCGATTGAGCTTTGCAATTCCTGCTGGAATTCAGGTCTCAAGTTTGGCATGTTGTCGTTGTCCGGACTGGGGTTCCACTCGAGCATCTGCTACAACATTTGCTTTGCACGGTGGTAGTGGATTCAACATCATAATCCTTTACTAATTCCAACCAGCGTCGCTGCCGTAAATTGAGTTCTGGTTGTGTGAAGATATACTTGAGGCTTTTGTGGTCCGTGTATATTTCACAACGATTTCAAGTAAGAAGTGTCTCCATTCCTTGAGTGCATGAATAACTGCTGCTAATTCCAGGTCATGAGTAGGATAATTTTCCTCATGCTTGCGGTTGTTCGAAACATATCGCATAACCTTGCCTTCTTGCATTAATACGCACCCGAGGCCCTTTCGAGATGCGCCACAAAATACCTCAAAATTTTGTGTATATCCGCACAATTAATTTGGTGCCGTCGCCGTTTCTCTTGAGTTCTTGGAAACTTTTCTCGCAAGCTTCCGCCCATTCAAACTTCCTGTCTTTCTTGAGTAGTTGCGCCATTGGCTTTGCTATGGTAGAGAATCCTTCAATAAATCTTGGTAGTATCCTGCCATTCCCAAGAAACTTCAGACATCCGTCACGCTGGCTGGTGGCTTCCACCTGGCACGGCCTTGACCTTTTCCGGTCACGGCGATACCTTCTTGGGTTAGTACGTGGCCCGTAAAACCTACTTGCTTTAGCCAAAATTCACACTTGCTGAATTTAGCATACAGTTGATGTTTCCTGAGTTCTCCAAGTACAATTCGGAGATGTTCAGCGTGCTCTTCTGGTGTTTTGGAGTATACCAGAATATCATCGATAAATACCACAACAAACTTGTCCATAAACTTCATGAATACTTTGTTCATGAGATGAACAAAATATGTGGGGCGTTTGTTAGTCCGAATGGCATTACGGTGAACTCATACAATCCAGATCCGGAGGTGAAAGCTGTCTTGGGAATATCTTCGTTCGCACTTTCAGTTGATGGTATCCCGACCTCAAGTCAATCTTTGAGAACACCTTGGCTCGAGCGAGTTGATCGAATAAATCATTTATTCGTGGCATCAGATATTTGTTCTTGATTGTGACCATGTTTATCGCTCGATAGTCTATGCACAATCTCGGTGTTCCATCCTTCTTTTGGCAAACAAAATTGGTGAACCCCAAGGTGAGGAACTGGCTCAGATATACCCTTTTTCCAATAATTCCTTTATTTGCTTCTTCAGTTCTACCAATTCGGATGGTGCCATTCTGTATGGTTTCTTGTATATGGGAGCGGTTCCGGTGCTAGCTCAATGCTGAATTCTATCTCTCGATCCGTGGCATGCCCGGTAGCTCTTCGGAATACATCCGAAATTCACACACCATCGAACCTTGCTCAATTCAGAAATATCCACCTTGTTCAATCTCGGTTGCCGGGATATTTTTCTTTCCTTGGCTAAAACCTTGATGGTCTTCCCGTGGTGGTGGGTGAGAATTACGGTCCTGTTGAAGCAATCAATAAAACCTTTGTTGGTGGTTAACCAATACATCCGTAAGATGACATCCAGTCCTTTATTTTCCAACACGATAAGATTTGCATGAAACTTCAACCCTTCAAACTCGATAACCACACCCTGGCAATAATTCTGGGTGACTTGCTTAATTCCAGGGGACTTGACGATCATAGATTTTTCCAAGGGGAGCATCGAAAAATTATTTTGCAAGGCAAAACTTTTCGAAATGAATGAGTGAGAAGCTCCAGAATCAAACAAAACCATGGCAGGTATTGTGTTGACAAGAAACGTACCGAGTACGATATCTGGTGCATTTTGTGCTTCCTCTTTGGTCACGTGGTTCAGATGACCCTTCCTATGGTTGTTATTTGGGTTGAAATTGTTCCGCTTTGGCGCCGAATTATTGCCTCCGTTATTCGGCTTTGGGGTCGAGTTCCTTGGCTTGGGGCACTGCTTGGCATAGTGCCCTTCTTCTCCGCAAGCGTAACAGGTAATGCCTAGGCGGTATGTGAACTCCTTGTCCCTTGCATGAAAATTCTTGATTGGGCGTGAGACGCTTGTCGTGGGTTTGGGTGTCCAGTTTTTCTGAACATCTGTCTTGCTGCGGTGGTTGCGGGCATGACTAGTCTGGTCCTCTTCCGCTATGGAAATCTTCTAAGCTCGTCTCTCATTTCCAAGGTAATGGCCTTATCCACTAGCGCCTTAAAATCTGGAAAGGTGTGCACGACCAATTGGCATTTAAGCCGGGTGTCGAATCGTCTAAGAATTTCTCCATCTTTTGTTTTCTGACATACGCTCCTCGTTGGCGTAGCGAGACAGGAGAGTAAACTGACTGTTGTATTCTGACACCGTCATTGTCCTTTGCTTGAGGTCATCAAATTCTCTCTTTTTGATCTTCATAAGACTCTTAGGAATATGTGCACCACAAAAACCTTCTTTAAATTCCTCCCATGTTATATTATTTTCGTTGGGGTGCATGTGTAGGAAATTTTCCCACCACGATGCGGCTGCTCCAGTGAGATAGTGCGGAGCATAAAGCACTTTCTCAAGATTTGAACACTGGGCAATGATTAATTTTCTTTCCATGTCTCGAAGCCAGTCCTCGGCTTCAAGAGGTTTGTCGGTGTGAGAAAATGTTTGGGGACGCGTCTTTCGTAGCTCGATAACTTTGATTGCTGCTGATATCGCCCACGGTGATTCCCCATATTGATGACTTGGTTCATTATTTCCTGATGTTGCTGCTGACTTTGTTCATAAAGACGGCACATTTGGGAAAGTGCCGTTTCACCGTCCTGTTGACTTGTCCGCCTCGTGTGAAATTGTTGCTGGGGTGTGCCATAATTTCCCTCTGTCGGAGTTGGCATGGAGCGCGTCCAAGGACGAACATAGTTTACTCTGGGGATATATTTTGAAACACTCATAAGAAAAGAAATTGGGCCGCAAAAATTAATAAATTCAAGAAGACGGAAAAAATCGCAAATGCTCCAAGATTTTTCAAGAGAATAAACGTTTGCGCACGGAGAAGGAATGTTCATTACATATCTTACATGCAAGCAGTAATTATATAATACATCACTCAGGATATGCGTACACAATCCTGACATGTTATTTAGGCTAGTGCACTCCTCCAGTTCCTACATGATGCGCAAGCAAGCTACTTCCCACAGCCTATGTACATATAAACATATCGTACAAGTCGGTACATCGCATGGCGGCTAAGCGTACTTAGTCGGAGATGGTAAGGATTTCCCTCGGCCTGCCAAGGGTGAGGCGCAGTGAGGCTGGGGACTCAACCTCCTCTTCGGTGATAGGCTCCAGACGTGAGGTGCTGCGCTGAGTTGGTGCAGCAGGTGCCCTGTGCGGGACAACTCGAACATGAGCGGGCACGAGGGGTGGTGCGGAACGAACCGGAGTAGGCGCAATGACATGGTTGAACTCCTCCGTGGTAGGCAGGCGACGAGTAGTGGTGAGAGCAGTAGGAGTAAACGATGCTGATGACGAGACGAAAGTCAGTGGCGGTGCGGCGCGCAGGAGCTCCCTCCTGTTGGCGGCACAACCATGGACTGAGTCCATGCGGGCAGCTACAAAGTCGTCCACCAGGTTGTCGAAGGCTGCCTCCAAAGCCCGGAGATACTCTATGAGCATCTCAAAAGCTTCGTCCCGTTCTCCTCGGGGGCAAGAGAACGCGTAGTGGCAGGTATATGGCACGTGACATGGCAGGTAGCGGTAGCGATGAGTCTACATTGAAGGAAGGATGTCCCTGAGACGAGCTATCGCCTCACGGGCTGCCATCTGCAGTGCATGCTTCTCTGTGGGCATGGCTCTCCCCAAGAACCGCTAATGCTCAACTCGCCCTCCCTTGAATTGCACCGCGGCTTGGTGCATGGTTAGACGGTCATTGACCTTGTGCTGAGAGAGTGAGAAAACTGGGCGCACAGCTGGCCCCATCGTGACTTGGACGATGAAGGAGAGAAGCTTGATGAACCCATCGGGCATGTTGGCGAACATCTGCGATTCGCAGTCGTTGCCAGCCAATTACAAAAGTAGGCAAAAATCCTGAGTAGTCAAATCATAAATTTATGCTGACTATCAGAAATTGAATACATTTGTAAAAAAAAATAAACAACTCATTTCTACTAATAACCAATTAGCGATCGCACCTAGTGGCTTCCTACAGTTAGCCTGGCTCTGGTACCAAGCTTGTCACACCCGGTTTTTCAATAAAAATATTTATTGAACAACCGACCTATGAAGTCCAATATGAGGAAAATCCTCCATACCGGTAGACAAAACTTAGATACAATAAGCCAGTAGCATTAAAATATTACAGGGCCGGGCTGAAGATGCCCAACCAATTATTACAAACACGCCAATAATTATACATGATGGCGGATATGACACAATGGTGTGGAGTGGAAATACTACTGACTCGAGATATGAGTGGTTGGTGGAACAACACAGTGGGGTGGTTAATAAGACTACTGCACTGGCGGCTCATCGAGCGTCGAGGTGAGGCTCGATGAATTTATTTGGGTAGCGGAAGCGGATATATCACAATGACTAATCCAGGGGTCGCACGAGACTGACTGGGATTCCTCTAGGCGTCGGACTCGCTATCGAACTCTTCATCCATGAGATCGCTTCACAAGATCCGCCAAATCAACAAGCCGGTGAGTATTTTCAAGTACTCGCAAGACAGTTCGGACAAAAGATATAACAAATGTATGCATGAATGCGACGCGATTAATTTTAACAATACGCAATTAAATTGGTATAGCAAGGTAAGTAAAAGGAATCGCCGGTAGTCCGCTCGAAAACCCAAAGAAGATAAACTCAAAACCGATCGGTGTCCGGCGCCTCGAAGGGTGAACAAATAAGTAAAGCATGCCACGATCGAGGCGTCTAAGCGACACCTCATAAAGGGCTTATATTGAAAGAAAATACATGCGTGCCGCAGTCGGACGTCGGAGCAACATCGCAGAAAGGGCTTATAAAAAAGTAATTAATGACAATGCCGCAGTCGGACTTCTGAGCGACATCGCAGAAAGGGCTTATAACAAAAATAAATAATAACAATGCCGCAGTCGGACGTCTGAGCGACATCACAGAAAGGGCTTATAACAAAAGTAAATAATAACAAGGCCGCAGTCGGACGTCTGAGCGACATCGCAGAAAGGGCTTATAATTCATTATTCATAACTGTCAAGAAATGGTGCTCACGGAAAATATTCCTCACAGGACAATAAGCGGGTTAGTCCAATCACAGGGGAATAAACATATAACACTCATATGGTTATCAGGAGTTTTGTCACCGAGACTGACATTTGACAAGATAAGGTGAACACGGTACTCGGACATGAATAAGATGAATTCAAGAATTTTGACTCTGCAGAGTTTGTACGAAAATTTGTCCACAGCCAACGGATTTCCGTAGTCACGAAGGACTAGTTCCGTTTACGGTATTTCGGAGGAAACACAGCTAACTAGTACACACCCATCATACCTCACGTTGCCAGGAATCACCCTAGACAGCGTTTAAGAAAAACTTTGAGACGGGGAGATCACAATCTCGAATAGCATGGGATCAAATTTATTTCTGGCGCTCTAAGGGTGCCCCCTCTCGTCCCAACCGAAACACCCATGCCCCTGACCGGATGAAAGGCTTTAATCCAGGTCCATGGAACCCTCATCCCGGCCTCTCGATTTGGTGTGTACCAGGAAGTGGTTTGCAACTTACTAAGCCGTATCCCTTGCGGGAAACAGGTGGTAGTACGAATGGGGAGATGGACGGGAATCTGACTAATTTATGTTGACACAGGGTCAACGATCTGGCATAAGCCTGACATGCTACAACACTGCCATCTTACCCATACTCATGCCAACTCATGGCCATGCAACATGTTTCCAACAACTCATGGATTTTCCGAACTCACTTGCCTCAACTCTTACGAGATAAACTATCATCGAAATGCTCATGAACGTGCCATGATACAAAAATAATGCAAACATTCCCAAACACTCATCATATCAAAAGTTCAAACATTGCTTGCCTGGTTCGGAGTAGTCGGGGTCTAGCTCGGTGAAGTTTGCGGTTCCGTCACCTCCTTGGATATCTACGGTACACAAAACACACGCCCTAACGTAAATACCGTGGGGTACAGAAAGTTAATCCAAATATTTTTCAAATACATATGATAAAAAACTAGACAAAAATTTGAAGAGGACAGAAAAAGAATCAATCAAAAATTCCTTTCTGTTAAAAAGTTATAAGAGTTTTGGTCCAAGGACCCATCTGTAATGAAACAGAAAACTCTCAGGGGCTTAAACAGAAAAGCGCAGAAAAACGGTTCAGAGTGGAAAGCGTATTTGCCAAAGTACGCTTTCAGAAAACGATTAAAAAACAATAGAGAGGCTGACGGGCGGGTCCCACCCGTCAGGTTTGAATTTTCAAACGAGAGAGACGGGGCTCGTCGGCGCCCGAGAGCCGCGGTGGTCGCCGGCGGCGATCCACGGCGAGGCAGGAAGATCGGAGGGTACCTCCGTGTTCAGGGCGTCATTCCGCGCCGGTTGGTGGTGGTGGTCGCCGGCGAGCACCACGTCGACGGCGGCTCCTGCTCCGGCGGACGGCGGTTCGGGTGGTCGTGGGTCTCGTCGGAGAGTGTTGCGGAGGAGGAATTGAGGAGGGGGTTAGACTTGTGGTAGCATGAGAGGGTAGCTGACGGGATTTGGGCGTCGGGGACGACCTCACCGGAGTGAATCGAGGTGGAGGCCGAGGTGGAACGGGGCGGCCGGAGTCGAGGAAGAAGAGCTCCTCGAGGCCCTTCCAGGGGCTTGGCGAGGACTAGTGAGGTGGTGGAGGTGTCCGGGGGCGAGGGCGCGCTCGGGGGCGCTATATATAGCCGGCCTGAGGCGGTTGCCGAGAACGGGGTTCTCCAGTGAAGTTTACGGCGGCGCAGGGCATTGATCGGGGAGGTTCAGGGGTTGAGAGCCGTCGTGGGGGTTCACTGGTTCCGTTTAGGTGCTAAACGAGTGGGGGTTTGGTTGCTTAGGGCGTGCTCGACGGAACGGGGCGGCGCGGGCCCGTCGGCGGCAGGAAGCACACTCTGTGCTTACCGGGCCACGACGACGGTGCCACGGGCGTGCGCTGGCAAGGCAGGGACACGCGGAGAGCCAGGGGGTAATGGGCGGCGCCGGGTGGCGTGGCGAGCGGGCTCGGGCCCTCTCTGGCCGTCACGGGTGGCGCGGCCACCGCAGAAACTTCCAACGCCGGCGAGGCTCGTCGCCACCGACGCCAGGAACCGGCCAAGCATGCGTGTGGGGTGCTGGCCAGGGGGAAGAGGCCGTGTGCATCGTGCCAGAGCGCACTGTGGCCGCGTGACCGAAATCTGACGAAGAGAAGCGACACTGAACTCTGAACTTCTCTGAATCTCTGAAAGTGCAATGAAACAGTGTAGGTCAGGTGTTCGACAGGATGATTTTGGTATGTGGGAGGCTTTGCTTGAGCTGATTATTGGTGGAGAGGCCTCTCATTGCATCTAGAGGCTGCCTGAAGTTTTGTGGAATTTTTGGAGCAGATAAGACATGAATTTCACCAAATTTGACAAATCTGGTCCAAACTTGCAGAGACTGAAATTTAAATTTTTTGAAAAGAAGAGGAGTGGACCTTGATTGTTCTAGGTTGTGGGTACCAAGGACTATCCAGGGGAGTAGGTTTGAGGTCAAAGCTCAAATGCATTTAGGTACTTGCTTTGCAAATCACCTAGGCTCAAAATAATGGACAGAAAAGATTTGGGAGGAGAAATAAATGAAATAAAATTCAGAAAAGGGTTGAACTTGTTGAGACAGAATGTTTGGATTTCCCAAAGTGGAAGGAGAGATTATTGGGAAGGTTTTACCATGTAGTGCATGGTAAAATCATGAGTGGTTTCAATATTGGAGAGGATGTAAAACTCCTAGGGTTTTCTTTTTGAAAGAAAATAAACTCCAAAGATTTTTCTTGAAATTTTGAGAAGAGGGCAATCAGAAGAAAAATTTAAAAAACCAAACACCAGAGTTGAAGGAGATGCAAAAATAAAATATTTGCTAAAGGGAAAAAAGCTTTTGAGAGAGATTTTTGGAAGGGTTTAGAAGACCTTCTTCAAATCCAACAATTTTTTTGAAGAAAACCAAAAGAATATTTTTGGAGTGTCACAGTATGAATCATGAGAGTACAGATATCCGTACGAACAAGTTACAGATATCAACATAAGCGGAGTTGGACACCAATCCAACTTGATCATTGTGTCAAGCCATCTGACTTAACCCAAATAGTTTTATCAACACACACACACGGTTTGCAAAACTCTGGACGTAGTTTAAGCAGCACCGCCCAACTGTCCTTGACCGTGGACACGGCTATTCGAATAGTTTTACACTTTGCAGATGTTGCACACTTTACCCACAAGATCCGGGGAACTTCCTTGTCATCCACGACTCGTGGTACCTCAAGTACCCGGGGTAAGCACCCGATCACTATCTTTCCCTAGACGACACTAACATAGAGTCCACTCAATTGGTAGTAACCCCCGTGCCCACATTTCACAACTTAAAATTGTGGAGCCTCGCTCCCATATTCATCACATACCAATGGCACGGGGTACCAACGGTGTGTTCGGTGCCCCATAAAAATGTTCTTGGCCGCCCTACCTAGCACGACCCCGTCCCGGGAGAGCAACAACTCTCCTGTCACTAGTAATGCGGGCACCATGCTAGTATCGTCCTAGGTAATCAATAATGCCCTTTCCCATATAAGGGTAGAGTGGTTGCGCATGTAAGATTGGGACAGTCGACAAATCTTAAACCTAATCCGTTTTCGAAAACAACACACACTTTCCTCGGTACAGCACTTCGTCATCAAGTGGTTACCCATCTCATTATCTCCCTCGGGCATAAGTGGCACCTGACGGGGTTTTCGAAAAGTCTTTTGAAAATACTTTGTCTCCATCACCATGCATATTCCCGTCCCTTCTGCGTAGCAACTACTCTAGCATCCTACCTACTCCCATCGGCATAACCCTCATAATGAGGTAGGGTCATGCACCATGCAAGTATCAACGAGGAAGTAACGGTGGCAAACCACCCCATGTGGTCACCTCATCATCAGGTCTCCGATGCAAGCAATAAAAGTGCTATATGACATGCATAAAAAGGGTTTCATAGACATGGTCAAAGGGCTGCTTGCCAGGCTCAGCAAAGTCTTCTGGGTATTCAAAGTCTTCTGGTCCAACTCCTTCGTCAACAACGCAATCTATCATCGCGAAATAATACCGAGAAAAATAAGGCAATAATAAAACAGAAAAACCAAAGTGCTCAGAAAAATGTCAACTCATTTTTGTTAAATACTAGGGTGAAAACTAAGAAGGGGAAAATTCCAAGTATTGGATTGGGAGTAGCAGAATAGAATAAAGGGATTTTCAGAGGGGTTTAATTATATTCAAATTTGAATTTGAATATGAACAGTACATAAAAGTTGGTTGACGATGAATCAAAGTTATACCATTAAACAGGTGGGATTTTTAGAAAAATATGGGAGTTGGAATTATTGCATTTGGATGAATATTCAATCCTGTGGAATTTTTGGAAAAGTGATAGAAAAAGAAAAGGAAAAAGGCCATTATGCAACTGGGCCAGAACAGACGCAACGCAGTAGGCCCAGAGAGGATCCAGCCGGCGTAAATGCAAAATACGCCTTCAGCCGACGGGCAAACCGGTACGCGCGCGCGTGTGTGTTTAAACCTGACAGGTGGGGCCCACCCGTCAGAATGTGAGGCTGACCGACAGGCCCCACGGCCGTCGTCTTCATCCTCGGGCCAGAGAGGGAGGTGAGCTCACCGGCGTCGCTGTGGTTGACGGTGAGGCGACCCAAGGGCACCGTCGTGCTCAGGGAGGAGTCGCCGTTCAGGTGGAGGTGGAGGCGGTCGCCGGAGTGTAGGGGTTCGCCGGCGACGAGGAAGCCGGCGGAAGGGCTTCGGGAGGTGCTTGCCCTTGTCGATTCCGGCTGCAATAGAGAGGGGAGACAGAGGGGAAATAGTAAGAGGGGTGAGGCGGTTCCAGATCGAGAGAGAGAGAGAGAGAGAGAGGGCAAAGGAGGCATCTACCACGAGATCGACGGTGACCCGAAGCGGCGGAGCTCGAGCTCGATCTCGAGCTCGGGCGGCTCAGGGATGAACGGGAGGCTCAGTGGGGCTATTTGGAGTGGGAGAGGACGAGTGGTGGCGAGAGGAGGGCTTGGGGATGCCTTATATAGGCGAGCGGCGGTCCATCGTGGGCTCGTGCGCCAGCAAGCTCGTGCTCGTCGCTACGGGCCTCGGGAGGGTGTTGCGCTGAGTCTAGGGCGTTCGTGGGGGTCGACTACGCCCAGGGGGAGAAGAGAGGGAGCGGGGAACGCGGCAGAGCGGGTCCCCATCGCGGGCAGTGAATGGCGCGCTTGGGCGGCGCTCTGTCCGCATGCGAGTACAGCCGGAGAGGGAGAGAGAGGAGGGGGCCGACAGTGTAGCGTGTCGCGGATGTCGAGATGCATCATCTGGCGCGCTGGGAAGGCCTGAGGTGGCTGGAGTCGTCGGGCAGAGGGTGGCTACAGTGCGCGAGCGCACTGTAGCGCGCTCCAGAGCGCCCCAATGGCAGGCATGGTCATTTTCTATGCAATGTGGGTGCGGCCAAAAGTGTCTTGTAGCTCTAGGGGGAAGTAAAGAAGTGGGAGATGGCCTTGGATGCCCTGGGTGGCCAGTAGGAGAAGAGAGAGGTAGAAGAAGAGGGAGAGAGGGGTTGTCCAGGGAGGAAAATGGGGGTATTTTACCCCTCAATCATTGAGAAATGGCCAGGGGAGAGTTACTCGAGGTAGAAGAGGGTCAGGAGCAGCTGTGGTACAAAGTTGACCCCATGGAGATTAGTGGAAGAGGTCAAAAATGGCATTTTGGTAAAGTGTCAGAAGGTGTTTGATAATGGTTTGGGTAAGCATATGATTTCCAATTGCCATGAGACTCCACAGGGTGAAATGGCACATATAATTAGGGCCTTCCACCAATTTGGAGCTTATTTGGGAAAATTTGCCAATGCAACTTTTGTAAACCCTAGAAATTAGCAGAAATGAACTTGTGTAGATCTAGTTGAGTAATTCAATTTCCCTTGATGCACCCCTTGGTGTAGTGGCCTCATTTGGTCATGTGAACATGCTCACAAAAGTTGGGGTCAAGGAGAGAAAGTTGGTAGTACAAAGTTGTTCAAATTTGATTCTGGTCAGAGAGGGTCTTGGGGCACTTTTGTTAACCAAAACAGTTTGGATTGAGCTGAAACTTTGCAATGTCATCATATCATGTATATGTGACTTCCTAGAATTTTCTTGGATTTTTATGAAAATATTTCCTGTAGAAATATTTCAAATACTTGAAATGGGCAGAATGGTTTTGGGAGGTTTTGTCCAATATTTTTAACATGACCATGTGTTGAAACTCTTATATATGGAAAATATATGTTCACTGAGTTTCTCTGATTTTTTAAAATATTTTGAAACAATAAAATAATTTTTCCTATTAAAGACCATTTCTGGCCTTAAGAAAAAGCTTTTAAACAAAATAGGAAAATAACTTCTAAAATTATATCTTTGTGGTTTATGGGAATCCTATATCTAATAGGTTTCAAATATACTTTTTGAAATATTTTTCATACCCCAAATCAAGTACTTGCAGTGCAAACCTCAATTCAGGGGTTTTTGGAAAACTAATTTTTGAAAATACTTTTTGGCCAAATTATTTTTGTAAGAAAATACTATATTGCTCTATACACATGGCATGATCATTGGGAAGAAGTTTGGGGCAAGGAGGTGAAGTATAGAAGGTGGAGTTGTGTTGACTTTAAAGAGCACTTGAAAAACACAGAGAGAAAACCAACTCCAAATAAAAGCCAAATAATGCAAAAGTTTTTGTCAAACCACTCTTTATCATGATTTATTAGCTTAAGTGTTGTGGTATGAAAATCAGGGTGTGACACTTTCGGTGTCAAAGTTTGGATAATATTGCTTTCAACATTAATAGGCGTACCTGAGATATAATGCTTTTTTCGTTGCCCGTTGACAACCTTCGGGTTAGTACCTTCGGAATTATTTATTATGATGGCACCAGACCGGTAGGCCTCCTCGATGACATATGGGCCTTCCCATTTCGAGAGGAGCTTCCCTGCAAAAAATCTAAAACAAGAGTTGTACAAAAGAACATGTTCTCCCACTTTAAACTCACGCTTTTGTATTCTTTTGTCATGCCATCTTTTCACTTTTTCTTTGAGTAACTTTGCATTTTCATAAGCTTGGGTTCTCCATTCGTCTAATGAGCTAATATCAAATAACCTCTTTTCACCAGCAAGTCTGAAATCATAGTTGAGTTCTTTAACTGCCCATTATGCTTTATGTTCTAACTCAAGAGGCAAATGACAAGCTTTTCATAAACCATCTTATAAGGAGACATACCCATAGGATTTTTATATGTTGTTCTAATTTCTTAGACCAATTCTTCCTAGACCTATTAACAGTCTTTTGCAAAATTAATTTTATTTCTCTATTGCTAAGTTCAACTTGACCACTAGACTGAGGATGATAGGGTGATGCAATTCTATGGTTAACATCATACTTAGCAAGCATCTTACGGAAAGCACCATGAATAAAGTGTGAACCACCATCAGTCATTAAATATCTAGGGACTCCAAACCTTGGGAAAATAACTTCCTTAAGCATTTTAATAGAGGTGTTGTGATCAGCACTACTGGTTGGAATAGCTTCTACCCATTTAGTAACATAATCAACAGCAACCAAAATATGTGTATACCCATTAGAGGAAGGAAAAGGTCCCATGTAATCAAATCCCCAAACATCAAATGGTTCAACAGCAAGTGAATAATTCATACGCATTTCTTGGCGCTTACCAATATTACCTATTCTTTGGCATTCATCACAAGATGAGACATAATTACGGGCATCCTTGAAGAGAGTAGGCCAATAAAATCCAGATTGCAATACCTTGTGAGCAATTCTATCTCCAGCATGATGCCCTCCATAAGCTTCGGAGTGACATTTCCGTAGGATTTGTCCATGTTCATGCTTAGTTACACAACGTCTAATAATACCATCTACTCCTTTATAAAGATGTGGGTCATCCAAAAAGTAATGTCTTAAATCATAGAAGAATTTTTTCTTTTGTTTGTAAGTAAAGCTAGGTGGTAAATATTTAGCAACGATGTAATTAGAATAGTCAGCATACCAAGGAGTACTATGAGAAACATTTATTGCAGCTAACTGCTCATCAGGAAAACTATCATCAATAGGTAGTGGGTCATCAAGCACATTTTCAAGTCTAGACAAGTTATCAGCTACGGGGTTCTCAGCTCCTTTTCTATCAATAATATGCAAATCAAATTATTGTAACAAGAGAACCCAACGAAGAATTCTAGGTTTAGCATCTTTCTTTTCCATAAGATATTTAATAGCAGCATGGTCTGTGTGAACAGTTACTTTGGAATCAACAATATAAGGTCTAAACTTATCACAAGCAAACACCACTACTAAGAATTCTTTTTCAGTTGTAGCATAATTTGTTTGAGCACTATCTAGAGTTTTACTAGCATAATGAATAACATTTAATTTCTTATCAACTCTTTGTCCTAGAACAGCACCAACAACATAATCACTAGCATCACACATAATTTCAAAAGGCAAGTTCCAACCAGGTGGTTGAACAGTAGGTGCAGAGATTAAAGCTTTCTTGAGTGTTTCAAAGGCTTCAAGACAATCATCATCAAAAACAAAATGAATATCCTTTTGAAAAAGATTAGTAAGAGGCCTAGAAATTTTAGAGAAGTCCTTAATAAACCTCCTATAGAAACCATCATGACCTAGGAAACTACGAATACCTTTGATGTCCTTAGGACATGACATTTTCTCAATTGCATCAACTTTAGCTTGGTCCACTTCAATACCTCTTTCAGAAATTTTATGACCCAATATAATGCCTTCATTAACCATAAAGTGGCACTTCTCCCAATTCAAGACAAGATTTGTTTGTTCACATCTCTGCAAAACTCGCTCAAGATTGCTTAAACAATCATCAAAAGACTTCTAATAAACAGAAAAATCATCCATGAATACCTCAACAATCTTTTCACAAAAGTCAGAGAATATAGCCATCATACATCTTTGAAAGGTAGCAGGTGCATTACATAAACCAAAAGGCATACGTCTATAAGCATAGGTTCCAAAAGGACAAGTAAAAGTGGTCTTTTCTTGATCAGGTTGAGAAATAGGTATTTGTGAGAAGCCAGAATATCCATCAATGAAGCAAAAGTGAGTGTGCTTGGATAATCTTTCAAGCATTTGATCAATAAAAGGCAAAGGGTAATGATCTTTTCTAGTTGCTTTGTTTAATTTTCTGAAATCAATTACCATTCTATAGCTTGTAGCAATTCCTTGTGGAATAAGTTCGTTCTTATCATTAGGAACAATACTAATACCTCCTTTCTTAGGGACACAATGAACAGGACTTACCCATCTAGTGTCAGCTATATGATAGATTATACCTGCTTCCAGAAGTTTTAATATTTCTGTTCTTACCACCTCTTTCATCTTCGGATTTAACCGACGTTGGTGATCAACAACGGGTTTAGCATCAGGTTCCATATTAATTTTGTGCTGAAATAGAGTGGGACTAATGCCCTTTAAATCATGAAGAGTATATCCAATAGTAGCTCGGTACTTCCTTAGAACTTTCAATAATCTTTCTTCTTAATGTTCTGAAAGGTTAGCACTAATAATAACAGGATATATCCTCTTTTCATCAAGATAACCATATTTCAAAGTGTCTGGAAATTGTTTTAATTCAAACACAGGACCACCATTAGGTGGAGGAGGACCTCCAAGAGTGTCAATAGGAAAATTGAGTTTAAGCAGAGGACGTTGATCAAAGAAAATCTTATCTATTTTCATTTCTTTCATGCATATGTAATATTCTCATGGTCTAGCAAATATTGTTCTAAAGGATGAGTAGGTGGCACAACAATAGAAGCAAGACCAATTAATTCATCCTTACTAGGCAATTCTTTTTCATGATGATTTCTAATAAACTTGGAAAAATGAAACTCATGAGACTCATCACCAAAGCTAACACCAACAGTTTGTTTCTTGCAATCTACCTTAGCATTGACTGTGTTCAAGAAAGGTCTACCAAAGATAATGGGACAAAAGTCATCTTGTGGGGAACCAAGAACAAGAAAATCAATAGGATATTTTATTTTCTCGCACAAGACTTCAACATCTCTAATAATCCACAAGGTGATAAGGTGTCTCTATTAGCAAGTCTAATAGTAACATCTATGTCTTCTATCTCTGCAGCGCTATGTCTTTCTTAATTTCTTGATATAAAGTGTAAGGAATATCACTCACACTAGCACCCATGTCACATAAACCATGATAACAGTGATCTCCTATTTTAACTGAAATGACAGGCATGCCAACAACTGGTCTATGTTTATCCCTTTTATCGGGTTTAGCAATTCTAGCAAATTCTGCACAGAAGTAAATAACATGCCCATCTATATCTTCTTCTAAGAGATCTTTTAACCATAACAACATTAGGTTCTACTCTAATTTGTTCATCTGGTTTAAGTGTTCTAACATAGCTTTTGTTAACCACATTTGAAACTTTAGCATGTTCCTTTATCCTAACAGGAAAAGGGGGTTTCTCAATATAAGCAGTAGGAACAACTGGATCAACATTATAGAGTATAGTTTCTTCTTTAACTGGTACAGGTTCTTTAATTTCTTCTTTTATAGGTGGGTGATATTTAAACCACTTCTCTTTAGGGAGTTCAACATGAGTAGAAAATGATTCACAAAAGGAGGCTACTATCTCAGAGTCAAGTCCATATTTAGTGCTAAACTTTTGAAAAGCATCGGTATCCATAAAAGATTTAACACAATCATACTTAAGCTTTATACCTAACTCGTTACCTTCGTCAAGTTCCCAATCTTCAGAGTTGCGTTTAATTCCTTCCAAAAGATCCCACCGGAATTCAATAGTTTTCTTCATAAAAGAACCAGCACAAGAAGTATCCAGCATGGTTTGATCATTACGAGAAAGCCGAGCATAAAAGTTCTGAATAATAATTTCTCTTGAGTGCTCATGATTAGGGCATGAATATAACATTGACTTAAGCCTCCCCCAAGCTAGAGCAATACTTTCTCCTTCACGAGGCCAAAAATTATATATATAATTCCGATCACGATGAACTAGATGCATAGGATAAAATCTTTGGTGGAACTCCAATTTTAAACGATTCCAATTCCATGATCCAATATCATCGCATAGACTATACCATGCCAATGATTTTCCCTTCAAATATAAAGAGAAAACCTTTTCCATTACCTCATCTCCGGGTAAACCTGCAAGCTTAAACAATCCACAAATTTGTTCTACATATATCAAGTGCATATCAGGATGTTCGGTTCCATCTCCTGCATAAGGGTTAGCTAGTAGTTGTTCTATCATACCCGAAGGAATTTCATATTCAATATTTGCAGTTGGTGCAGTAGGTTGAGGGGTAGCTAATTGTGGTTCCGGACGAGGTGAAGATACCCCGAACAAACCCCTCAAAGGATTGTTTTCCATAGTAACAAGTGACAATAAATTTCAGCACAAAATATAAATGTTTTCCTTACCAAAGGCGCTTCGCTCCCCGGCAACGGCGCCAGAAAATAGCCTTGATGACCCACAAGTGTAGGGGATCAATTGTAGCTCTTTTCGATAAGTAAGAGTGTCGAACCCAACGAGGAGCAGAAGGAAATGACAAGTGGTTTTCAGTAAGGTAATGTCTGCAAGTGCTGAAATTGTAAGTAGCGAGTAGTTTGATAGCAAGATAATTTGTAACGAGCAAGTAACGATAGTAACAATAGGTATGCAGCAAGGTAGCCCAATCCTTCTGAGGCAAAGGACATGCCAAAACGGTCTCTTATGATAAGCAAAACGTTCTTGAGGGTACACGGGAATTTCATCTAGTCACTTTCATCATGTTGGTTTAATTCGTGTTCGCTACTTTGATGATTTGATATGTGGGTGGACCGGTGCTTAGGTGTTGTTCTTGTTGGGGAACGTAGTATTTCAAAAAAATTACCTACGATCACGCAAGATCTAACTAGGAGAAGCATAGCAACGAGCGTGGAGAGTGTGTCCACGTATCCTTGTAGACCGAAAGCGGAAGCGTTTAGAAACGCAGTTGATGTAGTCGAACGTCTTCGTGATCCAACCGATCCAAGTACCGAACACACGGCACCTCCGCGATTAGCACACGTTCATCTTCGTGACATCCCTCGAACTCTTGATCCAGTTGAGGCCGAGGGAGAGTTCCATTAGCACGACGGCGTGGTGACGGTGATGATCAAGTTACCGGCGCAGGGCTTCGCCTAAGCACTACGACGATATGACCGAGGTGTGTAACTTTGGAGGGGGGCACCGCACACGGCTAAAAGATCAACTTGCATGTCTTTGGGGTGCCCCCTGCCTCCGTATATAAAGAAGGGAGAGGGAGAGGCAGCCGGCCCTAGGGGGGCGCGCCAAGGTGTGGAGTCCTACTAAGACTCCCTAGTCCTAGTAGGATTCCACCTCCCACACGGAGTAGGAAAGGGGAAGGGAGAAGGAGAAGGAAAGGGGGGACCGACCCCCTTCTCCTAGTCCTAATCGGCCTCCTGCCCAAGGGGGGCACACCAGCCCCTTGTGGGCTGGTGTTCTTCCCTCTTATGGCCCATAAGGCCCATAACTTCTCCCGGGGGGTTCCGGTAACCTCCCAGTACTCTGGAAAAATGCCCGAACCACTCGGAACCATTCCGATGTCCAAATGCAACCTTCCAATATATGAATCTTTACCTCTCGACCATTTATAGACTCCTCGTCATGTCCATAATCTCATCCGGGACTCCAAACAAACTTCGGTTCATCAAATCACATAACTCATAATACAAATCGTCATCGAACGTTAAGCGTACGGACCCTACGGGTTCGAGAACTATGTAGACATGACCGAGACACATTTCCGGTCAATAACCAATAGCGGAACCTGGATGCTCATATTGGCTCCTACATATTCTACGAAGATCTTTAGCGGTCAAACCGCATAACAACATACGGTGTTCCCTTTGTCATCGGTATGTCACTTGCCCGAGATTCGATCGTCGGTATCATCATACCTAGTTCAATCTCGTTACTGGCAAGTCTCTTTACTCATTCCGTAATGCATCATCCTACAACTAACTCATTAGTCACATTGCTTGCAAGGCTTATAGTGATGTGCATTACCGAGAGGGCCCAGAGATACCTCTCCAATACACGAAGTGACAAATCCTAATCTCGATCTATGCCAGCCCAACAAACACCTTCGGAGACACCTATAGAGAATCTTTATAATCACTCAGTTACGTTGTGACGTTTGATAGCACAAAAGGTGTTCCTCCGGTATTCGGGAGTTGCATAATCTCATAGTCCGAGGAACATGTATAAGTCATGAAGAAAGCAGTAGCAATGAAACTGTAACTATCATAATGCTAAGCTAACGAATGGATCTTGTCCATCACATCATTCTCTAATGATGTGATACCGTTCATCAAATGACAACACATGTCTATGGTCAGGAAACTTAACCATCTTTGATTAACGAGCTAGTCTAGTAGAGGCATACTAGGGACACTTTGTTTTGTCTATGTACTCACACATGTATCAAGTTTACGGTTAATACAATTCTAACATGAATAATAAACATTTATCATGATATAAGGAAATAAAATAATAACTTTATTATTGCCTCTAGGGCATATTTCCTTCAGTCTCCCACTTGCACTAGAGTCAATAATCTAGTTCACATCGCTATGTGATTTAACACCAATAGTTCACATCGTAATGTGATTTAACACTCTATAGTTCACATCGCCATGTGACCAATACCCAAAGGGTTTACGAAGTCAATAATCTAGTTCACATCGCCATGTGATTAACACCCGAAGAGTACTAAGGTGTGATCATGTTTTACTTGTGAGAGAGGTTTAGTCAATGGGTCTGCTACATTCAGATCTGTATGTATTTTGCAAATTTCTATGTCTACAATGCTCTGCATGGAGCTACTCTAGCTAAATGCTCCCACTTTCAGTATGTATCCGGATCGAGACTCAGAGTCATCAAGATTGGTGTCAAAGCGTGCATCGACGTAACTCTTTACGACGAACTCTTTATCACCTCCATAACCGAGAAATGTTTCCTTATTCCACTAAGGATAATTTTGACCGCTGTCCAGTGATCCACTCCTGGATCACTATTATACCTTCTTGCCAAACTCATGGTGAGGTTCACAATAGGTCTGGTACACAGCATAGCATACTTCATAGAACCTATGACTGAGGCATAGGGAATGAATTTTCATTCTCTTTCTATTTTCTGCCCTGGTCGGGTTTTGAGTCTTTACTCAACTTCACACCTTGCAACACAGGCAAGAACTCCTTCTTTCACTGTTCCATTTTTAACTACTTCAAAATCTTATCAAGGTATGCACTCATTGAAAAAACTCATCAAGCGTCTTGTTCTATCTCTATAGATCTTGATGCTCAATATGTAAGTAGCTTCACTGAGGTCTTTCTTTGAAAAACTCCTTTCAAACACTCCTTAATGCTTTCCAGAAAAATTCTACATTATTTTCGATCAATAATATGTCATTCACATATACTTATCAAAAATGTTGTAGTGCTCCCAGTCACTTTCTTGTAAATATAGGCTTCACCGCAAGTCTGTATAAAACCATATGCTTTGATCACCTTATCAAAGCGTATATTCCAACTCCGAGATGCTTGCACCAGTCCATAGATGGATCGCTGGAGCTTGCACACTTTGTTAGCACCTTTAGGATTGACAAAACCTTCTTGTTGCATCATATACAACTCTTCTTTAAGAAATCCATTAAGGAATGTTGTTTTTGACATCCATTTGCAAAATTTCATGAAATGTGGCAATTGCTAACATGATTCGGACAGACTTTAAGCATCGATACGAGTAAGAAAACTCATCGTAGTCAACATTTTGAACTTGTCAAAAACCCTTTTACGACAAGTCGAGCTTTGTAGATAGTAACACTACTATCAGTGTCCGACTTCATCTTGAAGATCCATTTTATTCTCTATGGCTTGCTGATCATCGGGCAAGTCAACCAAAGTCCATACTTTGTTCTCATACATGGATCATATCTCAGATTTCATGGCCTCAAGCCATTTTGCGGAATCTGGGCTCATCATAGCTTCCTCATAGTTCGTAGGTTCGTCATGGTCAAGTAACATGACCTCCAGAACAGGATTACCGTACCACTCTGGTGCGGATCTTACTCTGGTTGACCTACGAGGTCCGGTAGTAACTTGATCTGAAGTTTCATGATCATCATCATTAGCTTCCTCACTAATTGGTGTAGGCATCACCGGAACTTATTTCTATGATGAACTACTTTCCAACTCGAGAGAAGGTACAATTATCTCATCAAGTTCTACTTTCCTCCCACTCACTTCTTTTGAGAGAAATTCCTTCTCTAGAAAGGATCCACTCTTAGCAACAAAGATCTTGCCTTTGGATCTGTGATAGAAGGTGTACCCAACAGTTTCTTTTGGGTATCCTATGAAGACACACTTCTCCAATTTGGGTTTGAGCTTTATCAGGCTGAAACTTTTTCACATAAGCATCGCAACCCCAAACTTTAAGAAACGACAGCTTAGGTTTCTTGCTAAACCACAGTTCATATGGTGTCGTCTCAATGGATTTAGATGGTGCCCTATTTAACATGAATGCAGTTGTCTCTAATGCATAACCCCAAAACGATAGTGGTAAATCGGTAAGAGACATCATAGATCGCACCATATCTAATAAAGTAAGGTTATGTCGTTCGAACACACCATTATGCTGTGGTGTTCCAGGTGGCGTGAGTTGTGAAACTATTCCACATCGTTTCAAATGAAGACCAAACTCGTAACACAAATATTCGTCTCCGCGATCAGATCGTAGAAACTTTATTTTCTTGTTACAATGATTTCCCACTTCACTCTGAAATTCTTTGAACTTTTCAAATGTTTCAGACTTATGTTTCATCAAGTAGATATACCCATATCTGGTCAAATCATCTGTGAAGGTCAGAAAATAACGATACCGCCGCGAGCCTCAACACTCATCGGATGGCATACATCAGTATGTATTATTTCCAATAAGTCAGTTTCTCGCTCCATTGTTCCGGAGAATGGAGTCTTAGTCATCCTGCCCATGAGGCATGGTTCATAAGCATCAAGTGATTCATAATCAAGTGATTCCAAAAGCCCATCAGCATGGAGTTTCTTCATGCGCTTTACACCAATATGACCTAAATGGCAGTGCCACAAATATGTTGCACTATCATTATCAACTTTGCATCTTTTGGCCTAAATATTATGAATATGCGTATCACTACGATCGAGATTAAATAAACCATTCACCTTGGGTGTATGACCACAGAAGGTTTTATTCATGTAAACAGAATAACAATTATCTTTGACTTAAATGTATAACCGCATTGCAATAAACATGATCCAATCATATTATGCTCGACGCAAACACCAAATAACATTTATTTTAGGTTCAACACTAATCCTGAAGGTAAACGGAGTGTGCAATGGTGATCTTATCAACCTTGGAATCACTTCCAACACACATCGAGACCTTGCCCTCAACTAGTCTTTGTTCATTTTGTAACTCCTGTTCCGAGTTTACTAATCTTAGCAACTGAACCAGTATCAAATACCCAGGGGCTACTTTGAACACTAGTAAAGTACACATCAATAACATGTATATCATATATACTTTTGTTTACTTTGCCATCCTTCTTATCCGCCAAGTATTTGGGGGCAGTTCCGCTTCCAGTGACCATTTCCTTCACAATAGAATCACTCAGTTTCAGCTTGGGTCTAGCTTTGGGCTTCTTCATGGGAGTGGCAACTTGCTTGCTATTCTTCTTGAAGTTCCCTTTCTTTCCCTTGCCCTTTTACTTGACATTAGTAGTCTTGTCAACCATCAACATTTGATGCTTTTCTTGAGTTCTACCTTCGTCGATTTCAGCATCACGAAGAGCTCGGGAATCGTTTTCGTTATCCCTTGCATATTATAGTTCATCACGAAGTTCCGGTAACTTGGTGATAGTGACTAGAGAACTCTGTCAATCACTATTTTATCTGGAAGATTAACTCCCACTTGATTCAAGCGATTGTAGTACTCATACAATCTGAGCACATGCTCACTGGTTGAGGTATTCTCCTCCATCTTGTAGGCAAAGTACTTGTCAGAGGTCTCATACCTCTCGACTCGGGCATGAGTCTGAAATACCAATTTCAGCTCTTGGAACATCTTATATGCTCCATGGCGTTCAAAACGTTGTTGAAGTCCCGGTTCTAAGCCGAAAATCATGGCGCACTAAACTATCAAGTAGTTATCATACCGAGCTTGCCAAACATTCATAACGTCTGTATCTGCTCCTGCAATAGGTCTGTCACCTAGCGGTGCATCAAGGACATAATTCTTGTATGCAGCAATGAGGATAATCCTCAGATCACGGACCTAGTCTGCATCGTTGCTACTATCATCTTTCAACATAGATTTTCTCTAGGAACATATCAAAAATAAACGGGAAGCTATAAGCGAGCTATTGATCTACAACATAGATATGCAAAAACTATCAGGACTAAGTTCATGATAAATTAAAGTTCAGTTAATCATATTACTTAAGAACTCCCACTTAGATAGACATCCCTCTAATCATCTAAGTGATCATGTGATCCATATCAACTAAACCATGTCCGGTCATCACGTGAGATGGAGTAGTTTTCAATGGTGAACATCACTATGTTAATCATATCTACTATATGATTCACGCTCGACCTTTCGGTCTCAGTGTTCCGAGGCCATATCTGCATATGCTAGGCTTGTCAAGTTTAACCCGAATATTCTGCATGTGCAAAACTGGCTTGCACCCGTTGTATGTGAATGTAGAGCTTATCACAACCGATCATCACGTGGTGTCTCGGCACGACGAACTGTCACAACGGTGCATACTCAGGGAGAACACTTATACCTTGAAATTTTGTGAGAGGTCATCTTATAATGCTACCGCCGTACTAAGCAAAATAAGATGCATAAAAAGATAAACATCACCTGCAATCAAATAAGTGATATGATATGGCCATCATCATCTTGTGCCTTTGATCTCCATCTCCAAAGTACCGTCATGATCACCATCGTCACCGGCTTGACACCTTGATCTCCATCGAAGCATCGTTGCCGTCTCGCCAACTATTGCTTCTACGAGTATCGCTACCGATTAGTGTTAAAGTAAAGCAATTACATGGCGATTGCATTTCATACAATAAAGCGACAACCATATGGCTCATGCCAGTTGCCGATAACTGTTACAAAACATGATCATCTCATACAACAATTTATATATCATCACGTCTTGACCATATCACATCACAGCAAGCCCTGCAAAAACAAGTTAGACGTCCTCTACTTTGTTGTTGCAAATTTTACGTGGCTGCTACGGGCTTCTGGCAAGAACCGTTCTTACCTACGCATCAAAACCACAATGATTTTCCATCAAGTGTGATGTTTTAACATTCAACAAGGACCGGGCGTAGTCAAACTCGATTCAACTAAAGTTGGAGAAATAGACACCCACTAGCCACCGGTGTGCAAAGCACGGCGGTAGAACCAGTCTCATGAACGCGGTCATGTAATGTCGGTCTCGGCCGCTTCATCCAACAATACCGCGGAATCAAAGTATGACATGCTGGTAAGCAGTATGACAATTATCGCCCACAACTCTTTGTGTTCTACTCATGCATATAACAAGTACGCATAGACCTGGCTCAGATGCCACTGTTGGGGAACGTAGTATTTCAAAAAAAATACATACGATCATGCAAGATCTATCTAGGAGAAGCGTAGCAACGAGCGGGGAGAGTGTGTCCACGTACCCTCGTAGACCGAAAGCGGAAGCGTTTAGTAACGCGGTTGATGTAGTCGAACGTCTTCGCGATCCAACCGATCCAAGTACCAAATGCACGACACCTCCATGATCAGCACACGTTCAGCTCGGTGACGTCCCTCAAACTCTTGATCCAGTTGAGACCGAGGGATAGTTCCGTCAGAACGACGGCGTGGTGACGGTGATGATGAAGTTACCGGCGCAGTGCTTCGCCTAAGCACTACGACGATATGACCGAGGTGTGTAACTGTGGAGGGGGGCACCGCACATGGCTAAAAGATCAACTTGTGTGTCTTTAGGGTGCCCCCTACCTCCATATATAAAGGAGGGAGAGGGAGAGGCATCCGGCCTTAGGGGCGTGCCAAGGTGTGGAGTCCTACTAGGACTCCCTAGTCCTAGTAGGATTCCACCTCCAACGCGGAGTAGGAAAGGGGGAAGGGAGAAGGAGAAGGAAAGGGGGGTCGGCCGCTTCTCCTAGTCCTAATCGGCCTCCTGCCCAAGGGGGGCGCACCAGCCCCTTGTGGCTGGTGTGCTTCCCTCTTATGGCCCATAAGGCCCATAACTTCTCCCGGGGGTTCCAGTAACCTCCCGATACTCCGGAAAAATGCCCGAATCACTCGGAACCATTCCGATGTCAAAATGCAACCTTCCAGTATATGAATCTTTACCTATCGACCATTTCGAGACTCCTCGTCATGTCTGTGATCTCATCCGGGACTCCGAACAAACTTCGGTTCATCAAATCGCATAACTCATAATACAAATCGTCATCGAACGTTAAGCGTGTGGACCCTACGGGTTCGAGAACTATGTAGACATGACCGAGACACATCTCCGGTCAATAACCAATAGCGGGACCTAGATGCTTATATTGGCTCCTACATATTCTATGAAGATCTTTATCGATCTAACCGCGTAACGACATACGTTGTTCCCTTTGTCATCGGTATGTTACTTGCCCGAGATTCAATCGTCGGTATCATCATACCTAGCTCAATCTCGTTACCGGCAAGTCTCTTTACTCGTTCCATAATGCATCATCCCGCAACTAACTCATTAGTCACATTGCTTGCAAGGCATATGTTGATGTGCATTACCGAGAGGGCCTAGAAATACCTCTCCGATACACGGAGTGACAAATCCTAATCTCGAACTATGCCAACCCAACAAACACCACCGGAGACACCTGTAGAGCATCTTTATAATCACCTAGTTATATTGCGACATTTGATAGCACACAAGGTGTTCCTCCGGTATTCAGGAGTTGCATAATCTCATAGTCTGAGGAACATGTATAAGTCCTGAAGAAAGCAGTAGCAATGAAACTGTAACGATCATAATGCGAAGCTAATGAATGGGTCTTGTCCATCACATCATTCTCTAATGATGTGAACCCATTCATCAAATGACAACACATGTCTATGGTCAGGAACTTAACCATCGTTGATTAACGAGCTAATCTAGTAGAGGCATACTAGGGACACTTTGTTTTGTCTATGTATTCACACATGTATCAAGTTTCCGGTTAATACAATTCTAGCATGAATAATAAACATTTATCATGATATAAGGAAATAAAATAATAACTTTATTATTGCCTCTAGGGCATATTTCCTTTAGTTCTTACTTGAACAAACCTCCTACTTATGATTAACCCTCCCGCAAGCATCCGCAACTATGAGAAAAGTATTAAGAATAAATTCTAACCATAGCATTCAAGTTTTGGGTCCAATCGGTCCCTTACGGAACAGTGCATAATCTGGAGTTTAAGCTTCTGTCACTCTCGCAACCCACCATCTATTTACTACTCCACAATACATTCCCTTAGGCCCAAGTATGGTGAAGTGTCATGTAGTAGACGTTCACATGACACCACTAAGGGAATCACAACATACATACCATCAAAATATCGAACACATATCAAATTCACATGATTACTTGCAACATGATTTATCCCCTGACCTCAAGAAAAAAAGGTGACTATTCACAAATAATGAACATGCTCATGATCATAGGAGTATTAAATAGCACCATGGATCTGAACATATAATCTTCCACCAAATAAACCATATAGTAATCAACTACAAGATGTAATCAACACTACTAGTCACACCCTAGCACCAATCTATAGTTCCGGTAACAAGATTGAATACAAGAGATGAACTAGGGTTTGAGATGAGATGGTGTTGGTGAAGATTTTGATGGATATTTCCCACCCCAAGATGGGAGAGTTGTTGGTGATGATGATGACGATGATTTCCCCTTCGGGGGGGAAGTTCCCTCGGTAGAATCGCTCCACCGGAGGGCAAAAGTGCTCCTGCCCAAGTTCCGCCTCGAGACGGCAGCGCTCCGCCCCGACAGTCTTCTCCTTATTTTTTCTAGGTCAAAATGACTTCTATACCAAAAGATGGGCAACGGAGGTGGGCCGAGGAGGCCACAACCCTCCAGGGCGCGCCTGGGGGGCCTGGCGCGCCCAGGTGGGTTGTGCCCACTTAGTGGCCGCCCTCTGGTAGTTATTGGCTCCTATATTTATTAAATAATCCATAAAAAATCTCCGTGAAGTTTCAGCTCATTTGGAGTTGTGCAGAATAGGTGGCCTGGCGTAGCTTTTTCAGGTCTAGGTTTCTAGCTGTCGGAATTCTCCCTCTTGGCGTGTACCTTGCAAATTATGAGAGAAAAGGCATTAGAATTACTCCAAAAAGCATTATTATGGATAAAAATTTACAAAAAACAGTAAGAAAACATGATGCAAAATGGACGTATCATCGTGTGCGTAGAATTTGTTTTTGTTTTCCAAGCAACGATTCCCAACAGTGGTATCAGAGCCAGGTCTATGCGTAGATGATATGCATGAGTAGAACAAAAAGAATTGTGGGTTGTGATAGTCATACTGCTCACCACCAACGTCTTATTTTGATTTGGCGGTATTGTGGGATGAAGCGGCCCGGACCAACCTTACATGTCCACGCACACGACACCGGTTCCACCGACTTATATGCAACTAGTTTTGCATAAAGGTGGCTGGCGGGTGTCTGTTTCTCCTACTTTAGTTGAACCAAATTTGACTGTGGTTGTTCCTTGAAGAAGGTTAAAACAGCAAACTTGACGAAACACCGTTGTGGTTTTATGCGTAGGTAAGAACAGTTCTTGCTAGAAGCCCGTAGCAGCCACGTAAAACTTGAAACAACAAAGTAGAGGACGTCTAACTTGTTTTTGCCGGGTGTTCGCACACGAACACGTCACCGTGTACCCTTGACGCCGACGGTGATGCACCGCAGCTCACGTCGCAGGAGACCTGTCGGAAGCATGGTACGCAAGACATTCTGGCGGGCGCTTTTGTACATCTGAAACCCCACGTGCCCGGGAGGGACCCCATCAGGGCGCGCGGCGGCTATGGGCTGCCTTAGGTCGGCCTGACCGCCCCTAGGGCCTCGAGGTTCGCCGCCCTGCAAATGAAGAACGAACGAAGAACGAGGAAGAAGAAGAACAAGGGAGAGGATAAAAGTGAAGGTAAAAAGTGGTAGATGATTTGTTCGATTGTGTGTTGTTCAATCGGCCGTCACCCCTTAGGTATATAAGAGGCGGCTGGACTTCCCGTGCAAGGAAATGGCTTGGAGTCACGTCCAAAACGCTAGTCAAACTAGAAGAACGCCCGTGCGTTGCAACGGGGCCACATTAACTTTAAGAGTTCAATATTAATATTCTCATACATATCAAGTGACATTGGCGACCTTTTTAACCATCAAATCCTCACACACACATCAAATACTCACACACACACACACACTTTAAGAGTTCAATATTAATATTCTCATACATAATAATATGGATTATGTGTATTATATTTGCCACCATAACTGAGGGAATTAATTTCATGTAAATCGGCCAGCCACAGCTCCAAGAATACGCGGAGGAGGTGGCCCGGGTCGGCGTCGGCGCCGTCCGGCGCGGGCCATGGGCCCGCTTCTAGGTGCGTCTTCGCGCTGGCCACCCACGTCGGGTCCTTCAAGTGCCGCTTCCACCGCATCAACTCGCAGGGCCACAGCCACGGCCAGGGCCATGGTAGCCGCCCTTCTTCGCCCCCTTCACCAGCTGCGGCCAACGCGGTGCCGCGGCACCCGGCCTCGCCGTCCTTGTCCTCCGGCACCGTCGCGACCCAGTGATGCAGCCCAAGCATCGGCCTCGAGAATCAAGAATGCTCGACAACGGAGAGGGAATGGAAGATCATATACATGTGTAGCGACCCGACCTCAGATGGTCAAGTCTCTGTGTTTCAGTGTCATCCCTAGATCGGTAATGCTGACACACACAGTACTCGAAGGATTTATAGCAGAGTAGCAATCACACACTTATTACATCGAATGTCTCAAAAGAGAACTTATTACAATAATATGGCTTAAGGCCATCCAATGTGATAACAGCGGAAGGCTTGGAAGATAAAGTGAGTCCAATAACTCCAACGGCATAGCTGAGCTGCACGGCAACGACCTAACGATCCTTACTCCTCGTCTGAAAAGTCTGCAACATAATACGTTGCAGCCCGAGAACGGGTCAGCACATGGAATATGCTAGCAATATAACACAGTATAACATGAACAAAATAATGCTATCACTACATGCATATATGGCTTGTGGAAAGCTCTATGGTTATAGTTTTGCGAAAAGCCAATTTTTCCCTACAACAAAGGAATAGATTTTATTTTAACTATCATGGTGGTTGAAACATCATTGAGAAGGTATAACCCCAACTCAATCCCAATTAGAGTAATTATCATCCCAGCAATATTAATTTTGTAGCGACCCGACCTCAGACGGTCAAGCCTCTGTGTTTCTATGCCATCCACGGATCAAGTATCTTTGGCACACAGTACATCAATGTATATATCAAAGTGCAATCACATGTATAAATAACGTAAAATGATATATACCTCTTAATACTCAGTGGAAACAATCAAGCGGGTGTGGAGTCCCATCAACGCCATCGGCGAGTTGAGTGTAGACCGTAACCTGTATCGTAACTCTTACTCGTCGAAGAAAATCCTGCAACATGATACATTGCAGCCGTGTAGGTCAGTACATTGAATGTATCGGCAAGATCACAACATGAATAAACAGATGGTAATACTATACTATATGCAATTTGGCTTTGTGGCTCAGATATCGAGTTTTGTTTGCGTAAAGCTGATTTTTTCCCTACATCAAAGGAATAAATGAAGTCTGTACTATGGAGTTTTCTATCATGACATGGTTCCGCCAACCGATGTCTCATAGCCCAAATTCATCATAAGTTGCCCACAATTAAGTTATCAGTCCGGTGTTGAGAGTTCGAGATAGATCCAAGTCCGGATGCTCAAATTGTCCGTAACGGGTCACGGCTAATCGATTAGGTTTAAACCCTCTGCAGAGGTTTGTACACTTTACCCGCAAGATTCGATCCCTCTTTTACGTTCTCGCACTTGAGGTGTTTGAGAACAAGGCGACGAAACATGGTCTTCGAAGAGTTCCTCGACCACTTGTCGGTGCTCATCCAATCCTACCATAGTTCTACATCTGCTAGCACCGCCCCAGCCAGAGTCACAACTAAGGTCAACCAAGCGAGCCCATAGTGACTTGCGGTTGCAGGTAAGCTTCGGGCATGAAGTATTCTTCCGTCTCCTTGAGTCTGGGTGAAGCTTTCCGCAAGATGTCATGGCGCTTCTCAATGCATCCCGCCAACCACTGGTTTCTCCAGGTGCCCGTCAACAAATCCTTCACCCAGTGAGTGTGTATTGAATTCTTGTCTCGAGTCTTGAAGTCTTGAGGCCTTGAAGATGCAGTCCTTGCAGATTCCATCATGGAGTTATCGTCATTGGCGTAGATCCTCCATTCTCACACCACTCCGAGCACTCATACCAACCCGTCTACTATAGCGTAGCATTAAAATAAATAACGTCCGGGCTTGGTAACAGGGTGATGGGTTCCTACCTCATGCATACTACTCAACTACAAGGATTCAATATCACTCTTGGAGGGATTGTTGCGAAGATGACACTAGATGCAATAAAACACATAGGTATGAAAAACATGGTCAAAGTGAACTTGCACGGTAATACTTGATGAAGATAACAACGCTGTCGGAAAATGACTTGGTAGAACTAATCGTCACTCCGGTGAAAATCTATATAGTCAAACATAGCATTCATATAAGCAAACATCCTAGCAAACAATTTTAACACTCATAATAACAATTAAAACAAAAAAACTCAATAATAAAACTCCAACAAAGTCCAAAGAAGCTTCAAATAAAACTAGAAAGAAAAACTACTAACGAAAATCTATGACTTTGCTACAAGCATCTAACATAGTTTTGCCTAAGTAAAAAAACTTAACAGCAATTAAAACACTAAACTAATAATTTAACAGAAAATAAAAAGTAAAACAACTAAGTTAACAGAAAGTATTTTTTCATAAAATTTTATTTGCAAAAAGAAACAAATAAAAGCTTTTATAAAACTCTAACTATGACCTATAGAAGGTTTCATACAAAACTAAGGAAAATAAATTTTTAAAATAAAAATAAATTTTCTCCTGTTTTCTAACAGAAACACAACTAATTTTGTCAAAAGTGACAAAAGAAATAATTTAAAACTAATAAAAACAATAAAGAAAAAGCTAAAACAGAACTAATAATAAAACAGTATTGTTTTGCTAAAAACCTAATTTAAATTAACCTAGAAATAAAATACTAAATACTACTGGATAAACAAAGGTCCTAGAGACCAGGAGCAAAAAGAATCGGTCAAAAATAATATTCCTAACTCAAAATAGCTCAAATCTAGTGATTTGAGAAAATTCATCTAAACACAAATTTAAACTGCTCAAATGTGAAATAAAATTGAACTAACAGAAACTTCAGCAAATTTGTGACACATAGCAATTGGAATCACTCAAAAATACTAAAAACTCTAAAAGATATGAATTTTCTAAGATTGCTATTTTCTGAAAAAAATGAATTACAGGATTTCGTGGATCTCACGGAGTAGTCGTCGGAGTTGGGGAAGAAGATCGGATCCGATGTTGCGGTTGCTCCTAGAGGAAAGGAGATCACGGGACGGTGGAGAGGAGATCATATAAACCTCAGGAGAGGTCGAGGGTGGCGGCACTTGGCGGCGGTGGTCTGCTGCTTCTCTGCTGCTGCTGAGAGGAGAGGAGAGGAGAGGAGAGGTGTTGGTTTGATGTGTTGAAGGGGGGTGCTTGGGTATTTATATTGGGGAGGGAGGGCTTTGCTTGGGGTAGGGGACAAGAAATAGACTAGGATTAGGAAACAAAGAGGAAAAGATCTAGAAACAAATCGGAATAAGCGGAATAACGAAGCAGGATCAAATCCTACTAGGATTTGTAAAGAATAAAACCTGGGCTCCTGGCCCCTAGGTGCGTCGTCGTGCGATGGCCTTGGCCGGTGGCTGGTCGGCGGCTTGGCCCTTTGGCCCAAGGCGCTGCATATTTATCTTTTAACAAAATTTCACAGAACTAAAACAAAAACAAAATAATTAAAACTTTTATATAGGCATATAATATATCAAAATTTGCAGAAAAGTATTTCCTACAAGATGAACATTATTCTAATGTCAAATAAAATCCACACAAATTTTAATAATTCACACAGTGCTACTGGTCCAATAAAATCCAATAAAAATCATTTTAAAATACCAAAATGACTTCAAATTAATTTCTCTCCAATTTTCGATGTAGGGAATCATGTTACCCTATTTTCCATATATTTTGTTTTGGAGAAAATAATTTGAATAAAACTCAAATAACTCCAAATTGGAAATAAATTCAAAAGAACTTTGAATTTAATTCTTTTAAAACTCCCAACTCATATTTCATATGTTTTGAAGAAGTCATTTTATCTTCGCTCGTGAAAATCATTGAGTTGCATAAATTTTCAGAATTGGAAAATATTTTCAATACCCCTTGTCATTTAAATAAATGGAAGAAGTTATGTCATCTTCTCTCCAGGGTTTTGTGATGAAAAGAATTTGAATTCCCGGAGATCATAAAAGAAAAATGAAAGTTTGGGAAAGTCCTTTAATTCCCTCTCATTTAACCTTCAAAAAGTTTCGAATTTCACTCAATCATTCAGACAACAATCAAACAAACAATCAAAACTATTTATTTAATATAACATTCCAAAATTTAGAATTTTGGGATGTTACAAATCTACACTTAAAATGAATCTAGTCCCGAGATTGAAGAAACTAACAAGAAATAGGTTAGGGTTTGGGGTCTTCTCAAAAATCCATCGATCGTCTCCGGGTCTCGGTGCTACCACCCTTAGAAGCATTATTACGGTTCCATCAAAACTCAGATACTCCATCCTTTTCTTGTGAGTGTCGGTCTTCTCAGATATTAAGGATAATTCCTTCTCTGGGCTCTTCGGTAGTGGCATAACCTTTTCCTCAATTCTTTTGTCTTTTACTCTTGGTAAGGTTATTCCGAGACTGGGTCTTCATAGTGACGGTCAGGCGCCAATTCTAAACAAATATCGGTACCTCATGATGGTCAACGATTTATGGTTTCCCTAGAAAGCGGGTGCAGGTTGAACCTCACCATATAACCTACGGTTGGCAACAACTGCCGTGTACAAGGGAAAAAATACCTATACCTTTCTAAGGTTTAAACAAGGTTTTGATCGTCGTCTCTCTACTATAGGTAAGTCACTCAGATTTTACCATCCCATATAGCAAAGCGAATAATAAGAGTAAGTCGGTATGGTGATCAATCCATCCTGCACCCAAATCATTACCTTGTACATGGTTTTGCGAATCTCGCATTCTAACACTCGGTCATCCTCACAAGCATTGCAGAATTTCTCTTGTCGACGAACCAAGTTCGGAAAATCCATTGATTCTGCAGACCAAACAAACATGTATCGTTCCTTAACAACTCTCAGGTTTTGCGTAAACTCCTATAGAATCGTCGGTTGATCAAATCATAGTCTATTCCCAAAATTTCTCCAGTGGGTACTTGACCCTTATTAATTCCTGGGCCTGTGGGTTATGAGCCCACTTCAACACTTGTACCAGATTCACTCATCCTTGGAGTTACAATTGCTCCATTTTCCAACATTACACCACTTTAAATCCAATAACATCTCATTTCTTAATACCATCATATCAAAGATAAAACTTCAACTCATTTTTTTCCAAATTCCAACCTGTGGGACACATTTCCATTTCCATTGGTCTAGTGTTCTTCATAGGGTACTTTCACCCTTAAAATGAAATTCACAAATCCATCCATAGACCATATTTCTCATATCCTCGAAAATGGTCAAAATCTTTGTTCACAGAGTAACAACTCATACAATTAAACATATGAAAACACGTCACCTTAACTTTATTGATTTCATGAATCCATTACAAACTCTGAGCACCCATTACATAACTCAACTCATTGGACTCATGAAAATGAAATTGCTTTCTACTACTCTTGTTTCCAATATTAAAATTCCAACTACTCAACTCCAGCTTTCATCTTGTTGTGACATTTAGTAGCATAATGGCGTGCTTCCTTGCAGCGAAAACAAATGAATTCCGACATGTCTCGGGGCTTCTTTGTGATTATGTAGGCTCCTTGGATTCTTGGCTTCTTTTACGGACATTTACTAGCGTAATGACCTAAATCCTTGCACTGTAACAAGTGATATGACTCAGGTCCTTCTCTGCGAAAATTGTGTTGTTCGGGGTTGCCTTCTTTTCTCTTCTGGATTTCTCTGTAATGATCGAGCTTCTATTTCCGAGGGTCAAACTTCACTTCTGCTGTCGGGAAATATCCAGATCTCTTTTCTTTCCTTGGTGCAATCTGCGAAAATGTCCTTCTTCTCCACATGTATAGCAGGCATTGGAGTAAAATCTGTTGAGGCCTTCTCCATCGTGGTCTTCAACACATTCCTTCATCACAGGTTCTTTCATAACTTCTCGGAGGGCTTCTTTCGTTCCTTCTTCCTGCTCCTGTATAGTTTGTTGCACCATGGGGTAAATGTGACCTTGGGTCGGGTAGTGGGTGGTTCCTTCACACAAGAAACAAGTCACCGACTAGTTGGGCATTCCTCGGTGGGTGTTTCTCCTCACAATGAGGGCATCCATCCTTGTGTTCCTCCCAGGTGTGTCCTATTTCTCCGCAAATCTTGCAGGCACAAGGTTTATTTCTTGGTGTATCACGGTGCTTCCGGGTAAGATGAGATCTTGTCGAGTCTTCTTGAATTCTTCCCAAGTCTTTGCTCCATTCCATCCTGTATAGCTTGATGCATCTGCCACCATGTTGCAGCACTTCCTTCAAAGAACTGAAGAGCGTCACGATACTTCATTCTTCCTTGAAACCAAATTGCTCAAGTGATTCTCCATGTTCGAATCCATAGCTCGCCTCGGCTGAGTCTTGATCCGAGAATAACAGTCCAACTTCATTCATCATGTATGGGGTCCAAAAGTTTTGGGATGAGATATGAGAGAGCTGGATAGAGAGATACACACAATACAACAATAGTTTTGAAGAAACGGGTTTTACTTTGTGGCTGTCGGAAAACATCAAACAAATGACAGCTCACAAATCGCGCATCTAACGTAAGTGTGTAACAGGGTTTGGTCTTCTAAAGGTCAAATAATTCTTCAGAACTTCAAATTCTTCAAGTCTTGAGTCTTCAATTGTTGCAGCTGCAATTCTTCCAACGCATGGTGAAATCCTCTTTACTCTGAAATGGCCATCGGTTGTCCGATATCTTTACTTCTTGGAGCGGCTTCATTGATCCTCCGTGTAGTCAAAAAGGAAAAGGGTATATTCTAACTATTTGAGGTGAGAGTGTCTATTTGATAAAATCTGAAAAGATGAGAAGTAAGAGTCTTTTGAAAATAAAGTTTTAGAAATTTCCTGTCCTAGGGCTTTCCGGTTTCTAGGGTCACGTCCTCACATCAACATGTGCTCGATACCATTTCAGAGCGACCCGACCTCGAGGCAGTCAAGCCTCGTGTTTCTATGTCATCCACGGATCAAGTATCTCGGCACACACAGTACATCAATGTATATATCAAAGTGCAATCACATGTATAAATAACGTAAAATGATATATACCTCTTAATACTCAGCGGAAACAATCAAACGGGTGTGGAGTCCCATCAACGCCATCGGCAGGTTGAGTGTAGACTGTAACCCTGTATGGTAACTCTTACTCGTCGAAGAAAATCCTGCAACATGATACGTTGCAGCCGTGTAGGTCAGTACATTGAATGTACCGGCAAGATCACAACATGAATAAACAGATGATAAAACTATACTATATGCAATTTGGCTTTGTGGCTCTGTATCTGAGTTTTGTTTGCGTAAAAGCTGATTTTTTTTCCCTACATCAAAGGAATAAATGAAGTCTGTACTATGGAGTTTACTATCATGACATGGTTCCGCCAACCGATGTCTCATAGCCCAAATTCATCATAAGTTGCCCACAATTAAGTTATCAGTCCGGTGTTGAGAGTTCCGAGATAGATCCAAGTCCAGATGCTCAAATTGTCCGTAACCGGGGACACGGCTAATCGATTAGGTTTAAACCCTCTGCAGAGGTTTGTACACTTTACCCGCAAGATTCGATCCCTCTTTTACGTTCTCGCACTTCAGGTGTTTGAGAACAAGACGATCAAACATGGTCTTCGAAGAGTTCCTCGACCACCGTCCGGTGCTCATCCAATCCTACCATAGTTCTACATCTGCTAGCACCGCCCCAGCCAGAGTCACAACTAAGGTCAACCAAGCGAGCCCATCTTGACTTGCGGTTGCAGAGTAAGCTTCCGGGCATGAAGTATTCTTCCATCTCCTTGAGTCTGGGTGAAGCTTTCCACAAGATGTCATGGCGCTTCTCCATGCATCCCGCCAACCACTGGTTTCTCCAGGTGCCGTCAACAATCCTTCACCCGAAGAGTGTGTATTGAATTCTTGTCTCGAGTCTTGAAGTCTTGAGGCCTTGAAGATGCAGTCCTTGCAGATTCCATCATGGAGTTATCGTCATTGGCGTAGATCCTCCATTCTCACACCACTCCGAGCACTCATACCAACCCGTCTACTATAGCGTAACATTAAAATAAATAACGTCCGGGCTTGGTAACAGGTGATGGGTTCCTACCTCATGCATACTACTCAACTACAAGGATTCAATATCACTCTTTGGAGGGATTGTTGCGAAGATGACACTAGATGCAATAAAACACATAGGTATGAAAAACAAGGTCAAAGTGAACTTTCCTGGTAATACTTGATGAAGATAACAACGCTGTCAGAAAATGACTTGGTAGAACTAATCGTCACTCCGTTGAAAATCTATATAGTCAAACATAGCATTCATATAAGCAAACATCCTAGCAAACAATTTTAACACTCATAATAACAATTAAAACAAAAAAAACTCAATAATAAAACTCCAACAAAGTCCAAAGAAGCTTCAAATAAAACTAGAAAGAAAAACTACTAACGAAAATCTATGACTTTGCTACAAGCATCTAACATAGTTTTGCCCTAAGTAAAAAAACTTAACAGCAATTAAAACACTAAACTAATAATTTAACAGAAAATAAAAAGTAAAACAACTAAGTTAACAGAAAGTATTTTTTCATAAAATTTTATTTGCAAAAAGAAACAAATAAAAAGCTTTTATAAAACTCTAACTATGACCTATAGAAGGTTTCATACAAAACTAAGGAAAATAAATTTTTAAAATAAAAATAAATTTTCTCCTGTTTTCTAACAGAAACACAACTAATTTTGTCAAAAGTGACAAAAGAAATAATTTAAAACTAATAAAAACAATAAGGAAAAAGCTAAAACAGAACTAATAATAAAATAGTACTGTTTTGCTAAAAACCTAATTTAAATTAACCTAGAAATAAAATACTAAATACTACTGGATAAACAAAGGTCCTAGAGACCAGGAGCAAAAAGAATCGGTCAAAATAATATTCCTAACTCAAAATAGCTCAAATCTAGTGATTTGAGAAAATTCATCTAAACACAAATTTAAACTGCTCAAATGTGAAATAAAATTGTAATAACAGAAACTTCAGCAAATTGGTGACACATAGCAATTGGAATCACTCAAAAATACTAAAAACTCTAAAAGATATGAATTTTCTAAAATTGCTATTTTCTGAAAAAAAATGAATTACGGATTTCGTGGATCTCACCGAGTAGTCGTCGGAGTTGGGGAACAAGATCGGATCCGATGTTGCGATTGCTCCTAGAGGAAAGGAGATCACGGGACGGTGGAGAGGAGATCATATAAACCTCGGGAGAGGTCGAGGCGGCGGCACTTGGCGGGCGGCGGTGGTCTTGCACTTCTTCTGCTGCTTGGAGAGGAGAGGAGAGGAGAGGAGAGGTGTTGGTTTGATGTGTTGGAGGGGGGTGCTTGGGTATTTATATTGGGGAGGGGAGGGCTTTGCTTGGGGTAGGGGACAAGAAATAGACTAGGATTAGGAAACAAAGAGGGAAAAGATCTAGAAACAAATCGGAATAAATGGAATAACGAAACGGGATCAAATCCTACTAGGATTTGTAAAAGAATAGGAAACTTGGGCTCCCTGGCCCCTTAGGTGTGTGTGTGCGATGGCCTTGGCCTTGGCCTTGGCCGGTGGCTGGTCGGCGGCTTGGCCCTTTGGCCCAAGGCGCTGCATATTTATTTTTTTTAACAAAATTTCACAGAACTAAAACAAAAACAAAATAATTAAAACTTTTATATAGGCATATAATATATCAAAATTTGCAGAAAAATATTTCCTACAAGATGAACATTATTCTAATGTCAAATAAATTCCACACAAATTTTAATAATTCACACAGTGCTACTGGTCCAATAAAATCCAATAAAAATCATTTTAAAATACCAAAATGACTTCAAATTAATTTCTCTCCAATTTTCTGATGTAGGGAATCATGTTACCCTATTTTCCATATATTTTGTTTTGGATAAAAATAATTTGAATAAAACTCAAATAACTCCAAATTGGAAATAAATTCAAAAGAACTTTGAATTTAATTCTTTTAAAACTCCCAACTCATATTTCATATGTTTTGAAGAAGTCATTTTATCTTCGCCGTGAAAATCATTGAGTTGCATAAAGTTTCAGAATTGGAAAATATTTTCAATACCCTTGTCATTTAAATAAATGGAAGAAGTCATGTCATCTTCTCTCCAGGGTTTTGTGATGAAAAGAATTTGAATTCGGAGATCATAAAAGAAAATGAAAGTTTGGGAAAGTCCTTTAATTCCCTCTCATTTAACCTTCAAAAAGTTTCGAATTTCACTCAATCATTCAGACAACAATCAAACAAACAATCAAAACTATTTATTTAATATAACATTCCAAAATTTAGAATTTTGGGATGTTACAAATTTAGAGTGATGAGATACATGTGAATACTCCGGGTAGACCATACCAAACCTACAAAACCCACTACCTGCTGATCAACCTCTTCAAGAGCTTCACATAACTTACTCAACTAAGCTAGAGCCCATAATAGCTTGTGGCTGCACATGGAAGTTTCTAGCATGAATAATCTCAGTTCCCTTAGAGCATGGGTGGCGGTCCATAGGAAGATCACACGGGTACCCCGGGATTTCCAAAAAAATACAGGCAACACTGGGTTCCCCAGGTGCCTCAATCCACCCAGATGTGAATTTAAGTTGCCACCTTAAGTTGAACCATTAACAATCTCACATCTGTCATAGAATACACTCAAACCCAATCCACGTCTATGAGCATAGCATAGCAATAATAAGCAATCGTAGAAGTAACTCCCAAGGGTTTGATAGTAACAGGAAAATAGGTTCTACCTCAATATCTACTTCCCAACCCACAAGTTAATGACATCCCAATCATGCAATGTTTGAGGATTGGTACTAATGCATAAAACTGGGTATGAAAATAGTATGATCAAGTGTTACTTGCCTTGCTGACGATCCGTGAACCCTAGAGACTCGTAGTAACACGCTTCGCACTCCGGGAATTCTATCGCAAGCAAACAATGACATACATAAGCAACAAGCAAAGATACAAAAGCAAAACTCAACTCAAAGAGATTGACCGGAGAGTTCAACTTAAGAACTCCGGTTCGCAAAAAGAATCAAACCAAACTGAGCAACGAAACTCAAACAGCGAAAGAAATAAGATCCGTTTACTAGTATGAACTAGGGTCAAATTTTATAGAGGCAACAACTGGTTTAAGTTGGTTATTCGAAAAGAGGGTTTCGAGATGAAACTCCAGGCGCTTGAATCGCCTGATTCCGATAAACGAGCGAAAAGTTATACCAGATCGAAAATCGGATCAGAAATCTCGATCAGGAAAATCGCGGAATAAATCCGATAAAAAGAAAAGCGACGAACAGTTTAACGAACGAACGTTCGTTAACTGAAACTAAACAAAGAACGTGTTCGTTAGAACGAATGAACGAGCGAACGCTCGCTAAAAAAAATAAACCGGAGAAATAAAACCGATCTAAAAAAACAAAACTAGGGTTTTTCTAAAAAAACCGAAGTGGGTTTTTTTTCAAAAAAAAACCGGCGGCTCGGCGACTCGGGTGGTACCTCCGGCGAGGTCCTCCGTGGGCGGGCGGCTTCACGGGCTAGCGGGTGGGGTGGGGCTCCGACGAGGCGGGTGTGGCAGGAGGCGGCGGCTAAAAGCGGCGGCGGCGGCTCAGGCAGCTGTGGTGGCGGCTCAACTCGGCTCGGGGCGGGAGGCGGGCGGTGGTGGTGGTTGGCGGCGGGGTGGGCGGTATTTAAGGAGGAGGCGGCGGTGGCTTGGGAAGGCGCCCGGGAGGAGTCCGGCTCGGGCTCCCTCGGCGTCCGTCTGGCGGCGTGGCAATGAGGAAGGCGGCGAAGAGGCGGGCCGGCCTGGCTTGGCCTTGGGCCTGGTCGGGCGCAAGCGCAAGTTTTTTTTTAAATAAATTCCGCTGGAACTTAGAAAAATCCTAGAAAAATAAATAAAAATCTAAAAATACCAAAATAAATTTTCACCGTCTAAATGAAATATTTAGGACGAGGTGAACATTTTCTTGGCCCCTAAAATGCAATTTTTTTTAAACGTGCAAATTTTTCTAGGGCAAATAAAATTAAATAAAATCCAAATAATGATTTTAACATTTTTCCTCCAATATTTCAATTGTTTTGGAGAAGTCATATTATCTCCTCTCATTTATTTTAATAAGAAATATTTTCAAGAGAGAAAAACAATTAAAATAAAAAATCCTTGTTTTCATTATTTGATAAAATCAAATACGAAAATTCGGAAAATCCCCAACTCTCTCCGAGGGTCCTTGAGTTGCTTAGGATTTCGAAACGAAGATGCAATAAAATATGATATGCATGGATGACCTATGTATAACATTCCAAATTAAAAATTCGGGATGTTACAAACCTACCCCCCTTAAGATGAATCTCGCCCTCGAGATTCGGGTTGGCTAGAGAATAGGTGCGGGTGGTCCTTGCGAAGATCATCTTCTCATTCCCAGGTAGCTTCTTCCTCAGTATGGTGGCTCCACTGAACTTTGCAAAACTTGATAACCTTGTTGCGGGTGACTCGGCTGTCAAAGTCAAGAATCTTTACTGGCTTCTCCTCATAGGTCAAATTACTGTCTAACTAAATCGCTCCCAGGGGCACTGTGTCTCTCAACGGTATATCAGCCATCTCAGCATGGCACTTCTTCAACTGTGATACGTGGAACAAATCGTGAACTCCTGACAATCCTTCAGGTAACTCCAGCTTGTAGGCCACTTCTCCCATCCGTTCCAAAACACGGTATGGTCCTACAAATCTTGGGGCTAGTTTTCCTTTAACTCCAAAAGGCTTCACTCCTCGCAAGGGTGATACTCACAGATACGCTCTGTCTCCAATTTCATATGTTACTTCCTTGCGTTTTGAATCTGCATAACTCTTCTGTCTGGACTGAGCAATCTTTAATCTGTCTCGGATTAGTTTAACCTTCTCTTCTGACTCTTTGATCAAATCTGGCCCAAACAACTGCTTGGGTCTCCTACCTCATCCCACATCGAGGTGTTCTACATCTGCGTCCATCTGAGCTTCAAACGGTGCCATCTTCAAACCGGCTTGGTAGCTATTGTTGTACGAGAACTCTGCGTAAGGCAAATTGTCATCCCAACTAGATCCATAATCTAGCGCATAAAGGCTCTCAACATGTCTTCCGAATCTGATTGACCCTCTCGTCCATCCATCCGTGCGTGGGTGGAATGCGGTCATGAACTCCAACCTGGTACCCAATGTCTGGTGTAGCTGATGCCACAATTTGGAAGTAAATTGGGTTCCTCTATCTGATACAATGGTCCTCGGAACTCCATGCAAACATACGATCCTGGACATATATTTTTTGGCCAACTTTGCACTTGTATAAGTTGTTTTCACCGGGATGAAGTGAGCTACTTTAGTCAAACGATCCACTACTACCCATATTGAGTCATATCCTGCTTTGGTTCTGGGTAGCCCGGTGATAAAGTCCATGCCTAGTTTATCCCACTTCCATTCAGGTATCGGCATAGGCTGTAATGATCCCCGCTGGCTTCTGATGCTCTGCCTTCACTCTCTGACATACATCACACACGGCTACATACTCGGCAATGTCCTTCTTCATACCAGTCCACCAGAAACGTTCCTCCAAATCAAAATACATCTTGGTGTTTTCGGGGTGTCTCGAGTATGGTGAGTCATGGGCCTCCTGAAGTATTAATCTCCTGATCTCGGAGTTATTAGGCACATAAACTCGGTCCTCAAACCACAAGGTATCGTGCTCATCCTCGCGAAAACCTTTGGCTTTTCCTTTGCTCATCTTCTCCTTTATCTCGGCAATCTCTTTGTCTTCCTTCTGAGCTTCCCGAATCTTATTCAAGAATGTAGACTGAACCTCCATCGTTGCAATGAAACCTCTCGGAACAATTTCCAACCGAAGTTCCATAATATCCTCAGCTAACTCCTTTGGCAGTCCTCTACTTTCAAGGATATTAGCGTAACTCTTCTGGCTCAAAGCTTCTGCTACGACATTGGCCTTTCCTGGATGATAGTGCAGCTTCATGTCGTAATCCTTTATAAGTTCCAACCATCTTCTCTGCCTAAGGTTTAACTCCTTTTGAGTGAAAATGTACTTCAAACTCTTATGATCCGTGTACATATCACAACGGTTTCCAATAAGATAGTGTCTCCAAGTCTTCAAGGCATGCACTACCGCTGCTAGCTCCAAATCATGTGTGGCATAGTTCAGCTCATGAGGCTTCAGTTGTCGTGAGGCATACGAAACAACCTTTCCGTCCTGCATAAGCACACATCCCAGTCCCAAGCGTGAAGTGTCGCAATACACTTGAAACTCCTATGTATATCTAGCAATGTCAACACTGGGGCTGTAGTCCACCGTTTCTTCAACTCCTGAAAATTGGCCTCGCAATCTTCTGTCCATTTAAAATTAGTATCCTTCTTTAGCAATTCAGTCATTGGCTTGGCAAGTTTGGAAAAATTCTCAATGAATCTCCGATAATATCCTGCGAGTCCCGAAAATCTGGATCTCGCCAAGCTCAAGTGGGGCCAACCATTCAAGAATCGATCGAACCTTCACCGAATCTCTTGCTATACCCTCTCTCGATATAACATGCCCAAGAAATCCAACTTCCTTCAACCAAAACTCGCACTTGCTGAATTTGGCGTATAAGTGGTGTTCCCTGAGCTTCTCGAGAACCAAACGCAAATGCTCCTTGTGCTCCTCTTCGTTCTTCGAGTATACCATAATGTCATCAATAAACACTACAACAAACTTGTCCAAATACTCCATCAACACCTTGTTCATCATACTCATGAAATAGGCAGGGGCGTTAGTCAGTCCAAACGACATGACCGTATACTCATATAATCCATATCGCGTGGTGAACGTTGTCTTGGGTATATCCTTCTCTCGGATCTTCAACTGATGGTATCCCGATCGTAGATCAATTTTCGAAAACACCTTAGCTCCTTGCAACTGATCAAACAGATCTTCGATCATTGGTAATGGATACTTGTTCTTTATTGTTACTTCATTCAAGGCTCGATAATCAACAACCATCCTCAGGGATTTATCCTTCTTCTCGACCAAAAGTACTGGTGCTCCCCAAGGTGATGAACTCCTTCGAATATAACCTTTCTCCAGTAACTCCTTGATCTGCTTCTTAATTTCCTCCAGATCGTTTGCGGGCATCCGATAGGGTCTCTTGGATATTGGCCCTGTACCTAGCAATAACTCTATCAAGAACTCGATGTCTCGATCCGGTGGCATGCCCGTAACTCCTCTGGAAAACATCCAGAAAATCCTTTACTCTGTGCACTTCCTCCCTGCATAACTCCCGTGAGGGCATTCACTTGGCTCCTCCTAGGCACATGCCTGGATACATACTTAATCCTTTTTCCCTCCGGGGTGGTAAGATATATTGATTTGCTAGAACATTCAATACTTCCTCCATACTTTGACATCCAGTCCATACCTAATATCACATCCAATCCTTGTGACTCCAAGATAATTAGGTCAGACGGAAAAACATGTGCTCCAATGATTAGTGGTATCTGGGTGCACCATCTGCTAGCCATATACTCTGCTCTAGGCAAGCTCACTAAAAGAGGGGTTCTAAGGGTTTGGGTTGGTAACTTAAATTTATCCACAAATCCCCTTGATATGTATCAATGCGATGCACCAGTATCGAAAAGAACAATAGCGATAAATGACTTAAGCAGAAACTTACCTATTACCGCGTCCGGCTGCTCTTCAACTTCCTCCATGTTAACGTGGTTCACTTGGCCTTTGTTGAATGGGTTGGGCTTGTTCCCGGCGCTCCCGTTTCCATTTCCATTCCTTCCTTCAGGGCAGTCATTAGCATAGTGCCAAGTTTTCCCGCATTTAAAGCAAATAACTTGGCTTAATTCCCTCTTGGCGGGTGTTGATGGGTTTGGGCGGTTCTGGTTGTTGTTAACTCTGTTCCCATTCCCATTCTTCGCACCATTTTGGTTATGCGATCCTCCTCCAGTATGGTTATGGCCTCCATGGATATGAACAAGTCCTCCCGAGTTCGGGGTTAAGCGGGGCTTCTGGTGAGCTCCTGAGTTGTACTTCCCTTGTCCATACTTCCTCTTACAACTCTCAATTTGCTGCTGCTTTCCTTCAATCATTAGGGCCTTGTCTACCAACTCCTGTTAGTTGTTGAAAGTTGCCACCATCAACTGCATGCTCATCTCATCATTCAGCCCTTCCATAAACTTCTCCTACTTCGCGGCATCTGTGGCCACATCATCAGGGGCATAGCGTGATAACTTACTAAACTCATCCACGTACTGGGCCACAGTACGGTTCCCGTGGCGTAAGTTGCGAAACTCGCGCTTCTTCATCTGCATGGCTCCTGTTGAGACATGGGCCGTGCGAAAGGCTTGCTGAAACTGGTCCCAAGGGACATTGGCTATAGGAAAAGTAGCTGTGTAATTCTCCCACCATGCGGCTGCTGGTCCGTCAAATTGATGTGCGGCAAAGCGCACCTTCTCAGCATCCGTGCATCCTGCGGTGTTTAACTCCCTTACAATACGGCGTAGCCGATCATCAGCAACTATTGGCTCGGTGCAACTGGATAATATCGGCGGTTGTAACCTCAGAAAACGGGCTAAATTGTCCACTGGCGGCGGGTTTTTGTTGTTGTTGTTGTTGTTGTTGTTTTTGTTTTTGTTGTTGCCCTGGTTCTAAACTAGCAATTGCATCAAGGCATTCTGCTGCTGGATCAACTGGGTGAGCTCCAGTGGGAAGGCAAAACCGGGGTCACATCTCGGAGGCATCTGGTGGGTTTAGATGGAAGAGATTAGAATAGAAAGAGGTCTAGTGAGAAAACACTACCCATATGCACATGAGGCAAACACAATCATTTCATTCAATCAATCAAGCAAGGCATACAACGGTCTAGGACTATCGCAAAAGTGCTCAGCTACTACTGGTTACATGGGGGGAATACTACTAATATGGTGGTCATCTAAAAACTTTGATCGGTGGAAGACTCCATGATGTCCGCTCCAGCTTCGTCTTCGTTGTCATCATCACTTGGATCGGAATCGGTGTCGTCGATGATGATGTAGTTGTCCGGGCAAGTGGGGTCTGCGTCTTCTTCTTCTGGTGCGGGTCCTCCCATGAATACTCCGATCTTCTTGACTAGGTCGTCGTTCTTCTCAAGTAGTATCTTGATTTCCTCCTCATATCCATCGCGTGTAAACTTGAGTTCTTCCTCCAGCTCGATAATCTTGGTCTTTGCCTTCTTCAAATCTATCATGTCTGCGCACATCTGGTTCTCCTGACGTCGGATGTGCTGATTTAACTCCTGGATGAAAGCTGCAAGGGATCTATCCTTCTTGGTGCTGATTACTTCCCATTGCTCGTCTCGGCACCCACATATCTGGTAGATGGTGTCCTTAAGCTCCCTGTTGTAGACTTCTCCAATACGTCCCATGGTAATGTGAGCTGCCATACTTTTGCCAAGACTCCAGGTGGGTGCTTCGAAAGAAAACTCTATGGGCTTAGAAGTTGGCGAGAACGTCCTTCCTGGAACTTGTACTTGAATCATCCAGCGCTCCTCTTCAGGTAAGGTGGCGTTGTACGTCCCGGTGAAGCTTGGTATTCCAATGTTCAAGTACCTAGTGACTTCCTTCAAGTGGCGTCCAAAAGGTGTGTCTTCATCCGGTTGTGCAAACTTGTTCTTCATCTCCGTCATCCTAAAGAGTGGAAAATGGAGAGGAGTCAGAAATGAGTAGAGAAGAGTGACCTATGGTTTATCTTAGTGGTCGTGTCCTACACTCAACATGTGCTCTGATACCATCTTGTAGCGACCCGACCTCAGATGGTCAAGTCTCTGTGTTTTAGTGTCATCCCTGGATCGGTAATGCTGACACACACAGTACTCGAAGGATTTATAGCAGAGTAGCAATCACACACTTATTACATCGAATGTCTCAAAAGAGAACTTACTACAATAATATGGCTTAAGGCCATCTAATGCGATAACAGCGGAAGGCTTGGAAGATAAAGTGAGTCCATCAACTCCAACGGCATAGCTGAGCTGCACGGCAACGACCTAACGATCCTTACTCCTCGTCTAAAAAGTCTGCAACATAACACGTTGCAGCCCGAGAATGGGTCAGCACATGGAATATGCTGGCAATATAACACAGTATAACAAGAACAGAATAATGCTATCACTACATGCATATATGGCTTGTGGAAAACTCTATGGTTATAGTTTTGCGAAAAGCCAATTTTTCCCTACAACAAAGGAATATATTTTATTTTAACTATCATGGTGGTTGAAACATCATTGAGAAGGTATAACCCCAACTCAATCCCCATTAGAGTAATTATCATCCCAGCAATGTTAATTTAGAGTGATGAGATACATGTGAATACTCAAGTACTAGATACTCTGAATTGTCCATTACCGGGGACACGGCTAACCATGATTAGATTGTACAGTCTGCAGAGGTTTGCGCACTTTTCCCCACAAGACTCGATCGCCTCCGTTGATTTCTCGCAATACATGGTGTTTGAGAAACGGATGACCGAGACACAGTCTTTCAGAAACATTAACTCTCTACTCCGGGTAGACCATACCAAACCTACAAAACCCACTACCTGATGATCTACCTCTTCAAGAGCTTCACGTAACTTACTCAACTATGCTAGAGCCCATAATAGCTTGTGGCTGCACCTGGAAGTTTCTAGCATGAATAATCTCAATTCCCTTTGAGCCTGGGTGGCGGTCCATAGGAAGATCACACGGGTACCCCGGGATTTCCAAAAAAATACAGGCAACACTGGGTTCCCCAGGTGCCTCAATCCACCCAGATGTGAATTTAAGTTGCCATCTTAAGTTGAACCATTAACAATCTCACATCTGTCATGGAATACACTCAAACCCAATGTGACGCCCCCGATTCAATCGTACACTAATCATGCACGCAAATGTGTATGATCAAGATCAGGGACTCACGGGAACATATCACAACACAACTCTAAAACATAAATAAGTCATACAAGCATCATAATACAAGCCAGGGGCCTCGAGGGCTCGAATACAAGTGCTCGATCATATACGAGTCAGCGGAAGCAACAATATCTGAGTACAGACATATGTTAAACAAGTTTGCCTTAAGAAGGCTAGCACAAACTGGGATACAGATCAAAAGAGGCGCAGGCCTCCTGCCTAGGATCCTCCTAACTACTCCTGGTCGTCGTCAGCGGGCTGCACGTAGTAGTAGGCACCTCCGGTGTAGTAGGAGTCATCGTCAACGGTGGCGTCTGGATCCTGGGCTCCGACATCTGGTTGCGACAACAAGGTAGAAGGGAAAGGGGGAAAAAGAGGGAGAAAAGCCAACCGTGAGTACTCATCCAAAGTACTCGCAAAGCAAGGAGCTACACTACATATGCATGGGTATATGTGTAAAGGGCCATATCAGTGAACTGAACTGCAGAATGCCAGAATAAGAGGGGGATAGCTAATCCTGTCGAAGACTATGCTTCCGCAGCCTCCGCCTTGCAAAGATGTAGAAGAGAGTAGATCAAGTCCTCCAAGTAGCATCGCATAGCATAATCCTACACGGCGATCCCCTCCTCAATGCCCTATTAGAGAGCGACCACCGGGTTGTATCCGCACTTGGAAGAGTGTGTTTTATTAAGTATCCAGTTCTAGTTGTCATAAGGTCAAGGTACAACTCAAGTCGCCCTGTTATCAAGATCACGGCTATTCAATAGATTAACTTTCCTGCAGGGTGCACCACATAACCCAACACGCTTGATCCCATTTGGCCGACACACTTTTTCGGGTCATGCCCGCCGCTGAAGATCAACACGCCGCAGCCCCACCTAGGCACAACAGAGGTCAGACGCCGGTCTAAACCTAAGCGCCAGGGTGCGGGCCCATCGCCTTAGCACACACTGCATGTTGCGAGGGCGGCCGAAGCGCACTCTAGCCTAGCAGGCGTTCCAGTCCAATCCGGCGCCGCTTCGGCCGCCGACGTCACGAAGTGCCGGCCGATACGGACGCCGAGTGCCCATAACTGTTCCAGCGTAGTGGGTTAGTGCGTATAGACCAAATGGCCGACTCAGATTAAATACCAAGATCTCGTTAAGCGTGTTAAGTCTCCATGAACGCAGACCAGGCCAGGCCCACCTCTCTCCTAGGTGGTCTCAACCTGCCCTGCCGCTCCACCACAAATGTGATCGGGGCCGCCGGGAACCCAGGCCCACCTCTACCGGGATGGAGCCACCGTCCTTTCGCCCCCATCTCCGAACAAGTATCACTGTAATGTAATAGTGTAAAGTATATAGATATGCCCGTGATCACCTCCCAAGTGATCACAGCCCAAAGAGTATAGCATGGCGCAGACGGACAAGAAGGTAGGGCCACTTATGGAACACTAGCATCCTATACTAAGCAAGAGGATAGGTGTAAAGGTAACAATGAGTAGCAAGGACAAAGTTATGCGAAGTATAGGATTAAGCGAAAGCAAGAATATGCTACACTACTCTAATGCAAGCAGATAGAGAAGAATAGGCGATATCCGTGATCAGGGGGGGGCTTGCCTGATTGCTCGCAAGAGAGAGGGTCGTCAACTCCGTAGTCGCTTCGGGTAGCAAAGGCCGGTCTCGGTGTCTAAGCGGAAGAAGAGGGGAAGAAACAATGAATACAATGCAAACAGATGCATGACGATGCATGACAAAGCAAAGCGTGATGCTAGGCGTGCCCTGACGCGGTATGAGGTGATGCCGGTGAAGGGGGGGAAACATCCGGGAAAGTATCCCTAGTGTTTCGTGTTTTCGGGCAAAGGAGCCGGAGGGGAAAGTTGCGAGTTCGATAGGTTAGGGATGCGTGGCGGACGAACGGACTGCGTTTTCGGGTTCATCTCTTCGTTCTGAGCAACTTTCATGTTGAAAATAATTTAATCCGAGTTACGATTTAAAAGATATGATTTTCAAAAGATTTTATTAATTTCTAGAATTTAATTAATTATTTAATTTAATTCGAAAACGGATTTATGATGTCAGCATGATGTCATGCTGACATCAGCGATCAACGATGGTTGGTCGTCAACTCGACAAATGGGTCCCAGTTGACATTGTCTAAGACTAACTAATCAGGTTTAGTTAGTCTAACTAAAATGATTAGGTTTATTAACTATAATAAATTAGATTAACTAATTTAATTAATTAATTTAACAGAATTAATTAAGTTAACTATTTAGTTAATTAATTGATTATTTAGTATTTAATTATATTTATTATTATCTTTTTTTTTAATCGTTCTAGGGCGCTGGGGCCCCTTGTCATTTGCCCTAGGGGCACACCGGGGCGGGTGCGGCTTAACGGGCAGCGGGCGCGGGCGTAACGGACGACGGGCGCCCGTAGCCTGCCTAGGGCGGGGCGTGGTAGCCGTCCCCCAACAGGGCGCCCTTGGGGAGGGGGGGCGTCGGCGAGGCGCAGAGTGGGGCAAGGTGGCGGGCGCCACTGGCGATCGCACAAGGGAGGAGGGCGCAGGGCCCTGTGGCGGCACGGCAACGAGGAGGACAAGGCGCTGGGCGGCAATCGTGGGTTCAACGGAGGGGGAGCAGCGGGGGAGGCCGGTGGCCACGTCGACTAGGCAGGGCGCGTGGGTCTCGGAAGCGCAAGAAGGGGCGAGGCCACCATGGCGACGGGCGCGCAGCAGCCCGACTGTCCCCGGCGCCTGGCCTGGGCGGAGGAGGGCACTGCCGAGATGCCATGGGCGCGGGTAGCATGGGGGAGACAGAGAGGAGGGAGTGGAGGCCGTGGCCTCACCAGGGGCGTAGGGTCAAGGCAGCGGGGCTCGAGGAGGAGGTCGAGGACGTCGCGGCGGAGGGGAAGCAGACCGGCGGGGATGGAGGAAGCAGGCCGGCGAGGGAGCTCCGGCGACTGGCGGCGGCGTCGATGTACAGGAGGTGGCGAGGCATCGGCGTCAGTAGTCGCCGGGTCAACGAGGGAGGAGCTCCGAGGAGGCCGGGAGGGGCGGCGCTTGGCGCGGAGATAGTCCGGCGAGGAGGGGGTCCGTCGAGGAGGAGGGCGGTGAGGCGGCGTTCCGGCCGACGGGATCCGGCGGCGATGGGGTCGGGCCTCTCCCCGATCCATATGGGATCGAAAGGAGAGGGGGAGGAGTGGAGGAAGGCGGAGCGTTTGTGGTAGCGGAGGACGGCGACGCCGGGCGGGCGTGTGATCGGGGTTGCGCCTGATCCAGATCGAGGGGCGAGAGGGACGAGAGGGGGGGGGTGGGGAAGGGGCGGGGATGGGGATCGGGGGAGTGGAGTAGTGGGGCTAGGGGTTCGTGAGTTCTGTGGGGTATAGGGAGTGGTGGTGGGCGGTTGGGCGGCCTGCTCAGCGGCGGAGGCCACTGGGCCACTTGGCCCAATGGGGGTCTGTTGTTTTTGTTTTGTTTTGTTTTCCTTTCATTTGTTTCTTTTTATTTATTTCCCTTTCTGTTTTATTCAATTTAAAATATTTATGCATTTTCTAAAAATGTGTTTACTTCACCATAATTAACTATGCAATATTTGACACGGTCCGAACATTTTTGTTTTAAAGTTTGAAAACTTTGTTTGTTTGCCAAAAATTCAAATTTGAATTCGAATCGTTTTGAACTAACGCGAGATTAGCGACAGTAACGGAGGTGACATGGCGTCATTAGCAGAGGTTACTGTAGCTTGATTATCCGGGCGTCGCAATTCTCCTCCACTACAAGAAATCTCGTCCCGAGATTTAAGAGGGGGACTAAGGGGGGAGGGATTGGGTTACGAAAATTCTAACGAGTGTTCTTGGTCTTGGTTGCTCTTCCTGAAGTAGTTGATCCTCCTCGTTGATGTCTTTATTTCTCTGCTTCAGGTCATCATGGTGAAGTCGGCATCCTTTTCTTTGGGAACTCCAACGTACTTACAAATAGGTAAGGGGCAGCTTGGCTATGACAGAATGCTTAGGAGGGAAACAATCTAGGTTATCCCATGAACGAGAATAAGATTATCACTCGAGTTGAACATATAAAATACATCGAGAGTAAGGTGCAAAGGTACAATAAGAGGTTCCAAGCGGATAGATAGTTGCTCGAAGTCTGAAACAGAGTGAGAAAGGGGTTCAGAGCAGCGAGAGTAATTATTGCGTCTGATACCAGAATAGAGCACTAGGAAGGTGGCCCGTAAATTAAATATGAAGCCAAGCGTGGGGAATAACCATTATAAAAAGGGTTGTACAGGAGAGTCGGGTTTCGATCCTGTGGAACTGTGGGTTATGGGCCCACAATGTGTGTTAAAAGCAGGAAGGGCGGTGACGTCTTGCACGATCATGTAAGTAAGGCATGTGAGAGGATTGTCTGACGGTTATATCGGCAACAACATCGGTACCAAGGGCGAGGGACGAGAGAACCATTTTTCCTGCTCGTTGAACGAGGCGGACCAATAGGCAAAGTTCTCATCCATCGGTGGTTACCGGAATGTCATCAACAATAGTGATAGGGCCTTACTGGCAGAGTTGTACCATGAGGTGCTTACCTAAGCAGGGAATTGCCATTGCTCAGTTAAGTAGATTATAAGAAAGTTTGAACAAAACAACGGAAAGGAAAATGTGTTTAAACACATATATCAGGGGTATATCCTTCCCAAAGTCAAGCAGAGGATGATATCCAAGACAGGATATAAGGTAGAAAACCCTTTAGATAAGAGGAGAGAAATTTCATGACATTACCCATACAACGGTGTTTGGGTAATTTCAACAAGAAACATTTAGCATGGTGCTTCAAATGTTCTTATTGAAAATCGAAGTACCGTAGACATGCTTCGAGATAGCACTGACATTGTCTTCAAGCAAAGATCAGACTTTGGATACACAAAGGATCCATCAGGAACAACTTATAGAGTAAGTCTTACAATTTCCTCATGGAAGAATGGATAACCTTGCTAATAAGGAAACTATAACAGCAGGTCATCCGGCCAGGTGTGCTGGGCATGCCATCACCTTACTGGGTCATAAAAGACCAATGTTATAACTCTTGGAAAAATGTTCCAACCATCATATCTGACCGAGATTCAGATCTGATCGGTGTTAGGATACCTCAAACTCACGATGCTTGAGGAGAAAAGGTGCGATACAAATTGACGAGATGACATCGAAGATTCTCGGGAGATGAACTATGGAAGTCAGTTCCGAAAAAAGAGTTCATCGGTAAACCAACGAGAGGATGAGGAGGTGGCCGATGGAATCAGCGACAATTCATCGAGATTAACAAAAGATGGATTTCCACAATTATGTGAACAAGGAGATAACATTTGTCAGATCAAATGGTATAATGATGTATGCTCGAGGAAAACATACACAATTAAACATTGGTTGAAAGGTGCACCCGAAATATGGGCTGGGTTGCACAACCAACATCGGAATGGTGATTCAATAATCAAATGTATAAGAATGAACGGCCGACCATTAACTTCAAAGCAATAGGGTTGCTAGAAGGGCAGAATCCAAATAGCACCGTTCATCTGTTGGTATCCTGGATAGAACCAACACGGGGACCAAGAAAGAATGTTGATGGCGAGACGCATCGCTGCAACAAGAATTTCTTAAGAGGTGGTGAAATTCTCACAACATCCTCGACATTAGAGACAGTAATACTTCAAGGTAGAACATAAGACAAGCTGGATTGCAAGTTGCATCCATAACAGGAATAAGTTTGTGATGGAAGGAAGGCAAGGATGTTGTCGATGGTAACTCAAATTACCAAGGGATGAGGGTGGTACTCATCATCATGAATTTGATTGGTATCCTGGAAGGAGTCAAAATGTTGACGATGACCACGACAAATTTGTCGAGAGATTTCAATAAGATGTAATCAATCAGCGACGACATCAAGTCAAAGGAATGAGGTAGCGGAAGGTTATTGGAACCATGGATAGGACACAAACTTGAAATCAAGATTGTTGTTCAAGGCGAACAGATAGGACGAGGAAGATCGACGTAAGCTTAGCTCATCATCGAAAATTTTGTGCTCCGGGAAGAAGGACCAGGTAGCATAGTTAGAAGTTTGCACGATAATGATATAGCCAATAAGGCTAGAAATGACTTGAAGGATTATTAAACTCGTAAGCAACAAGAATTACTTAGAGTTATTGAATCGGAGTGCAGAATCGATTCACTTATCGGTGTTCTCGATCGACTAATAACTCGTAACCTGGGGAATCCTGATCGGTGAGAAGCAATACTAGATGAAGACTCGCAGGAAGCAACATAGTTCTCGAGATACCGAGGTTAATACCGAGGAAGATCAAAATAGAGGTTGGGCAAGCGTATTGATCTGCAAAAGGCAAGTACTTTAACTTGTCCGATAAATGGAATCAAAGAGAAAATGTGGTCGGGACCACGACTGCAAATGATCAATACATAGATACCAGCTGATTTCATATCGAGGAAATAGTTATTATTACAAGAAGCTTCTATAATAGGATCTACATCGTGTCCATGGGCATGAACACAAAGTTCAAGGTCGACTCCCACTTCTTTAATGCATAACCTTTCATTCACTTCTCGCCTTCAACGAATTTGTGTGTTGAAATTTTATCTGACATAACACTAGTGGAGTATGACCCGTAGTAGTTTCCGGGGTCACACAGTTTAGAGAAGGCATATGTCCAACCCATCGGGGCCTCTTAGGAACATATACCACAAACTTCAGGAGTAAATAACACAAGCTCGATAGCAGAGTATGGTTGATAAAGCAGAGGATACAATTTACCAAAGGCGGTATATATCCTACGAAAGTCTCAAGGTTATTGAATATGAAGGACATTGTCGGATAAAATCCAACAAGGATCTGAGTTGAGTATCGGCACACAACCAGAGGAAGAAGCAAGGCAAAGACATTGGATTATAGAAACAACTGAATAACTTAGAGCGCAATTGCTAAGGAATTATGATTTACAAAGTTAAGGATCGTAGCGGGACGCCCGATCAAGTATGGATAAGTTCAATACTTAGGGGCACAATCAACGACAATTTAATTGGCGAGAACCAGCTCATGATTAAAACGACGTCTGAGCCGGAAGGATGAATTCTAGGATCTGTTTGAGGATTGCGAACATTCGCAACAAATCGAATCAACGGACTCAAAATGTCAATGACAATGGATGTCAACAAGATTACTAGACTTATGGGATTAACCATAATGCAAGCAATCAAGAATTTCAAGAGCAATAGGATGCTCAAGATTATCGGAAGATCGAATGATATTTCGAGGATTCGTGACATACATGCATCAACTGGGGATGAGTGGATACTCGGTAAGTGCGAGAAATTATCCATAGGGGTATTCAGGCGACAAGGAACTGCAAGGCAGTAGGCACAAAAGGATTCTCGGAACAATAGAGAGAATTTCGAGGTATCTTGTAATAACAAGATCAACTGGGAATAAAAGTAAGAACGACAGGTGTAAGTATTTATCCATAGGGATGTTTCGGTGGTAGGGAATTGCAAAAAGCGACAGGCACAAGGTCTCGAGAGAATATCGGAGAGTAAGTTCGAATTCTTCTATTTCACGGAGTAATCATCTGGAGTGAGGGGTTCTCCGGGAGGAAGTAGTAACGAGATCCTAAAGTTAGATTTTAGTAAATTCATTAAACCCGAATAGAAGAGAGATCGAAGTCCCAGAGTATAGACGAGGAGTAAAAGATCATAATACCACCCAATGGCGACGTGGGCCCATGGGCCGCACAGCCATGTTAGTAAAAGTTTTGTAAAGTCTAGACTCGACTTCGGCCAAGGAGTTGGAAGGGGGATTCCTACAGGCAGTCGGCTCTGATACCAACTTGTGACGCCCCCGATTCAATTGTACACTAATCATGCACGCAAATGTGTACGATCAAGATCAGGGACTCACGGGAAGATATCACAACACAACTCTAAGACATAAATAAGTCATACAAGCATCATAATACAAGCCAGGGGCCTCGAGGGCTCGAATACAAGTGCTCGATCATAGACGAGTCAGCGGAAGCGACATTATCTGAGTACAAACATATGTTAAACAAGTTTGCCTTAAGAAGGCTAGCACAAACTGGGATACAGATCGAAAGAGGGGCAGGCCTCCTTCCTGGGATCCTCCTAACTATTCTTGGTCGTCGTCAGCGGGCTGCACGTAGTAGTCGGCACCTCCGGTGTAGTAGGAGTCGTCGTCAACGGTGGCGTCTGGATCCTGGGCTCCGGCATCTGGTTGCGACAACCAGGTAGAAGGGAAAGGGGGGAAAAGAGGGAGAAAAGCCAACCGTGAGTACTCATCCAAAGTACTCGCAAGCAAGGAGCTACACTACATATGCATGGGTATATGTGTAAAGGGCCATATCAAGGACTGAATCGCAGAATGCCGTAATAAGAGGGGATAGCTAATCCCGTCAAGACTACGCTTCGCAGCCTCCGCCTTGCAAAGATGTAGAAGAGAGTAGATCAAGTCCTCCAAGTAGCATCGCATAGCATAATCCTACCCGCGCATCCCTCCTCAATGCCCCGTTAGAGAGCGACCACCAGGTTGTATCCGCACTTGGAAGGGTGTGTTTATTAAGTATCCAGTTCTAGTTGTCATAAGGTCAAGGTACAACTCCAAGTCGCCCTGTTATCAAGATCACGACTATTCAATAGATTAACTTCCTGCAGGGTGCACCACATAACCCAACACGCTTGATCCCATTTGGCCGACACACTTTTCGGGTCATGCCCGGACGCGAAGATCAACACGCCGCAGCCCCACCTAGGCACAACAGAGGTCAAGACGCCAGCCTAAACCTAAGCGCACAGGGTCTGGGCCCATCGCCTTAGCACACCAAGACGCTAAGTAGGGCGGCCGAAGCGCACCTAGCCTAGCAGGCGTTCCAATCCAATCCGCGCGCGCCGCCGTCGCCGACGCCACGAAGTGCTTCGCCGATACCACGACGCCGAGTGCCCATAATCATTCCGTGTAGTTGGTTATCGTGACATAAACCAAATGGCCGACTCAGATCAAATACCAAGATCTCGTTAAGCGTGTTAAGTCTCGCGAACGCCGACCAGGCTGCACCCACTCTCTCCTAGGTGGTCTCAACCTGCCCTGCCGCTCCGCCACACCCACAAGTAACAATGGGGCCGCTCGAACCCTGTGCCCACCTCTATCAGATGGAGCCACCGTCCTTTCAGCCCCATCTCCTAACAAGATCACTGTAATGTAATAGTGTAAAGTATATAGATATGCCCGTGATCACCTCCAAGTGATCACAGCCCAAAGAGTATAGCATGGCGGGACGGACAAGAAGGTAGGGCCATCGATGGAACACTAGCATCCTATACTAAGCAAGAGGATAGCGGTGGAGGTAACAACAGAGTAGCAAGGACAAGTTATGCAGCAAAGATAGGATTAATCGAAAGCAAGAATATGCTACACTACTCTAATGCAAGCAGATAGAGAAGAATAGGCGATATCTGGTGATCAAGATGGGGGGCTTGCCTGATTGCTCCGGCAAGAGAGAGGGGTCGTCAACTCCGTAGTCGTACTGGGTAGCAGCGGCGTCGGTGAAACAATGAATACAATGCAAACAGATGCATGACGATGCATGACAAAGCAAAGTGTGATGCTAGGCGTGCCCTAACGCGGTATGAGGTGATGCCGGTGAAGGGGGGAAACATCCGGGAAAGTATCCACGGTGTTTCGTGGTTTTCAGCAGAGGAGCCGAGGGGAAAGTTGCGAGTTCGATAGGTTAGGATGCATGGCGACGAACGGACTGCGCTTCCGGGTTCGCCTCGCCGCTCGAGCAACTTTCATGTTGAAAATAATTTAATCCGAAGTTACGGTTTAAAAGATATGATTTTCTAAATAGTTTATTAATTTCGGAATTTAATTAATTATTTAATTTAATTCGAATGGATTTATGACGCCAAGATGATGTCATGTCGACGCCGCGATCAACAGTGAGTTGATGGTCAACCTGACCAGTGGGTCCCGGTTGACATTGTCTAAGACTAACTAATCAGGTTTAGTTAGTCTAACTAAAATGATTAGGTTTATTAACTACAATTAATTAGGTTAACTAATTTAATTAATTAATTTAACAGAATTAATTAAGTTAATTATTTAGTTAATTAATTGATTATTTAGTATTTAATTATATTTAATATTATCTTTTTTAAATCGCTCAAGGCAGGGCCCCTTGTCGTCGTTGCCTAGGGGCACACCGGGCGGTGCGGCTTAATCGGGCGTGGGCGTGGCGTAGCAGACGACGACGGCGCCTGTAGCCCGCCCAAGGCGGGCGTGGTGGCTGCCTCAACAGGCGCCTGAGGGGGCGCCGGCGAGGCGCAGTGGGGTGAGGCTGGCGGGGCGCCACCGGTGACCGCACAAGCGGCAGCAGGGCGCAGGGGGCCCAGGGCGGCACGACAACGAGGAGGACAAGGCGCGGGGCAGCAGTCGTGGGTTCAATGGAGGGGGAGCAGCGGGGGAGGCCGGTGGCCACGTCGACTAGGTAGGGCGCGTGGGTCTCCGAGCGGCGAAGTGGGGCGAGGCCACCATGGCGACGGGCTTGCAAGAGCCTGACTGGTCATTGGCGCCGGCTGGGGCGGAGGAGGGCACCGGCCAGATGCTCGCGGGGCGGGGTAGCGCGGGGGAGACAGAGAGGAGGGAGTGGAGGCCGTGGCCTCACCAGGGGCGTAGGGTCAAGGCAGCGGGGCTCGAGGAGGAGGTCGAGGACGTCGCAGCGGAGGGGAAGCAGGCCGGCGGGGATGGAGGAAGCAGGCCGGCGAGGGAGCTCCGGCGACTGGCGGCGGCGTCGATCTACAGGAGGTGGCGAGGTGTCGGCGTCAGTAGGCGCCGGGTCGACGAGGGAGGAGCTCCGAGGAGGCCGGGAGGGGCGGCGCTTGGCGCGGAGATAGTCCGGCGAGGAGGGGGTCTGTCGAGGAGGAGGGCGGCGAGGCGGCGTTCCGGCCGACGGGATCCGTGGGCGACGGGGTCGGGCCTCTCCCCGATCCAGATGGGATCGAGAGGAGAGGGGGAGGAGTGGAGGAAGGCGGAGCGGTTGTGGTAGCGGAGGACGGCGACATCGGCGGGCGCGGTCGGGGTTGCGCCCCGATCCAGATCGAGGGGAGCGAGAGGGACGAGAGGGTGGGGTGGGGATCGTGCGGGGGGGGGGGGAGTGGAGTAGTGGGGCTAGGGTTCGATGCCCCCCGGGGGTATAGGGAGTGGGGGTGTGGGGCGGTTGGGCCGGCCTGCTCAGCGGTAGAGGCCACTGGGCCACTTGGCCCAAATGGGGTCTGTTGTTTTGTTTAGTTTTGTTTTCCTTTCATTTGTTTCTTTTTATTTATTTCACCATAATTAACTATGCAATATTTGACACGGTCCAAACATTTTTGTTTTAAAGTTTGAAAACTTTGTTTGTTTGCCAAAAATTCAAATTTGAATTCGAATCGTTTTGAACTAACGCGAGATTAGCGACAGTAACGGAGGTGACATGGCGTCATTAGCAGAGGTTACTGTAGCTTGATTATTCGGGGGCGTCACACCCAATCCACGTCTATGAGCATAGCATAGCTATAATAAGCAAGCGTAGAAGTAACTCCCAAGGGTTTGATAGTAACAGGAAAATAGGTTCTACCTCAATATCTACTTCCCAACCCACAAGTTAATGACATCCTAATCATGCAATGTTTGAGGATTGGAACTAATGCATAAAACTGGGTATGAAAAGAGTATGATCAAGTGTTACTTGCCTTGCTGACGATCCGTGAACCCTAGAGACTCGTAGTAACACGCTTCGCACTCCGGGAATTCTATCGCAAGAAAACAATGACATACATAAGCAACAAGCAAAGATGCACAAGAAAAACTCAACTCAAAGAGATTGACCGGAGAGTTCAACTTAAGAACTCCGGTTCGCAAAAAGAATCAAACCAAACTGAGCAACGAAACTCAAACGGCGAAAGAAATAAGATCCGTTTACTAATCTGAACTAGGGTCAAATTTTACAGAGGCAAAAACTGGTTTAAGTTGGTTATTCGGAGAGAGGGTCTTGAGATGAAACTCCAGGCGCTTGAATCGCCTGATTCCGATAAACGAGCGAAAAGTTATACCAGATCGAAAATCAGATCAGAAATCACGATCAGGAAAATCGCGGAATAAATCTGATAAAAAGAAAAGCGACGAACAGTTTAACGAACGAACGTTCGTTAACTGAAACTAAACAAAGAACGCGTTCGTTAGAACGAACGAACGAGCGAACGCTCGCTAAAAAAAATAAACCGGAGCAATAAAACCGATCTAAACAAAAAAACAAAACTAGAGTTTTTCTAAAAAAAACGAACTGGGTCTTTTTTCAAAAAAAAAACCGGCTGCTTGGGTGGTACCTCCGGCGAGGTCCTCCGGGCGGGGGGTGGTTCAGCGGGGCTAGCGGGTGGGGCGGGGCTGACGAGGGCGGGTGGGCGGGTGGCGGCGGCGGCTCGGGCAGGCGCGTGGCGGCGGCTCGGCTCGGCTCGGGCGCCAAGGAGGCGGCGGCGCGGTGGTGGTTGGCGGCGGGTGGGCGGTATTTAAGGATGGGAGGCGGCGGTGGCTTGGGAAGGGGCTCGGGAGGAGTCCGCTCGGGCTCCCCTCGGCGTCACAAGGCACGGGCGGCGCGCGCAAGGAAGGCGGCGGCGAGGCGGGCTGACTGGCCGGGCCTTGGGCTCGGTCCAAGCAAGCGCAAGTTTTTTAATAAATTCTACGGAACTTAGAAAAATCCTAGAAAAATAAATAAAATATAAAAATACCAAAATAAATTTTCACCGTCTAAATGAAATATTTAGGACGAGGTGAACATTTTCTTGGCCCCTAAAATGCAATTTTTTTAAACGTGCAAATTTTTCTAGGGCAAATAAAATTCGAAATAAAATCAAATAAAATCCAAATAATGATTTTAACATTTTTCCTCCAATATTTCAATTGTTTTGGAGAAGTCATATTATCTCCTCTCATTTATTTTAATAAGAAATATTTTCCGGAGAGAAAAATAATTAAAATCAAAAATCCTTGTTTTCATTATTTGATAAAATCAAATACGAAAATTCGGAAAAGCCCCAACTCTCTCCGAGGGTCCTTGAGTTGCTTAGGATTCCGAAACGAAGATGCAATAAAATATGATATGCATGGATGACCTATGTATAACATTCCAAATTAAAAATTTGGGATGTTACAAACCTACCCCCCTTAAGATGAATCTCGGCCTCGAGATTCGGGTTGGCTAGAGAATAGGTGCGGGTGGTCCTTGCGAAGATCATCTTCTCATTCCCAGGTAGCTTCTTCCTCAGTATGGTGGCTCCACTGAACTTTGCAAAACTTGATAACCTTGCTGCGGGTGACTCGGCTGTCAAAGTCAAGAATCTTTACTGGCTTCTCCTCATAGGTCAAATTACTGTCTAACTAAATCGCTCCCAAGGGCACTGTGTCTCTCAACGGTATATCAGCCATCTCAGCATGGCACTTCTTCAACTGTGATACGTGGAACAAATCATGAACTCCTGACAATCCTTCAGGTAACTCCAGCTTGTAGGCCACTTCTCCCATCCATTCCAAAACACGGTATGGTCCTACAAATCTTGGGGCTAGTTTTCCTTTAACTCCAAAACGCTTCACTCCTCGCAAGGGTGATACTCGCAGATACGCTCTATCTCCAATTTCATAGGTTACTTCCTTGTGTTTTGAATCTGCATAACTCTTCTGTCTGGACTGAGCAATCTTTAATCTGTCTCGGATTAGTTTAACCTTCTCTTCTGACTCTTTGATCAAATCTGGCCCAAACAACTGTCGGTCTCCTACCTCATCCCACATCAGAGGTGTTCTACATCTGCGTCCATACAGAGCTTCAAACGGTGCCATCTTCAAATTGGCTTGGTAGCTATTGTTGTACGAGAACTCCGCGTAAGGCAAATTGTCATCCCAACTAGATCCATAATCTAGCGCACAGGCTCTCAACATGTCTTCCAGAATCTGATTGACCCTCTCTGTCTGTCCATCCGTCTGTGGGTGGAATGCGGTACTGAACTCCAACCTGGTACCCAATGTCTGGTGTAGCTGATGCCAAAATTTGGAAGTAAATTGGGTTCCTCTATCTGATACAATGGTCCTCGGAACTCCATGCAAACATACGATCCTGGACATATATATTTTGGCCAACTTTGCACTTGTATAAGTTGTTTTCACCGGGATGAAGTGAGCTACTTTAGTCAAACGATCCACTACTACCCATATTGAGTCATATCCTGCTTTGGTTCTGGGTAGCCCGGTGATAAAGTCCATGCCTAGTTTATCCCACTTCCATTCGGGTATCGGCATAGGCTGTAACAGTCCTGCTGGCTTCTGATGCTCTGCCTTCACTCTCTGACATACATCACACACGGCTACATACTCGGCAATGTCCTTCTTCATACCAGTCCACGTAAACGTTCCTCGAATCAAAATACATCTTGGTGTTTTCGGGTGTCTCGAGTATGGTGAGTCATGGGCCTCCTGAAGTATTAATCTCCTGATCTCGGAGTTATTAGGCACATAAACTCGGTCCTCAAACCACAAGGTATCGTGCTCATCCTCGCGAAAACCTTTGGCTTTTCCTTCGCTCATCTTCTCCTTTATCTCGGCAATCTCTTTGTCTTCCTTCTGAGCTTCCCGAATCTTATTCAAGAATGTAGACTGAACCTCCATCGTTGCAATGAAACCTCTCGGAACAATTTCCAACCGAAGTTCCATAATATCCTCAGCTAACTCCTTTGGCAGTCCTCTACTTTCAAGGGTATTAGCGTAACGAATCTGGCTCAAAGCTTCTGCTACGACATTGGCCTTTCCTGGATGATAGTGCAGCTTCATGTCGTAATCCTTTATAAGTTCCAACCATCTTCTCTGCCTAAGGTTTAACTCCTTTTGAGTGAAAATGTACTTCAAACTCTTATGATCCGTGTATATCACAACAGTTTCCAATAAGATAGTGTCTCCAAGTCTTCAAGGCATGCACTACCGCTGCTAGCTCCAAATCATGTGTGGCATAGTTCAGCTCATGAGGCTTCAGTTGTCGTGAGGCATACAAAACAACCTTTCCGTCCTGCATAAGCACACATCCCAGTCCCAAGTGTGAAGCGTCGCAATACACTTGAAACTCCTTATGTATATCTTGTAATGTCAGCACTTGGGTTGTAGTCAACCGTTTCTTCAACTCCTGAAAACTGGCCTCGCAATCTTCTGTCCATTTAAACTTAGTATCCTTCTTTAGCAATTCAGTCATTGGCTTGGCAAGTTTGGAAAAATTCTCTATGAATCTCCGGTAATATCCTGCGAGTCCCAGAAAACTGCGGATCTCGCCAACTCAAGTGGGGGCCAACCATTCAGTAACTGACCGAACCTTACTGGTATCTACTGCTATACCCTCTCCTGATATAACATGCCCAAGAAATCCAACTTCCTTCAACCAAAACTCGCACTTGCTGAATTTGGCGTATAACTGGTGTTCCCTGAGCTTCTCGAGAACCAAACACAAATGCTCCTTGTGCTCCTCTTCGTTCTTCGAGTATACCATAATGTCATCAATAAACACTACAACAAACTTGTCCAGATACTCCATGAACACCTTGTTCATCATACTCATGAAATAGGCAGGGGCGTTAGTCAGTCCAGACGACATGAGCGTATACTCATATAATCCATATCGTGTGGTGAACGCTGTCTTGGGCATATCCTTCTCTCGGATCTTCAACTGATGGTATCCCGATCGTAGATCAATCTTCGAAAACACCTTAGCTCCTTGCAACTGATCAAACAGGTCATTGATCATTGGTAATGGATACTTGTTCTTTATTGTTACTTCATTCAAGGCTCGGTAATCAACGACCATCCTCGAGGATTTATCCTTCTTCTCGACCAAAAGTACTGGTGCTCCCCAAGGTGATGAACTCCTTCGAATATAACCTTTCTCCAATAACTCCTTGATCTGCTTCTTAATTTCCTCCAGATCGTTTGCGGGCATCCGATAGGGTCTCTTGGATATTGGCCTTGTACCTGGCAATAACTCTATCAAGAACTCGATGTCTCGATCCGGTGGCATGCCTGGTAACTCCTCTGGAAAAACATCCGGAAAATCCTTTACTACATGCACTTCCTCCTGTACAACTCCCATGAGGGCATTCACTTGGCTCCTCCTAGGCACATGCCTGGATACATACTTAATCCTTTTTCCCTCCGGGGTGGTAAGATATATTGATTAGCTAGCACATTCAATACTTCCTCCATACTTTGACATCCAGTCCATACCTAATATCACATCCAATCCTTGTGACTCCAAGATAATTAGGTCAGACGGAAAAACATGTGCTCCAATGATTAGTGGTATCTGGGTGCACCATCTGCTAGCCATATACTCTGCTCTAGGCGAGCTCACTAAAATAGGGGTTCTAAGGGTTTGGGTTGGTAACTTAAACTTATCCACAAATCCCCTTGATATGTATGAATGCGATGCACCAGTATCGAAAAGAACAATAGCGGTAAATGACTTAACCAAAAACTTACCTATTACCGCGTCCGGCTGCTCTTCAACTTCCTCCACGTTAACGTGGTTCACTTGGCCTTTGTTGAATGGGTTGGGCTTCTTCCCGGCGCTCCCGTTTCCGTTTCCATTCCTTCCTTCAGGGCAGTCATTAGCATAGTGCCCTGTTTTCCCGCACTTAAAGCAAATAACTTGGCTTAAGTCCCTCTTGGCGGGTGTTGATGGGTTTGGGCGGTTCTGGTTGTTGTTAATTCCGTTCCCATTCCCATTCTTCGCACCATTTTGGTTATGCGATCCTCCTCCAGTATGGTTATGGCCTCCATGGTTATGAACAAGTCCTCCCGAGTTCGGGGTTAAGCGGGGCTTCTGGTGAGCTCCTGAGTTGTACTTCCCTTGTCCATACTTCCTCTTACGACTCTCAATTTGCTGCTGCTTTCCTTCAATCATTAGGGCCTTGTCTACCAACTCGTAGTAGTTGTTGAAAGTTGCCACCATCAATTGCATGCTCATCTCATCATTCAGCCCTTCCATAAACTTCTCCTGCTTCGCGGCATCTGTGGACACATCATCAGGGGCATAGCATGATAACTTACTAAACTCATCCACGTACTGGGCCACAGTACGGTTCCCCTGGCGTAAGTTGCGAAACTCGCGCTTCTTCATCTGCATGGCTCCTATTGAGACATGGGCCGTGCAAAAGGCTTGCTGAAACTGGTCCTAAGTGACATTGGCTATAGGAAAAGTAGCTGTGTAATTCTCCCACCATGCGGCTGCTGGTCCGTCCAATTGATGTGCGGCAAAGCGCACCTTCTCAGCATCCGTGCATCCTGCGGTGGTTAACTCCCTTCCAATACGGCGTAGCCAATCATCAGCAACTATTGGCTTAGTGCTACTGGAAAACACCGGCGGTTGTAACCTCAGAAAACGGGCTAAATTGTCCACTTGCGGCGGGTTGTTGTTGTTGTTGTTGTTGTTGTTGTTGTTGTTGCCCTGGTTCTAAACTAGCAATTGCATCAAGGCATTCTGCTGCTGGATCAACTGGGTGAGCTCCGGTGGGAAGGCAAAACCGGGATCACGTCTCGGAGGCATCTGGTGGGTTTAGATGGAAGAGAATAGAATAAAAGTGGGGTAGTGAGAAAACACTACCCATATGCACATGAGGCAAACACAATCATTTCATTCAATCAATCAAGCAAGCAAGGCATACAACGGTCTACGACTATCGCAAAAGTTCTCAGCTACTACTGGTTACATGGGGGGAATACTACTAATATGGTGGTCATCTAAAAACTTTGGTCGGTGGAAGACTCCATGATGTCCGCTCCAGCTTCGTCTTCGTTGTCATCATCACTTGGATCGGAATCGATGTCGTCGATGATGATGTAGTTGTCCGGGCAAGTAGGGTCTGCGTCTTCTTCTTCTAGTGCGGTTCCTCCCATGAATACTCCGATCTTCTTGACTAGGTCGTCGTTCTTCTCCAGTAGTATCTTGATTTCCTCCTCATATCCATCGCGTGTAAACTTGAGTTCTTCCTCCAGATCGATAATCTTGGTCTTTGCCTTCTTCAAATCCATCATGTCTGTGCACATCTGGTTCTCCTGACGTCGGATGTGCTGATTTAACTCCTGGATGAAAGCTGCAATGGATCTATCCTTCTTGGGGCTGATTACTTCCCATTGCTCGTCTCGGCGCCCACATATCTGGTAGATGGTGTCCTTAAGCTCCCTGTTGTAGACTTCTCCAATAAGTCCCATGGTAATGTGAGCTGCAACACTTTTGCCAAGACTCCAGGTGGGTGCTTCGAAAGAAAACTCTATGGGCTTATAAGTTGGCGAGAACGTCCTTCCTGGAACTTGTACTTGAATCATCCAGCGCTCCTCTTCAGGTAAGGTGGCGTTGTACGTCCCGGTGAAGCTTGGTATTCCAATGTTCAAGTACCTAGTGACTTCCTTCAAGTGGCGTCCAAAAGGTGTGTCTTCATCCGGTTGTGCAAACTTGTTCTTCATCTCCGTCATCCTAAAGAGTGAAAAAATGGAGAGGAGTAAAAAATGAGTAGAGAAGAGTGACCTATGGTTTATCTTAGTGGTCGTGTCCTACACTCAATGTGTGCTCTGATACCATCTTGTAGCGACCCGAACTCAGATGGTCAAGTCTCTGTGTTTCAGTGTCATCCCTGGATCGGTAATGCTGACACACAAGACTCGAAGGATTTATAGAAGAGTAGCAATCACACACTTATTACATCGAATGTCTCAAAAGAGAACTTATTACAATAATATGGCTTAAGGCCATCTAATGCGATAACAGCGGAAGGCTTGGAAGATAAAGTGAGTCCATCAACTCCAACGGCATAGCTGAGCTGCACGGCAACGACCTAACGATCCTTACTCCTCATCTGAAAAGTCTGCAACATAACACGTTGCAGCCCGAGAATGGGTCAGCACATGGAATATGCTGGCAATATAACACAGTATAACAAGAACAGAATAATGCTATCACTACATGCATATATGGCTTGTGGAAAGCTCTATGGTTATAGTTTTGCGAAAAGCCAATTTTTCCCTACAACAAAGGAATAGATTTTATCTTAACTATCATGGTGGTTGAAACATCATTGAGAAGGTATAACCCCAACTCAATCCCCATTAGAGTAATTATCATCCCAACAATATTAATTTAGAGTGATGAGATACATGTGAATACTCAAGTACTAGATGCTCAGAATTGTCCATTACCGGGGACACGGCTAACCATGATTAGATTGTACACTCTGCAGAGGTTTGCGCACTTTTCCCCACAAGACTCGATCGCCTCCGTTGATTTCTCGCAATACATGGTGTTTGAGAAACGGATGACCGAGACACAGTCTTTTAGAAACATTAACTCTCTACTCCGGGTAGACCGTACCAAACCTACAAAACCCACTACCTGCTGATCTACCTCTTCAAGAGCTTCACGTAACTTACTCAACTATGCCAGAGCCCATAATAGCTTGTGGCTGCACACGGAAGTTTCTAGCATGAATAATCTCAGTTCCCTTTGAGCCTGGGTGGCGGTCCATAGGAAGATCACACGGGTACCCCGGGATTTCCAAAAAAATACAGGCAACACTGGGTTCCCCAGGTGCCTCAATCCACCCGGATGTGAATTTAAGTTGCCACCTTAAGTTGAACCATTAACAATCTCACATCTGTCATGAAATACACTCAAACCCAATCCACATCTATGAGCATAACATAGCAATAATAAGCAAGCGTAGAAGTAACTCCCAAGGGTTTGATAGTAACAGGAAAATAGGTTCTACCTCAATATCTACTTCCCAACCCACAAGTTAATGACATCCTAATCATGCAATGTTTGAGGATTGGAACTAATGCATAAAACTGGGTATGAAAAGAGTATGATCAAGTGTTACTTGCCTTGCTGACGATCCGTGAACCCTAGAGACTCGTAGTAACACGCTTCGCACTCCGGGAATTCTATCGCAAGCAAATAATGACATACATAAGCAACAAGCAAAGATGCACAAGCAAAACTCAACTCAAAGAGATTGACCGGAGAGTTCAACTTAAGAACTCAGGTTCGCAAAAAGAATCAAACCAAACTGAGCAACGAAACTCAAACGGCAAAAGAAATAAGATCCATTTACTAATCTGAACTAGGGTCAAATTTTACAGAGGCAAAAACTGGTTTAAGTTGGTTATTCGGAAAGAGGGTTTCGAGATGAAACTCCAGGCGCTTGAATCGCCTGATTCCGATAAAAGAGCGAAAAGTTATACCAGATCGAAAATCAGATCAGAAATCGCGATCAGGAAAATCGCGGAATAAATCCGATAAAAAGAAAAGCGATAAACAGTTTAATGAACGAACGTTCGTTAACTGAAACTAAACAAAGAACGCGTTCGTTAGAACGAACTAACGAACGAGCGAACGCTCGCTAAAAAAAATAAACCGGAGAAATAAAACCGATCTAAACAAAAAAAAACTAGGGTTTTTCTAAAAAACCGAAGTGGCTTTTTTTTCAAAACAAAAAAAACCGGCGGCTCGGCGGCTCGGGTGGTACCTCCGTGAGGTCTCTCCGCGGGCGGGCGGCTCTGGCGGGGCTAGCGGGGTGGGGCGGGGCTCGACGAGGCGGGATGGCCCGGAGGCGCGGCGGCGGCTCGGGCAGGCGCGGGCGCGGCGGCTCGGCTCGTCTCGGGGCGCGGAGGCGGCGGCGGCGGTGGTGGTTGGCGGCGGGGTGGGCGGTATTTAAGGAGGAGAGGCGGCGGTGGCTTGGGAAGGGGCGCCGGGAGGAGTCTGCTCGGGCTCCCCTCGGCGTCCGTGAGGCGCCTGGCCACAAGGAAGGCGGCGGCGAGGTGGGCCAGCCTGGCTGGGCCTTGGGCCTGGTCGGGCGCAAGCGCAAGTTTTTTGTAAAAAAAAGTTCCACCAGAAATTAGAAAAATCCTAGAAAAATAAATAAAAATCTAAAAATACCAAAATAAATTTCCACCGTCTAAATGAAATATTTAGGACGAGGTGAACATTTTCTTGGCCCCTAAAATGCAATTTTTTTAAGACGTGCAAATTTTTCTAGGGCAAATAAAATTCCAAATGAAATCCAAATAATGATTTTATAATTTTTCCTCCAATATTTCAATTCTTTTGGAGAAGTCATATTATCTCCTCTCATTTATTTTAATAGGAAATATTTTCCGGAGAGAAAAATAATTAAAATAAAAAATCCTTGTTTTCATTATTTTATAAAATCAAATACGAAAATTCGGAAAATCCCCAACTCTCTCCGAGGTTCCTTGAGTTGCTTAGGATTTCGAAACGAAGATGCAATAAAATATGATATGCATGGATGACCTATGTATAACATTCCAAATTAAAAATTTGGGATGTTACAACATGTCATAAGAAAGGGAGTTTATTTACTGCTCCCTCGATGTATTGTTTCCTTTGTTTAGAGATTTATTACCATCCGTGAGTTAAGGTAAGGTTAATGTGATTGAGCGATTTTTCAGAAAATCAATTATTTGTTTTCTAATTAATGTGATTGAGTGATTAAAGGTAAGGTTAATTAATTTATATTTGATCTTTAGAGATTGTTCGTGATTGATTCTACATTACTAAATAACTTGCGCCAGTATGGAATGTTCTGATCTGTTCAGATTTCTTTCGTTGTGTGAGAGGGTGACGTGAAAATAAAATGATGAAGTGGGGGAGGGGACGAAAACAAATCTACGAAAAAAACCAGCGAACGTGGGAGGAGGTACCAAAAAAACCATGAGAGGTGGGACGAAAAAACTGGAAGCGAGGCTACCAACTGCTCCATTAGGAGTAGAGATTCGGATTGGTTTTATCCGAACTTTCCAAAATTGTTCGATTTAAACTGGCTGCACCTTGCGGGTCTTTTTTGTGGTGGTCAACGACCTTGGATGAAAACGAGTCCAAAAGCAATCTTGACCGTTTCAACAAGGAAAACAACTTTCATGTTGAACATTTTTTTATCAGAGGTCATCTTGAGGGTCAAATCGCTCGTGCAAAACAGGCTGTTCTTCGCGCTACCTCGCGCAAAACAGGCTATACTCGCGCTACCCATCAGACATTGCGTCTCGTGGGGCGCGTCATTTTCTGCCACTTGACAGAGCTGCATTCCGATGGCTCTAACTTTTACATACGAACTCAGATTGGAACTATTTTTATATCAGAATCGATCGCTTCGACGAGCCGAAGACAATCCGTGTAGATCATTTTCCCATACGAGGTGATCTTGGGGGCGTCTTGAGCCGAATAGTGTTCTGAATACAAAATCTCAGTATTTCAAACACAACTTCGGCCTTCGAGATGAGATCGGATGGCGATGGCCCAAACTTCAAAGATGTTCATGTCGACAATAAGAAACTTTTCTATGTAGATCACTTCTACATTTGAGTCCATATTAATTAAGTTCTTAACCGTGTCAAAATCTGATGTCAACACAGGGTATGTTGTGATGTGATATGGTCAAGACATGATGTGATAAATGTTATTGTATGATATGATCATGTTTTGTAAGTTTTCGGCAACCGCAGGAGCCTTATGGTTGTCTCTTTTCTTTATTGTATGAAATACAAACGCCATGTAATTGCTTTACTTTATCACTATGCGTTAGCGATAGCTGTAGAAGCAATAGTTGGCAGATGACCACGACAAAATGATGGAGATCAAGGTGTCGAGCGTGTGATGATGGGGATCATGACGATGCTTTGAATATGGAGATCAAAAGCACAAGATGATTATGGCCATATCATGTCACATATTTTGATTGCACATGATGTTTATCTTTTATGCATCTTATTTTGCTTAGTAGGCGATAGCATTATAAGATGATCCCTTCACTAAATTTCAAGGTAAAAGTGTTCTCCCTGAGTATGCACCGTTGCCACCTTTTATCGTGTTGAGACACCACATGATGATCGGGTGTGATAGACTCTATGTTCACATACAACGGGTGCAAGACAGTTTTGCACATGCAGAATACTTGAGTTAAACTTGACGAGCCTAGCATGTATGGACATGGCCTCGTAACAGTGGAGACTGAAAGGTCGAACATGAGTCATATAGTAGATATGATCAACATAGAGATGTTCACCATTGATGACTACCCCATCTCACGTGATGATCAGACATGGGTTAGTTGATTTGGATCACGTATCACTTAGATGACTTGAGGGATGTCTATTTAAGTGGGAGTTCTTTAGTAATATGATTAATTGAACTTAATTATGAACTTAGTCTTATAGTTTTGCATATCTATGTTGTAGATCAATGGCCCGAGCTACCGTTCCCTTGAATTTTAATGCGTTCCTAGAGAAAGCTAAGTTGAAAGATGATGGTAGCAACTACACGGACTTGGTCCGTAACTTGAGGATTATCCTCATTGCTGCATAGAAGAATTATGTCCTTGATGCACCGCTAGGTGACAGGCCTGCTGTAGGAGCTGAAGCTGATGCTATGAACGTCTGGCAAGCTCGATCTGATGACTACTCTATAGATAAGTGTGCCATGCTTTACGACTTAGAACTGGGACTTCAAAGACATTTTGAATGTCATGGAGCATATGAGATGTTCCAAGAGTTGAAGTTAATATTTCAAGAAAATGCCCTGGTTGAGAGATATAAATTCTACAACAAGTTCTATAGCTACAAGATGGAGGAGAACAGTTCTGTCAGTGAACACATACTCAAAATGTCTGGGTATTATAATCACTTGACTCTGCTAGGAGTTGATCTTCCAGTTGATTGTGTCATTGACAGATTTCTCCAATCACTACCACCAAGTTACAAAGGCTTAGTGATGAACTATAATATCCAAGGGATGAACAAAACAATTCCTGAGCTCTTCGTAATGCTTAAGGCCGTGGAGGTAGAAATCAAGAAGGAGCATCAAGTGATGATGGTTAACAAGACCACTAGTTTCAAGAAAAAGGGCAAGGGAAAGAAAGGGAACTTCAAGAAGAATGGCAAATAAGTTGCCACTCCGGGGAAGAAGCCCAAAGCTGGACCCAAGCCTCAAACTGAGTGCTTCTACTGAAAGGGATTGGTCACTGGAAGCAAAACTTCCCCAAATACTTGGCGGATAAGAAGGATGGCAAAGTGATCAAAGGTTTATTTGACATACATGTTATTGATGTGTACTGATACGTCTCCAACGTATCTATAATTTTTGATTGTTCAATGCTATTATATTATCCATCTAGGATGTTTTATATGCATTTATATGCTATTTTATATGATTTTTGGGACTAACCTATTGACCTACAGCCCAGTGCCAGTTTCTGTTTTTTTCCTAGTTTTTGAGTATCGCAGAAAAGGAATACCAAACGGAGTCCAATTGACCTGAAATTTCACGAAGATTGTTTTTGGACCATAAGAAGCCCACGGAGTAACGGAGATGGACTAGTAGAGTTCCGAGGCCACCACGAGGGTGGAGGGCGTGCCCTACCCCCCTGGGCGCGCCCCCTACCTCGTGGCCGCCTCGTGGACCCCCTGACTTGTTCCCGACGCCAAAAATCCTTATAAATATAGAAACCCCCGAAAAGAAACCTAGATCGGGAGTTCCGCCGCAAGCCTCAGAGCCACCAAAACCAGCGGGACCCTATTACGCACCTGCTTTGGGGGATCCCTCACCGGTGGCCATCTTCATCATCTTGGCGCTCTCCTTGACAAGGAGGGAGTAGTTCACCCTCGGAGCTGAGGGTATGTACCAGTAGCTATGTGTTTGATCTCTCTCTCTCTCTCTCGTGTTCTTGATTTGGCATGATCTTGATGTATCGCGAGCTTTGCTATTATAGTTGGATCTTATGATGTTTCTCCCCCTCTATTCTCTTGTAATGGATTGAGTTTTCCCTTTGAAACTATCTTATCGGATTGAGTCATTAAGGATTTGAGAACACTTGATGTATGTCTTGCATATGCTTATCCATGGTGACAATGGGATATTCACGTGATCTACTTGATGTATGTTTTGGTGATCAACTTGCGGGTTAAGTGACCTTGTGAACTTATGCATAGGGGTTGGCACACGTTTTCGTCTTTGAAGTTCTTTTTGTTGGTTGAATAGATGAATCTGAGATTGTGTGATGCATATCGTATAATCATACCCACGGATACTTAAGGTGACATTGGATTATCTAGGTGACATTAGGGTTTTGGTTGATTTGTATCTTAAGGTGTTATTCTAGTACGAACTCTACGATAGATCGAACGGAAAGATTAGCTTCGTGTTATTTTACTACGGACTTTTGAATAGATCGATCCGAAAGGATAACTTTGAGGTGGTTTCGTACCCTACAATAATCTCTTCGTTTGTTCTCCGCTATTAGTGACTTTGGAGTGACTCTTTGTTGCATGTTGACGAATAGTTATATGATCCAATTATGTTATTATTGTTGAGAGAACTTGCACTAGTGAAAGTATGAACCTTAGGCCTTGTTTCCTAGCATTGCAAAACCATTTATGCTCACTTTTACCACTTGCTACCTTGCTGTTTTTATATTTTCACATTACAAAAACCTATATCTACCATCCATATTGCACTTGTATCACCATCTCTTCGCTGAACTAGTGCACCTATACAATTTACCATTGTATTGGGTGTGTTGGGGACACAAGAGACTCTTTGTTATTTGGTTGCAGGGTTGCTTGAGAGAGACCATCTTCATCCTACACCTCCCACGGATTGATAAACCTTAGGTCATCCACTTGAGGTAAATTTGCTACTGTCCTACAAACCTCTGCACTTGGAGGCCCAACAACGTCTACAAGAAGAAGGTTTCATAGTAGACATCAAGCTCATTTCTCGCGCCATTGTGATGTCTACTACACAACCTTCTCCTTGTAGACGTTGTTGGGCCTCCAAGTGCAGAGGTTTGTTGGACAGTAGCAAATTTCCCTCAAGTGGATGACCGAAGGTTTATCAATCTGTGGGAGGCGTAGGATGAAGATGGTCTCTCTCAAGCAACCCTGCAAATTGTATAGGTGCACTAGTTCGGCTAAGAGATGGTGATACAAGTGCAATATGTATGGTAGATATAGGTTTTTGTAATGTGAAAATATAAAAACAGCAATGTAGCAAGTGGTTAAAAAGAGCATAAACGGTATTGCAATGCTAGGAAACAAGGCCTAGGGTCCATACTTTCATTAGTGCAAGTTCTCTCAACAATAATAACATAATTGGATCATATAACTATCCCTTAACATGCAACAAAGAGTCATTCCAAACTCACTAATAGCGGAGAACAAACAAAGTGATTATGGTAGGGTACGAAACCACCTCAAAGTTATTCTTTCCAATCAATCCGTTGGGCTATTCCTATAAGTGTCACAAATAGCACCAGAGTTCATACTAGAATAACACCTTAAGACACCAATCAACCAAAACGCTAATGTCACCTAGATACTCCAACGTCACCTAGATTCTCCAATGTCACCTCAAGTATCCGTGGGTATGATTATACGATATGCATCACACAATCTCAGATTCATCTATTCAACCAACACATAGAACCTCAAAGAGTGCCCCAAAGTTTCTATCGGAGAATCAAGAAGAAAAATTTTGCCAACCCCTATGCATAAGTTCATGGGCAGAACCCGCAAGTTGATCACCAAAACATACATCAAGTGAATCCCGCGATATCCCATTGTCACCACAGATACGCACGGCAAGACATACATCAAGTGTTCTCAAGTCATTAAAGACTCAATCCGATAAGATTACTTCAAAGGGAAAACGCAATCCATTACAAGAGGGTAGAGGGGGAGAAGCAACATATGATCCAACTATAATAGCAAAGCTCGCGATACATCAAGATCGTGCCAAATCAAGAACACGAGAGAGAGAGAGAGAGAGATCAAACACATAGCTACTGGTACATACCCTCAGCCCCGAGGGTGAACTACTCCTCCTCTTCATGGAGAGCTGGGATGATGAAGATGGCCACCGTGAGGGATCCCTCCGTAGGGGTGCCGAACAGGTCCCGATTGGTTTTTTGTGGCTACAGAGGCTTGCGGCGGCGGAACTCCCGATCTATTATGTTCCCCGAAGTTTTGTGGGTATATGGGTATATATAGGAGGAAGAAGTACGTCAGGGGAGCAACATGGGGCCCACGAGGGTGGAGGGTGCACCTGGGGGGGAGGGCGCACCCCCTACCTCGTGCCCACCTCCTTTCTTTCTTGACGTAGGGTCCAAGTCTCCTGGATCATGTTCGGTGAGAAAATCACGTTCCCGAAGGTTTCATTCTGTTTGGACTCCGTTTGATATTCCGTTTCATGGAAACTCTGAAATAGGAAAAAAAACAGCAATTTTTGGCAGGGCCTCCGGTTAATAGGTTAGTCCCAAAAATAATATAAAAGTGGAAAACAAAGCCCAAAAACATCCAAAACAAATAATATAATAGCATGGAACAATCAAAAATTATAGATACGTTGGAAACGTATCAGCATCGCCAAGCTTAATTCATGCTCGTCCTCGAGTAGGTAAATGATAAAAACAGAGTTTTTGATGTGGAATGCTACTTGGCATAATTTCAATGTAATTCTTCTTAATTGTGGTATGAATATTCAGATCCGAAAGATTCAAGACAAAAGTTTAATATTGACATAAAAATAATAATACTTCAAGCATACTAACAAAGCAATTATGTCTTCTCAAAATAACATGGCCGAAGAAAGTTATCCCTACAAAATCATATAATCTGGCTATGCTCTATCTTCACCACACAAAGTATTTAAATCATGCACAACCCCGATGACAAGCCAAGCAATTGTTTCATACTTTTGACATTCTCAAACTTTTTCAATCTTCACGCAATACATGAGCGTGAGCCATGGACATAGCACTATAGGTGGAATAGAATGGTGGTTGTGGAGAAGACAAAAGGAGAAGATAGTCTCACATCAACTAGGCGTATCAACGGGCTATGGAGATGCCCATCAATAGATATCAATTTGAGTGAGTAGGGATTGCCATGCAACAGATGCACTAGAGCTATAAGTATATGAAAGCTCAACAAAAGAAACTAAGTGGGTGTGCATCCAACTCGCTTGCTCACGAAGACCTAGGGCATTTTGAGGAAGCCCATCATTGGAATATACAAGCCAAGTTCTATAATGAAAAATTCCCACTAGTATATGAAAGTGACAAAATGAGAGACTCTCTATCATGAAGATCATGGTGCTACTTTGAAGCACAAGTGTGGTAAAAGGATAGTAACATTGTCCCTTCTCTCTTTTTCTCTCATTTTTTTGTTTGGGCCCCTTTTTTTATGGCCTCTTTTTTTTACTTTTCGTCCGGAGTCTCATCCCGACTTGTGGGGGAATCATAGTCTCCACCATCCTTTCCTCACTGGGACAATGCTCTAATAATGATGATCATCACACTTTTATTTACTTACAACTCGATACTTAGAACAAAATATGACTCTATATGAATGCCTCCGGCGGTGTACCGGGATGGGCAATGACTCATGAGCGACATGTATGAAAGAATTATGAACAGTGGCTTTGCCACAAATACAATGTCAACTACATGATCATGCAAAGCAATATGACAATGATGGAGCGTGTCATAATAAACGGAACAGTGGTAAGTTGCATGGCAATATATCTCGAAATGGCTATGGAAATGCCATGATAGGTAGGTATGGTGGCTATTTTGAGCAAGGTATATGGTGTGTTATTGACTACACATTCACGCATTTCACATCTTTCTACATCTACGGGAACCTACGAAAGGGTTAAACTAAATTGCCTCTATCTCTCCTCCCCTGATTTTCATGGTGGTGGGCCCCTCCCTCCCCCCAATCTACAATCAACAGCTCACACGTTTCACATTACGTTAATTACGTAACTGGGATTATGTAGGTGTAGCATTACTCGTCCTAAAAAACGCAACTAAGCCAACCTCCCAGCATATCGCGCGGGAAAAGACCCGGCCGCGCCGTTTTAGTCGGGATTACCGGCTTACTAGTAGTAGTATCGATGGATCACGCGAAGCAACAAATTTTTTTTTGAGGGGGCGAAGCACCTAGTTTAAAAGGAAAAAAGGTGGTACACTCACAGCATTCCTGTGCATTGCACCCCACACATGTTCGGTCCTGCACACGGCTCACGCAAACGGAACGCGCTTCGGCTTGCCTCTTCACTGACACGTGGGACTGCACTTGGAGAAACCGACCATGCGCCAAACTCCCCCCGCCCACCGCGAAAATCCTCCCCCACACCCAAAAATTCCCCCAAATCCGGTTCAACCGCCTTGACCAACTAGCCAATAATATTCCCCAAACCCTCCCCCCTATCCCCTCCACTCCATTTGCTCCGCCAAAGCCGCCCTCCCCGCCGCGCCGATACGTCAGCGTCGTGGTTCGGCGATCCTCTCGCTCCCACAGTACGCTCTCATAGACTGTCGTCCTCTAGCCGCGCCGCCACCTCTGGCTACGTTCTTGTGGAGGTGCACGGTGGTCAGCGCCGCCACCGCTGGCGACGTTTGTGTGGAGACGCACGGCGGTCAGCTTCTCCCACAGTACACGAATTCTAGACCGAGGCCCCATTCATGTCGGTGTAGCGCTGAATGTTAGCTGATAGACGCTGTTAATCTCACTGTTTGTCGAAGTAGTTTCTTGTCAATATGCTCGCTTAGAAGCTTCCTTGCCTGTTTCGCACTCAATCTGCTTAGCTGAGATGGCATGCCAAGGCCGATTAGTTGCTAAAATATCCTGTCATATATTTATTGTGACGTAGATTGCCATGGTCTAGTAGCCAATCTGTTAGGTGAAATAGCTCTACACTGTTTTATACTCGATCTTTGTTGCTGCGATGGCCTTCGATAGTTTGATGGTTGTGTGCTCAATCTCATTGACTGCTGAAACAGCCTGCCATAATTTGGCACTCAAATCTGTTTGCTGAATTAGCTTTACATATATTTCGTTGCTTAGATCTGCTCGTCCAAATATCTTGCCATAGATTTAGACATCGACCTAGGTATTTTTTTATGGACTTTATAAAAAAGCATATATGTTTTTCCTGTAATATCTAGTAGAAGAACTAATTTGTATGTCTAACAGATGGACAAGACTTGGATAACTTCTGCTCGAAGATTCTCCGCTGCATATGTCGAGGGGGTTGAAAACTTCATGAACTTTATCAGAGCTGAGTACGGTGGTCCGAAATCAGATGTGCTCTGCCGTGTAGCAGTTGTATGAATTCAGTTACAAGACCCCAATCAACTGTGCAAAATCATCTACACTTGTATGGGATGTCGGTCACATATACTAGGTGGGTTCATCATGGTGAAGCTGTGAACGTCAATGTTATTGACTACGTGGAAGCAGCAGATCACCATCTTGATCTGCCTGATGCTCAGGTGGAAGAGGAGGAGGTGGTGGTGGTGCGCGGTATTAGAGAGGCTAGCAATGGTGGAAGGAGGAAGAGTGCGTATAATCCATGGATTCAACATTAGTCATGAAGAACTCATATACTTATTGCAAAAATCTACAAGTTATCAAATAAAAGTATTACGCACATGCTCCTAGGGGGATATATTGGTAGGAAAATACCATCGCTCGTCCCCGACCGCCACTCATAAGGAAGACAATCAATAAATAAATTATGCTTCGACTTCATCACATAACGGTTCACCATACATGCATGCTACGGTAATCACAAACTTTAACACAAGTATCTCTCAAATTCACAACTACTCAACTAGCATGACTCTAATATCACCATCTTTATATTTCAAAACAATTATCAAGCATCAAACTTCTCTTAGTATTCAACACACTCACAAGAAAGTTTTTACTAATCTTGAATACCTAGCATATTAGGGTTATTTAAGCAAATTACTATGCTATTTAAGACTCTCAAAATAATATAAGTGAAGCATGAGAGCTCATCTATTTCTTCAAAATAAAACTACCACCATGCTCTAAAAGATATAAGTGAAGCACAAGAGCAAACAACAAATTACTCCAAAAGATATAAGTGAAGATCAATGAGTAGTCCAATAATTATGCAACTATGTGAAGACTCTCCCATTTAATAATTTCAGATCTTAGTATTTTATTCAAACAGCAATAAGAGCTAAAGAAAATAAAATGACGCTCCAAGCAAAACACATATCATGTGGTGAATAAAAATATAGCTCCAAGTAAAGTTACCGATGAACGAAGACGAAAGAGGGGATGCCATCTGGGGCATCCCCAAGCTTAGACGCTTGGTTATCCTCGAATATTACCTTGGGGTGCCTTGGGCATCCCCAAGATTAGGCTCTTGCCACTCCTTATTCCATAGTCCATCGAATCTTTACCCAAAACATGAAAACTTCACAACACAAAACTCAACAGAAAACTCGTAAGCTCCGTTAGCGAAAGAAAAGAAAACACCACTTCAAGGTACTGTAATGAACTCATTATTTATTTATATTGGTGTTAAACCTACTGTATTGCAACTTATCTATGGTTTATAAACTATTTTACTAGCCATAGATTCATCAAAATAAGCAAACAACACACGAAAAACAGAATCTGTCAAAAACAGAACAGTCTGTAGTAATCCGTAACTAACGCAAACTTCTAGAACTCCAAAAATTCTAAAATAAATTTGTGGACCTGAGGAATTTGTATACTAATCATCTGAAAAAAAATAAACTAAATAGCCATCTCCAGTAAAAAGTTTTAGCTAATCTCGTGAGCGCTAAAGTTTCTGTTTTTTACAGCATGATCATAAAGACTTCACCCAAGTCTTCCCAAAGGTTCTACTTTGCACAAACACTAATTAAAACATAAAACCACATATAAACAGAAGCTAGATGGATTATTTATTCCTAAACATAACCAAAAAGCAAGAAATAAAAATAAAATTGGGTTGCCTCCCAACAAGCGCTAACGTTTAACGCACCAAGCTAGGCATGATGATTTCAATGATGCTCACATAAAAGATAAGAATTGAAACATAAAAAGAGCATCATGAGGAATATGAATAGCACTTTTAAGTCTAACCCACTTCCTATGCATAGGGATTTTGTGAGCAAACAACTTATGGAAACAATAATCAACTAGCACAGGAAGGCAAAACAAGCATAACTTCAAAACTTTAAGCACATAGAGAGGAAACTTGATATTATTGCAATTCCTACAAGCATATGTTCCTCCCTCATAATAATTTTCAGTAGCATAATGAATGAATTCAACAATATAACCAGCACCTAAAGCATTCTTTTCATGATTTACTTGCATAGAAATTTTACTACTCTCCACATAAGCAAATTTCTTCTCATGAATAGTAGTGGGAGCAAACTCAATAAAATAACTATCATGTGTTTGAAAATTAAGATCAAGATGACAAGTTTCATGGTTATCATTATTCTTTAAATCATACGTGTCATCACAATAATCATCATAGATAAGAGGCATGCTTTCATTATAGTAAATTTGCTCATCAAAGCTTGGGGGACAAAAAATATCATCTTCATCAAACATAGCTTCCCCAAGCTTGTGGCTTTGCATGTCATTAGCATCATGGATATTCAAGGAATTCATACTAACGACATTGAAATCATGCTCATCATACAAAGATCTAGTGCCAAACATTTTAATGCATTCTTCTTCTAACACTTTGGCACAATTTTCCTTTCCATCATACTCATGATTAAAAAGATGAAGCATATGAGACAAACTCAATTCCATTTTTTGTAGTTTTATTTTATAAATTAATCTAGTGATAAAACAAGAAACAAAAAGATTCGATTGCAAGATCTAAAGATATACCTTCCAGCACTCACCTCCCCGGCAACGGCACCAGAAAAGAGCTTAGTTGACGGGGTGTGAGTGCCGCTTACCTAGCCTCCCTGGCAACGGCGCCAGAAACTGCTTGATGTCTACTACGCAACCTTCTCCTTGTAGACGTTGTTGGGCCTCCAAGTGCAGAGGTTTGTAGGACAGTAGCAAATTTCCCTCAAGTGGATGACCTAAGGTTTATCAATCCGTGGGAAGCATATGATGAAGATGGTCTCTCTCAAGCAACCCTGCAACCAAATAACAAAGAGTCTCTTGTGTCCCCAACACACCCAATACAATGGTAAATTGTATAGGTGCACTAGTTCAGCGAAGAGATGGTGATACAAGTGCAATATGGATGGTAGATATAGGTTTTTGTAATCTCAAAATATAAAAACAGCAAGGTAACAAGTGGTAAAAGTGAGCGTAAACGGTATTGCAATGCTAGGAAACAAGGCCTAGGGTTCATACTTTCACTAGTGCAAGTTCTCTCAACAATAATAACATAATTGGATCATATAACTATCCCTCAACATGCAACAAAGAGTCACTCCAAAGTCACTAATAGCGGAGAACAAACGAAGATATTATGGTAGGGTACGAAACCACCTCAAAGTTATTCTTTCCAATCAATCCGTTGGGCTATTCCTATAAGTGTCACGAACAGCCCCAGAGTTCGTACTAGAATAACACCTTAAGACACAAATCAACCAAAACCCTAATGTCACCTAGATACTCCAATGTCACCTCAAGTATCCGTGGGTATGATTATACGATATGCATCACACAATCTCAGATTCATCTACTCAACTAACACATAGAACCTCAAAGAGTGCCCCAAAGTTTCTACCGGAGAATCAAGACGAAAACGTGTGCCAACACCTATGCATAAGTTCATGGGCAGAACCAGCAAGTTGATCACCAAAACATACATCAAGTGAATCACGTGATATCCCATTGTCACCACAGATACGCACGGCAAGACATACATCAAGTGTTCTCAAGTCATTTGTAACGCCCCGGATTCGATGCGCCAGGTGTCTGCCAGTTATTCGCCGTCATTGCCATGTCATTTTCTTGCGTGTTGCACTTTGCCATGTCATCATCTGCATTTCATATCGTGTCATCATGTGCAGTTCATTTTGCATACGTGTTCGTCTCATGCATCCGAGCATTTTCCCCGTTGTCCGTTTTGCAATCCGGCACTCCTATGTCTCCCGGCGCCCCCTTTTGCCTCTTTTCTCTGTGAGGGTATTAAACGTTCTCGGAATGGACCGAGGTTTGCCAAGCGGCGTTGGTATAGCACCGGTAGACCGCCTGTCAAGTTTCGGATCATTTGGAGGTCGTTTGGTACTCAACAGTTAACGGGTAACCATAAAAGCCTCTTTGTTTGCAGCCCAACACCCCTTCAAAGTGGCCCAAAACCCACCTAACTCCCCTCCATGCTCTCGGTCGTTCGATCACGATCGTGTGGCCGAAAACCGCACCTCATTTGGAGTCTCCTAGCTCCTCTACCTATATAAACACCTCCCCTCCGAAAATCGCAGTCAATCCCCGAAACCCTAAAATCTCCCTCGCCGCCTCCGGACATGTCCGCGCCCGCCGGACGTCTGCGCGCTGCCAGCGCCAATGGCAGCCCGCCACGTGGCTGCTGCGCCGCCCAGCGCCGCCCGGCCGCTCGGCCCGCTCCGGCCCCAGCGAATCCATCCGATCGCGCCGCCCGGCCCGCCGCTGCCCGCTGCCGAGCCCGCCTCCCGCTCCTCGCGCCGCCGCTGCTCGCCCGGCGCCGGGAACGCGCCCTCCGGCCGCCGGCGCCGAACCCATGAGCTCCGCGCGCCCCTCGCCGGAGGCCTCGCGCGCCGCCGATGCAGCGCCTCCGCCGGTCGCGCCGAGGCGCCTCGTCGCCGCCGCCGCCGCTCGCCCGGCGGCCCGAGTCCGCCGCCCATGGTCGGCCCCGCCCAGCGCGCCTCCCGCGCACCTCGCCGGCCGGCCGCCCTCGCCGCCTCGCGCCCTCCTCCGGCCGCCTCCCCGGCCCCGTCCCCGACAACTCCGGCCACCGGCGCCGCGGATCCGGCGAGATCCGCCGCCGCTCCGATTTCCGCGCCACGGTTGACTCCCCCCCTCCGTTTCTGCTAAGTCCCGGATAGATGCATATTTTTAGCCATTTTCATCATGCCATAACTCTGTCATCGTTGCTCCGTTTCGCGCGTGTAATATGTCAAATTGTCCGCCTCGAAGAGTAGATCATTTCATTCCATTGCATCATTTTCATTTGAGCTCATCTTGATGCCCTAAATGCTGTTGGAAGAGTGCTATGTGATGTTAGTTTCAGATTCTTATCAGAACATGCACTTTTGTCATTTTTGCCATGATTGATGTGTGCATCCTATGAACTTAAGTCCTACATGTGTTTTGTAATATGCCATGCCATCTTTACAGGGGTGTATGCCATGTATTTTTGTGATCTCTGTGGTGACTAGCACAAGCATGCAAACTAGGCTTCATGATGTTGCTGATTTCAGCCCCTGTTTTGCTGATATTTTTATGCCATGTTAACTTGATGCTACAGAGAGATCCATGCATATTTTGAGATACTTCAGTAAGGATGTTTTGAACATATGGTTATTCTCTATCTATCCATGCCCTTGTTTGCAATTATGGAGTGCCATAGCTTGAGTCAATCGAGCTCTACTTTTGCTATAAAATGTTTCCTGGCAGATTGTTTACATGTTATTCAATTTTGCCAAGGGTGTTGTAGTTGATCCTTGCATGCTATGTTGTTGTTCTTGCCATGTATAGCTTCTATGCCATGTCTTCTTACTGTTGGTTGCCTTGCCATGCCATGTATTGCTCTGTGGTGAGTGGTTCAAGCTCACCAACATGCCTACTTATTGTTGTTCCTGCCATGTTTGAATCTGTAATATAACTTGCCATGTTTACATGGGTGCCATCATATTTTCTGATCCTTTTGGCTTATGGTCAGTAAGGGACTTTTGTTCTATGCATTTATTAGTATCATGCCATGCCTTTGTTTGCCATGATAAGTTCCTGTAACATGTTGTTTGATAGCTCTAAATATTGCAACTTTGATGTTATTTACGCTAAAGCACTGGCTGTTATTATTTGCAATCTTGCCATGTCATTTTGAGCATGTTCTAGTGATTTCTGGAGATAGCTCAGTGTTCATGTTTTGGAATGCTTTACCTGTACATCATGCCCATGCCTTCTGTTTTCTTGTTGAGGTCCTGTAGCATGTTGTTTTGATGCTTGCGATATGCCTAGTTGCTGTTTTGGACAGATTGTTGCTATAACTTGTATTGTGTGTATGTGTTGCACCGTTGCTCCGTTTTGAGTGTGCTCTATATGAAACTTGCTTGATTTTGCACGTAGTTTCATATTATCATGTTGCATCCTTGTTTTGAGGTGTTTGCTTGATGTTTGTATGCATTTTGCATCAATGCCATGTTTATCTTGTTTTGCTCATATCTTCTAGGCCGTAGCTCCGAATCTAATGAACTTTATATGTAACTTGACTAGAATTTCGTGTAGATCATCGTGGTGCATCTTAACTTGCTATTTAACAACTTGAACATAAGGTTTATTCAGATCTAGTCCAATTTAGAAATTTGCATATGAGGACTTACCAGAATTGTTCTATGTTGTTTCCGGCCTCATTTAAACTTGCTTTGATGTGTTTCTCTTGTTTGCATCATCCCTTGCCATGAGTAGCCTCATACATATTTGTCATGCATCATGCTTGGTTGTGCATCATGTCTTGTCTATGTGTGGTGTGTTTACCTATGTTGTGTGCTTCTTCTTATTAGTTCCTGTTTCGTTGCGATCGTGAGGATTCGTTCGTCTACGCTTGGTTCGGCTTCATCCGTTCGTCTTCTTCATGGACTCGTTCTTCTTCCTTGCGGGATTTCAGGCAAGATGACCGCTACCCTGGATCTCACTACTATCATTGCTATGCTAGTTGCTTCGTTCTATCGCTATGCTACGCTACCTATTACCTGTTTATCAAGCCATCCCTAATTGCCGTGAACCTCTAACCTTTTTCACCCTTCCTAGCAAACCGTTGTTTGGCTATGTTACCGCTTTGCTCAGCCTCTCTTATAGCGTTGTTAGTTGCAGGTGAAGATGAAGTTTGTTCCTTGTTGGAACATGGAGATGTTGTTCCTTGTTGGAACATGTTTACTTGTTGGGATATCACAATATATCTTATTTAATTAATGCATCTATATACTTGGTAAAGGGTGGAAGGCTCGGCCTTATGCCTGGTGTTTTGTTCCACTCTTGCCTCCCTAGTTTCCGTCATATCGGTATTATGTTCCCGGATTTTTGCGTCCCTAACGCGGTCGGGTGATTTATGGGACCCCCTTGACAGTTCGCTTTGAATAAGACTCCTCCAAAGAAGGCCCAACATTGGTTTTACCATTTGCCTCACCTATGCCCTTTTCCCTTGGGTTTCGGAGCCCAAGGGTCATCTTTATTTTAGCCCCCTGGACCAGTGCTCCTTGAGTGCTGGCCCGAACTAGAGCCTGTGCAGCGCCCCTCAAGGCAACTTGAGGTCTGGTTTTAGTTATGCGGACTGCTCATCCGGTGTGCCACGAGAACGAGTACGTCGACTCCTATCGGGATTTGTCGGCACATCAGGCGGCTTTGTTGGTCTTGTTTTATTGCTGTCGAAATGTCTTGTAGCCGGATTCCGAGACTGATCGGGTCTTCCGGGAGAAGGAATTTCCTTCGTTGATCGCGAGAGCTTATCATGGGCTAAGTTGGGACACCCTGCAGGTATAAACTATCGAGAGCCGTGCCGCGGTTATGTGGCAGATGGGAATTTGTTAATATCCGGTTGTAGTAAACTTGAAGCAAACTCTTCTAAAATACACCAGCCGTATGCGTAACCGTGAGTGTCTCTTTTGGGGTTGATCGAGAGGAGAACACGGTTTCGGGTTATGTCGGCGTAAGTAGGAGTTCAGGATCACTTCTTGATCATTACTAGTTGACGACCGTTCCTTTGTTTCTCTTCTCGCTCTCATTTGCGTATGTTAGCCACCATATATGCTTAGCGCTGCTGCAACCTCACCACTTTACCCCTTCCTTTCCCATTAAGCTTTGCTAGTCTTGATACCCATGGGAATGGGATTCTTTGAGTCCTCGTGGCGCCTGATTACTACACCACCAGTTGCAGGTACAGGTTGTGCGATGATCATGGCGTGAGGCGATGTTTGATTGTTTTGGAGTTCTTCTTACGCTTCTTCGATCGGGGATAGGTTCGGTCGGCAGCCTGGGCTAGCAGGTGGATGTCGTTTGAGTTTCTGTTTATGTTTCATCCGTAGTCGGATGTTGATCTTGTATATGATGTTGATGTATTCTTGTGGCATTTGTGCCTTATGTATGTATCCCATTTATTATGTAATGTTGATGTAATGATATCCACCTTGCAAAAGCGTTTCAATATCTGGGTCTATCCTTGGTGGGACCTTGAGTTCCTTTCGGATAGGGTCGCATATTGGGCATGATAAGTTGGTATCGAGCCTCGACCGACCCTAGGAGCCCCCTTGATTGATCGTGTAGTTTGGCCGTTGTTGAGTCTAGAAGAAAACTGTTTTCGGAGTCTAGTTATATCAGAGAGTAGGATTCTTTTTACTCCTCAGCCCCTTCGTCGCTCTGGTAAGGAATCTTGACGTAGGTGTTTTGAATTACTCCTCTTCCCCTTCAAATTTTTCTTTAGGATCACGCAGTTGGTTTTTCGATCGTTGTTCCTCAGCTCTTTTCATCCGGTGCATTTCTCGTCAAGTTGACTCGAGCCTCTTCATCTTTGAGTTCAATCCTCAGTTGTTTTCTTTTCCCACCCGCCCACCCTTCTTCTTCTCGGAACCGGAGTCCGTAATCGAGTATCCTTCCTACTCGTGCGAAGTCTTTGCTTTCTTTCCTCAATGATTTCAACCGGTGTTTCCTCTTGAACTCATTCGTCAGTTTCCTCTTCCAAGTTGCCTTTGTTTTTCCAGCCCTCCCACCCTCTTATTCCCGGAGCCTGTGTCTCTTTCGAGCATCCATTTCATTCGTACGGAGCCTCTTCAGTCTTTCGTCAATTGTTTCCACCGGTGTATTCTCGTCTTGTTCGTCATTCTTCATCCCTTTCTTTTTCCGGTGCATCCAATTCAAGTTTTTCGTTGTCGATCGTATTCTTTCCCTCAGCTCAAATATTTCCCTTTGCTTGTTTGCCTCTCGCCATTCAATCATTCTGGAGCTCAAGACATCTCAGAGATTCGTCTGTGTTCGAATTAATTCGAGGTGGTCACCTCATTCAAATATTTCAATTGTTCCGGTGCATCATCTATCTCTTCAACAATCCTTCACAACGGTGTTTTCTCTTTAGTGGGCCCTAACCCACATGTCTTTCCCAGGATCTTACCTGACTCTTCTAATTGCCCGGAGTTATTCTCAAATTCTTTTCGAAATTTGACGTAAGTGTGAGTTTCATCAGTCAGACGCCTTTCCAAGATCGATTTCAAACCATTTCATTGTTGGCTCAACCTCTTCGCTTTTCATTCTACCGGAGTATCTCAACAATTTTGGTGGTGTTTATCGTCGTCATTTGAAGACCGAAGTAGAGTTTTTCCTCTAAATCTTGTCCGTTCCCCCGGAGATTCGTGGTGCTAGCTCGATTTTATCCTATCTAATTGTTTCCATTTATGCAATTCTTTTCATCCATCCGGAGTATTTCAGGTGTTGCTTTCCCTCTCAATCATCCGGAGGCCATCTTTTCGGAAGATTTCTTCGTTCTAAGTTTTCAGATTCGTTCTCCAATTATTCTATATCTGTGCCCTTTCGTTCGTCTCAATATTCTTCCGGTGCTTCGTTCAAGCATTCGTCAATCAGTTCGCGATCTCTTCGTTCTCTTGTCTCAAATTTTCCCTCAAGTATCTTCATGGTTTCTAATTCTTTCCGGCGATTCGTTCTCTTCTCTTCGTTCATTTTCATTTCTAACGGTGGTTCGTTCAAGATTCTTTTTCCTTGATTATCATTTAATTCAGTCGTTCTTTCCAATCCTACCGGTGGTTCATGAAGACTTTCTCAAGTTTGCGACATGTCACTTCTCAATCCTTTTTTCAAGAAGAATAAGTAGTATGCAATCCATTGTTGGTCATCAATTTAATTTGATGAAGGATAAGCATACAATAAATCTTATTCTTATTTCATCCAAGTGATTAATCCCTTTTCTTCGGAGTTTGTTCTTAATGAATAAATTCTAGTTTCAAGTGTTTTCATCTTTTCTTTTTCGGAGTTCTAATTTTCTTGGCCATCTCGTCGGAACCTCCATCTAAATCACCGCAAGACTTAATCCTTATTCTTTCATCCTTCATTTCTATCTCATCATCCTTTTGTTACCGGAGTTCTTCATGGTGGTTCTTCATGATTTAATTCATTCTTCAAGAGTTCATCAAGATTTTGTTGGTGGAGTTCAACTATCTTTTCTTCTCATGTCTCGAAGTGCAATTAATTCTCCATATTATTTTGAAGTGGACTTTTGCATTTCTTTGTTCCTCTCAGCTATTCAATCTTTTCCGTTTGTGGTCGGAGATCACCTTATAATTTTGAGATGTTTTCCATAAGTCCACAACAATCTTATTCTTTCGTGGTTGATTTTCTCAACAACTCCGTTCAATCCTTCCTTCTAAGTTCTTTTCATTCAAATTCTTTCAGTTCTTTCGGAGGCATTGCGTTGTTTATCTCGTCAAGTGTCTTTCCATCTTCTGAAGTTCATGTTCTATTCTTTCCTTGTTCAACAGGTATGCTTTCAAAATCCTTTCAGTCTTATTCGTTTCTTTTCTCATTCTAACCACTCCGGTTGGAAAGAGTGCTTTCATAGTCTATCTGATTCCGTGAGCCTTCCATTCTCGTCATTCTCGTCGTTCCTCTCTTATTCTCGAGTGCTCTCGATTCTCTTCTTCTTCTCTTCAGTTTGGACTCCGTTTGGACTCCGTTTGATATTCCGTTTCTTCGAAACTCTGAAATAGGCAAAAAACAGCAATTCTGGGTTGGGCCTCCGGTTAATAGGTTAGTCCAAAAAATAATATAGAAGTGGAAAATAAAGCCCAAAAACATCCAAAACAGATAATATAATAGCATGGAACAATCAAGAATTATAGATACGTTGGAGATGTATCATGTTGCCAGGGAGGTTAGTGCTTGAAAGTATATATTTAGATCTTGCAATCGAATCTTTTAGTTTCTTGTTTTATCACTAGTTTAGTCTATAAAAGAAAACTACAAAAAATGGAATTAAGGGTGCCTCATATGCTTCATCTTTTTAATGTCTTTCATGAAAATGATGGGAAGGAAAATTGTGCTCAAGTACTAGAATAAGAATTACATAGAATGCTTGGCATAAAATATGTGAATGATGAGCATGATTGCAATGTTGTTAGTATGAATTCTTTGAATATCTATGATGCTAATGATATGCAAAGCCACAAGCTTGGGGATGCTATGTTTGATGAAGATGATATGTTTAGTCCCTCAAGTTTGATGAGCAAAATTATTATGATGAAAGCATGCCTCCTATTTATGATGATTATTGTGATGACACATATGCTCTAAAGAATAAAGATAACCATGAAAACTGTCATCATGATTTTAATTTTCAGTTGGATTATGCTTCACATGATAGTTATTTTGTTGAGTTTGCTCCCACTACTATTGATGAGAATAAATTTGCTTATGTGGAGAGTAGTAAAATTTCTATGCAAGTAGGTCATGAAAAGAATGCTTTATGTGCTGGTTATATGGTTGAATTCATTCATGATGCTACTGAAAATTATTATGAGAGAGGATCATATGCTTCTATATATTGCTATAATATCAAGTTTCCTCTCTATGTGTTAAAAGTTTTGAAGTTATGCTTGTTTTGCCTTCCTATGCTAGTTGATTATTGTTCCCATAAGTTGTTTGCTCACAAAATCCCTATGCATAGGAAGTAGGTTAGACTTAAATGTGCTAGTCATATTCTTCATGATGCTCCAGTTATGTTTCAATTCTTATCTTTTATGCGAGCATCATTGAAATCATCATGCCTAGCCAAAAGGCATTAAAGAAAAGCGCTTATTGGGAGACAACCCAATATTTACCTTTACTATTTTTGTGTGTTCACATGATTATGCTACTGTAGTAATCATGTTTTATAGCTTTTGTTTCAATAAAGTGCCAAGTAAGACCTTTTGGATAGCTTACGGTGATAGTTGTGTTGATCCTGCTGAAAATCAGAAACTTTTGCACCCAGTAAATTAGTTTTGATAATTCACAGAAACGTGATTTTGATCTGATTCCTATTTCTCTGGATTGGTACACAAATTGCTCAGGTTTTCCTAATTTGGTAGAATTTTTGGAGTTCCAGAAGTATATGTTTGATACAGATTACTACAGACTGTTCTGTTTTTGACAGATTCTGTTTTCTATGTGTTGTTTGCTTATTTTGATGAATCTATGAGTAGTATCGTAGGGTATGAACCATAGAGAAGTTGGAATACAGTAGATATTACACAAATATGAATTTAGAATGAGTTCACAGCAGTACCTAAGTGGTGATTTATTTTCTTATACTAACAGTGCTTACGAGTTTTCTATTAAGTTTTGTGTTGTGAAGTTTTCAAGTTTTGGGTAAAGATTCGATGGACCATGGAATAAGGAGTGGCAAGAGCCTAAGCTTGGGGATGCCCAAGGCACACCAAGGTAATATTCAAGGACAACCAAGAGCCTAAGCTTGGGGATTCCGGGGCATCCCCTCTTTCGTCTTTGTTCATCGGTAACTTTACTTGGAGCTATATTTTTATTCACCACATGATATGTGTTTTGCTTGGAGCATCATTTTTTTATTTTTTTTTGCTTGCTGTTTGAATAAAATACCAAGATCTGAAATTATTAAATGTTAGACAGTCTTCACATAGTTGCATAATTATTCGACTACTCATTGATCTTCACTTATATCTTTCGGAGTAGTTTGTCATTTGCTCTAGTGCTTCACTTATATCCTTTTATAGCACGGCGGTAGTTTTACTTTGAAGAAATAGATGAACTCTCATGATTCACTTATATTATTTTTAAGTCTTTTAGAATAGCATGGTAATTTTTTTTGGTTGTAAAGTTAGTCCTAATATGATGGGCATGCAAGATGGGTATAATAAAAACTTTCATATAAAGTGCATTAAATACTATGAGAAGTTTGATACTTGATAATTATTTTGAGATATAAAGATGGTGATATTAGATTCGTGCTAGTTGAGTAATTGTGAAATTGAGAAATACTTGTGTTAAGGTTTGCAAGTCGCGTAGCATGCACGTATGGTAACCGTTGTGTGACAAATTTGAAGCATGAGGTGTTCTTTGATTGCCTTCCTTATGAGTGGCGGCCGGGGACGAGCGATGGTCTTTTCCTACCAATCTATCCCCCTAGGAGCATGCGCGTAGTGCTTTGGGTTTGATGACTTGTAGATTTTTGCAATAAGTATGTGAGTTCTTTATGACTAATGTTGAGTCCATGGATTATACGCACTCTCACCCTTCCATCATTGCTAGCCTCTTCGGTACCGTGCATTGCCGTTTCTCACCTCGAGAGTTGGTGCAAACTTCGCAGGTGCATCCAAACCCCGTGATATGGTACGCTCTATCACACATAAGACTCCTTATATCTTCCTCAAAACAGCCACCGTACCTACCTATCATGGCATTTCCATAGCCATTCTGAGATATATTGCCTTGCAACTTTCCACCCTTCCGTTTATTTATGACACGCTTCATCATTGTCATATTGCCTTGCATGATCACGTAGTTGACATCGTATTTGTGGCGACGCCACCATGCATATTTTTTCATACATGTCACTCTTGATTCATTGCCTATCCCGGTACACCACCGGAGGTACTCATATAGAGTCATATTTTGTTCTAGTATCAAGTTGTAATCCTTGGGTTGTAAATAAATAGAAGTGTGATGATCATCATTATTAGAGCATTGTCCCGTGTGAGGAAATAAAAAAAATAGAAAGTCCAAATAAAAAAAGATAAAGGCCAAATAAAAAAGGAGAGAAAAAGAGAGAAGGGACAATGCTCCTATCCTTATTCCACACTTGTGCTTCAAAGTAGCACCATGATCTTCATGATAGAGAGTCTCTTATTTTGTCACTTTCATATAATAGTGGGAATTTTTCATTATAGAACTTGGCTTGTATATTCCAACATTGGGCTTCCTAAAATGGCCTAGGTCTTCCGAGCAAGCAAGTTGGATGCACACCCACTTAGTTTCTTTTGTTGAGCTTTCATACATTTATAGCTCTAGTGCATCCGTTGCATGGCAATCCCTACTCCTCACATTGACATCAACTGATGGGCATCTCCATAGCCCGTTGATTAGCCGCATAAATGTGAGACTTTCTCCCTTTTTTTTGTCTTCTCCACACAACCTCCATCATCATATTCTGTTCCACCTATAGTGCTATGTCCATGGCTCGCGCTCATATATTGCGTGAAAGTTCAAAAAGTTTGCGAATACTAAAGTATGAAACAATTGCTTGGCTTGTCATCGGGGTTGTGCATGATGGGAGCCTTTTGTGTGATGAAAATGAAGCATGGCCAAACTATATGATTTTGTAGGGTTGTGCTTTCTTTGGCTATGTTATTTTGAGAATACATAATTGCTTGGTTAGTATGCTTGAAGTATTATTATTTTTATGTCAATATTAAACTTTTGTCTTGAATCTTTCAGATCTGAACATTCATGCCACAATAGAGAAGATTACATTGATAAATCTGTGAGGTAGCATTCCACATCAAAAAATTTGTTTTTATCATTTACCTACTGGAGGACGAGCAGGAATTAAGCTTGGGGATGTTGATACGTCTCCAACCTATCTATAATTTTTTTATTGTTCCATGCTATTATATTATCCATCCAGGATGTTTTATCTGCATTTATATGCTATTTTATATGATTTTTGGGACTAACCTATTAACCTGGAGCCCAGTGCCAGTTTCTATTTTTTCCTTGTTTTTGAGTATCGCAGAAAAGGAATACCAAACGGAGTCCAATTGACCTGAAATTTCACGAAGATTGTTTTTTGGACCAGAAGAAGCCCATGGAGTACCGGAGATGGACCAGAAGAGTCTCGAGGCCACCACGATGGTGGAGGGCGTGCCCTACCCCCCCCCCCTTGGGCGCGCCCCCTACCTCATGGCCACCTCGTGGACCTCCCTTGACTTGTTCCCGACGCCAAAAATCCTTATAAATATAGAAACCCCCGAGAAGAAACCTAGATCGGGAGTTCCGCCGCTGCAAGCCTCCATAGCCACCAAAAACCAATCGGGACCCTATTCCGGCACCCTGCTGGAGGGGGGATCACTCACCGGTGGCCATCTTCATCATCTTGGCGCTCTCCATGACGAGGAGGGAGTAGTTCACCCTCGGGGCTGAGGGTATGTACCAGTAGCTATGTGTTTGATCTCTCTCTCTCTCTCTCTCTCGTGTTCTTGATTTGGCATGATCTTGATGTATCGCGAGCTTTGCTATTATAGTTGGATCTTATGATGTTTCTCCCCCTCTATTCTTGTAATGGATTGAGTTTTCCCTTTGAAGTTATCTTATCGGATTGAGTCTTTAAGGATTTGAGAACATTTGATGTATGTCTTGCATGTGCTTATCCGTGGTGACAATGGGATATTCACGTGAAATACTTGATGTATGTTTTGGCGATCAACTTGCGGGTTCAGTGACCTTGTGAACTTATGCATAGGTGTTGGCACACGTTTTCGTCTTGACTCTCCGGTAGAAACTTTGGGGCACTCTTTGAAGTTCTTTGTGGTTGTTGAATAGATGAATCTGAGATTGTGTGATGCATATCGTATAATTACACCCACGGATACTTGAGGTGACATTGGAGTATCTAGATGACATTAGGGTTTTGGTTGATTTGTATCTTAAGGTGTTGTTCTAGTACGAACTCTATGATAGATCGAACGGAAAGAATAGCTTCATGTTATTTTACTACGGACTCTTGAATAGATCAATCTGAAAGGATAACTTTGAGGTGGTTTCGTACCCTACAATAATATCTTCGTTTGTTCTCTGCTATTAGTGACTTTGGAGTGACTCTTTGTTGCATGTTGAGGGATAGTTATATGATCCAATTATGTTATTATTGTTGAGAGAACTTGCACTAGTGAAAGTATGAACTTTAGGCCTTGTTTCCTAGCATTGCAATACCGTTTACGCTCACTTTTACCACATGCTACCTTGCTGTTTTTATATTTTTCAGATTACGAAAACCTATATCTACCATCCATATTGCACTTGTATCACCATCTCTTCGCTGAACTTGTGCACCTATACAATTTACCATTTGTATTGGGTGTGTTGGGTACACAAGATACTCTTTGTTATTTGGTTGCAGGGTTGCTTGAGAGAGACCATCTTCATCCTACACCTCCCATGGATTGATAAACCTTAGGTCATCCACTTGAGAGAAATTTTCTACTGTCCTACAAACCTCTGCACTTGGAGGCCCAGCAACGTCTACAAGAAGAAGGTTGCATAGTAGACATCATGTACCTTACTAATGCTCGTAGTAGCACCTGGGTATTTCATACTGGTTCGGTTGCTCATATATGTAACTCAAAATAGGAGCTACGGATTAAACGAAGATTGGCTAAGGACGAGGTGATGATGCGCATCGGGAATGGTTCCAAGGTCGATGTGATCGCCGTCAGCACGCTACCTCTACATCTACCTTTGGGATTTGTTTTAGACCTAAATAATTGTTATTTGGTACCAGCATTAAGCATGAACATTATATCCAGATCTTGTTTAGTGCGAGACGGTTATTCATTTAAATCAGAGAATAATGGTTGTTCTATTTATATGAGTAATATCTTTTACGGTCATGCACCCTTGAAGAGTGGTCTATTCTTGTTGAATCTCGATAGTAGTGATACACATATTCATAATATTGACGCCAAAATATGCAAAGTTGATAATGATAGTGCAATATATTTGTGGCACTGCCGTTTAGGTCCTATTGGTGTAAAGCGCATGAAGAAACTCCATACTGATGGACTTTTGGAATCACTTGATTATGAATCATTTGATACTTGCGAACCATGCCTCATGGGCAAGATGACTAAAACTCCGTTCTCCGGAACAATGGAGCGAGCTAATGACTTATTGGAAATAATACATACCGATGTATGTGCTCCAATGAGTGTTGAGGCACGCGGTGGGTATCGTTATTTTCTGACATTCATGGATGATTTAAGTAGATATGGGTATATTTACTTAATGAAACACAAGTCTGAAACATTTGAAAATTTCAAAGAATTTCAGAGTGAAGTAGAGAATCATCGTGACAAGAAAATGAAGTTTCTACGATCTGATCGCGGAGCTGAATATTTGAGTTACGAGTTTGGCCTTCATTTAAAACAATGTTGAATTTTTTCACAACTCACGCCACCTGGAACACCACAATGTAATGGTGTGTCCGAACGTCGTAACCGTACTTTATTAGATATGGTGCGATCTATGATGTCTCTTACCGATTTACCACTATCATTTTGGAGTTATGCATTAGAGACAGCTGCATTCATGTTAAATAGGGCACCGTCTAAATCCGTTGAGACGACACCGTATGAACTACTGTTTGGCAAGAAACCTAAGTTGTCGTTTCTTAAAGTTTCGGGTTGCGACTCTTATGTCAAAAGGCTTCAGCCTGATAAGCTCGAACCCAAATCGGAGAAGTGCGTCTTCATAGGATACCCTGAGGAAACAATTGGGTACACCTTCTACCACAAATCCGAAGGCAAGATCTTTTTGCCAAGAATGGAACCTTTCTAGAGATGGAATTTCTCTCGAAAGAAGTGAGTGGGAGGAAAGTAGAACTTGATGAGGTAATTGTACCTTCTCTCAATTTGGGAAGTAGCACATCGGAGAAATCTGTTCCCGTGATGCCTACACCAACTAGAGAGGAAGCTAATGATGATGATCATGAAACTTGAGATCAAGTTACTACTGAACCTCATAGGTCGAAGAGAGCACGTTCCGCACCAGCACTACAAAAAAAAGACACATCCGTGACATTTTGGGCCGAACGAAAAAAAATTATGTCATACATATGACACTTCTATGACGATAATTGTGAAAAAACCCGATATCATCATAGACGTGGTGGGCTCCTACTTCAATGACAAAAAATCATGACAGAAAATTGGATTTTCGTCCTGGGCGGGCCGGAGACGCAGCTGCATGACATTCTTTGGGCCATCCATGACGGAAAAAACCGTGGTAGAAGCGAGGGGGAGGAAAATTTTGGGGAGTTGCGATTCACGGTGGGAGGTCGAGGCGGAGCGATCGTGTTTCTCTCGTGCGACGCTGTGGCGTGTGTGCGGCGTTAGCTCTAGCGAAGCCGGCGAGGCGTTGGGCTCTAATCGAACCCGAGCGATCGATCGATGGTGATGGCGAACCCGATGGGCGATTCGCCGCTCTGCTGCTAATCGAAGCCGATCGATTGGATGAACAGTTTGTGTTGTGGGGGGGTTGGATGAATAGTGGCGGTGGCATTGCCTCTGGATGAACAGAGAACCCGTTGTGTGGAGGGCTGGATGAGCGATGAGCGGTGGGGCGTGGCCGTGGAGGGTGGTTGAGCAGGACCCCATGGTGTGGATGGCTGGATGAGCAGTGAGCGGTGGAGGGGTGCCCGTGGAGGGTGGTTGAGCAGTGGCCGGTGGAGTAAGCGCGGTGGAGGCTGGATGAACAAGAGCCGTGGAGGTGGAGGAGGTCGACGGTAGCCGTGGAGGCTGGAGGAGGTCGACGGTGGAGATGAACAGTATCCCATGGAGTCCCGTTTTGCGATCGCGGACCCTCCCCCATTTCGACCGTAGCGCTCCAACACAAGTCCGTTTCGTCCGTTTTGCGGTACGCCACACCCCTACCGATCAATAGGACCCCCGTTTCGACCGTAGGAGGTCCGTTTCCTCCGTTTTGCGGTACGCCAGGCCCCTCCCGATCAACATGACCCCGTTTCGACCGTAGGAGGTCCGTTTCCTCCGTTTTGCAATACGCCACACCCCTCCCGATGAACAGGATCCCGTATCGAACGTGGCCAGTCGAACACAAGGCCGTTTCCTCCGTTGTGCGGTACGCCAGGCCTCGTTTCCATCGCCTATTCCGTCCAAGCCCTCCCGATGAACACGACCACACATTCCGTTCCAGCCCAGCTGGTTGGTTCCCATGCGTTCCGTTGCCTCCCGATGAACACGACGCATTCCGTTCCCTCCCCATGAACACGACGACGACGATGTTTCTCCTTTCCGACCCAGCCATGTACATATGCGCGAGTAGGCATTCGAGACCCTGCATGTATGTACGTATGTGGCTGTATATTCTTTCTTGCACCCTCACCGTTGAACGTACGTGTACGTGCGCGCCTCTACTACGACCAGTATGTACATACACGTTCGCGACCAGAATGACAACGCTACGTACGCTTCGACCAGGTGGGTCCCGACTATCAGGCACTTCCTTGCCTGCGAAGATGAAGCTGGTAGGTCCCAGCAGTCAGGGGGGCGAATCGTTTTGTTTTTTTTGCCCGGACGCACTTCCTTGCGTGTGAAGATGTAGCTGGTGGGTCCCAGCGATCGGGGCGAATCATTTTTTGCGGACGCACTTCCTTGCATGCGAAGATGTAGTGGTGGATCCCAGCGATCGAAACTTTTTTCGCGAAATCGGTGGCCCGTCTAGTGGGTCCCGCTGTCGGTGGAGGAATAATTATTTTGCGGCGTAATAAGGAGGCACTTCCTTGCGGGCGCCGTGGACCCAGTATCGGCCTCTCCGCCAGATACTCTTCCGATGGAAGTCGATCGTTGACCACATTGACCACGCCGCACCGAGAGCACCACGGCGGTTGGACGGCGAGGCCTAGGAAGGGGCGACACGGAGCCGGGAAGACGCAGCAGTGGATGCCACGCCAAGAGGAGTCGAGGTGAGGCTGCCGTCGCCCATGAGAATAACGAGGGGTGTGGGTGAGTAGAGGATGGCCTGGCCAGCGGTGGGAGTAGTAAGGCGGTCGGGCCTCTGTGGCATCACTGACCCGCCACGGGAGGCGGAGCAGCGGCATGACCGGCGCTGCTTTGGCGGCTGAGCACGAAGACCAGAGGTTCAAGAAGCACTAGGGCCGTTGGATGGACATCGTCACAGTCCTTTGGAGATAGCGTCGTTCATATTGACTAAGTTGACAAAGCCCTCCGTCCCGTAAACTTAGTAGGCCCACAAGTCAGCCTCCCATCAAGGTGAGTCCCAGCTAGCGGGGAGTATTCATTTTTTTGTGCGTAATAAGGAGGCATTTTGGTGGGTGCGAGCCGACAGCGGGGAACTTTTTTCATGAAATCTGAGACCCTTCGGTGGGTCCCAGCTATCGGTGGAGGAATCATTATTTTTTGCGTAATAGCGAGGCATTTTCTGTGTGGGCCCCTCATCGGCCTCTTCCGATGGCTGTTGTTTGTTGACCATGTTGACCTTGCCGCGCCGAGAGCACAAGCGCAGTGGGACGAGGGCGGGCCCGGAAGAGAACCACTCGGGCCGTGAAGCCACCGCAGCGGATGCCCACGCTAAGGGGAGAACAGCTCACTGGTCGGTCTTGGGGTGAGGCCGGCGTCGCGGAAAATAACAGGATGTGTGGGTGGTTAGAGGGATGGCCTGGCGGCAGCATAGCCATCCACGGGAGGAGGGAGCAGGCAGTCCCGCCGGCGCTGGTTTGGGCGGCTGGAGCAGGAAGAACAGAGATTGAAGAAGCACGGCGGCCGTTGGATGGACATCCAACAGTCACTGTTGTGTGTTGACTAAGTTGACAAAGCCTTGCGTATGCGTCAAAAAATTTAGGACAGCGTCATCGTCAACCTAGTAGGCCCAGAAGTCAGCCTCCAAATCTGTGGAAAACAACATACAACCCATTAGCCATTATTTTCAATAATTTACAGCCCATTTGGTAATTCTTAGGGATATTTGAATCTCATATTCTTTTTATTAGCATTACAGACCATATATTCTAGGCACTGCTAAAAAATCCAACGAAATTTTGCATATTTCGGTGGGGTCCAAACTCTTTTAATCATGAAATTTCGAATCACGTTAAAAATAGTTTTCAAAAAATTATATTAAAATAAAATTCAAAAAAAATTCTCCGCAAAGAAATGAATGAAATTTAGAATCTTAACTAGCAAGATGCCCGTTCGCTGCAGGAACATGAAGATGCATTTGTATGAGTAGTTTATCTTGTGGGTGAAAAGATGATATTTTAATGTAATTGCCAGTTGGCTTTGGTTTTTATAAGAGTAGAGAGTAGAGAAATCCTGAAAAAATGATATTTTAATGCAATTGCCGGTTGGCTTTGGTTTAAAAATTTACATCCCATTTCTTACAACTTATAGCCCGTTTTCTGGGGAAGCACATTTCTTATTCCTCCTCGTCTTGAAAGATTTGCTGCCCAGCAGGGCTGAGAAAAGCAAGTAGGCCTCAGTTTTGGTATTCTCCAAAAAAAAAGAACTGGGCTAGCCAATTTCAGAAAGAAAAAAAATCAACTGGGCTCGTCATGTGCTTAATAAAAGCGTAAGCGTGGGCTAGACGGGCCACAGCCCCCGCATAGCGTGCAGTTAAGCTCCGTCTCTGAAACTGAAAAACTACTGGGCGAGCTGCTGGGTCCCTGGTGTTATCCGCTCGTTGTGTAATTTTCTCGTTTATTGACTACATTGACAATGGCGTGGAACCTAGTTGTCAAACAATTAGGAGGAAGTATTGTTTTGGCTTGTAATAACGAGGCACCTCCTTGCGAAATGCAATGACCCTGGTGGGTCCCTACTGTCAGCCTCTCTACGTACAATCATCTCCTGATTCCTCTTGGTTGTTGACCATGTTGACAACACCGAGACAATGGCGAGCACAGCGAGCTAACCAAGCGGAGAATGGCGGCAAGGCCTCGGACGAGGAGCGAACAGCAACCATGAAAGATGCGGCGGTGTAGTGGAAGGTCGAGAGAATACGAGGGCAACAACATGCAAGTCAAGCATAAAATGGTACAAAAGCCCAAGGATTAATTGTTCATCAAATTTTAGACAAAACCCAGATTGAACATGACGGTAACATCTAACCCAACCACTCTTTTTGCGGTCACAAACAAATGGATCGGTCGATCCATAAAATCAACATCTGTGCAAAAAATTATTTTAGGATGTCTACAACTTGTTGTAAATAGAAGTCGAACACGTTTAGAAGCCCATTTGTCCACTGAAACTTCTTTTTTGCTGTTCAACATGTTCGTCCGTGAGAAATCTCTTGCTGTAAAAATTAAGCCTCATGGACAATAGTAACCTCGCATTCAACAGGAAGAATGTGACAAAGCTTCTGTTTTCCTGGTTGGATGCATATCGTCCCATCGTTATTGTCCTCAAACGAATGTCATGAGAAATGAGAAAATCCTTGTGCTTATTACACTAACGATTGGTTATATGTTTTTGTCCATGTGGTTCTGCCTAAGTAGACATGAAGATTGAAAACAGTTAAGGTCTGAGAAAAGAGTATGTCGAAAAAACGACAGCTGAACAGTTAATTCTAGTACAATATATACGGGCTTTCAATGTGCATGAAATCATCACCTCTATGTATAAATTCTCCAGAGATCGAAAGCATCGCAGCAAGCCAATAATTATGTCCAGATCAAAACTATACATTCTGATATATATGATCTTGACAGAATCCAGCAGCATTGATAGGCTATCAATGGACGAACTCTTCATTGAGCATATAACATAATATTAGTACCCAAAGTGTACTCCAAGATGATATAAAACTTATGCGCATAAATGAAAAATGCAGCATATGATTACAAATGTGTAGATGATAATATACGGTACACGAAAAGGTGAGGCCAAACACCAACTCCTTGTGATTATTAAGCGGGTCACGAATTACACCCAAGGTCTCCAGTTTGGGCGCAGAGACGACAGTTATTTCTGAAGGTGTATAACAATTTTGAAGGAGCAACCTTTCAAGTGAAGGGGCATCTTGTAACGCCCTCGATGCGGCTATATCTCCCACGTGTTGAAGCACGACTTAGAGGCATAACCGCTTTGAAAGCAATGTCGCAAGTGAGGTAATCTTCACACAACCCATGTAATACATAAGGGAAAGAGATACATAGTTGGCTTACAATTGCCACTTCACACAATACATGAGTAAAGCATTACATCATACAGATACAATCAAGGTCCGACTACGGAACCAAAATAAAAGAATGCTACCCCAAATGCTACAGATCCCCGATCGTCCCAACTGGCTCCACTCTCGATCAACTGAAGCGAAACAACACAATGAACAAGATCTTCATCGAGCTCCTCCTTGAGCTCGGGTTAAGGCCACATGCACGGTTTCATCGGCACCTGCAAACTGGTTTTGGAAGTATCTGTGAGTCACGGGGACTCAGCAATCTCACACCCGCGAGATCAAGACTATTTAAGCTTATGGGTAGGAGAAGGTAGTGAGGTGGAGCTGCAGCAAGCGACTAGCATATCTGGTGTCTAACATACGCAAATGAGAGCGAGAAGAGAAGGCAAAAGCACGGTCGAACAACTATGATCAAGAAGTGATCCTAGAACAACCTACGTCAAACATAACTCCAACACCGTGTTCACTTCCCGGACTCCGCCGAGAAGAGACCATCATGGTTACACACGCGGTTGATGTATTTTAATTAAAGTCAACTTCGGGTTTTCTACAATCGGGCATTAAAAAATTCCCATCTGCCTCATAACCGCGGGCACGGCTTTCGAAAGATAATACCCTGCAGGGGTGTCCCAACTTAGCCCATGATAAGCTCTCGCGATCAACGAAGGATATTCCTTCTCCCCGGGAAGACCCGATCAGTCTCGGAATCCCGGCTACAAGACATTTCGACAGCAATAAAACAAGACCAGCAAAGCCGCCCGATGTGCCGACAAATCCCGATAGGAGCTGCACATATTTCGTTCTCAGGGCACACCGGATAGGTCAGCCTACGAGTAAAACCAGCCCTCGAGTTGCCCCGTGGTGGCCCCTGATCTGCCGTTTCGGACCAACACTCGAAGGAGCACCGCCCGGGGCTAAAATAAAGATGACCCTTGAGTCTGCAGAACCCAAGGAAGGGGTATATGTGGTAGGTAAACAAATGGTAAAACCAAGGTTGGGCCTTCTTTGGAGGAGTCTTATTCAAAGCGAACTGTCAAGGGGTCCCATAAATCACCCAACAGCGTTAGGGAAGCAAAATCCGGGAACATAATACCGATATGGCGGAAACTAGGCGGCAAGAGTGGAACAAAACACCGGGCATAAGGCCGAGCCTTCCACCCTTTACCAAATATATAGATGCATTAATTAAATAAGAGATATTGTGATATCCCAACATGTAAACATGTTCCAACAAGGAACAACATCTCCATGTTCCAACAAGGAACAAACTTCATCTTCACCTGCAACTAACAACGCTATAAGAGGGGCTGAGCAAAGCGGTAACATAGCCAAACAACGGTTTGCTAGGAAGGGTGAAAAAGGTTAGAGGCTGACATGGCAATATGGGAGGCATGATATAGCAAGTGGTAGGCATCGTAGCATAGGCATAGCAAAAGAGCGAGCATCTAGCAAGCAAAGATAGAAGTGATTTCGAGGGTATGGTCATCTTGCCTGAAATCCCGCAAGGAAGAAGAACGAGTCCCTGAAGAAGACAAAAGGACGTAGTCGAACGAATCCTCACAACTCCGGAACGAAACCAAAGCTAACGAGAGAAGCAACCCGGAAAGAAGCAAACAACATAGTAAACCAACAAGAACAAACACGGCATGATGCACAACCAAGGATGATGCATGTCCGGTTTAAATAGTATGGCATGGCAATATGCACAAACAAAACTACAAGTTAAATGGAGCTCAATATGCAACGAGTTGCATATTTTTTTTTTGACTATGTACTGCAAGGCAACAGCCTCACAGCTCTTTATTAAAACAAATATAGATTCTGTACAAAATTAGAAAGGTAAACAAAAGGGGAAAGACGGCTACTTACAGAGGGTGATTAGTGTAAAGAATCTATCCAATCAGTTAATCTATCTCTATATTTACACTTGATTCTATGAGCTAAGAGAGTAATATCATGAATAAAATTCCTCCTCCAAGCTCTGAAAGTGGGCAGCTCATTTCTGAAGATCCTTCCATTCCTTTGGGTCCAAATATTCCGGTGGCCGTAAATACTACCTCGGTGAAAAGCGGTTGACCAAATTCCCTCCTGGCCTCACAAGCCATTTCAAAAGTGGTCTGATTAGGTTGAACATTCCATGAAATGCCCAAATAATTCCAGACACGTTGGCTAAAGTTGCAAGCAAAAAGAGATGAGCTCTATCTTCATGCAAACACGAGAAGCAAATGGCACAAGTATCATCTGGATAATCCAATGGCGTCTACGCATCATATCCCGGTGTTGAGACGATCCATCAAAAGAAGCCATCCAAACACCTTGAGCTTGAGGTGCAAGCACATTTCGAGATCCACCGAAAGAGAGGGTCAGCCACGACTTGAAAAACAAGACAAATAGTAGATCCTGGATTGATAGTCCCCAGTTTTTGAAGGCCATTTCCATACGTCACTAACTCCCTCATGTAAGTTTATGGTGGCATTATTGCTGAAGTTGATTGAATTCCTCAAAAGCTTCAACCGATAAAGGCGGTGAAAATTGTCGGTTGGGACAGCAGCTCCATCACATTCTTAATGGTAAGTGTGTCATCAATGACAAAAGAATGAAGCCATGGAAGCGCTGTTGCATGAAAACCACCTCGTTATTAAGTTGCCACCGATCCAGCTAGAAAACCACCGAGTCCCTGGGCGAACATGAGGGATGGCCAACTTACAAAATTTGCCATAAAGTTTCATCACATCACGCCACCAAAAGGAACCACAACTTTGCGTTACTTGGGGTGGAGCAACAGCATAATATGTGTCCCAGATAAGTGAAACCCAGGGTATATCCAACTTATTATAAAATTTGAAGAGGTGCTTGATCAACAAGGCTTCATTTTGTTTGCCAAGGTCCAAAACCCCAAGCCCTCCCTGGTTCTTGGGCCGACAAACTAACTCCCAAGCTGCTAAAGATTGTCTTGGCGTGTCAGAGTTGCCTCTCCACAGGCATTGCCGCATGATACGTTCTATCTGTTTCAAAATTCCTTGAGGTGATGTAAGGGAACACAAGAAGTATATTGACATGGAACATAAAACCGATTTCAAGAGTTGCAGCCGGCTACCCTGATTCAACAGACAGGATGAGGCAGATAATTGTCTCTCAATGCGGTCCACTAAAGGTAGCAAGTCATATATTGTGGGTCGAGTAGTACCCATTGGCAATCCCAGGTAAGTAAATGGCATAGAGCCAACATCACATCCAAGCAAAGCCGCCATCCGTTGACCCTCTTCATCAGACATATTCAGTGGAATCAAAGATGATTTACTAAAATTAACCCTCAAACCTGTTGACTTAGCAAAGGTCTCAAGCATCTCCTTGAAAGCAATGAGTTGGTCATCCACCATGGGAAGGACAATTAAAGTGTCATCAGCATCTTGAACAATCGGATAATCCGTGAAGAGGTAGGTATGGGCGGTGTGAGAATGTTCCTTGCACACATCTCATTGACCACCGATTGCAATAAATCCACCGCAATCACAAATAACAAAGGGATAAAGGGTCTCACGTCGCACACCGAGCGGCAAACAAAGTGATTACCAGGCACCCCATTTAAGAGGATCGAAGAGGAACCAGAGGACAAGATGCTATCAATCCAACCTGTCCAACGGTCATCAAAACCCTTGCATTTCAGAATCCTGAGAATCAGATCATGTTCGATGGTATCAAACGCCTTCGTGAAGTCCAGTTTAAGAAGGATGATAGATCTTTTGGATGTCTTACATTGATGTATATATTCAAAACACCATGCAAGGCAATCTTGAATGGATCTACACCGAAGAAACCCATATTGATTGCGATGAATACATTTGAGAATCACACTCTGCAATCGATTTGCCAAAAGTTTAGTTAAAAACTTGAGGCAAGTGTTTGTCAATGATATGGGTCTAAAATCACCAATATATTCAGGCTCAACTTTTTGGAATGAGTGTAATGAGAGATGTATTGAGACACTCCAGGTTGCACTTTCCATCATAAAACTCCCCGACCAATTTCATAAAATCTGTCCTTAATATATTCCAACAAGTCTTGAGGAAAAGACCCGTAAACCCATCGGGGCCCGGAACACAGTCGGAAGGCATGTTCTTAATCACCGTATCCACCTCACAATCCGTGAAAGGTAAGGATAAGCTCTCCAGCCCATCAATACGGTCAATTAATGTGTCAAGGTCAAAACCCATTTGTATACCTTTTGCTTGGCCCATTCTACGATTGAAATCTGACCAAAACATCCCAGCTAACTATTGATGATCAGAAACCACTTCCCCATCCTCAGATTTGATCGAAGAAATAGTGTTTATCCTATATCTTTCGGTTGCCATTGCATGGAAGAACTTTGAATTCTCCTCACCAACTTTAATATTTCTGATCGCAGCGTTGCTTCCAATAAATGAACCGCCAATGAAGTATATCTTCAAGATGTAATTTGACAATCTTCCGAAAGTTGAACTCCGGCCAACTCAAGGGCCTAAATTCCTCAATATTAACCAAAAAAACAATTACTTTGTTGCAATCAGCAATGAGCGCCTTGACTGTGGATAGGTTTAGATGCCATTTCTTAAGAGCATAACGAAGAGATTTGAATTTAGCGGAGATGATTAAGGCAGTTGAGGATTTATCCACAGAGCGATTCCAAACCTCAGATACACAATCCATAAAGCTAGGCAAATCAACCCAATAGTTTTCAAATCGAAAAATCTTTGCCTTGGGTATAGCAGTGGCAATTGAAACCACACACGGAACGTGGTCAGAGGCAGTGCGTGCAAGCGGAATGACCATTGTGTTGGGATGATCATGTGTCCAAGCTACAGATGTAAAAAACCAATCAATTTGTTCGAGGAGGGGTGTGGATTGCATATTAGACCATGTGTACTTATTGACGAAACACCACATCAATTATTTAGTTTCTCTCTCGATTATGGACCCAACAATATTAAATGTTATTAAACATGGCAAGGGGTGAAGCATAATTAAACTACCTATTTAGGCAAGTTTAAATGAGGCCGGAAACAACAAACGACAATTCCGGAAAACTCCTCATATGCATAATATGAATTTGGTACTGTTCTGACCTAAAGCATATTTTAGAGTTGTTAAACATGCAAAGTAACGCTACGATGTTAAACTAGGCATTTTTCCACCCCATTTACATATAAAGTTTATTAAAATTGGAGCTACGGTTATTTAGTTATGAAATAAATCATTTTAACATGGCATTTAAGAAAATTTAAACAAACAGTATTTTAAACATTTTAATATGGGATGAAAATGGCATATTATGAAATTAGATAAAATTCTAAGCATTTTACATGTTTGAAACATTTTAATCCGATGCACCGTTAATGAGTTATTATATGCATGATGCTTAGGGGTTTTTCTGTAAAACAGTAAATCCTGGGATAATTAGACAAATTCACATAACTAAAAAAATCATGAACGGGCCGCATTTGGCTGGGTCAACAGAGAGGAGCTGCTCACATCGGGCCTTGAGGCCGAATCTGGAGTTGGGCGTGGAGGCGCTGTGGATAAGGCGATCCACGACTCCACGGAGGCAGGCGACTCGTCCACGGGCCTTGAGCAAGCGGGCGGTCAACGCTGGCTTGACCCGTCTTGGCCGCACTTGGTCTCGCTCGATGCGTGGAAGCGGTGGCGCTACAGGAGGTCGAGGTTGGGCGGGTTCATGGCGGGCGGCGAGATCCAGCGGGGAAGCAGCTTGGCAGCTCCGGGCTTGAGAGGAGGCCGTCGGCGGGAAACGGCAGGGACGGAGCAAGGCGGCGGCGATGCGGGACTTGAGGCGCAGGGGCGAAGCTGAAGAAGGCTATGCGTCCTCGGCGGCGGGACCCCGGCAAGCAGTCCGGCAAGTTGCAGAACCAGCGCGGTGGCGAGGACTTGGCGAGGCGGATCCGGCAGCGACGGCGATGCAGCACGAGGACGCGGGACTTGGCGGGGCACCCCGGCGAGGAAGATGGACGGCGGCGCCGGGTAGGATCTGGCAGAGGCGAGGACTTGCTTTCGAGACGGACAGGAGGGCGCCATCCTCGTCGAGAGCTGCTGAAGACGACGGCGGCAGGAGAGAGAACTACGAGAGAGAGAGAGAGAGAGAGCGAGAGGAGGCGGGGAAGGAGGGCAGCGGCGGAACCTGCTGGTCGAGTGGTCGTCGGTGGAGCTACTGCTCAAGTCGGCGACGACAGCGAGGCCGCCGGGCGTGGGTTGGAGTAGGGGAGGAAGGGCGCGTGAAGGAGGCCAGCGGAGGAAGAGCATCTCAGCGCTTTTCGGGGTCAACGACGGCGAGCGCCGTGGGGCTCGGCTGTGGCTCTGTGGTGGCGCGTCCAGCGATGACGACCGGAGCAGAGGAGTCGAGGCCGCGGCGGGGTCAAGCTATTGCATCCATGGCGTCCTGTGGAACAGAGAGAAGAAAGGGGATTTGAGGAACCAGAGAGAGAGAGACAACTCGAGGTGGAGAGAAGGAAACAGGGGCACGGCCTGGTTGGCGACTGCTGGATTCCGGCGAGGTGACTGGTTGGCTCGATGAAGAAATTGAGAGGATCGAAGGATGCTCGAAGGAGCTCGCTGGTTGGGTGAGAAGGGGATCTGGGAGGATCCCGAGGCGGAAGGTGAGTGCGGCGGCGGCGGCAGGGACAAACTGCCTAGAAGTTAGGGTTTGATCCCATTTAGCAAGTGGGTGGATTATATATATACGAAAGGGATGCTTTGGATCCTCCGATCGCGATCGGGTGGTCCGGAATAAATGGGTAGGGAGTCCAAATAAGAAAACGGAGACGCGTTTATAGATCTTTGGGGATGATCCGGATCAATGGTCGCGATCGAGCGGTCGGGTTGGGCAGTTTTCGGATGTGAGAGGGTGCACCTTTGTGCAAAGAGGGTCAAACGGTCGGGCAACAAAAGAATGGTTGGTCAAGAAAGGTCAGCGGACTTAGCGGAGAGAAGCGAAGCGGCAACTACGAGCGGATGCAAGTTTTAAAAACAATGACAGCAACGAGTGCCGATGCAATGCAAATGATGCGATGATGAAATGCATGACATGAACAAAATGCAAAACGAAACACAAAACCCAACCACGAAGGAAATAATAATATCGCATCTCCGGAAAAGGCAAGAGTTGGAGTTACGAATATGGAAAGTTGCATCCGGGGCGTTACACATCTTCGATGATGAGCTGATGTCCTTCAAAACAAATTCCAATGCTTTTAAGGTGAGGCGACTTTATTTGGAGACAAGCGATACCGATTTCTATTCCCAAAACAATCAGCAAGCACTCGAGGCAGGGCAACTAGAGTGGATGATCTTTGTGATGAGGCCTCCGGCGGATAAACCACCGAAGCGAAAGTATTTTTAGCGGTGGGAGTCGAAGAATTTGTACCAGATCATCGGTAGGTGGCACCGAAGCGAAGGTGGCGGTGTGGAGAGAGGAGGAAACCGCGAGATGGACAACGGTGGTGTGGGCACGAATTCTTGGTATGTTCGTGGTATGAAACTTTCGTGGTAATGGTAGAACTCAAACTGCTGGAGTTTTCGAATTCGGGGATGTCGATAGCGTCCACCTTGCGGGTATGGACAGACGTAGCTTGTCGGGATGCGAGAGGCATTGAGCGGGCCCTGCTGGTGAGAAGAGACGATGGCTCGATGAGATCAAATTCAGGAAGGACAGATGTCGGCGACGATCGAGATTGAGGCGCGGTGCGCCATAGAAGCGCCACCGAGTTGAGAGGACTTGTGTGCGGCAGCAATCCTTGAGTGGGGAGAAGCGAGATGATCTGCTCAAGGATGGCGTCCAGAGATCGCTGATGCGGTCCACGGAGATTCTACCGGTTCCTCGGATCCGGGTGGGGGGCTCGCCGCTTCTCCCGAGCTACGGTCTGGGATCTACAACCAGCGTCGCCGCTGGCGGAGCCTCATCTTCTTGGCCTGGGGCCAGCCGACTCCATTTTCCTTATGGGTGTCGCGCCGAGCTCACGGGTTTGAGCAGAGTAGCGAGAGCGAGCCTAGTGGCGGTCACGAGTGGGGAAGAAGGAGGCTGGGGATTTCTGAGGAGTGGAAGAAGAGGAGCAAGGCGTTTTACATGCAGTGAGGAAGAAGGTGGCGGGGTTTTACGGACGAGTGAGGAATATTGGGGAGCGGGGAATTGGGTGGGGATACAGAGCGGGAGAGCGAGTTGTTCGTGTTTATAAGGCACGCTACACTAACTCGCTTGCTTTTTCCCAAGAACCGCTCTCTTCTTTTGCGTTGTTGCATGGTGGCCATGCATGCAGGATGCATGTGCCCGCCGACCCTTTGCATGCACCTGGTTTGTTACTAGGCCTATTTAATAGGGTGGTTATGGAGTAAATTAAGGAGATTTATTTTTCTATGTGCATCCACCAAATTAGAGGATGCGATCTTGGATCTGAACACTCACATTAAACTAACATTCAGAAGAACAAAAGTTCAGCATGTCTATGCATCTCAATGATTCACCATACTATAACCAATATACAAAACTGTGAGAAGGTGTGGAAATAAAGAAAATCGGTCGATGCTTCTCTGAGCAAAGGGCCTCCCTGCGCACGCATTAATTTCCTGGGCATGCTTGTTTCTTCTCAATGTTGCGAGCACTTTGAGCATGTTGGCAACTCCACAGCTATCTAGCTGCCTCATCTTGCAATTGATGCTGACACATTTGCAACAAACACATGAGGCAATAGAGATGACTCAACATGGGTCCATATTGTGCAGTTCCCCTGATATCCTATTCATTGTCCTGAATCTGAAAAGATAGGAAAACAGTAGCTATACTTAAACGGTGTTGCAAAACAGTAGCACATATCAATAGCTCGGCATGACAAAACACGATCATCCGGACGAAGGGATCTTGACCTGCACAGGGAAGATTACATATAATTTCATAAGTCCTTGGTTGATTTCCACCTTGGCTGCACTTGCTTGTTTGCTCCTCCGGACATGACAGGATCATTCCGCCTTGCATTCAGCAAGTCAACGTCTGAATAAGCTAATTTCATCTTGCGGTGGTCATTGTACCTAGTTAAGAATGTAGGAATACGGAGCACCATGAGGTTAGCCGACAGCGGTAGATGCAGCATATAAATTTTGTGCGGTGCTACCAAAATTGAGGTTTGTATCCCTTCCGTTATGAGAATTCTTCTTGAAGTTGGTAGAATGTGACGGCTTGTTCTTTGCATCAAACTTGCCTTTCCCCTGAGATTTGTTCTTGTTGTTTTGGGGCTGATTGGGCTGGAAGTTCTTCTCGTGTACCATGTGGGCACTAGAAGCTCCCTGGGTGACCCGAGCACGTGTGTCTTTTGCTCTCGCCTTCTCCTCAAAATCAAGAGTGCTAATGAGATCCAAAACAGAAAACTCATGTCTCTTGTTTTTTAGAGAAGTAGCAAAATCGTTCCACGAAGGTGGAAGCTTGGCAATGATGGTCCCAGCAACAAATTTGTCCGGCAACACACACTTAAAGTACTCAAGTTCCTTAGAGAGTGACTGTATCTCATGAGTCTGCTGAACAACAGAGCGCTCATCAGTCATCGTGTAGTCACAGAATTGCTCCATTACGTACAACTCGTTGCCAGCGCCCGAGGGCCCAAACGTGGCCTCGAGAACAGCCCACATGTCTTTGCCGCTGTCAAACAACATATACGAATCCACAATGGAATCGTCAAGAACACTCGGCAGGGCGGCTTTGAAGAGGGTATCCATGTTCTGAAAAGCTTCCTGCTGTGTAGGATTAAGATCGCCCTCAGGCTTACCCTTAGTGGCGTCATAGCAGCACATGATCTGAAACCAATATACTGCTCTTGTGCGCCACCTTTTATATTGCACCCCCTTAAAACTAGGCGGCTTCAAAAGCGCAGCAAAACAACTCGGAGTAAATTGCCTGTGATCAGGTTTTTGGATTGGATTGTTGAATATATGAGCAATTTAGTATGAGATTTAATCCAAATCAGCAGTAAATAGATCATGACGACAATTGCAAACATCAAAGTAATGATCGGACTAAACCAGGAGGACAGAATCACATCTTGTATAAAGTGGGAGCAGAACCGATGTGGTTGATGTTGTCACTCATGTCATTGATGAAGAGGTTACCGAGGTCGGGAAGAAGGCTATCATTGAGGAAGTAGTCGCTGGCAGATCAGGAGTGTGCTCCCCAAAACCTGATCGCCCCTCTCCGTCACAGGATCACGAAAGGCGGGGTTGGAGGATGCTATCCCTTCTCGCGGTGCACTGCGGAAGGAGGGCTGGAGAAGAATTGCGTGGCGGCACTAAGATCTGGAGCAGTGCGAAACCATATGATCTGTGGTGGCTAGGGTAGAGCATGTCGGTCGGAGTATAATAGTAGGCCTTTGGCCCCCAAACCCCACGTCCAAGTCAATAATAGCTCAAAAAAGTCAATAATAGCCCCACCTAGGTTTTTCTCAAAAAAACGGAGTAATTAAGGCATCCGTTAGTCCCTTTAGTATAAATACAATATCATTAATAATGGCCCCACCTTTTGTCTCACAAAGTAGAGTATGTTGGAGTACAATCAGCTACACGTTTACAATCCGCTTCTCTTCTCTCTCCTCTTCTCTCTCCTTCAACTAAGCACACATACTATATTTAAATCCTTACAGCCTGCTTATGTCATCTAATTATAGTAGTACTTGCTCTAGAAGTTACTATCCACTGTGTAGTCTGAAATGCCGGGCGTGCAGCGGGCGGTGCCCTCGGTCGGCACGCCGCTTCAACGGTGGAAGCGGTGAGAGGTCGCGTCACCCTGACTTGCCATCAATGTGGAGCGACGGGCTCAGCTGGCGTCGGGCGGGAAGCGCGCACGGGAGGGGGGAGGGGTTTTTGTTGGCCAAGAAGGTGAGAAGCCAACTTGGGATCGGTCCGGACGGGGAAATATCATGTGCTCCCATACTCTACATATGACACTAGTGTATGTTACTACTCCCTCCTTTCGGTTTATAGAGATGTTTAGAGTAACATAGTAATATGTTCTGATACAAGTTACTCCCCACTATGACCAGCCTTGGCCTCTCCGGTGCTCCACCATGTATAGCTGCTAAGCCTGCCACGTAGGCATAAAATATGATGTGGCACCAATAAACTAAGCACCTATGCATTGAATACTTGAGTTACTAAGCCATTTAATGCACTTAGCACCTCATCTAAAGAGCATTAATAGTATAGCCAGCTACTGGCTATAAGCCTATAGCCCATCTTATAGTCAACATGTACTACAAAGTGCCTAGGAGCACGTGCTAGAGCTGGCTCTTCACGAAGAGCCCGCTTACCTTCTCTCTCCTCTTCTCTTTCCATCAACTAAGCAGAAATATACTACTGTTTATTCCTTATAGCCCGCTGATTCAGCTCTATTGTACTTGCTCTAAGCACATCTAAGCACTTGCTAGCACCCCCTTGACCGTGGACCTTGACGGTGTACGTCACCTTGTGTCTCATAATTTTCCTCGTCATCATCTGAGTCCTAGAAGATCTCACACACATCATCATTAGCATGCAGCCGCCTTGATAGACAACATGCGCAGAAGGAGTAGAGGCGACTGGGGACGCACCACCACCACGTCGTGGGCACTCCGTATGTGCTCGTGTGCGTGCAGCGTGCGTGTTTTTCCATTGGTGCTAGCTCTAAGGCCGAGGCTGCAGTCGTCTTCGTCTCCGACTAGTAGTTGAGCAACGACGGCAAAGAGGTGCTGCAAGAGATGCGTATGCGCCGTTGCGTGCGAGCTTCGCCGTAGCACGACGAACCGGACGTCGCCGCGGATGGCGCACGCCTCCATGCAGCCGAGTGTGTGTGCATGCATGTGTTATTCACGTGCATTCTGCGGCCGAGCGTGTGTGCATGCGCGTCTTGTGTATGTGCGTTGTGTGCTCCATGTTGTGCGCATATGTGCATGAGTTGGATCGGATGGAGTTAGTGCGTTCGCTTGTGTACATATTTTAGAGTGTAAATTAACTCATTTTGTTTCATATGTGGTCCCTTATTGAAATATCTAAAAATACTTATATTTGGGAACGGAGGGAGTATAAAACATCTTCAACTTAGCATCCTGATGTACCGTTTCTAGTGGTTAGCGAAAAGTTCATGTTCTTTTAGTTGTTTATAGGTGGGCAGGAGGCAAAAAACAGGGGAAAACGCCCAAGGTTCCTTGCAGACGCTCCACCGCGAGGTTCCTTGCTCCTCCTTGGTCGTCGGGAATCTATGCTCTTCAACTCTTTTCTTTTACGTGAACTTTGTTCATCCTTTTCCTAACACGCGAGACAACTAGCATCAAGGTGCACGTGTCATGCAAGAAAATGGGGATAATTAGATAAGCAATGCGTAAGTGAGTCGTGCGGGGGGGGGGGGGGAGCGAGGGGAAACCCTTTTCCGTAAGTGAGTCGTGCACTTCGATGGCACCTATGCAATATTTTTTTCTCCTCGATGGCACGTGAATGGCACGTGAATAGTGCATGTACTCAACGACGGAGCACGGGATGGTAGCAATGACATGGTCAGCCTTCTTTTGGAGAGAGTACGTACTACTAGTAAATAACTTTGATGTGTCCTGTCAACTCGCAGAACAACGAGAAGCTTGATTACGCCTTCTCCCTCGCCAACGCAGCGGCTTGTGGCTCGCATAACGAGGAGAAACTTTTGCTTACAAGCGGTGGGCGTGCAGCAGTTCATTTGGTGTCGATTGCGGAAGCACTCTTGTAGAACCATCGACTTCCGGAAGAGGCGAAGAGCCAAGCGCAAGGTCACCTACTAACCTTAGGCTAGGCGTAGTGGGAGTAACATAAGTAGAGGTACCTCCTTTTTTATTCTAGAAACAACCACACGCGAATATCAAGGTGCTGGTTACGTAGAACAAATTTCCTGCAGTCCGTGCTCAGCACTCCTCTATCTCTCTTCTCAGCCAGCCAGCGGACGCGCAGAGCCCATCGTCTGTTTTCTCACATGCGGCCCCACATGTCAGTGAAACCGCAAGAGGACCCACTGAACCTGCACATCTTTCACCTCGACATGATTGTTATGAAAAACAAATCCAAGAAAGATCTTCGGTGGCCGCTTTTGGAGTTACTCAAGAGTAGTAAGATTCTATTTACAGTTTAACCCAAGATGCACATCTCGTGGCTTCAACTTATCAACTACCACTCTATTTTCTTTCATGACACGACCTAGATGCTCGATGTCCCACGTGTCGACAAAAGGAGGAAGAACCCGACCAAATCTTCGGTTGTGCTCTCGGATTAGACTAGTTGTGCTAACTTAAAATTTTTATTGTGTACTCCCTCCGTTCCAAAATACTTGACTTCCATTTGTCCAAAAATGGATGTGCCTATATACTAAAACATGTCTAGATACATATATTTTTTGACAAATACTACCTCCGTCCGGGTTTATTGGTCCCCATTATATTTCGTGCCAAATTTTGACCATAGCTTAAACTAACAAAATGTTTACGCATGTCACCAAACATTATATTTTTGAAAAATATGTTCAAATACAAATCCAATGAGATAATTTTTCTTGACATGCATTAACATTTTGTTAGTTAAATCTTTAGTCAAAATTTGACACAAACTACAAAGGGGACCTATAAACTAGGACGGAGGTAGTAGAACGGAGGGAGTAGAATGGATGCAAGTTTTTGTATTGGGAAGAAGAGTACATCCATATATTGATAGAGTGTTGGAGTTGGCCTTACAAGTGGGACCGCAGTTGAGGAAACCGACTATCGGCAAACCCCCCACCGCCTTGCTTGTATGATGGCTGAGTTAGAGAAATGATGAGGTTGAAGAGATTGCTCTAGCACAGACTCCAAGAAATATGGTGTCAGATGGAAGTCGTGCTGGTGGCGTGTGCCGTACTCCTGGACGTGAATGCTTGTTCTGGCCCATGCCACCCTACTACTCCTACTACTTACTCCCTCCGTTCCTAGATATAGGGTGTATAGTTTTTGGCACGGAAATTAAAGAATGCACGTGGAGGGAAAATTTCACAAGTTTTGGGCGAGATTACACTTGACTAATTGACATGAGGAAATAGAGGAGCTTGCCCAATATAAGGAAATGTAAAGAAATCCCTAAAAAAATTATCCAAGTGAGTGGTGCAATGCAATACACCTTATATTTCGGACTTTTTCTCAAAAATCTATACACCTTATATCAAGGAACGGAGGGAGTACTATATAGTACTACTAGTATCGAGGATTCGAGGTGCTGGTTACGTAGTACAATATGGCTACGGTAAAACACCCGCACGACGCGCGAAGCATGTGAAGCTAGTACAAATAGTGTACTACTATTGTTGATGATTGGCCTCATCCGATAACATATTGCAATGCACGTACAATTATGTATTCGGAAAATATTTTTTTGCCTCGTCGCACCACTCACTCACAGAAGCAACTCGAAAGCCATTCATAAATTTAGTAAGTTTATCACAGGCATATCATTTTATTACATACAACAGGTCATCAACCCACATCGACAACGAGGATACATTATAAATACTAAAGTTTTCACCACACAACAAATAACAAGCAATGAAATGAACTTCAACTCAACCATTCCTCGGCGTTGGAAGCGCTTGCTTTGAACCACAAGTGATTCTCGGGGACGGGCATCTATTGTCGATCTCGAGACCAACGCAGGACTGATCATCCCGGTGAAGCGGCCTACTATATCGATGCCGGGGTAGGGAACCACGCTAATGTCCGAGGTATAGACACGGTTGCTTCTCATAAATGGTGCTAGTAACGTTGTCTCAACAGCAGTTGGATCGCCTTTCACCATCATCGGATAGTTTTGTCCAAGGAAGAGCGAGTTTTCTCCAAGACTATCAATTCTGTACCAGGGAGAAGGTGTTGGCACTAGCACACTAGTATCCATCCCGAATACCATGCAGCGGGTGTTGGAATAGGTCCGGAGAGTGCGACCATGGGAGACTACACCTGCTTCCTTAGCAGTAACATCATCAGTGGGCTGTATACACACGAGAAGAGGTGATCCATCGGAATTAGTTGCCAGGCGCCAACGAGTATATGGGCGCTGCTCGCCCTCATGCTCGTGATCATCACCATCGTCATCTCCCCCTTGGTTATAAATTTTTCAAGTATAGGTGGTCGAATTTTCACAGGACCTTGGAAACACAAGAAGAAGGTTAATTAGTAAAGGGAAACTTGCTAACCCGCATGCATGTGGATGAAACAATTATAATTACGGTGGAAGACAAACGTACCGAAATCATAACGATTCCATGCAAAAATAGTGCCACGAGTGGTGGAAGCAAACACAAGGCCCTCGTATTCAATTGCATCACTCGAACAATGGCAGAAGAAAGCGTGAAGGGCTGAAGGAAAATGGAGGAGGGAGAGGAAGAGTGTGCGACAGCAGTTCCAAATCGAGAGGGAAAGGCGAAGCGTCGATGGACGGTTGCCAGTTTGCCACGGTTCACGAAGGGGCACCCTGGCCTACACGTCGGTTCGGAAATACTCCTACTACTCGCCGTCGTCTCACTGATATGTTGGAACGGGACCACATGTCAATGAAACATGGTGTGTAATTTCTCGTGCAAAATGCGATCTGGCCGCGTTGGCCTGAAGTGCCGCATTACTTTTTTTTTGAAAGTTTGCCGCATTAGTTATCGACCTTTATTTTTTTTAACATGCAATCTGAATGGATAGCTCCTGTGGTGATCACACGTGAGCGGATATAGTAATGGTTGATTTGCCGAGCAACTTTCTTTGTGGGAATATGGGAGTACCAGTGATTCAAGGAACAGAGAAATGATGGTTGCTTCGTCCGAGCAACTTACTATGGTGAAGGTGGGGCTCTGTGATTTGACTGCTCACTAGTCATTACTGCTGCGGCGCAACGACCGGGGTAAATCTTTCCCTGAAGTTGTGTTGTGCACTCAATATTGTTGCATGGAAGGTGGAGCCGGATGAAGGATGTCCAACATGTCGGCGAAACGAAGTTGAATTGTTTCTGGCATTGCTATCAATCCTTCAGGATTTGTTTATATGTACGCATAATTTTGATGAAATTGTACCGTGATGCTATGAAGGTTTCAACTCTGGTTCTCGTAAGAAAAAAAAGGTTTCAACTTAGGATTCATGTGTCTTGCCTCGAGATTATCTCGTTACAACATTCCATCAAATACAAATGAAACTACCATGGCTAATGCATCTCAATGGTTCGCAGATCAACGCCAATATTCACATCACAACGGACGACAAAGTTGTGAGAAGGTGTACAAATAAAGAAAAAAAATATAATTGATCGATGATGTTCGTAGGCATGGCTCCATTTCCTTGGCACAGTGTTCATTGCTTGGCAGCTAGTTTCACCCAGCTTTGTAGCCAAAAAAGAGGTGTATGAAGGACACCACAATCCGATCATTTTGTGTAGCTCCACTAAAATCGGGCGGACCATCCCTGTTTGCAAAGATATCCAGTCAGTGTGATTACAATAATAGTGGAACTACATGATGAAACATAACACACATAAATAGAAGCCGATCACCTCTACGATCTCTCTTTAGGACTAACTTCTTGTTGGAGAAGATTAGGCACGGAGTTGGATGAGGAGGATAGCAAAACCAATCTCCCTTTCCGCAGTCCCACAGAAATGTAAAAACGTTGCCCGTGTGACATTTTGGCAGAACTGCACAAAACACTCTTCAGAAAAGTGATTTGTGCAGTTCACCAAAAGGTCGCAATAGCAACGAGGTAAAATGGATAGCCCTGTTTGCAAAAGGAGGTCTAAAGGAAACAATTACTGCCCAATAACACGAGTTGAAGACACATACGCCGACAAAAAAGAAGCATGTTCCATGTAAAAAGGGAAAGATAGAACATGGTGGTTTATCAAAAATTGTTTGAGGACGAGATTGCAAGATGGAAAGTACGCCGGCCGAGATACGATTTAAGCAAACAACTAAAGAAGATCCACATGCAGCAACGTGGGAAGATGGGTAGTGGAGCAAGGCCGGAGGAAGCTGTACCTGAGGGTCGTCGGGATGTTACTAGGAGGGCACGGCGGCCGGGATCTGCCCATACTGAGGCAGCGAGCAAGTGGCGAAGGCCCTACCTCGCTGGAGCTTGGTCAGAGAGAACGGCGAGTACTGCAGATCGGGACGAGCTGCCTCAACGCCGTCGAACGGAGAGACGATGCACATCCCCCCTTTCCGCCGACGGACAGGATGCGGCCGGATCACTGACCAACGCTGAGAGAGAGAGAGAGGCCACGGCGGCCTTGTGTGAGATTGTGTGACGAGACTCACGAGAGACAAACCCATTTTTCCATTTTCCCCACGACAATCGTTTTATATTCTAGGCATGGTACCCGACCCTCCTTCGAGTAAACAACCGCTACACGCGTCAAATTATCACGTGGGCTGCCTTTTCATACAGAAACGAACTCCACCGTGTACCCGCGCCGTTGTGGCCGGGAACGAGACGTGAGTACGTGCGTCCTGCGTGCACTTCTTCTTTAGGTGCAGGTACGTACGTGGGTGGGTGTGAGAGAGATGGTATGTGCGAAACAGAGGCAATGTGTTGATGATATCTCAATCAGAAAAACATAACATATGCAATGTGTGTGAAACGGAGTCATGGACGTGAGATATCGATAGAATTGAAAACAGGGATGAAGTGTGTGGCTGCGCGATCGATAAAGAGTGCCATCGAATTTTTGTTTGCCCACGTCAAAGATATAGGGCGGCTGGCCTACTAGAATTTGAGAGGGCAGAGGTGCAGTTCTTCTCTGTGGCATGGATACCTACCTACAATGTTCGACTATCGGTGCGTGTGTGTGGGGGGGGTGGGGGTAGAGACTGGTCGACTAGTATATGTCTGGGGAAGGATAGAGACCTAGCTATGTATTGAGGGAGATCGATCGACATCCATGGATATGTGTAGCAGAGGAATAAGGTTGGGAAAAATACAAAGGTAGGCGTTGGAGGGTTGGTGGTGGAGTGGCGTCTCACAAATGGTGGGAGAGGCCTGCTAGACAAAGCGGAGGGTATGAGTGCAATATCAATAAGAGAGGCGGGGATGTCTGTCTCTATGCACGCGTGTGAGAGACGGGTCGGGAGGTATTCAAGGATGATTAGGGAGAAGATATGGTTGTGGTAAGCATGCGTAACTACATAGGAAGATCAACCGTCGTGTGTCCGAGAAAAGGAGAGACATAACTAGCGAGGTAAGTGTATCGGTGCTTGGTGAAAACGAATTATAGTCGACCTGGCTATATGTAGGGTGATCAGTTCATATACACGCCTGCATGTGTTAGAAGCAAATAAGGTCTGGAGAGGCAGACAGGAGGAGAGAGTGCGGCTAGGAGGTGGTGCGAGAGGCCTACCATGTCGAGGGGTGAGGAGTGTGCGAGCATGTGACTAATGAAAAGAGGGGCGGGAGTGTGCACCTGCGTGGAATTGTATTGGACATATGGGGGCATGGACGGTGAGAAGAGAAGAGGGGAAGTATATATGTGTTTGTTGTATGCACACTTGGCTAGAGAGGTATATCGACCGGTGTGTGCCAGAAAGAAGGAGCCGGGGGCCTACACACACCGCTGGTGGACGACCTAAAGAGAAATAATGAATGTGCGTGATGGAGGGGACGCTAAGGGTGTGTGAGGCGGCGGGCGTGGTCATGCACGATAGAAAGTTAGCTCTAGCTAGCTACAAATAGAAGAGGACCGTCAAGGTGTAAAAGATGAACAAAGATCATAATTCATAAGGTGGATACGGATACTTGAAGAAGATATCATAATGTACAACATTGATTATAATTTAGGCTAATGTGTGGCTTTTGCAACTCAGGTCTAAATACTTGTCATAATGTAGGGGGCGGGGCACTATACTTTGTGTGATAAACACGGTGTACATATGGAACATGGTTTAGATTATGAATATATAGTTAGTACATCAAATGTACTATTATTTGGAATCAACATCAAGTGTATTCAAAAAATAGAATTCGAGTTCATGTAGTACACATAGTTCATATCTATCTCTATAGTAATCATGTGGTGTGTTATTAAGGTAATACACGAATGATGGTTGAAGTTGGCAACAATCATGATTGTAGATTCTTATTGATATAGAGAAACGAATTCAAATTTAGTTCGAATTGCAGCGGTAGTATAGACATTTGTAATGCACTAAAATGTTGGAATGAGTAGGTTACATGCATTATGCAGCAAAGCGAAAAAAATTAATCAGACATAACATGGATTCATACTCCCTCCTTCCATCTATATAGGGCGTAATGAGATTTTTAAGACCGCCTTTGACTATTGACAAGATTAATAGTACATGACATGCACAATGTGAAAATTATATCATTGAAAGAACCTTTCACAGACGATGTTAACGGTGTGCTTTGTCTAAGTTGCATGTCATATATAATTGCTCTAATATTTGGTCAAAGTTAGCATCAAAAAACGCATTAGGCCCTATATAGGTGGAAGGAGGGAGTAGCTTTGAATAGCATTTGTACAGTAAAATGGGGCAAGACTCTCTCTTTGTGTGGTGTGAATAGTTTTATTTTTTTCGTTTTCTTTTTGGTTGAGGGAAGTGCGAATTGATTTGGTACGTACAAGTACAATATTACTATGCAGTCAAAAAAAAGTACAATATTACTACACGTTAGGCTTGTCCCTAAAATTCAACCCGTGTCTTGTTATATCCCGAAAATTCAGATATCGTGCTCCCAAAACTGGCGCCTTCACAACCCGCGCCTTGCTATCCCGAAATTACAACGCGCGCGAAAACTCCGTCCAGCTACCAAATCCCGACACGCGGAATCCCCCTTCTAACCCTTAGCCGAAAGGGCCGCTAGTTCAAATCGGTGGGGGGTACTTTTGTAACACACCCTACATTTTGGACAAGCGCGTCTCTAAGTCATGCTTCACCCCCTCCCATCACCCCCTTTTCGCCATTCGAAATCCCAGGCCGCCATAACCTCTGCGCTCCAGTAGCGAAACCCCACCCTCCTCCGTCCGCCACGTCACCGCTGCCCAGCCAGAGCCTCTTCCCCGATGACGTCGTCCACCGCAACAGCTCGACGTCCCTCTTCCACCTCCCCGGATGAGGATCCGTCGTCCATCTCGCTGTCCCGCCGGTTCAGCCGCCCCGTCCTCCACCTCCAAGGAGCTCTCCGACGATCGCCTTGTCTATCGCGGCTGCTCCATCCCCACAGCGCTGCCTTAACCTGCTCCACCGGAACCGCAGCATCCTCACCGACTCCTCGGACGAAGCCGAGGCCTACTCGGCGCCACCAAAGAGGTTGTACACTCATCGCATCGCACCTTCTCTTTAACTCAACCTCCCGGAGCCGACGGTGCTCCATCCCGCACCCCCATGGAGCGGCTACCTTGAAGCCGGCGCCGCGGGCGACATCTGCACGGCGGCTCTCCCCCAGTGTGAGGCCCCTTCGACGGTGGTGTCCATACCAGCCGAATCTGCTGCTGCTGCTCCAGCTCTCGCTTGCTCGCTCGCGCTGCTGCTGCTGCTCCGGCTCTCGCTCGATCGCTCGCTCGCCCAGCTGCTGCTGCTGCTCTCCCCCTCGCTCGTGCTGCTGCTCTGCTCCGATTAAGCCACACTTGATCGTGAATCGACTTTTGGGTCGATCGATTTTCAGGGGTTGGGGGGGGCTCGCGGAGTTAAGGAAGAACCACCCTGGCGGGACGGGGCTCACCGGAGGTACCCCACTATCTATCTTAGGGTTCGGGGTGGGGCGGGGCCTAGAGGGCTGGCCGGGCAGCGGTGGCGAGTTGTTTCGGGTGGCGAGGCGGCTGCTGGGCTGGCGGTTCGGCCGGTGGTGGCAAAGCGGCTCGAGGGTGTGCAGGTTGAAGATGAACTGCAGGCCCTCCTAAACTACATGTCAAGTGTCTCTCTACTACCATTATGTTCAGTTTTGTGATAGCATTCAGATTCCACATTAATTTCAGTTTCGCGATTAAGTTGAGTCAACAGTTTTTACCTCATCTGTTGTAGTCGGTGGTTTTTGGTGATGTTAATTTTACATCCATTTTCATCATCTATTGGAGATGCTATTAGAATCCCACTTGAGATTGGCGATGTCATCTTGTGCTGCTTCAGCCTTGGCGTCTTACTGGCTCACGGAGCTGCTCCAACGACGTAAGCGATCCATCACTGTGAGCAAGTGCCACGGACGCCGTCTCTGATTCCTCGATCTTCCTCCACACCTCCGACAACCACCTCTGCCTCAAGCGCTTCAGCGACCAACCCAATGATGCTGAGGTCGACACGACTAAGGCAAAGAGGTTGTACACTTGTTGCGTCACTTATTACTCTACATTCACGTCGATCCATTAGGGCTATTTTGGTTCAACGGAAAAACATAGCAATAGGGAATTTTCCAATGGCACTCTACTATTCAATTATTCATGCATTTTGTTGAAAGGAATGAAGCAAAACATCCACCCGGACCTACTTTTCAAAATCCTATGCATGAAAACAAGACCAAGTGCATTAGTGCCAGAATAACATTCTAACTGTACACGCATTCATATGGTTTCTCTTTATTTTGGCCATGTTTCTTTGCATTCCTCTGCTCTTCCAATTCCTGTAAACCAAACACACAAGTTGATAGAAATCATGTGTTTACAAATGCTCTGTTTACCATGTGCATTTTCCTATCCTATTTCGGTGTTTTTCCTATCCATGCGTTTTAAGAATCATGCAAGCCAAATGAGCCCTTATAGAATTACTTGATTCTGAGTGCGTGTCGAAGGGAACTTTGTGTGGTTTGTCCTGCTCTGCCATGACGTCGTCCACCTCACTGAGCTGCTCCATCGTGAAGCATCCACCAAACCAGACATCACGACTCCTGACCGTCTTTCGCCGCCTCAGATCTCCTTCCCTGCCGCCGGCACACACCCCAACGGCATCACCATCATCGACTCAGCAGATGAACCTGAGGAGTACACGGGTCCATAAGAGAGGTCGCACTCTTTTGTTTCTGCTTATGTTATGCATTGCTTAAACTTACCTGCTACTTTATCATCCTGTTCAGCTCTTGGACTCCCAACTCAGGTCCAAATTCATGTTCAAACTTGAGTTCTAAATTAGTTATGGGGCACATATCGAGGCAACAATGAATAGTATGTCTGTCTAATATCTGGTTCACCTAGGGTATGCCTATGTTGTTCATCTTGGGTGGGAAACAAATAGTAAAGCAATCATCATCTGTCTTTTTATTAATTTAAAGCAATCATCAGCATGCTATCATTATTTTTGGATCCATCCACTGGTTGTTACCATCACTCTAAATTTCTGCATGCTCTCCTTACATAATCTCACCATATATTTTCGTATGCATGTCAGATATTGTACACAGTCATGCTGAACATGTAGAGAAAAAGAGAAGAGTTTTGCGTGGCAATACAATGTCATGCAGACATCGCTCCATGGTGGGTTCAATGGCAAACCATCCCCACCCCTCTCCAGATTGTAACCCAGAGGAAGATATCTGTTCTGAGGCGGATTTAGATGCCGCTGACCAGTCCTATTTACCCCCCAAGGTGTTTGCTCTACCTTGGCATGATGATGTTAGTCATATCATGCATATGTTGCCTTGCAGTGCCTACTTTTGACATCATATATGTCATCTGCTTAGTTTAGACATGTTCTGTAATGCCACCTGTTTAGTTTTTATATCATATATGGGAATTATGCAGTCTCATGTCTTTTAGCCAGCCATAATATATGTGTAATGTGCAATGCCATCCTGTTTAACCAGGCATCATATATTTGAATGATATCTTGCCCATCCTTTTCTTCATTACATTTCCATTTGTCGACAATGTTTGTACATTAAACTACTCTTCCTGTGAATCAGCCATTTGGGTGGGAGATGGAAAAATCTGGAGTGAAAACAAGGCCTTCAGAGCGGACAGTGCTACTTGTCGAAGCAGATCTCTTGTTGGGTCCCGATAGCTCCTCAGAGATGGATTCAGAGACAGTGACCTGTCCTATTCCCCTACTGAGGTGTATGCTCTAACTTGGCATGGTTATACTACTCATATCATGCATACGGTGTCTTGCATTGCATAGTTTAGACATCATATACACAATATTCAACACCATGTTCTTAGTTCAGACATCATATCGAATGCCCTCTGTTTAGCATATAAATCACATATGTGAATTAAATGATGCGATCCTGATTGCTTAGATAACATGTAGGTCAATTATGTCATGCGATCCTGTTTTGTTATTCATCATATCTTTGAATTATGTTATGCTCTGCTATCCAGTTTAGATAGACATCATATATGTGAAATTATGTCATGCTATCCGTTTTAGTTAAACAATATACATGTCAACTATTTCATGCCCTCTTTTTTCCACACTATCTATTGCATCTATCTCTCATACAATGTCTGTACATTCAACTATGTTTCCTGTTTATCAGCCATTTGAATTGGAGTGGGTGATGCTAGTATCTAGCGGGGAAAAAACACGGTCTTCAAATAAAACAGTGCTACCTATTGGTGGAGATAGCACCCCGGTTGTACATGCACAAGAACCAGCCCTACCACACATAACCCAAACTCTCGCAGATTGTACCCCTACTGCGATGGACAGAGAACCAGCTTCACCCAATCTAACCCCAACCCCAGCCGATAGTAACCCAGTTCCTGTTGACACAGCACCATCTCCACCATAGAGCTCCCAAACAAGAGCAGTTAGTAAGGCATCTCCAGTGCCCAAAGGGCCAGTACTATCACGGCGAACCCCAGCTCCACCAGTTAGTACGCCTATTGAGGGAGTCCTGGATTAGGGGGTGTCTGGATGGCCGGACTATAACCTTTGGTCAGACTCCTGGACTATGAAGATACAAGATTGAAGACTTCGTCCCGTGTCCGATGGGACTTTCCTTGGCGTGGAAGGCAAGCTTGGTGATACGGATATGTAGATCTCCTCCCATTTGTAACCGACTCTATGTAACCCTAGCCCTCTCCGGTGTCTATATAAACCGGAGGGTTTTCGTCCGTAGGACGGACAACAATCATACCATAGGCTAGCTTCTCGGGTTTAGCCTCTCTGATCTCGTGGTAGATCTACTCTTGTACTACCCATATCATCAATATTAATCAAGCAGGAGTAGGGTTTTACTTCCATCGAGAGGGCCCGAACCTATGTAAAAACATCGTGTCCCTTGTATCCTGTTACCATCCGCCTAGACGCACAGTTCGGGACCCCCTACCCGAGATCCGCTGGTTTTGACACCGACATTGGTGCTTTCGTTGGGAGTTCCTTTGTGTCGTCATCTTTAGTCCCAATGGCTCCTCCGATCATCAACAACCATGCGGTCCAGGGTGAGACTTTTCTCCCCAGACAGATCTTCGTATTCGGCGGCTTTGCATGCGGGCAATTAAGCAGCCATCTGGAGCAGATCGAAAGCTACGCCCTTGGCCATCAGGTCAGATTTGGAAGTTTGAACTACACGGCTGACGTCAGCGGAGACTTGATCTTCGACGAGTTCGAGCCACAGCCGAGCGTGCCGCACTGTTACTATGGGCATGATCTAGCTCTGCCGCCGAATAGTGCCCTAGAGGCCGCACCCGTGTCCGCTCCGACCCTCAGCTCGGAGCCGACTGTGGCAATCGAGGACAGGTGGCTGGACACGGCCTCGGGGGCTGCAATCTCTATGGCGATCGAGCCGAACACCAGCCTTGTCCTTTGTGACTCCAAGGTGCTGGACTCCCCTCCGGACTCCGAACCTTCCGCGCCCCTGCCAATCGAATCCGATTGGGCGCCGATCATGGAGTTCACCGCCGCGGACATGTTTCAGCACTAACCCTTCGGCGACATTCTGAATTCACTAAAGTCTCTCTCTTTATCAGGAGAGCCCTGGTCGGACTATGGTCAGCAAGGTTGGGATGCGGACGACGAAGAAATTCAAAGCCCACCCACCACCCACTTCATAGCCACTGTCGATGATTAACCGACATGCTCGACTTCGACTCCTAAGACGTCGACGGTATGGACGCCGATGCAGGAGACGACCAAGAACCAGCGCCTACAGGGCATTGGAAGGCCACCTCGTCATACAACATATACATGGCGGACACCCCAAAAGAAGGGAACGGCGATGGAGCAACGGAGGATGACCCCTCCAAGAAGCAGCCTAAGCGCCGGCGTCAGCAGTGCCGCTCTAAATCCCGCCAAAACAAAAACGGTGATTCCAGCACGGGAGACAATAACACCCCGGACAGTGCTGAAAACAACCCCCTCCAGCAGGATTCAGCGCAGGAGGATGGAGAAACCAGCCCTCATGAGAGAGCGGCGGACAGAGAGGTAGAGGACGATAATTACATGCCTCCCTCCGAAGACGAGGCAAGCCTCGACGACGACGAATTTGTCGTCCCTGAGGATCCCGTCGAACTAGAGCATTTCAAACGCAGGCTTATGGCCACGGCGAGCAGCCTCAAGAAAAAACAGCAACAACTTAGAGCTTACCAAGACTTGCTAGCCGACAGATGGACTGAAGTCCTTGCGGCCGAAGAGTACGGACTCATACGCCCCTCCAAGAGCTACCCAAAACGCAGACTGCTACCCCGATTAGAGGAGGAAGCACCTAGACCTACATCACCGGTGCATGATGCGGCCGACCGGCCACCTCGTGGCCGCGACAGAGAGGCCTCTCAGCCCTCTACTCAAGCCGCACCCCGGCGTCGCTCAAAGAATACCAAGGCACGGGGAAATGCGCCAGACCTGCGAGATATATTGATAACCATCATGCCGGATATGGTAAATCCGGCCGGGCCGAGCAAAGTAGACAAAGCTCGTTTGAGCTACGTCGTGATATAGCCAGTACAGAGGCGCCGCACACCCACTATGCTTCACAGATGAAGTAATGAATCATCAAATCCCCGAGGGTTTCAAACCCGTAAACATCGAATCATACGATGGCACAACAGATCCCGCGGTATGGATCGAGGATTATCTCCTTCATATCCACATGGCCCGCGGTGATGATCTACACGCCATCAAATACCTCCCACTCAAGCTTAAACGACCAGCTCGACATTGGCTTAACAGCTTGCCAGCAGAATCAATTGGTTGTTGGGAGGACCTGGAAGCCGCATTCCTTGACAATTTCCAGGGCACCTATGTGCGACCACCAGACGCCGATGACCTAAGCCACATAATTCAGCAGCCATAGGAATTGGCCAGACAATTCTGGACACGGTTCCTAACCAAGAAAAATCAAATAGTCGACTGTCCGGACGCAGAGGCCCTTGCAGCCTTCAAACATAACATCCGTGACGAGTGGCTTGCCCGGCACCTAGGACAGGAAAGGCCGAAATCCAAGGCAGCCCTCACAACACTCATGAACCACTTTTGCGCGGGAGAAGACAGCTGGCTAGCTCGTAGTAATAACATGACCAAGAGCCCTGGTAGTTCGGATACCAAGGACAGCAATGGCAGGTCGCGTCGCAACAAGCACAAGCGCCGCATTAACGGCGACAATGCTGAGGATCTGACAGTTAATGCGGATTCAGAGGCTCTAAACCCGGTCAGCGGAAAAAGCCATTTAAAAGAAATACTCCGGGCCCTTCCAGTTTGGACCGAATACTCGATCGCTCGTGCCAGATACACGGCACCCCCAAAAAACTAGCCAATCACACCAACAGGGATTGTTGGGTGTTCAAGCAGGCAGGCAAGTTAAGTGCCAAAAACAGAGACAAGGGGCTGCATAGCGATGACAAGGAGGAGCCCCGGCCGCCGAACAATAGGGGACAGAAGGGCTTCCCCCCACAAGTGCGGACGGTGAACATGATATACGCAACCCACATCCCCAAAAGGGAGCAGAAGCATGCACTCAGGGACGTATATGCGTTGGAGCCAGTCGCCCCAAAGTTCAACCCATGGTCCTCCTGCCCGATCACTTTTGATCGAAGGTACCACCCCACTAGCATCCGCCATGGCGGATTCGCCGCATTGGTTCTAGACCCAATCATTGACGGATTTCACCTCACTAGAGTCCTTATGGACGGCGGCAGCAGCCTGAACCTGCTTTATCAGGATACAGTGTGAAAAACGGGCATAGATCCCTCAAGGATTAAACCCACAAAGACGACCTTTAAAGGCATCATACCAGGTGTAGAGGCCAACTGTACAGCCTCGGTTACACTTGAGGTGGTCTTCGGATCCCTGGATAATTTCCAAAGCGAGGAGTTAATCTTTGACATTGTCCCGTTCCGCAGTGGCTATCACGCACTGCTCGGACGAACCGCATTTGCAAAGTTCAATGCGGTGCCGCACTACGCATACCTTAAGCTCAAGATGCCAGGCCCTCGAGGAGTCATTACGGTCAATGGAAACACTGAACGCTCTCTCCGAACGGAGGAGCATACGGCGGCCCTCGCGGCGGAAGTACAAAGCAGCCTCTCAAGGAAATTCTCCAGTCCGGCTATTAAATGTCCGGAAACCGTCAAGCGCGCCCGGAGTAACCTACAACAAGACCGCCTGGCACGTTCCGAGCAAGCATAGCAATGCGGCCCCAACCCCAGCCCTCGCGAAATTGCGAAACCAGTACTACGCGTACATAACTACGCTCTGGAAATACCATGGGCATAGGGGGAGGGGCACGACCACGGCATGCCCAAAATGCGGCTCAACCGCACTAGGGGCTCCCGATTTTGTCATTCTTTTTCTTACTTTCAGGACTCCACTCTACGGAAGGCCTGTCCGGCAGTACAATCGCCGAACACACGATGCAACAGCCAGGGAGGCAGAAAGCTACGTCGAGTGTCCAGGTGGTCTCTATAACAAGTAGTATACTTGTTTCAGATATCATCCCGCGGCTCGCCCCTGGAGGGGGACATGTTAAATAGTCCCATCTCTTGCTTATCGCACTATCTGTATCGTCCTGCTGCTTTTACCGCGGCCTTTTCGAATAAACAATACATAGCTTTTGTCTATTATTACATTCCCTTTTTTATCTATACTAGTTGACCCGTTGCGCCAAATGGCGCAGAGACCCGCTGAAGACATGCTATCGATGAAAATAGTTTCATGCTGCAAGGACCTTTTGCTAAATCATGCTATTTTTTAAAACATGTTTATTACGTTGTGAAATTGCATAATATGAATATGTTCAGTTTGAAAATATGCCCACTATGATCAGAGAGTAAAGTTGACATGGTTGTATTTTTTTGGCAATGGGTTTGGAAAAAGAAAATATTTGTGTGACATGAATAGGTTACTATAGGCTTGAGCAATCACATAGGACACGAATTGTAACTATTTTTATAAAAAAGAATAGACTTGTCCTTCAAAATATATACTTGAGATGGTAAACATAGGTGACACAATAAAGACTGGTTTGATGAACTCTATCGCACACTTTGTGATGTTTGATGAATAAAGCTACCCTTCAAAAAAAGTGACACAATAAAATGTACTTAATACATGATGAACATTTCTTATAAATAGTGGTCAATTACATCATATAATTTGGTTCTGTACAAAAAAAGTTTCCTCTTTTGTGTATATATCCTAAACACCACCCCTTGCGATGAACTCTTTGTCTTTGTCCACAAATTTGGTTATTCCCCATCCAGCATATCGGTTGCAGTCTCACGAAGCATAGGAACAACACAAGTTAAAACAATCTGGTCAAACATACACTAAGAATATACTCATGGGCATTATCGATGATTAAACCAAAGTTATAGTGCAGCAGGTTCTATGTCACTCTCTGGAAGCAGGAATCTGCCATTAGCCGACTCTTTACCATCCGCGGTGATGGCAAGAACGTCTTTGCCATCTGCTTATAAAAACAGATGGCAAAGAAGCGACAGACGGCAAAGAACATGGTTGCCATCAGCCAATTCTTTGCCATCTGCTAGTGGATGGCAAATAATCTTTGCCATCTGCCAGCAGATGGCAAAGAGGTTGGCAAATCCTGTGGCTGTCAAGAGTGTAACGGCGTACCAGCCCCACCTCTTTGCCAACTGCCAGCAGACGGCAAAGATTCTTTGCCATCTGCTGGCAGATGGCAAAGAGATGGGGTTATTTTTTTCCAGGTAAAAAAAAACTATGGGGTTATCCCCTCCCTCTCTCCCCACCCATCCATAGCCCCAATCCACAGCCCCACGTACGCCCCTCACTCCTTCCTTCCTCACCCGTCGCCGCTCCCTCCCACCTCCTCCTCCTCCTTCTGCGCCCTAGGAGCCCCGCCGCCGCCCTGCTGCTACTCCTCCACCGGCCAGCCCTGCTGCGTCGCGAGCCCCTCCCTCCTCTTCGTGTTCCGGTGGTCGATAGTCGGGGTCAACGAGGAGATGCACGCGGCGGCGGCCATAGACGACTCCATGAGCGGGACCACCGCCGTCGCGGCGCCTGCGGCCAGCGGCGCACTCCACGGGGCTCGGGATGTCCGCGGCGGCGCGGGCTGTGGACCGAGAGGCGGGGCCCTTGATGTGTTCCGCTCGAGGGGCTGGTCAGGCTGGCGCGGGATCTGAGCCACCGTTCATGGATTTCTCGCAGCTTGCACTACACCCTGCTCCCCGCCGTCGCCGCCCACTCCCTGTTGCCGCAGCCGGTGATTCCCCACGGTGAGGCAACTCCCTCCCCCTTCCCGCCTCCCGCCCCCCTCTCCCCCTCATCCTTTCTCGAACCTGACAACCAAACTGGTCTCCCAGATCGGAACACATCAGCAGAGGCATGTTCTTCTTCAGAAGGCCAGACGTCTAGCGTTCGTCTTCAAGAGACCATGTCCATTTGACGTGCAACTACAATCTAGTGAGTTTCTCTGCCCCGAGTCACGACGACCTCCTTATGTGTGGATGTCAAAAGATGTGTGTTGTTTCTGCAACAGCGCAATGGCTGGTGAGGCAACTCTCTTTGAAAAATCCTTCAACATTATGTTTCTTCGTCTGTGATTTAGTGCACTGTATGTGGTTGTTCTTTGCTTAGAAAACATTATCGTCAGATCTGTTGGTATATGATGACTGGAAGTAATTTCAGTTTTAGATGAATTTTGTTCATATGATGTGGTGTGTCCAGGCTCTTTTTTCTTTCTTTCAGTATATGATGTTGTGATTTAGTAGCTTGGAGCCTGGTACTTTAATTCAAAACTGATGTGGATACCTAAAATAATAAAAGAGCAGGAAATGGTGGCTAGCTATTTTACGGACTCCAGTACCACCCAGAGGTAGCTATTTTATTCTGTCATCTTGGATAGATGGAGATGGATTTAAACTAAGATTATTATGTTAATAAGTTCAGTTGCATTTGTTGATTGGCTTATTTTGCGACATTGTGAGACCCACATTTTGAGTTTGAACTGCAGGGCGACCTGCCCTTTTTCCGTAAGTGATAATTGAAATATAAGTGGGCTATTTTCTAAGTTAATACTTGGGTTTCTTGGGATGGAACAAGCCTTTGGGGTAACAGGTTGTGTCTTTACATGAGTTTTCTTTTTTTGTGGTAAACATGAGGATATAAGGTCATGGTCATCTGTATGGATCACACTGATCACAGCTTGCATATTACTGATTGTGTATTTACTAGTTTGGGTTTGTAGTGCATACCGATCTAAGTACACATGCTTCTTCATAAAATTGTTTATACCTTAGCATGTTTGTCATAAACTTTTCAATCATCTGATTATACAAGGTGACACATTCGACCCAAGGAAAGGAAACACTGCGCCGCTTTCTTTTTGATGTTTGTGGGATTAAAGCTATTTGGAAGATTCAGGATGTCTTTGGATGAGGAAATTAAGACCATCAAAAGTATGGTTGGGACTGATGAACATGTGATTTGCACGTTATCAGGAGGAGTTGATTCGATAGTTGCAGCCACGCTTGTTCATAACGCGATAGGTGATAGGCTTCATTGTGTTTTTGTTGACAATGGTCTATTGAGGTAGCCGTTCTTTCAGCATGTTCTGCTTCGGAATCAGTATGCAGCTCAACTAACATGTGATCTTATCTGCAGATACAAGGAGAAGGAACGAGTAATGTGAACCTTTAATAGTGACTTGCACCTTCCTGTCACATGTATTGATGCCTCGGAGCAATTTCTTAGCAAGTTAAAAGGAGTCAAAGACCCAGAGATGAAAAGAAAGATTGTTGGCAAAGAATTCATAGCTGTCTTTGATGAATTTGCTCACATGTTAGAACAGCAGACAGGAAAAAGACCTGAATATTTAGTTCAAGGAACATTGTACCTGATGTGATTGAATCATGCCCACCCTTTCGGGAGTGGTATGACACATTCCCACACCATCAAAAGCTATCACAATGTAGGTGGTCTTCTGAAGATATGAAATTGAAGCTCATTGAACCACTCAAGCTCCTATTTAAGGATGAGGTATTGATCGCATCTATACATATATGTCTTGAAAGATACCTCATAATCGATACTTCATATATTTATTGATACTTCACTTTGCATGATCGACATGCTATCAAAAATAGCTCATACTCGGAAATTATTTCCGCTTTTGATTTCGAAGAAAATATTCCTATCACTTATTGTTTGTCAAATTTATGTCCCGCAAAAGGTGCGGAAGTTGGGCAGTATCTTTAATATCGAGTCATTCTTAAAGCGACATCCATTTCCGGGCCTGGTCTTGCTGTACGTATCCCATCGGTGATGTTACAGAAGGCAATGCTTTGGAGGTTCTTCGTCAGGTTTGATCTTTTTCAACCATTGGTTTCTAAATCACCTTTGATATATGGTGTTAATTTTGGACCGCTCTGTTTACGTATTCTAGGCGGATGAGATATATGTTCAAGCCATTAGATATGCAGGACTCTATGATACAATTTGGCAAGCTTTTGCTGTGCTTTTGCCTGTCGAAACAGTTGGGGTCCAGGGTGACCAGAGAACTTACGGCTATCCGGTTATTTTAAAGGCAATTACCAGTGAGGATGGCATGACTGCGGATTGGTATGCTGCATTGAACCTATCGCTCTATCATATCCCCTTTGCAACTTTATGATGCAATCGTACTCTAATGGTGCACCATATTTTGTTGCAGTTGTGAGATAATAAGTTGTAGCAAATACTGTTCTGTTTGCTTTTTAGCTCAGTGTTCTAGAACAATACTTGGGCTTCCTGCTTCCCCTTTGGTTGCTCGGTTCCTGCTAGAGTAGTTTGTGAATACTATTAATTTGACTTAGACAATTCAGCATTCACCTATGTTACATTGCCTGTTGGCCTTCCCTTTTTAGGCAGCCCAAAATCCATAATTTTCCTCAGTTGTAATGTACAGTTACAGTCTGCCAAGCTATGTTATTCTAAGCTATCTAATCAAGTCTCAACTGGTATCCCTAAGTTCGTGGACAGTTTGTTAATTGTTCGATGCTGTGTATTTATTTATGTATTAGTTGCCGTTCTGATGCCCTTTGTCCATGTGGTCTTGGTATAGGATTGTTTTTAGCGCCTTATGCATTGTTGTGTACAGAAATGTGTTCTCTCTCTTCCTCTCATTTTGTTAACAAGCATTTATTACCGATGTTTCTGTTATTTGGTAACTCTCTCATTTTGTTAACAAGTGTTGGTAATTAAGGATGTCTCTATTATGTGGTAGAATCTAGTTCTTTTTGGAGTTTATTGATACTATCTTGAATATTTTGACTGACCTTTTCTTTTATTTCTGTCAGGTATTAGTTTGAACGCAAGTTCCTGGCCGATGTGTCGAGTAGGATCTGCAACAATGTGCGAGGCGTTAACCGTGTTTGCCTGGAGATAACATCAAAGCCACCAGCGACAGTGGAGTGGGAATAGCCTGATAGTGCACTAAAGGACCCGGAATCGCAAATCATGCTCTGATGTCACATCATTTGAGTGGATGTTCTTATGTTGTGATCATTTAACACATAACGCCAATTACTATATCATTGTCTGGGGTTCCTAGATAGATCTCCTTGCCGTGAAAGATGATCAAAGCTTTGAAACTGCACTTATAACTGTCCTTTCTATTCTTCAATTATATTTCCCTGCCTTTCTAGAGCCTGTTGGACGGTCGTATCTTGCAATTTTATAGCAATACCACATATGTAATGCGAGCGTAATACTATATGTTAGCAGTGATGGTTTTAGCAAATGCAAAGTTTCTTGTAAACCATGATGATACCACTTTTGATGGCACTATGTTGGCCTAATGACAACTGTCGGTGCACTCCTAATGAGATTTGGGATGTGCTTAGGCGCTCCCAATACATCAATTAAAGAAAGAGAATGGAGTTGTATGTTAGTGGAGATATGGCTCTAGCAAACATACCTTTTTATAAAATTGATGAGCTGAATATCCAGGTAATGCTTTGTCTATAACTAATTTGGCTGCTAGATTTCTGTGAAGTTGTTAGACTGTAGTTTGATGGTTATGTATTAGGTAATGCTTTGTCTATAACTAATTTGGCTGCTAGATTTATTGAAGTTGTTAGACCGTATTTTGGTGGTTATATATGAGAGCTAAAGAACAATATCTACTGAACAATAAAGAACAATATGTTCTTTTTCTCTTAACAGAGCTTCTCTAAGCTTTTCTAATATGTTATCCTAGTTTATTCCTAGTAGCTCCCAGCCAATGTAGTGTGTGAACAAGTACTGAATGTTTTGTTTAGGCTTGGTTCTTATGTGATTTTTTCTTCAGAGACGGACAAGGAGGCCAAGAGCTAGAAGTGAGGCTATATATGCAGTGCTTTGTTTGATGGGGAACTATCTTAGTGTGCCAGTATACGCAGTAGTGGTTTGTATTGATAATTCCATGCTAAATTTCTACTCGGTACCAAATGAAACTTGCTACTATTGGTAACATGTGTTGGATACATATGTGTTCATGACTATTGGTAATATGTGTTGAATATGCTATATTGGTCATATAAATATATTTGTGTTTGATTTACGTGAAAATGAGTTGATATAAGAAAAACAAAATTAAATGGGGCAATATAGTCACTTTGCCATCTATTTGGCAGATGGCAAAGAGCTTTGCCATCGGTGGCAGATGGCAAAGAGGCCACGTGTCATCTACATGTAAAATTTGGGCTGGCCTATTTAGGCTCTTTGCCATCTACTAGCAGATGGCAAACTGTTTTATCTATCTGGCTGGCAGACGGCAAAGCATGCAACCTTGCCATCTGGTTGGCGGATGGCAAACAACTACGACCTTTGCCATCCGGCGCAGATGGCAAAGTATGCCGTTAGCCTTCTAACGGGCTAACCCTTTAAGAGGCTTTGCCATCCGCCGGTGATGGCAAAGCCACGAGCTCTTGCCATCGGCCCAACAGACGACAAAGAAGCCTTTACCGGCGGGGTTTCGCACAAACTGTTTGCCATCTGTTTGGCGCAGATGGCAAAGCCTTTGCCATCCGTGACCATGCCTTTGCCATCTCGCCATGGCGGATGGCAAAGTGCCAATTCGATGGTGTGTAAAGTCAAGTTACCATATGGTTTTTATGAACCAATGGAGAAAAGTCGAAACACTAACCCAAGAATTAACCTGAGAAGGTCGTTCTTCAGGCTGACTCCTAGCAGAAGATGATGCATCTAAATGAAGCTGCCTGGAGATTTCTTATATGTCCCTTGCTCTCTCATCGCAAGATAGTTGGAATGGCATATAAGATAAGTGTGAGGTCTTGACGTAAGCTCACTCTCAAAAGGCACATTCAATATGTGTATGTAATGATATAGATCGTTATTAATTAAGTAACCTGAATAAGTTGTTGCATATTTCTTCTAGGGACAACTGTTTACATATTTCTTCTATATCCATTGCTCTCGATGTAACGATTAGAATGGCAAACAAAGTAATTCTTAGGCATTGATATTACCGACTTACTTGTTCGCAGCGATCTGAAATCGAGAGCATAAAGGTAATATGCTATAGCATATATCTGTATTATAAGTAACAAAAGAGTAGTCTCTTTCCTTTTTCAACATAACGATCTACTTATCGATGCACTTGTGCTAACACGAACTTAAGAAAACACCAATGACTAATCATTTGGAAGGCAGCATGGCTGAGTCCTACACATGGCTAGTCAAGCCCTCTTGCCAAGCTGGAAAGTTTCTTATAAATGCGAAAATATCCATAAAATTGCATCTCCCCTGTTCTACTCAAATAATATTTTGTATATATCGAGGTTTCAAAAGCTAGGTACAGTTAACTCCTATTGTGTACATTTGTATATATATCATTGGTCATTTTATTCTAGAGCCTTACTAACCAAATAAATATCAAAACTTTGAAGTAAATTCTATGTGTAGAAACCAAATAAGAACTACACTGAAAATATTTTTGAATTACTACAACTATTCAGACCATTTTAGACTACTTTAGTATGAGATTGTAATCAAGAATAATGAATGTAGGTGATCTGATATCTTGTTCGAACAATAAAATAAATAAGGACATACAGGTAATGGATTTGACCAACAAAACCAAATACTTCTAGATCTGTACGAACTTCTAAAGAATTGATCAAATCTTAAAAGTTAGAAAGGCTAAGCAAATAGAGTAATGATATGTTATAGGAATAAGAAAGCATGTCCACTGACCATACATAGTAGCTGATTAGCGATGATACACTCAATGCGAACCGGTGTTTCCATGCCTATTAGGATAAAGGTATTCTTTTCTGCAAGGATAAACATGGAAGTGGAGTGATGAAGCACACCGAAAAGAGTTTTCATGACTTAAAAATAATAACAGAACATGGAAATAAGTGCTTTGAAACATAGAATTTTGGAGCTGCACAAAGATGCATTGAAGAGGACACCCTAAATGAAAACATCAAGCTAGCAAACCAGTCTGACCTATTAGATATGCCACATGGACAGTAGCACCTACATATTGAAGCAACAAAATTGACAAAAAAATCCCCATATATGAACATCACAATTTGTGGGCATTAACAAAACACAAATTAAACCTAAAAGAAGAAGTCAAATGATAAATCTTCTACAACATTAACACATGGGTGATAACATCAAGAAAACAATGATTATGTTCACACGAGAGAAATATCACCTTGTTCTTCTTCACCGAATTCTTCTGCTGGATTATTCCTCCTCTTATTTCTCAGATCGGCCAACATCTAATCAGAAGATGGAGCGCCTAAAAGAGCGGAGCAGGGAAAATCTTTAGGTCTAGTAAAACATTAGCCAAGCGAGTACACAATTTCTTGTCCATTACCTTGAGGAATATGAGATCCAAAAATAATACACTGCGATAAGGTGACCATTATGACAATGTCCATGGACCTGCAAGCACCATTGAGTACAATCACAGAAAAAAATCAAAAATACATTTAATCTAAGAGAATAAATGAATAATACTGAAGAAATAATGGAAGGAGAACAGAACTATAAAGCTTTTATTAATCGATGAGTAGCCTGGTTCACTTCCCAAATATAAATATGCAGAAATTGAGGGAGATGGACACGATCAATTTGACATCTTCGCGATTCCGCCAAACTAAGAGACACAACCAGCCAATGTATTTTTAGCTCCACTACACCAATCTGATTGTTAGCTGATCAAGCGGAAAGACTAGACCATATAAACCATGCCAACATCAACATCAAGACACAAGCGCACAGCCCATGGTATATGCAGACACCTAAACCGAGAGACAAAAGTAGGCCTAGCGCTAGAAAACACACACACCAAAATTATACCAAGCAAGCGAAAGCACATACCATTACTTGCAGAGGCAGCAGCATACATAAAACTCATAAGAAACGCAAAGAAAGAAGCTAAGGAGCAGTGCATTACCAGAAGAAAGAAGCACAGCCGGGGCGCCTCTTATGCAGGCGCATGGCCATGGACGCGTAAGCGCTGCTGGCAGGCAGCTCGTCCCACTTGCCGGCGCTCATGTAGACCTCGGGGAGCTCGAGCACCTTGCGGAGCGGCACCTACACCTCGCAGCGGAGCCGGTTGCGGACGCGGTAGGCATAGTGCTTGTCGGGGATAGCGAGGTACTCAGGGCTCAAGTCGCGCGGGAAGACCCGGCGCGCGATGGCCTCGCAGAGCAGCATCGCGCGGTCGTACGACGAGCGCAGCGCCGGCACCACTTGGCGGCGAACACGATCTTGGCCGTGTCGCCCGCGTGTAGGTGCTCCTGGTCCGACTTGAGCAGCCCGGCGAAGAGGTCGGCGACGCCGTCATAGAGGTTGCGGAAGGCCTCGTCAGAGTCGTAGCTCCCGAGCACGGCCTGCGCGTGCTCCGCCTCCTTCTCGCGCCGGGCCTTGGCGGCCTCAGCCATGGCGGCGGCAAGGCCGCCGACGTAGCGCCGCTTGCCGCTCTTGCCCCCAGGGCCGCCGCGGTGACGTCGTCCCAGTCCTTGCGCTCATCGCGGGGGCCGTGGAGGAAATGATAGAGGATCTCGGGGAGGTCCTTGAGGCAGCCGAACTGGCGAAGCGGGCGAGGTTGGCGGCGGCGTCTTGTAGTGGATGGCGTGCATCTAGAGAGCGGCGATGTAGAAGCCCTCCCTCTCCCCTTTCATCTCTCTCTGTCTCCCTCTCATCTTCTTCCTTATCTCTCCCTCTCATCCTCTTTCTCTCCCGCAGATCTGATCGAGCGTCGTCGCCGCCGTCACCCTTTGCCTGCAGGTCGCCGTGGCCGCCAGGGAAGCTCGCCTCCATGCCCGCACCTCGGTCCCGCGGGATCCGAGATGAGGAGGTTTGGGTGCGATTGACGCGGGAGGATCACGAGCATGGAGGCGGCTAGGTCGATGGAGATGCGGGAAGTGGGCTCGCGAGATATTTTACTAGTCCATCTCCTCTCTCCAACCGCAGACGGAGGTGAGGCACGCACGACGCGCACACGATGCATCGATCAGCCAAGGGTCCACGTGAACATGCCCCAGCCAACCCAGCGAGTCCGCACAACCAACCAACATGACGTAGTCTGTGCAGCTGACGAGCGGGACCAGCAGCAGGACCGACCCACATCGCCATCGCAATAGAAGAGACGCTGGTGCATAAGCGAGGTAAACATGCACCGCCGAGCCTCGCGCAGTGCTCCCATAACGCACGACGCTGGCGCAGCGGACGAGGCAAGCAGCGTGCAGAAAGCGGCGCCCAAAACACGTTTGACCCGAGAGAAACACCATGGGGCGTGCAGCCGGTTCTCACCGACGAAGCGGGGCCAGCAGCAGTACAGAGTCCACCGTCATCGGTCCAGCGCGAAAAGGGCGCAAAACCAGGTATATATGTGTCGACCGAGCAGCGCATAACCCGTGCAAGCGCCCACGACGCGCCTTCATACAGACACTGCAATGGCGGCAGGAAAGGCTGCCCCGCGCTCCGAAGAAACCGGCACCCAGCCAATCAAACCGAGTGCGAGCCCCACAAGTCATCCCCCACCCAGAATCTACCGCATGTCAAAACGCAGAGGTCAATTCCCAGCTAAGATCAAACGAACATGAACGAGAAAATGACTGTGTTGACCAGAATCGAACGGCTATCGAAGGAAGAAATCGGGGGAGCGCCGTGGGAGCGAGTTGCCCAGCCTCTTTTTTTGTTTTAAATATGTTCATTAATGACATGTTGCACCCGTACTCTTTGGTGCGGCCAAATACACCAGGGGCTTACGTACCCCAGAATATGGTGTGAGAAGTCCGAACAATCTCACGAATGCGGCACCCCGAACTTATAGCATTATATGCATCGGCTCCGAATCATGTCTTGGGTCAATAGTTGGGTTTGCCCGGCTCCCATGTTTTGGTACCTTACGTTCCGTTATATCGGCTAAGGTAGCTGGGAGAACCACTGCGATTGTGCCCGGTTGAGCTGGGCTAAGCACCTTAGTGGAGAAAGCTAAAACTGACTGTCATGATAGGGCGAGAGCTGGTCGCTGTTCGAGAGGTTTTCGAGTCCCTAAAGACTTATGCCGCTTAGAGCGAGGAGTCGGCTTTGTCCGGCCTAGGCATGGATAGCGCCCCGAACTCGGTCTTCCGAATACTAGGGGCTTCGCCGAAATTTAAAAATTATATGGCTAAGTGAGAGTGTTCAAACATTATAGTCCGATTGCCTTGTTCGTTGTGTTGAGCGCCTCCCTCGAAGGACCCAAGAATGGGAAAAAGAGCGCTCAAGTTTATCCCGAACACCCCAGCACTCGTGGCATGGGGGCAGAAGCCGATGACTCGCCATCTCTCAATTTTAATAAACGGCCGCACATAAGGTAATATTTTAAATTTAAAAGCGTTGCTTAGCGCATATGAACAAGTTTTCAGCGTACATGATCACAAATGCGAGTTTACTCAAAAATTACATCTTGGGAGCACTCATCCGCTATAAGGCGGGCACCCTTCAGGACGCCCGCATAATACATATTGGTCTTGCGATGCTCCTTGCCCGGCGGTGGTCCGTCCGTCACAAGCTTCTCAGCGTCCATCTTGCCCCAGTGCACTTTAGCACGGGCAAGGGCCCTGAGCACCTTGATGCATCGGAGCGCTTGCGACTTCAAGCCATGGACAGGCATCCACCGGCCGCCTCACCAGCCCAGTAGCTCCGGGCATGGCTTCCCAGGCCACGGCCGGACTATGAGACCCTTCATGGCCTGTTTGGCCACCTTATGGAGCTCGACCAGCTGCTTCAACTGGTCGCTCAAAAACACCGGTGTCCGCCTCAACATCTTGAGACCAGAACACCTTCTCCATCGAGCTCCCTCTTCGCTCGGTAGAATCGGCAGCGTCGGACACACTCCGGGGAAGATCTGCGAATGCTCCTGGAGAGCTCCGGACTCGGGTAAGTAACAAGTAATTCACTTTCACGTGCTTGCTTTGCATAAATAATGCCTTACCCGCCGCTATCTTCTTCATCACCTCAATTTCCTGGAGGGCTTTTGGGATTCGGCCTTGGCAGGTTTGGCGCTCTCAGGGGCCGAGGCGAGCTCGGACTCTCGAGTATTTGAGTCAAGCTCCAAATTCTCGTGTTTTTTCACGAGAGCCTGGAGCTCTTGCTGCACCTCCGCCACCTGCGCCTCTTGCTTCTCTCGCTCGGTGCGCTCCACGGCCGCCTTGTCTTCGGCCTCGGACAGCGCTTCCTTCAGGGTCGCCACCTAGGTTGTGGCCCCTGTAATACTCACGTTGGTCCTGTCATTTTTTGCAACCACATCTTTTTATATACTTAAATAAGGTATTACTTACCTTCCTTGTCCTCGAGCTGCTTCTTGGCGAGGCCGAGCTCGTTCTTGGACCGCTGGAGGCTCTGCTTCAATGCATCGACCTCCGCAGTTAGTGCGGCAGAGGTCAGCAGCATAGCCTACATTCCCATATTGCCATACTTATGTTAGACTCCTGCGTATATATTTTTGATCCTCAGTTCGGCTTTTCTTTCCGAACACCAAACTGAGCATCAGGGGCTACTGTCTATGCGGTAATATTTTTACATATCTTAAATACATACCTCAAAGCCTGTTAGAAGGCTAGCACAGGCTTCCGTCAGCCCGCTCTTGGCGGACTGAACCTTCTGGATCACCGCACTCATAATAGTGCGGTGTTCCTCGTCGATGGAGGCGCCGTTAAGCACCTCCAGCAAATTATCCGGTGCCTCCGGTTGGACGAAGGTCACCGGCATCGTAGGCTTTCCCTTCTTACTAGGGGCCGCTGCGGATTCGGAACCGTTGAAGGTTCGGTGCGATGTCGACCTAGGGCGGACTTAGAGCCCTTGGGGGTTTTATCCCTTTGCGCTTTGAGTCAGGAGGTCGCCTATGCGGCGCCTCCAGACCACCTCCTCCTGGCTTGGACCCTTTTGGGACACCACCTCGGCATCATCCGCTGGGCGAGGGGAGGAGGCGGCCGGAAGTGAAGTGCTATTCACATCCGACGAACCCAGGGAGCCGCTCGACGAAGCGTCGAGCCCGGCCTTGGGCGGACTGCATGATTATATTCGGCGTCAGAAGATAGTGTGCAATAAAGGAACGCCATGAGTTATTCTGGTATCCGTATACTTACGATTTTGCCAGGGGCTTGGCCCTAGATGGCCACTCCTCTTCGCCGTCATCGGCGTTGGTGGAGTAGTCCGGAGGAAGGGTCCTTCCCTTCTTGGACCCCCCCCCGTTGGGGCGGCCTTCCTTTTCTTTCCTCCCCCGCTCGAGGGGGAGAGGCCTCTTCTTCCTCCTCCTCGTCTTCGTGGGAGGAGTGCGCCTCGGAGTCATCGGACGATGAATCCGACACCGCCGAGCGTCGGGAACTCGGTGATGGGAGGGGGAACCTCGGCGCCCTTGAATAGCACCTTCCAGGCATCCTCGTGCGTTGTGTCAAAGAGCCTAGTCAGAGTTTGGTGTTGGGCCGGGTTGAACTCCCACAAGTTAAAAGCCCGTCGTTGACACGGGAGGATCCGGCGGATGAGCATGACCTGGACTACATTGATGAGTTTAACCTTTTTGTCCACCAGGTTTTGGATGCAGGTTTGGAGTCCGGTCCGCTCTTCCGAATTACCCCACGACAAGCCCTTCTCTTTCCAGGAGGTGAGTCGTGTGGGGATGCCAGATCGGAATTCGGGGGCCGCTGCCCATTCAGGGTCACGCGGCTCGGTGACATAGAACCACCCTGATTGCCACCCCTTAATGGTCTCCACGAAGGAACCCTCAAGCCATGTAACGTTGGGCATCTTGCCCACAATGGCGCCTCCGCACTCCGCTTGCTGGACGCCCACTACCTTCGGCTTGACATTGAAGGTCTTCAGCCATAAGCCGAAGTGGGGCTTGATGCGGAGGAAGGCCTCTCACACGACGATAAACGCCGAGATGTTGAGGACGAAGTTCGGGGCCAGATCGTGGAAATCCAGGCCGTAGTAGAACATGAGCCCCCGGACAAATGAGTGAAGTGGGAAACCTACTCCATGGAGGAAATGGGTGAGGAACACCACCCTCTCATGGGGCCTGAGGGTGGGGATGAGCTGCCCCTTGTCTGGGAGCCGGTGCGCGATGTCGTTAGACAAATATCCGGCCTCCCTTGACTTCTTGATGTGTCCCTCCGTGATGGAGGAGACCATCCACTTGCCTCCGCTCCGGACATGGCTGGAGAAGGTTGAGGTGGGATGTGCGGACTTGGGCGCTGGGGCTCGAGTGCGCAAAAATGGATAAGCAAAGGAGGAAGAAGGCGTACATGAGAAAGGTGGATCCTTATCCCGTTATATGGGCGGACGAAACTATGTGCCCCCTACCAGCCTGGTAAAACTAGCTTGTCTCCCAAGCGCCATAATTAATGGCACGGTTGGGTTACCCACGCCCGTATTGATGAGAATCCCGGAATAAGGGGACACGATCTCTGCTTCGACAAGATGTGCCAAGGAAACCGCCTCGCTAAAGGCGCTGAGGTGGGACAGTAAAAACGATTCAAATAAAGGCTTGGCCGCGGTGTGATGTCACGCTGCAGAATACGCCAGTAGATTGGATTTGTGTAAATATTATTCTCTCTGCGGTGGTATGTGGAACTTATTTTACAGAGCTGGACACTATTCTTGTGTTCAAAATCTTCTATGAAGTATTCGGAGGAGGAACCCGCCTTGCAATGCCGAAGACAATCTGTGCGCCGGACTCGTCGTCATTGAAGCCTGGTTCAGAGACTCTTGAGGAGTCTGGATTAGGGGTGTCCGGATGGCGGACTATAACCTTTGGCGGACTCTGGACTATGAAGATACAAGATTGAAGACTTCGTCCCGTGTCCAGATGGGACTTTCCTTGGCGTGGATGGCAAGCTTGGCGATACGGATATGTAGATCTCCTCCCAATTGTAACCGACTCTATGTAACCCTAGCCCTCTCCAGTGTCTATATAAACCGGAGAGTTTTTGTCCGTAGGACGGACTACAATCATACCATAGGCTAGCTTCTAGGGTTTAGCCTCTCTGATCTCGTGGTAGATCTACTCTTGTACTACCCATATCATCAATATTAATCAAGCAGGAGTAGGGTTTTACCTCCATCGAGAGGGCTCGAACCTGGGTAAAAACATCGTGTCTCTTGTCTCATGTTACCATCCACCTAGACGCACAGTTCGGGACCCCCTACCCGAGATCCGCCGGTTTTGACACCGACACCTATTCCCGTGGAGGAAGCACAACCTGCCAGTCGTAGTTTAGCATCTATCGCATTTGATGTTGTTAAATCGTATGTGCTTATCTTCCCATCTTGGAAATATTATACTGAAGATGAAGGAAAATGCCAGTTGAAGGTGTTTGTCCAGGAGTTATGTGTAAGTAATGTTATTCATGGCAATTACTTTGCTTCGTCCCATACATCCTACCTCCATGATGGTTATAATACAGCAAATTTTCCCATTTTTCTCTATAGAGAAGGACCGATTTGGAAACTCAGGATGAGGTAACCTGTGCTAATACCTCTGCATCTTCAAGAATGCTTGGTGGCGATGTCGGAATTACTCAAGAAAGCGTACTTCACCGGCAAAGAAACTCTTCAAATTCCCTTACGTTCTCTGAGACATATTCTTTGGGCGATGATCGGGAGCGCCTTGTTTCATCTTGGTCCCGAACCAAGAATGTGGTAAGGTCTATGAGCTCATTTTCTATTTTTAAGTATTATATTCTTGCGTCTTACTGTACTCTGTTCATGTAGAACAAGTGCCTAAAACTGAAGAACAACTGTTCTAATTTAAGATTCCATTGCTATCATAGTTCAAAAAAGCGCTAGGCGTTAATTGTGCATTTTGCCACCGCCTTGCACTTTACTGACCAATACGCATGCTTATGCGCAGTTATGCATAGATTAAGCGTAGTTATGCGCAATGCGTTTTGCCAACGCCTAGAGCCTAGGCGCGCCTTTTCTAACTATGATTGCTTTGCTCTTGTATCATTGTATTTACTCATACAAACTTATTTTTAAATTGAAGGATCCAATCGAAACTCCAATGGCACGGCAGGTATGTTCAGGCATGTTTCTTTAACAGGTTTTCTCTTATAAATAGCTCTTTTGATTTCAATTTCGATTGTGTATACAGTTGACTTTCATATCATGCACATTACTAGCATCACAACAGAGCCAATAGTGTTGTTGTACATGTAGACCCGTGGTACCCATCTGAAATCTTGTTGTGTCGTGTAGTTTCCCACGCTTTGTATTCTTTCACTGCTGCTTTGTCTTGAACTGATATGATTTGAACTGTGTCTCTATTTTGATTTGGCAAGACAATGCAGTGACCATAGGACATAGATATATGTTTGTTTGATGCTTTTATTATGTACTAGTACTTGGCAATAGAAGACTTGGTAGTTTAATCATGTCCACCTTACTAATGAACTGGTTCACCGAAATGAGTTTCATATACTAGTACATGCTAAACTTGTTATGTATGCGCTTGTTTCTTCTTTTAGAATCTTGTGATGAATATTGGGGAAGAGTGCCTTATTAAGCAATGGTAAAGGAAGTAATGCGAGATAAGGTTCAGGATAGTGACACATCCTTGTTGGTCTCCAACAAAGCTGATAAAACAGCTAAGGAAGACTATCTTGAAGACAATGAGACAACCCAAAGTCCTGTCTTGGTTTAGTGTTAGATTTATGGCCACTACCGCTTGCACAAGCTATTCAAACTCACTACTGAATCAGTTCGGTTTCTTGAGTCTCAACTACAAGTGAAAGACATCGATCGGTTGTGCTGCGACAAGAAGCGGAAGGATGTAGAAGTCCTGGAGCATTCAGATGCATACTCTACGGTGCAACGACAAGCGTTGGAGGATTTTAGAGCCAAAGCAGGACAAAGCTAATCAGCTTGCTAAGCTTATTGCCAGCATGGTGGATACCTGTGATAACGTTTCTTGAGCTCTTCGAAGTTGTTTTAGTTATGCTCTTGTTTCTTTGCGCGTTTATTTGCCTTTGGTGGCCAATTTTGACGGCCAAGTGTATGTAATATCTGCTTTGTTCCCTATATTTGCAATGGTGGCGAACTTTGATGCCAGTGGATGTAATATGTGTAATAGCGGTAATAGGCTAGCCTTAATTGCTTTCTTATTTATTTCCTTATTGTCTTGTTTAGTTGTTTGCTTGTAGTCACTGCAGTTCTTTTTCTGTGTTTTTCTAGTGGCCACAATAGCCTATTTTTGGTAACTAGGCCAAAATAATCATGGAAACACACGGACTGTTGTAACCATGGGCCTCCTGCAGGCCGTATGATCCATGGGCCTTCGTTCGGCCGTAGGAGCATTGGCCTTCTATACGGGCCGTAGGATCCATCGGCCTTCTATACAGGCGATAGGGATAAATGGGCCTTCTATGGGCCGTAGGGTCCATGGGCCTTCTACGGGCCGTACTATCCATGGGCCTCATACAGGCCGTAGGATCCATGGGCCTTCTATGTGGCGTATCATCATTTCGCCAATCATGGACCGTACTATTCGTGGACCATAACGGGCCATTAATAGGCCGTATTTGATAACTCTATGAAAACAGCCCAACGGGTTTTTTTTACATGAAAACGGCCCAACGTATTAACGGTCCGCAAACGGGCCGACTGTAACGATGGGTTGAATTTGGCCCACAAGGAGAAAATGACTGTAATGGGCCGTATGTAACCGAATGCTGCAAATGAGCCCAAGAATCAATGGGCCCTGAGAAGGCCGAAAGATAACTTGGGCTGGAAACGGCCCAATGGAATAATGGGGCGTTAATGGGTATAAAGTGATACATTGTTCATTACGGGCCAGTTTCACCACGAGCCGTTAATGGGCCAAGAGTTACAAAGGTCCTCATATGGGCCGAAAGAAGTCATGGGCCACACACGGGCCGGAAGTTAAAACGGGCTGAATCATATTGGGTGGCACAGATGATGCTACTGGGCCTAATTCGGATAGGGCGTAACGGGCCCTGGGTTAGCGGGCTGTAAATGGGCTATATGCGAACAGGCCATTAACAGGCTTTCCATGGGCCGGACCGCCACCTTTTGACCAAGTCAAACGGGCCGGCCTTTTCACAGGAATGGGCCTTTGTTGGGCCGTGCCACGTGTCGCCGTATCGTAGGCGCCTTCGGTCCAATGAGCGGATGACATCTGTCCCAACGGTGAGCCGACACGTGTTTCCTCCATCCAATGATGAATTTACATGTGGAAAATCCAAAACCCCACCCGATAGCTTAACGGCGTTCCATTACGGTGGATGCCACGTGTCGGCAACCCTTGATGAAAGCAGTTATGTGACGCGCGATTTATCGTCATGGAAGTGGACACTTCCGTGATGATAATTTTGGTAATGTCATGGTACACTTCTACGACAACACAAGTATGACTATCTTGAATCTGTCATAAATTTGTCATGGATGTACATGCATGACAAAAAACGCGACCTACTGTGACAAACACGTATCATCACGGAAGTGTATTTTTTTGTAGTGCAGAGTGGTACGGTAATCCTGTCCTGGAAGTCATGTTACTAGACCATGGCGAACCTACGAACTATGAAGAAGCTATGATGAGCCCAGATTCTGATAAATGGCTTGAGGCCATGAAATCTGACATAGGATCCATGTATGAGAACAAAGTGTGTACTTTGGTGGACTTGCTCGATGATCGGAAAGCCATTGAGAATAAATGGATCTTCAAGAAGAAGGTTGATGTTGATGGTAATGTCACCGTCTACAAAGCTCGACTTGTCGTGAAAGGTTTTTGACAAGTTCAAGGGGTTGACTACGATGAGACCTTCTCACCCGTAGCGATGCTTAAGTCAGTCCGAATCATGTTAACAATTGCCGCATTTTATGATTATGAAATTTGGCAAATGGACGTCAAAACTGCATTCCTTAATGGATTTCTTAAAGAAGAGTTGTATATGATGCAACCAGAAGGTTTTGTCGATCCTAAAGGAACTGACAAAGTGTGCAAGCTCCAGCGATCCATCTATGGACTGGTGCAAGCATCTCGGAGTTGGAATATATGCTTTGATGAGGTGATCAAAGCATATGGTTTAATATAGACTTTCGGTGAAGCCTGTATTTACAAGAAAGTTAGTGGCAGCTCCGTAGCATTTCTGATATTATATGTAGATGACATACTGTTGATTGGAAATGATATAGAATTTCTGGATAGCATAAAAGGATACTTGAATAACAGTTTTTCAATGAAAGACCTCGGTGAAGCTGCTTATATATTGGGCATCAAGATCTATAGATATAGATCAAGACACATAACAGGACTTTCACAAAACACATACCTTGACAAAGTTTTGAAGAAGTTCAAAATGGATCGGCCAAAGAAAGGGTTGTTGCCTGTGTTACAAGGTGTGAAGTTGAGTCAGACTTGAAGCCCGACCACTTGAGAAGATAGAGAGAAAACGAAAGTCATTCCCTATGACTCAGCCATAGGTTCTACCATGTATGTTATGTTGTGTACCAGACCTGATGTGTGCCTTGCCATAAGTCTGGCAGGGGGTACCAAAGTATCCAGGAGTGGATCACTGGACAGTGGTCAAGAACATGCTGAAGTACCTGAAAAGGACCAAGGATATGTTTCTCGTTTATGGAGGTGACGAAGAGCTCATCGTAAATGGTTACGTCGATGCTAGCTTCGACACTGATCCATATGACTCTAGGTCACAAACTGGATATGTGTTTATATTAAATGGTGGAGCTGTCAGTTGGTGGAGTTCCAAGCAGAGCGTCGTTGTGGGATTTACGTGTGAAGCGGAATACATAGCTGCTTCGAAAGCAGCAAATGAAGGAGTCTGGATGAAGGAGTTCATATCCGATCTAGGTGTAATACCTAGTGCATCAGGACCAATAAAAATCTTTTGTGACAATACTGGAGCAATTGCCTCGGCAAAGGAATCCAGATTTCACAAGAGAACCAAACACATCAAGAGACGCTTCAACTCCATTCGTGAACAAGTCAAGGAAGGAGACCTAGAAATTTGCAAGGTACATACGGATCTGAATATAGCAGACCAGTTGACTAAGCCTCTTCCATGAGCAAAACATGATCAACACCAAGATTCCGAGGGTGTTAGATTCATTACAATGTAATCTAGATTATTGACTCTAGTGCAAGTGGGAGACTGAAGGAAATATTCCCTAGAGGCAATAATAAAGTTGTTATTTTATATTTCCTTATTCATGATAAAGGTTTATTATTCATGCTAGAATTGTATTGATCAGAAACCTAAATACATGTGTGAATACATAAACAAACACCGTGTCCCTAGTGAGCCTCTACTTGACTAGCTCCTTGATCAAAGATGGTTAAGGTTTCCCAACCATGGACATCAGTTGTCATTTGATAACGAGATCACATCATTAGGAGAATGATGTGATGGACAAGACCCATTCCTTAGTTTAGTATAATGATCGTTCAGTTTTATTGCTATTGCTTTCTTCATGTCAAATAATATTCCTTCGACTATGAGATTATGCAACTCCCAGATACCGAAGGAATGCCTTGTGTGCTAGCAAATGTCACAACATAACTGGGTGATCATAAAGATGCTCTACAGGTATCTCCGAAGGTGTTTGTTGAGTTGGCATAGATCGATATTAGGATTTGTCACTCTGAGTATCAGAGAGGTATCTCTGGGCCCTCTCGGTAATACACATCATAAGCTTGCAAGCAAACTACAAAGGAGTTAGTCATGAGGTGATGTATTACGGAACGAGTAAAGAGACTTGCCGCTAACGAGATTGGACTAGGTATGAAGATACCGACGATCGAATCTCGGGCAAGTAACATACCGATGGACAAAGGGAATTACATATGTTGTCATAATGGTTCAACCGATAAAGTTCTTCGTAGAATATGTAGGAGCCAATATGGGCATCCAGGTTCTGCTGTTGGTTATTGACCGGAGAGGTGTCTCGGTCATGTCTACATAGTTCTCGAACCCGTAGGGTCCACATGCTTAACGTTCGATGACGATATAGTATTATACGAGTTATGTGATTTGGTGATTGAATGTTGTTCGGAGTCCCAGATGAGATCACGGACATGACGAGGAGTCTCGAAATGGTCGAGAGGTAAAGATTGATATATAGGACGAGGGTATTCGGACACCGGAAGTGTTTCGGGGGTTATAGGGTCACTGGAAGGTGTTCCGGGCACCCCCGGCAAAAGATATGGGCCTTATGGGCCAAGAGGGGAAATGCACCAGCTACAAGGGGCTGGTGCGCCCCTATATGGGCCGGCCTAAGGAAGGTAAGGTAAGGGGAGAAGGGAAAGGAAAGTGTGGATAAGGATTCCCACTTCCTTCCCTTTCCCCCCTCTTTCCTTCTCCCTCGGTTAAATATGGCAGGGGGTGCCACTTGGGGAGGACCCCAAGTAGGCTTTGGCCTACTTGGGAGGTGCCATGCGTTCGGTACTTGATCCGTTGAAGCACGAAGAAGTTTGACTACATCAACCGCGTTGTGAAACGCTTCCGCTTACGGCCTACGAGGGTACGTAGACACACTCTCCCCCTTGTTTCTATGCATCTCCATGGATAGATCATTGCGTGTGCGTAGAATTTTTTTTCTTTCCATGCAACGATTCCCAACAACAAGTGACAGTAAATTTCAGCATGTAGTATAAATGTTTCCTTACCAAATTCCACTTTCCAGAAGCACTTCACTCCCCGGCAACGATGCCAGAAAAGAGTTTTGATGGCCCACAAGTATGGGGGATCAATCTTAGTCCTTTCGATAAGTAAGAGTGTCGAACCCAACGAGGAGCAGAAGGAAATGACAAGCAGTTTTCAGCAAGGTATTTTCTGCAGACACTAAAATTGTTGGTAACAGGTAATTTCACGATAAAATAATTCGTAACGGGTCACAAGTAACAAGTGTAGAAAAGGTGAAACAAGGTGTCCCAATCTTTTTTATAGCAAAGGATAAGCCTGGACAAACTCTTATATAAAGCAAAGCGCTCCCGAGGACACATGGGACTTACTATCAAGTTAGTTTTCATCATGCTCATATGATTCACGTTCGTTACTTTGATAATTTGATAAGTGGGTGGACCAGTGCTTGGGTGATGTCCTTACTTGGACAACCCTCCCACTTATGATTATCTCCTCTCACAAGCATCCACAACTACGAAAGAAGAATTAAGATAAATCTAACCATAGCATTAAACATGTGGATCCAAATCAACCCCTTACGAAGCAACACATAAAGTAGGGTTTAAGATTCTGTTACTCTAACAACCCATCATCTACTTATTACTTCTCAATGCCTTCCCCTAGGCCCAAATCATGGTGAAGTGTCATGTAGTCGAAGTTCACATAACACCACTAGAGGAAAGACAACGTACATCTCATCAAAACATCGAATGAATACCAAATTCACATGATTACTTATACAAGACTTCTCCCATGTCCTCAGGAACAAATGCAACTACTCACAAAACATGTTCATGTTCAAGATCATAGGGGTATTGAATATCATTAAGGATCTGAACATATGATCTTCCACAAAATAAACCAACTAGCATCAACTACGAGGAGTAATCAACACTACTAGCAACCCACAGGTACCAATCTGAGGTTTTCGGACAAAGATTGAATACAAGAGATGAACTAGGGTTTGAGAGGAGATGATGCTGGTGAAGATGTTGATGAAGATTGACCCTCCCTCGATGAGAGGATCGCTGGCGGTAGCGATGGCTTCAATTTCCCCCTCTCAGAGGGAAGTTTCCCCTGCAGAACAGCTCCCCCGGAGCCCTAGATTACTTCTGCCCAGGTTCCGCCTCGAGACGGTGTCGCTTCATCCCGAAAGCTTCCTTATGATTTTTTCTAAGTCAAAACCTTTCATATAGTAGAAGGTGGGCACCAAAGGATGGCCAGGGGGGCCACAAGCCCTGGGGGGTAAGGCGCACCCCCAGGCTTGTGGCCACCTGGTGGGTCCCCTTATGTTGTTTTTTCGCCCAATATTTTTTATATATTACAAAATAATTCTTCATAAAGTTTCAGGACATTTGGAGTTGTGCAGAATAGGTATCTCAGATTTGCTACTTTCCTGTCCAGAATTTCAGCTGCCGGCATTCTCCCTCGTCATGTAAATCTTGTAAAATAAGAGAGAATAGACATAAGTATTGTACCATAATGTGAAACAACATCCATAATGCAATAAATATCAACGTAAAAACATGATGCAAAATGGACGTATCACCCGAGCATACCTTCACGAGCAAACACATCACATACATTTATTACACAATGACGAGACATTGACAAAATTATCCTCTATATGGTTACAAGAGCATTTGTATCTTTTATGGATCGTGTTCTTCTTTCACTTCGCTATATACCTCAATACCTCATTAGTATAACACGTTTTTTAGGGAATCATCAACATGATAAGTACTCCCTCCATTCACAGATATGCGTTGAATATGAACTATATAGGGGCTGAAATGAAATGATCATGTATATATACATTCGATTTATAAGAAAGTCAAAACATGATATATTTACGAGGAAGTAAGAGAAACTCCAACGCGCCGACCCAAATGGACACGTGCTTTGTCCGCTTTTTGTCCGTTTGGGTCGGCCGCCCGATCGTCGTTCGCCCTGTTTTTAGTTTGGGTTGGCAGTGTGTTAACCCATATTCACCCGTGCGACCGGCTTGCCGACGTTTTTCAAACAAAATTACACATTTTATATAGTTTCACAAGCAAAAAATATATAGCATAGTTTTGCAACCTAAATAAATATGTCATAGTTTACCAGCCAAATAAAAATTAAATTGTCTCAAATACACTTAAAAAAAGATACATCTATTGGTTAGCAACATGAACCCACATATGCTCAACCAAATCATCTTGCAGCTGAATGTGATTTTCCCAATCACGCATTTGATGATGTAATTGGGTGAACTGTGCAAACATTGCCGCTCCTCCATGCTCTGGCACAACATTGTCACCCTCGAACTGGAACCCTTGATCGTAGATATGTTCCGGGTACTCATCCTCTACGATCATATTGTGCATGATCACACAAGCAGACATCACCTCCCACAACTTCTTGGTGCTTCAAATTCTATCAGGATATCAAACGATGCCCCATCGAGATTGTAGAACACCAAAGGCACGCTCGACATCCTTCCTAGCACTCTCTTGCTCTTGGGAAAATCTCCTCCTCCTCTCTCCGACAGGGTTGGGGATTGTCTTCACAATAGTGGTCCACTGAGGATAGATACTGTCAGCTAGGTAGTATCCTTTGTTGTAGTTGTGGCCATTGATGTTAAAATTCACTGGTGAGCAGTTGCCTTTGGCAAGCCTTGCAAAAACCGGTGAGTGTTCAAGCACGTTTATATCATTGTGTGATCCGGCCATGCCGAAGAAAGAGTGCAAAATCTAGAGATCTTGTGAGGCCACTGTCGGTGTCAAAACCGGCCAATCTCGGGTAGGGGGTCCCGAACTGTGCGTCCGAGGATCGAAGGTAACAAGAGGCAGGGGACACGATGTTTACCAAGGTTCGAGCCCTCTTAATGGAGGTAATACCCTACTTCCTGCTTGATTGACTTTGATGAGTATAGGGGTTACAAGAGTTGATCTACCTCGAGATCGTAATGGCTAAACCCTAGATGTCTAGCTTGTATGATTGTGTTGCCTCTACGGACTAACCCCTCCGGTTTATATAGACACCGGAGAGGGCCAGGGTTTTACAAAGTCAGTTTATAGAGAAAGGAAACTATACGACTAGCCGCCAAGCTTGCTATCCATGCCAGGAAGAGCTCCATCCGGACATGGAAAAAGGCCCTCCATCTTGTACCTTCACAGCCCATTGGTCCGGCCCACGAAACATAGTCCGACCATCCGAGGACCCCTTAATCCAGGACTCCCTCAATAGCCCCCGAACTTTCCTTCAATGACGATGTATTATCCGGTTTTATGTCTTCGGCTTTGCAAAGCGGGTTCTCCATTGTATTTTGGATTGACAATAGTTCGGCTGCCCATTAAATACCATTTCTTTACTGCCGTCGCCTCGGCTTCCATGTGTCAAATGAATGTGAACAGTCTTGGTGTTTTTACAAAAAACCCCTCGACCAGGCGAGAAAGGTGCCTATATAAAGAGATTGGATCTCAGCAACCATTCCCCACCGCGCGAAAATCCTTAGAGCTTGCCGTAGGAAATTTCCCAAACATGGCCAGCATCCCCGGCTCCTCCTCGCGCCCCAACTGCCCTAAAAAAGGCGACTGGGAAAGCTGTTCGGTATCCCATGCCCATCTGAGCAAACTTCAGATGTAGGGGTACCTTCCTCCCACGGATCTAGTCTCCGTTCAGGCTGGATTAACTTCTAAAGAGGAGTGGGTGTGCTTTGTTTCCTTCCTTTTGAGAGGCGTACGATTTCCTATTCATCCTTTCCTCAGAGGTCTACTGGAGTATTATGGCCTTCAACTGCACAATCTGACGCCGGGCTCCATCCTGCACATCGCGGGTTTTGTCGCACTTTGCGAGCTATTCCTGGGATGTGAGGCCCATTTCGAGCTATGGCGGAAATTTTTCTGCCTCGTCCCCCGCTCCCAAAAGGGATCTATATTCAAGGTGGGCGGCGCCGAAGTATGGCGCATAGCCGGGACTGGATACCTGTCCAGCACTCTGAAAAAGGCATCCAAAGAGTGGCCCTCAGAGTGGTTTTATATCGAAGACGTCATTCTTCCGGACCCAATCCAGCGTGGTCTTCCCGAATTCTCCATCACTCCTTTAAAGAAGCGCGCCAGCTGGCGTCCCCGAAGCTTCGAAGAAGAAGATAGTGCAGAGGTCTCGAGACTAGCGAGCAAGCTCAGAGTACTCCCTAACTCCAGGCTATCTATAATTGAGGTAATGGCAATCACCATAACCCGATGCGTTCAGCCGCTCCAATCTAGAGGTCTCCCCATGTGGAATTAACGGGGAGGACAACGCGTCCCATTGTCTGCGCAAAGGTCCAGATAATTTGCCGCCCTGGCCGCTATCTTAGTCGATCTATACAAAGGGGAGAAGGAAGACTTCACTCGTTTAACGTGTCGGGAAGGCTTTTCCATGTATAACCCCATCCCCTGGGTGAGTTTTCCAATTATTGGCTTTACTCAACCTTTCTCCAAAGTCTATGTTAGTCGAATTTAATCCGGCTGCTTTTTGACAGGAATGGAGAAAGGTTGTCGAGGGGATCTATAGCCCCGCTCCGCAGCCAGAGGACCATATTCGGGATCTAGACCCCGGATATGAAGAAGATCCGGACATATTTATAGAGCTTAAGGAGGGAGTTTTTTATCAGGCGAGCTATGACGGCACGAATGTAGCCATTACAACCAATTACCCCGGCCTCCTCCCTTCCTCCCATGTAAGTACCCAGGAGATGTCTCCTCCAAAAGAGTTTTCCAGTTGCACCTCACCCACCGCACTGTCTCATGCTCCGAAGGGGCAGTGCTCGTCTCGCCGAGCTGTATCAAAGGTGTCCTCTAAGAAGGAGACACCTATGCAGGGTGAGTCATTGAAAAGAAAGGCCAAAGGCGATACTACCGAGCCCTTGCCGTCACCAAAGAGGTATAGTTTTTAACACGCACCCGGTGGTCAGACCGAATCGTGATGTTTTTCATTGGGCCGTCTTGCAGGAAGAGCATACACCGGACTATATCTGGGGACCTTGCCGGCCGTGCATCGACCAATCCGGCCCCGGCCCCTGCCATAAGTACTAGGGTCGATACGGGTAAAATGCCGGAGTGTCACCTCCAAGAGGATTCGGATAATGCATCCATCACCAACTCTGAATTGGAGAGTGTGATGAATCATCGGCGGAGGAAAGAGGCCATGCGTGACACGAGTTTCACCGAAGAGGCATTCCATGCCCTTATCTCAGCGAATGCATACATCTGAGCTGCTCGGGATGGACTTGTCGGAGCCACTCACCAACTTTCAAAAGATATGCGGGTAAAAACTTATTGTGGATTCAATGATCATATGCCAGTAGCCCCTGAGACTTGAAGTAGTTGACCCAACTGATTTAAGGGTCATTTAATGTTATCAGGTACTCACGGCAAAAATAACACGCTGTCTCAGGAGCTTGAAGAATGTCGGACCAAGCTAGCTGTTGCCACCGCCGAACTGGAAGATTTGAAGAAATCCCAGAAGGCTTCGGATGGTAAGCACAACAGTGTCCGGAAAATACGATCCTTTGTTGACAAGGATTTTAAATACCCATTGTTTTATTGATGGCAGCAGGGTCGACAAATCAGTTGGAGGAGAGGCAAAAGACCGCTCAGGCGGACAAGCAACATGCCGAAGGGCAAGAAGTTGCTGGTCAACGTGTATTAACACATACCATTAAAGAGAAGAACAAACTACAGGATGCCAACAACAAGCAAGCGGAGGAGCTAAAGGACATAAGAGCCCAGCTGTCAGATGCTTTGAAGGAGAACCGAAAGCTAAAAAGCGGCATATTTAGTATGTCCCTGAACCTTACTTTCATAAGATCTCTTGACAGAGAATTTTTACGAGATTTGTTCCTGTAGGTTTGCTAACTGGGCGGCCTGAAGGAGAAGTGTTCGGATTTCAAGGCGACTTGCTGCAAGAGTTATCCAAGGTGCACGAGCGAGCATGGAAAGCGGTGAGGAATATGGCTAAGGCTTTATGGCCATCTGATGTCTATTACGCAACCTTCTTCTTGTAGACGTTGTTGGGCCTCCAAGTGCAGAGGTTTGTATGACAGTAGCAAATTTCCCTCAAGTGGATGACCTAAGGTTTATCAATCAGTGGGAGGTGTAGGATGAAGATGGTCTCTCTCAAGCAACCCTGCAACCAAATAACAAAGAGTCTCTTGTGTCCCCAACACACCCAATACAATGGTAAATTGTATAGGTTCACTAGTTCGGCGAAGAGATGGTGATACAAGTGCAATATGGATGGTAGATATAGGTTTTTGTAATCTGAAAATATAAAAACAGCAAGGTAGCAAGCGATAAAAGTGAGCGTAAATGGTATTGCAATGCTAGGAAACAAGGTCCAGGGTTCACACTTTCACTAGTGCAAGTTCTCTCAACAGTAATAACATAACTGGATCATATAACTATCCCTCAACATGCAACAAAGAGTCACTCCAAAGTCACTAATAGCGGAGAACAAACGATGATATTATTGTAGGGTACGAAACCACCTCAAAGTTATCCTTTCTGATCGATCTATTCAAGAGTCCGTAGTAAAATAAGACAAAGTCATTATTTCCGTCCGATCTATCCTAGAGTTCGTACTAGAATAACACCTTAAGACACAAATCAACCAAAACCCTAATGTCACCTAGATACTCCAATGTCACCTCAAGTATCCGTGGGTATGATTATACGATATGCATCACACAATCTCAGATTCATCTATTCAAACCAACACAGAGTACTTCAAAGAGTGCCCAAAGTTTCTACCAGAGAGTCAAGACGAAAACGTGTGCCAACCCCTATGCATAAGTTCACAAGGTCACTGAACCCGCAAGTTGATCACCAAAACATACATCAAGTAGATCACGTGAATATCCCATTGTCACCATAGATAAGCACATGCAAGACATACATCAAGTGTTCTCAAATCCTTAAAGACTCAATCCGATAAGATAACTTCAAAGGGAAAACTCAATCCATTACAAGAGAGTAGAGGGGGAGAAACATCGTAAGATCCAACTATGATAGCAAAGCTCGCGATACATCAAGATCATGCAAAATCAAGAACACGAGAGAGAGAGAGAGAGAGAGAGAGAGATAGAGAGAGAGAGAGAGAGATCAAACACATAGCTACTGGGACATACCCTCAGCCCCGAGGGTGAACTACTCCATCCTCGTCATGGAGAGCGCCAGGATAATGAAGATGGCCACCGGTGAGCGATCCCCCCTAGGGCATGGTGCCGGAACAGGGTCCCAATTGGTTTTTGGTGGCTATAGAGGCTTGCGACGACGGAACTCCCGATCTAGGTTAAGTTCTGGAAGTTTGGGGATTTATAGGAGAGGTTGGCGTCGAGAACAAGTCAGGGGGGCCCACGAGGAGTCCACAAGGGAGGGGGCGCCCCCAAGGGGTGGGCGCGCCCTCCACCCTCGTGGGGCCCATGGGACACCCCTCCGGTAACTCTTTGTTCCAGTATTTTTTATATTTTCCAGAAAACATCTCCTTAGATTTTAAGCGCATTCCGAGAACTTTTATTTCTGCACAAAAACAACACCACGGTAGTTCTGCTGAAAACAGCGTCAGTCCGGGTTAGTTCTAACCAAATCATACCAAAATCATGTAGAAATATTATAAACATGGCATGAATACATAAAAAATTATAGATACGTTGGAGACGTATCAGCATCCCCAAGCTTAATTCCTGCTCGTCCTCGAGTAGGTAAATGATAAAAACAGAATTTTTGATGTGGAATGCTACCTGACTGAATTTTCAATGTAATTTTCTTTACTGTGGCATGAATATTTAGATCCGAAAGATTCAAGACAAAAGTTTAATATTGACATAAAAATAATAGTAATTCAAGCATACTAACCAAGCAATCATGTCTTCTCAAAATAACATAGCCAAAGAAAGCTCATCCCTACAAAACCATATAGTTTGGCCATGCTTCATTTTCGTCACACAAAATGCTCCCATAATGCACAACCCCGATGACAAGCAAAGCAATGGTTTCATACTTTAGTATTCTCAAACTTTTTCAACTTTCACGCAATACATGAGCGCGAGCCATGCATGGACATAGCACTATGGGTGGAATAGAATATGATGATGGAGGTTGTGTGGAGAAGACAAAAAGGGAGAAAGTCTCACATTGACGCGGCTAATCAATGGGCTATGGAGATGCCCATCAATTGATATCAATGCGAGGAGTAGGGATTGCCATGCAACGGATGCACTAGAGCTATAAATGTATGAAAGCTCGACAAAAGAAACTAAGTGGGTGTGCATCCAACTTGGTTGCTCACGAAGACCTAGGGCATTTGAGGAAGCCCGTTGTTGGAATATACTAGCCAAGTTCTATAATGAAAAATTCCAACTAGTATATGAAAGTGACAAAATAAGAGACTCTCCATCATAAAGATCATGGTGCTACTTTGAAGCACAAGTGTGGAAAAAGGATAGTAACATTGTGCCTTCTCTCTTTTTCTCTCATTTTTAAAATATTTTTTGGGCCTTCTCTTTTTTTATTTGGCCTTTCTCTTTTTTGGGGGCCTTCTCCTTTTTTTATATGGCCTTTCTCTCTCTTTTTTTATTTCCTCACACGGGACAATGCTCTAATAATGATGATCATCACACTTCTATTTATTTACAACTCAAGGATTACAACTTGATACCAGAACAAAATATGACTCTATATGAGTGCCTCCGGCGGTGTACCGGGATGGGAAATTAATCAAGAGTGACATGTATGAAAAATTATGAATGGTGGGCTTGCCACAAATACGATGTCAACTACAAGATCATGCAAGGCAATATGACAATGATGAAGCGTGTCATAATAAACGGAACAGTGGAAAGTTGCATGGCAATATATCTCGGAATGGCAATGGAAATGCCATAATAGGTAGGTATGGTGGTTGTTTTGACGAAGATATAAGGAGGCTTATGTGTGATAGAGCGTATCATATCACGGGGTTTGGATGCACCGGCGAAGTTTGCACCAACTCTCGAGATGAGAAAGGGCAATGCACGATACCGAAGAGGCTAGCAATGATGGAAGGGTGAGAGTACGTATAGTGCATGGACTCAACATTAGTCATAAAGAACTCACATACTTATTGAAAAAATCTACAAGTCATCAAAACCAAGCACTAGGCGCATGCTCCTAGGGGGATAGATTGGTAGGAAAAGACCATCGCTCGTCCCCGACCGCCACTCATAAGGAAGACAATCAAATAAACACCTCATGCTTCAAATTTGTCACACAACGGTTACCATACGTGCATGCTACGGGACTTGCAAACCTCAACACAAGTATTTCTCAATTTCGCAATTACTCAACTAGCACGACTCTAATATCACCATCTTCATATCTCAAGACAATCATCAAGTATCAAACTTCTCATAGTATTTAATGCACTCTATATGAAAGTTTTTATTATATCCCTCTTGGATACCCATCATATTAGGGCTAAATTCGTAACCCAAGCAAATTACCATGTTGTTCTAAAGACTCTCAAAATAATATAAGTGAAGCATGATAGTTCATCTATTTCTTCAAAACAAAACCAGCGCCGTGCTCTAAAAATATATAAGTGAAGCACTAGAGCAAATGACAAACTACTCCAAAAGATATAGGTGAAGATCAATGAGTAGTCGAATAATTATGTAACTATGTGAAGACTCTCTAACATTTGAGAATTTCAGATCTTGGGATATTATTCAAACAGTAAGCAAAACTAAATAAAATAAAATGACGCTCCAAGCAAAACACATATCATGTGGTGAATAAAAATATAGCCTCAAGTAAAGTTACCTATGAATGAAGACGAAAGAGGGGATGCCATCCGGGGCATCCCCAAGCTTAGGCTCTTGGTTGTCCTTGAATATTACCTTGGGGTGACTTGGGCATCCCCAAGCTTAGGCTCTTGCCACTCCTTTATTCCATAGTCCATCGAATCTTTACCCAAAACTTGAAAACTTCACAACACAAAACTTAACAGAAAACTCGTAAGCTCCGTTAGTATAAGAAAATAAACCACAACTTTAGGGTAATGTAATGAACTCATTCTAAATTCATATTGGCGTAATATCTACTGTATTCCAACTTCTCTATGGTTCATACCCTCCGATACTACACATAGATTCATCAAAATAAGCAAACAACACATAGAAAACAGAATCTATCAAAAACAGAACAGTTCCATACTTCTGTAACTCCAAACATTCTACCAAATTAGGAAAACCTGAGCAATTTGTGTACCAATCCACAGCAAAAAGAATTAGATCAAAAGCACGTTTCTGTGAATTACCAAAACTAATTTACTGGGCGCAAAAGTTTCTGATTTTTAGCAGGATCAACACAACTATCACCGTAAGCTATCCTAAAGGTCTTACTTTGCACTTTATTGAAACAAAAGCTATAAAACATGATTACTACATTAGCATAATCATGTTAACACACAAAAATAGTAAAGGTAAATATTGGGTTGTCTCCCAACACGCGCTTTGTTTATTGCATTTTTAGCTAGGCATGATGATTTCAATGATGCTCACATAAAAGATAAGAATTGAAACATAAACAGGGCATAATGAAGCATATGACAAGCACATTTAAGCTAACCCACTTCCTATGCATAGGGATTTTGTGAGCAAACAACTTATGGGAACAAGAATCAACTAGCATAGGAAAGCAAAACAAGCATAACTTCAAGATTTTAAGCACATAGAGAGGAAACTTGATATTATTGCAATTCCTAAAAGTATATATTCCTCCCTCATAATAATTTTCAGTAGCATCATGAATGAATTCAACAATATAACCATCACATAAAGCATTATTTTCATGATGCACAAGCATAGAAATTTTACTACTCTCCACATAAGCAAATTTATTCTCATGAATAGTAGTGGGAGAAAACTCAACGAAATAACTATCATGTGATACTTTATTCACATAATCAATTTGAGCATTAAAATCATGATGAAAAGTTTCATGGATATCATTACTCTTTATAGCAAAAAATTCATCATAATAATCATCATAGATAGGAGGCATGTTATCATCATAATATATTTTCTCATCAAAACTTGGGGGACTAAAAATATCATCTTCATCAAGCATAGCATCCCCAAGCTTGGGGCTTTGCATATCATTAGCATCATGGATATTCAAGGAATTCATACTAACAACATTGCAATCATGCTCATCATACAAAGATTTAGTGCCAAACATTCTAATGCATTCTTCTTCTAACACTTTGGCAAAATTATCGGAATCCTTATTTTCATGAAAGACATTAAAAAGATGAAGCATATGAGGCAACCTCAATTCCATTTTTTTGTAGTTTTCTTTTATAAACTAAACTAGTGATAAAACAAGAAACTAAAAGATTCAATTGCAAGATCTAAAGATATACCTTCAAGCACTAACGTCGCCGGCAACGGCGCCAGAAATTGCTTGATGTCTACTATGCAACCTTCTTCTTGTAGACGTTGTTGGGCCTCCAAGTGCAGAGGTTTGTAGGACAGTAGCAAATTTCCCTCAAGTGGATGACCTAAGGTTTATCAATCCGTGGGAGGCGTAGGATGAAGATGGTCTCTCTCAAGCAACCCTGCAACTCTTGTGTCCCCAACACAACCAATACAATGGTAAATTGTATAGGTGCACTAGTTCGGCGAAGAGATGGTGATACAAGTGTAATATGGATGGTAGATATAGGTTTTTGTAATCTGAAAATATAAAAACAGCAAGGTAGCAAGCGATAAAAGTGAGCGTAAACGGTATTGCAAAGCTAGGAAACAAGGCCTAGGGTTCATACTTTCACTAGTGCAAGTTCTCTCAACAATAATAACATAATTGGATCAGATAACTACCCCTCAACATGCAACAAAGAGTAACTCCAAAGTCACTAATAGCAGAGAACAAACGAAGAGATTATTGTAGGGTACGAAACCACCTCAAAGTTATCCTTTCTGATCGATCTATTCAAGAGTCCGTAGTAAAATAAGAGGAAGTTATTCTTTCTATTCGACCTATCATAGAGTTCGTACTAGAATAACACCTTAAGACACAAATCAACTGTTGGCATTCTGGAAACGGTGGTCCCCAGACTTGCCTGCCTGCAGCCCATGGCGTGGCTCCACCCACGGCCCAGTACAGCCCGTCTTCACCAACAAACACCCAAGACCCTCGCGAGGGGCCAAGCCTCGTGAGGCGGATGACACAAGACCTCCTCGGGAGCGGCCTCACCAGGCTGGCTCGTGAGGGGCGGAGAGATCAAGTCAAGGCAAACCTCGCGAGGTTCCAATAATGCAAGCCATGACGACCAAGACCAGGCGGGCGCCAAGGCGCGCAGTGTGCTTGTTTCCCCTTTGGTGCTAAGGGGCAAAGTGCAGGTGATGAGTACCGAGGCATCAAGCAAAGGTTTCCATATCGGTGCAACTAGACCAAGACCAACAGGACGCCAGGACGGAGGTCACTGTGGAGCCCAAGACGGCGTCACCACCAGAGCCTTTGGCAGGCGAAGACCACCTTTAGTCAGGATAGCTTGTACTAGTTGTACCCTTTCTAATTGGCCGTTGTTGACTCCCTTCTCGCTCAATATTGGGGAGAGGACCAGGGCCTCTATAAATAGGACTAGCCACCATAGTAGAACTAAACTCAGCCTGAACTGATTCAGATCATCCTCACATCACCAAGCACAAGAACACCCCACTTCAGGAGGTTGTTCTTCCCTTGTACTGTTCATCCTCAGCCCAAGAGGCAATCCACCACCACCACACTGGAGTAGGGTATTACACCACATCGGTGGCCCGAACCAGTATAAATCTTGTGTCCCTTGTGTTGCGAGTTCGTCTAGCTAGCCTTTGAGATTGCGGTGAGGGTGAGGGCGTGATTTGGTAGGGGGGAATATTTTCACGCACCCTAGTGTTCGAACCTCAAGGGTTTTGCCAGAACCCGAAATCCGACATTTGGCGCGCCAGGTAGGGGTGCGCCGGAGTTTCCTTCCGCCGATCCACGTCCCATCGCTTCATCGTCTCCATGTCGGATGCCCGTCAAGCCTGCGCTGAGCGCAGGGCCGCCCTCGCCACCCGCGTCGCTCGAGCGGCTCTGTCCGCCGGGCCTCCCGTCGTTCTCGTAAATGCGCCGCTAACGCCGCCATCGGCGGCGGGAACAAGCAGAAAGCATCCTCGCTGCACCCCTCGGTGCGGCGGGACGGCCGCACCGCCACCCCGTCGCTGACCCCGGCCGGTTCATCGTCTCACACTCGTCGCGCTTCCACGGACGGGCAGGCCGCGCTACTCATGGCGCGCGAGCTCCTGCGCTACCGCCCCATCGACGACCTCTACGAGGACTGGCTCGACCGCATCACCGACCTTGTCAGCGCCGCTGGGGGCTCTCCCTTGCCGTCCCTTTCGTTGCCTCACCCTCCTCCAACTGCTGGCGACGTGGCTCATGGAGCGCCTCCGCTACCTCTGCCCCAAGACGACGTCTTGGCGCCAATGCGTGTGGCCCCCCGGTGCGACCCACCACGCCCGGCGCCCCCGCGAGAAGAAAGAAGCTGCCAAGAAATCCCTCGGTCACGAGAGAACGTCCCCGTGCTCCCCGCACCACCACGGCAAGACCGCGCGCCGCCTGCGGTGGCGGTGCACGGACATCAAGGGCAGGCTCCACGTCAGCAAAGGGCCCTGGTAGCCACTGCGGGCTGCCGCGCCTTCACCCCCGAGTTGCATAGCGTCGCATGGTCGGGCAAGTTCAAGCCAGACCTGCCTCCTCGCTACGACGGCACCCTCGTCCCCGCGGAGTTCCTGCAGCTCTACGAGCTGAGAATCGAGGCAGCCAACGGCGACAAAAAAGTCATGGCGAACTGGTTCCCCATGGCGCTCAAGGATGGTGCCGGCTCATGGCTCCTGAACCTGCCTCCAGGCTCGATCTCCTCCTGGGACGAGAATCATGACCGCTTCGTCGCCAACTTCCAGGGTACCCGTGACCGCCCTCCGGCAGTGGGTGACCTGTGCCGCATCAAGCAGCAGCCAGGAGAGACCCTCCAGAAGTACATCCAGCGCTTCAACAACGTTCGCCTCAAGATCCCCAAGGTGACGGATGAGGCCATCATCTCTGCGTTTTCCGATGACGTCCGCAACGTCAAGATGAAGAAATAGCTCGCCATCCACGAGGAGCTGAGCACAACCTTGGAGCTGTTCAACCTGGCAACCAAGTGCGCAAGAGCTGAGGAAGGGCGCCTTTCCCTCCTCGAGCTCCTATCTGCTGACCCCGATGAGAAGAAGGCTAAGGCCAAGGACGTGAAGCGCAAGGGAGTGGTTGTACTCGCGGCAGAACCAGACATGAAGCGCGGCCGGGACCAGCCCGAGTCATCCAAGAGCAGCCGACCATTCTGCGCCATCCACAACGTCCACAGCCACAACACCAACGACTGTTAGGAGCTCAGGGCCATCCGAGATGGGCGCCTCGGTCGACGCCCCGAGAGCAACGTTCGGGGCTACGGCCAAGGAGGAGGACGTGGCGGAGGCCGCTGGGACGACCGTGGCCCTTGCCAGGAGTGGCGTGACCGGCCTCGTGAGGACCGCTGGCAAGATCAGCCTCGTGAGGGCGTCTGGAGAGATCAGCCTCGCGAAGACCGCCCTTAGGGCCATGCTGGGCTTCCTCCACTGCCGCCACCACCAAGAAGGAGCGACGACCACCACCAAGACAAAGGGGCTGGGGCTTCCAGGAGCCGCGGGCTATTGCCTGCATCTTGGGCGGAGCTCAAGCTCTGGCCTCTCAGCGCATCTTCAAGCAGTTTTCTCGCGAAGTGAATGCAGCCCTCCCCAGGCTCGAGGCCACACACTCGCTCAGGTGGTCCAAGTGCGCCATCACCTTCAGTTCGGCAGATCAGCTCCAGTGCGCAGTCACCGCAGGTGCCCTCTCGATGCTTTGCTCACCCGTCATCAGCAACGTACAAGTCACCAAGACCCTCATCGACGGGGCGCAGGGCTTAACGTCCTGTCCGTCGAGATGTTTGACAGCCTTCAAGTGCCCTACGATCAGCTTCAACCTACCAAGCCCTTCTCACGAGTGACCGACGGTTCCACCACGCCGATAGGGCAAGTCTGCTTCCCTGTCACCTTCGGACAGTGCGACAACTACCGCACCAAGCTCATGGACTTCGACGTCTCCCACATCCGTCTGCCATACAATGACATCCTCGGGTATCCGACCCTGGCCAAGTTCATGGCAGTGACACACCATGGCTACAACGTCCTCAAGATGCCAGGGAGCGGTGGGATCATCACAGTCCCCTGCGAAGAAAGAGATGCGGTGAGCTCCCTCGAGCGCGCCTTCCAAGCAGCGTCAATCGAAGAACCCAACAACAATGCAGCGCTGTACCCTCCTGAGGTCGTCCCCAAGAATAAGAAGCAGCTACTCCGTGTCGGGCCTCAGGAGAGCGGGCACCGCAAGTGGTACCTCGTCAGGATCAGCGCCTATGCTTGGGGCGCCTCCCTCCTTCGCATAGGAAGGCGCGCCCGGTGCCCTGCTGAGGGAGTCCTAGATTAGGGGGTGTCCGGACGGCCGGACTATAACCTTTGGCCGGACTCCTGGACTATGAAGATCCAAGATTGAAGACTTCTTCCCGTGTCCGGATAGGACTTTCCTTGGCGTGGAAGGCAAACTTGGCGATACGGATATGTAGATCTCCTCCCATTGTAACCGACTCTGTGTAACCCTAGCCCTCTCCGGTGTCTATATAAACCGGAGGGTTTTAGTCCGTGGGGCGAACAACAATCATACCATAGGCTAGCTTCTAGGGTTTAGCCTCTCGATCTCGTGGTAGATCTACTCTTGTACTACCCATATCATCAATATCAATCAAGCAGAGTACGGTTTTACCTCCATCGAGAGGGCCCGAACACAGGTAAAAACATCGTGTCCCTTGTCTCCTGTTACCATCCGCCTAGACACACAGTTCGGGACCCCTACCGAGATCCGCCGGTTTTGACACCGACATTGGTGCTTTCATTGAGAGTTCCTCGTGTCGTCATCTTTAGGCCCGATGGCTCCTCCGATCATCAACAACGATGCGGTCCAGGTGAGACTTTTCTCCCGAACAGATCTTCAGATTCGGCGGCTTTGCACCGCAGCCAATTCGCAGCCATCTGGAGCAGATCAAAAGCTACGCCCCGCCATCAGGTCAGATTTAGAAGTTTGAACTACACGGCCAACGTCCGCGGAGACTTGATCTTGACGGGTTCGAGCCACAGCCAAGCGCGCGCCTTGTCTCGATGGGCATGATCTAGCTCTGCCGCGAGCAAATTGCCACGAGGCCGCACCAGTGTCCGCTCCGACCTTTAGCTCGGAGCCGACTGCGCCAATCGAGGACGGGTGGCTAGACACCGCCTCGGGGGCTGCAAACTCTACGGCGATCGAGCCAAACATCATACCTGTCCTTTGCGAAGCTCGTGGCCCCAAGGTGTCGGACTCCTCTCCGGACTCCGAACCTTCCGCGCCCCTGCCAATCGAAACCGATTGGGCGTCGATCATGGAGTTCACCGCCACAGACATCTTTCAGCACTCGTCCTTCGGCGACATTCTGAATTCACTAAAGTATCTCTCCTTATCAGGATAACCCTGGCCGGACTATGGTCAGCAAGGTTGGGATGCGGACGATGAAGAAATTCAAAGCCCACCCACCACCCACTTCGTAGCCACTGTCGATGATTTAACCGACATGCTCGACTTCGACTCCAAAGACATCGACGGTATGGACGACGATGCAGGAGACGACCAAGAACCAGCGCCTACAGGGCACTGGAAGGCCACCTCGTCATACGACACATACATGGTGGACATCCCAAAAGAAGGGAATGGCGATGGAACAACGGAGGATGACCCCTCCAAGAAACAGCCTAAGCGCCGGCGTCAGCGGCACCGCTCTAAATCCCGCCACAACAAAAACGGCGATTCCGGCACAGGAGATAATAACACCCCGGACAGTGCCGAAGACAATCCCCTCCAGCAGGATTCAGCACAGGAGGATGGAGAGGCCAGCCCTCATGAGAGAGCTGCAGACAGAGAGGTAGAGGACGATAACTACATGACTCCCTCTGAAGACGAGGCAAGCCTCGACGACGACGAATTTGTCGTGCCTGAGGATCCCGTCGAACAAGAGAGTTTCAAAAGCAGGCTTATGGCCACGGCGAGCAGCCTCAAGAAAAAACAGCAACATCTTAGAGCTGACCAAGACCTGCTAGCCGACAGATGGACTGATGTCCTTGCGGCCGAAGAGTACGAACTCGAAGGCCCCTCCAAGAGCTACCCAAAACGCAGGCTGCTACCCCGATTAGAGGAGGAAGCAACTAGACGTACATCACCAGCGCATGATGCGGCCAACCGACCACCTTGTGGCTGCGACAGAGAGGCCTCTCGGCCCTCCACTCAAGTCGCACCCCAGCGTCGCTCAAAGAATACCAAGACACGGGGAAATGCGCCAGACCTGCGAGATATATTGGAGGACAGGGCAAGGCAAACAAGATCGATCTATGGATCGCGTGGGCGCCCCACGACACGTGACGATAACCGTCATGCCGGATATGATAAATCCGGCCGGGCCAAACATAGTAGACAAAGCTCATTTGAGCTACGTCGTGGCATAGCCCAATACAGAGGCGCCGCACACCCACTATTCTTCACAGATGAAGTAATGGGTCATAAAATCCCCAAGGGTTTCAAACCCGTAAACATCGAATCATACGATGGCACAACGGATCCGGCGGTATGGATCGAGGATTATCTCCTTCATATCCACATGGCCCGCGGCGATGATCTACACGCCATCAAATACCTCCCACTCAAGCATAAAGGACCAGCTCGGCATTGGCTTAACAGCCTGCCAGCAGAATCAATTGAATGTTGGGAGGACCTGGAAGCCTCATCCCTCGACAACTTCCAGGGCACCTATGTGCGACCACCAGACGCCGATGACCTAAGCCACATAATTCAAGAGCTGAGGAATCGGCGGACAATTCTGGACACGGTTCCTAACCAAGAAAAATCAAATAGTCGACTGTCCGGACGCAGAGGCCCTTGCAGCCTTCAAGCATAACATCCATGACGAGTGGCTTGCCCGGCACCTAGGACAGGAAAAGCCGAAATCCATGGCAGCCCTCACAACACTCATGACCCGCTTTTGCGCGGGAGAAGACAGCTGGCTAGCTCGTAGTAATAACATGACCAAGAGCCCTGGTAATTCGGATACCAAGGACAACATTGGCAGGTCGCGTCGCAACAAGCAAAAGCGTCGCATTAATGGCGACAATGCCGATGATCTGGCGATTAATGCGGATTCGAGGCTCTAAACCGGTCAGCGAAAAAAGCCATTCAAAAGAAATACTCCAGGCCCGTCCAATTTGGACCGAATACTCGATCGCTCGTGCCAGATACATGGCACCCCCGAAAAACCAGCCAACCACACCAACAGGGATTGTTGGGTGTTCAAGCAGGCAGGCAAGTTAAACGCCAAAAACAATGACAAGGGGCTGCATAGCGATGACGAGGAGGAGCCCCGGCCGCCAAACAATAGGGGACAGAAGGGTTTCCCCCCACAAGTGCGGACGGTGAACATGATATACGCAACCCACATACCCAAAAGGGAGTGGAAGCATGTACTCAGGGACGTATATGCGTTGGAGCTAGTCGCCCCAAAGTTCAACCCATGGTCCTCCTGCCCGATCACTTTTGATCGAAGGGACCACCCCACTAGCATCCGCCATGGCGGATACACCGCATTGGTTTTAGACCCAATCATTGACGGATTTCACCTCACTAGAGTCCTTATGGGGCGGCGGCAACTGAACCGCTTTATCGGGATACGGTCACGAAAAATGGGCATAGATCCCTCAAGGATTAAACCCACAAAGACGACCTTTAAAGCGCCATACCGTGTAGAGGCCAACTATGCGAGCTCGATTACACTTGAGGTGGTCTTGGATCCCGGATAATTTCAAGCGAGGAGTTAATCTTCGACATAGTCCTGTTCGCGATGGCTATCACGCGATCGCCGGACGAACCGCATTTGCAAAGTTCAATGCGGTGCCGACCACGATACCTCAAGCTCAAGATGCCGGGCCCTTGAGGTGTCATTACGGTCAATGGAAACACGAACCCTCTCTCCGGACGGAGGAGCATCTGGCGACCCTCGCGCAGCGGAAGTACAAAGCAGCCTCTCAAGGCAATTCTCGATCCGGCCATTAAGCGACGGACACCGTCAAGCGCGCCGGAGTAACCTACAACAAGACCGCCGCACGTTCCGAGCAGCGTGAGCAATGCGGCCCTAACCCCAGCCCTCGCGAAATTGCGAAACCAGTACTATGCGTACATAACTATGCTCTGGAAATACCATGGGCATAGGGGAGGGCACGACCAAGACGCCCAAAATGCGCTCAACCGCACAAGGCCCCGATTTTGTCATTCTTTTTTTCTTACTTTCGGGACTCCACTTTCGGAAGGCCTGTCCGCAAAGATAATCGCCGAACACATGATGCAACAGCCGTGGAGGCGAAAGCTACGCCGAGTGCCAGTGGTCTCTATAACGAGCAGATACTTGTTTCACATATCATCCCGCAACTCGCCCTGGAGGGGGGACATGTTAAATAGTCCCATCTCTTGCTTATCGCACTATTTGTATCGTTCTGCTTTTACCGCAGACTTTTCGAATAAACAATGCATAGCTTTTGACTATTATTGCATTCCCCTTTTTTATAAAAATATGTTCAATTATAACGTTATGCAACCGTACACTTTGGTACGGCAAATACACCAGGGGCTTACGTACCCCAGAATATGGTGTGAGAAGCCCGAACACTCTCATGAGTGCGGCCAGTGTTGGAAAAAGCAGTGCCTAGGTGGCGCTTAGGCACGCCTAGGCACTAGGCCATAACCAACCGCCTTGCCTAGGGCAGAGGCGGAAGCCTAGGAAGTGCAAGCAATAAATTGTCCACTCAAGCGAGAAATCATGTCATATTTTGTTGATAACCCAAATGGGACATATTCCAATGGACATTAGATGTCAGTTTAATAATTTATATGCTATAAAGTATGTGTATGTGTATATTATACCGCAAACATGCCCTAATAGTCAAAATTATATGACTGCCTAGGCCACACCTAGTGCGCTTAAGCACCGCCTAGGCGTTAGGCAAAGGCCAACCGCCTCGCTTACGCCTAGCGCTTTTTCCAACCTTGAGTGCGGCACCCCGAACTTATAGCATTATATGCATCGGCTCCGAATCATGTCTTGGGTCAATAGTTGGGTTTGCCCGGCTCCCATGTTTTGGTACCTTACGTTCCGCTATATCGGCTAAGGTAGCACTGGGAGAACCACTGCGATTGTGCCCCGGTTGAGCTAGGCTGAGTACCTCAGTGGAGAAAGCTAAAACTGACCGTCATGATAGGGTGAGAGATGGTCGCTGTTCGAGAGGTTTTCGAGTCCCTAAAGACTTATGCCGCTTAGAGCAAGGAGTCGGCTTTGTCCGGCCTAGGCGGGGATAGCGCCCCGAACTCGGTCTTCCGAATACTAGGGGCTTCACCGAAATTTAAAATTATAGAATTCTATGGCTAAGTGAGAGTGTTCAAGCATTATAGTCCGATTGCCTTGTTCGTTGTGTTGAGCGCCTCCTCAAGGACCCAATAATGGGAAAAAAGCGCTCAAGTTTATACGAACACCCCAGCACTCGTGGCATGGGGGCGGTTTACGACTCGCCATCTCTCAAATTTAATAAACGTCCGCATGAAGGTAATATTTTAAATTCAAAAGCGTTGCTTAGCGATATGAACAAGTTTTCAACGACAGATCACAAATGCGAAGTTTACTCAAAATTACATCTTTGGAGCACTCATCCGCTATCTGGCGGGCACCTTTCAGACGCCCTCATAATACATCTCGGGCTTGCGATGCTCCTTGCCCGGCGGTGGTCCGTCCATCACAAGCTTCTTAGCGCCCATCTTGCCCAGTGCACTTTAGCACGGGCAAGGGCCCTATGGGCACCCTCGATGCATCGGAGCGCTTGATGACTTCAAGCCTTGGACAGCATCCACCACCGCCTTACCAGCCAAGTAGCTCCTGTGCATGGCTTCCTGTGCCACAGCCGGACTACGAGACCCTTCATGGCCTGTTCAGCCACCTTATGGAGCTCAACCAGCTGCTTCACTGGTCGCTCAAGGGCACGGGTGTCCGCCTCAAGATATCTTGAGACAGAACACCTTCTCCGTCGAGCTCCCCTCTTCGGCTCGGTAGAATGCGGCAGCGTCGGACACACTTCGGGGAAGATCTGTGAATGCTCCTGGAGAGCTCCGGACTCGGGTAAGTAACAAGTAATTCACTTTCACGTGCTTGCTTTGCATAAAGAATGCCTTACCCGCCGCTATCTTATTCATCGCCTCAATTTCCTGGAGGGCCTTTGGGCTTCGCCCTTAGTAGACTTGGCGCTCTCAAGGTCCTAGGCAAGCTCGGATTCTCGAGTCTTTGAGTCAAGGTCCAACCTCTCGTGCTTTTCCACGAGAGCCTGGAGCTCTTGCCGCACCTCCGCCACTCGCGCCTCCTGCTTCTCTCGCTCGGTGCGCTCCACGGCCGCATTGTTTTTGGCCTTGGACAGCGCTTCCTTTAGGGTCGCCACCTCGTTCATGGCCCCTGCAATACCCACGTTGATCCTGTCATTTTTTGCAACCACATATTTTTATATACTTACATAAGGTATTACTTACCTTCCTTGTCCTCGAGCTGCTTTTTGGCAAGGCCGAGCTCGTTCTCGGACCGCTCGAGGATCTGCTTCAATGCATTGACCTTCGCAGTCAGTGCGGCAGAGGTCAGCAGCACAGCCTGCATTCCCATATTGACATACTTATGTTAGACTCCTGCGTATATCTTTTTGATCCTCGGTTCGGCTTTTCTTTCCGAACACCAAACTAAGCATCAGGGCTACTGTCTATGCGGTAATATTTTTACATATCTTAAATACATACCTCAAAGCCTGTTAGAAGGCGGCAGAGCTTGATCAGCCCGCTCTTGGCGATCTGAATTTTACGGATCACCACACTCATAATAGTGCGGTGCTCCTCGTCGATGGAGGCGCCGTTAAGCACCTCCAGCAAATTATCCGGTGCCTCCGGTTGGACGGAGGTCACCGGCATCGTAGGCTCGCCCTCCTTAGTAGGGGGCCACCTGCCAGATGACGGAACCGTTGAAGGTTCCGGTGTAGAGTCCGGCCCAGGGCCGGACCTAGAGCCCTTTGGGGTTTTACCCCCTTTGCGCCTTTGATCCGGGAGGTTGCCTTGCGGCGCCTCCAGGACCACCTCCTCCTGGCCTGGCCCCTTTTGGGATACCACCTCGACATCATCTGTAGCGCGAGGAGAGGAGGCGGTCGGAAGTGAAGTGTTGTTCACATCCGACGAACCCAGGGAACCGCTCGACGAAGCGTCGAGCCCGGCCTTGGGCGGACTGCATGATTAAATTCGGCGTCAGAAGGTACTGTGCAATAAAGAAACGCCATGAGTTCTGGTACCTGGATACTTACGATTTCGCCAGGGGCTTGGCCCTGGGTGGCCACTCTTCTTCGTCGTCGTCAGCGTTGGTGGAGTAGTCCGGAGGGAGGGTCCTTCCCTTCTTGGACCCTCCGGCCCCCCCAGTTGGGGCGGCCTTCCTTTTTATTCCTCCCCTAGCCGGAGGGGGAGAGGCTTCTTCTTCTTCCTCCTCCCCGACGATGAATCCGGCACCACGGGGCGCCGGGAACTCTTTCGAGTTCCCATGGCCTTCTTCTTGGCCTTCTTCTCCGGCACCACGTAAGGTGCCGGGACCAGCAGCCCCGTCAAGTGGGCATCTGCTGGATCTTCGGGCCAAGGTGCCGGACAGTCGATCTGTCCGGTCTTCTTCTGCCATTCCTGTCAAAGGAACGAGAGCTTAGATCCCGCATAGAGTTAAACTATGAAAAACAAGTATCCCGTAAAGGGTAAAATAAACTTACTACGCTGGCTTGTCGTTTCGCGCGGAATCCGCGATCCTCGATGATGGGAGGGGGAACCTCGGCGCCCTTGAATAGCACCTTCCAGGCATCCTCGTGCGTTGTGTCAAAGAGCCTGGTCAGAGTTTGGTGCTGGGCCGGGTTGAACTCCAATATGTTAAAGGCCCGTCGTTGACACGGGAGGATCTGGCGGATGAGCATGACCTGGACTACGTTGACGAGTTTAACCTCTTTGTTCACCAGGTCTTGGACACAGGATTGGAGTCCGGTCCGCTCTTCCGAATTACCCCACGACAGGCCTGTCTCCTTCCAGGAGGTGAGTCTTGTAGGGAAGCCAGATCGGAATTCGGGGGCCGCTGCCCATTTAGGGTCACGCGGCTCGGTGATGTAGAACCACCCCGATTGCCACCCCTTTATGGTCTCCATGAAGGAGCCCTCGAGCCATGCAACGTTGGGCATCTTGCCCACCATGGCGCTTCCGCACTCCGCTTGTTGGCTGCCCACTACCTTCGGCTTGACATTGAAGGTCTTCAGCCATAAGCCGAAGTGGGGCTTGATGCGGAGGAAAGCCTCGCACACGACTATAAACGCCGAGATGTTGAGGACGAAGTTCGGGGCCAGATCGTGGAAATCCAGGCCGTAGTAGAACATGAGCTCCCGGACAAATGGGTGAAGTGGAAAACCTAGTCCACGGAGGAAGTGGGTGAGGAACACCACCCTCTCATGGGGCCTGGGGGTGGGGATGAGCTGCCCCTTGTCTTGGAGCCGGTGCGCGATGTCGTTAGACAAGCATCCAGCCTCCCTCAACTTCTTGATGTGTCCCTCCGTGACGGAGGAGACCATCCACTTGCCTCCTGCTCCGGACATGACTGGAGAAGGTTGAGGCGGGGTGTGCGGACTTGGGCGCTGGAGCTCGAGTGCGCGAAAATGGATAAGCAAAGGAGGAAGAAGGCGTAGATAGAAAGGGGTGGATCCTTATCCCCTTATATGGGCGGACGAAACTATATGCCCGCACCAGCCTGGTAAAACTCGCTTATCTCCCAAGCGCCATAAATTAATGGCACGGTTGGGTTACCCACGCCCGTATTGATGAGAATACCGGAATAAGGGGACTGCTGTCTACTACACAACCTTCTTCTTGTAGACGTTGTTGGGCCTGCAAGTGCACAGGTTTGTAGGACAGTAGCAAATTTCCCTCAAGTGGATGACCTAAGGTTTATCAATCCGTGAGAGGCGTAGGATGAAGATGGTCTCTCTCAAGCAACCCTGCAACCAAATAACAAAAAGTCTCTTGTGTCCCCAACACACCCAATACAATGATAAATTGTATAGGTGCACTAGTTCGGCGAAGAGATGGTGATACAAGTGCAAAATACATAGTAGATAAAGGTATTTGTAATCTGAAATAATAAAAACAGCAAGGTAACAAGTGGTAAAAGTGAGCGTAAACGGTATTGCAATGATAGGAAACAAGGCCTAGGGCTCATACTTTCACTAGTGCATGTTCTCTCAACAATAATAACATAGATAGATCATATAACAATCCCTCAACATGCAACAAAGAGTCACTCTGAAGACACTAATAGCGGAGAACAAACGTAGAGATTATGGTCGGGTACGAAACCACCACAAAGTTATTCTTTCGGATCGATCTATAAAAGAGTTCGTACTAGAATAACACCTTAAGACACAAATCAATCGAAACCCTAATGTCACCTAGATACTCCATTGTCACCTCAAGTATCCGTGGGCATGATTATATGATTTGCATCACACAATCTCAGATTCATCCAACCAACATAAAAGTACTTCTAAGAGTGCCCCAAAGTTTCTACCGGAGAATCAAGAAAACGTGTGCCAACCCCTATGCATAGGTTCCCAATGTCACGAAACCCGCAAGTTGATCACCAAGACATACATCAAGTGTTCTCATAAAAGACTCAATCTGATAAGATAACTTCAAAGGGGAAACTCAATTCATCACAAGAGATTAGAGGGGGAGAAACATCATAAGATCCAACTACAATAGCAAAGCTCGAGATACATCAAGATCGTGCCATAGAGGAACACGAGAGAGAGATCAAACACATTGCTACTGGTACATACCCTCAGCCCCGAGGGTGAACTACTCCCTCCTCGTCATGGATAGCGCCGGGATGATGAAGATGGCCACGGAGATGGATCCCCCCCGCAGTGGTACCTAAAGGGGTCCCGATTGGTTTTTGGTGGTTCTGGAGGCTTGCGGTGGCGGAACTCCCGATCTATCTTCTGTTCTGGAAGTTTTAGGTTACGACGGTATATATGGGTGAAAGGAGAACGTCGGTGGAGCTACGGGGGCCCCACGAGGCAGGGGGCGCGCCCCCCACCCTCGTGAGCACCTCCTGTATCTTCTGATGTGGGGTCCAAGTCCATCAGGTGGGTTTCCTTCGAAAAATAACTTCTCAAGTTGATTTCGTTCCGTTTTGACTCCGTCTGATATTCCTTTTCCTCGAAACACTGAAATAGGCATAAAACAGCAAATCTGGGCTGGGCCTCCGGTTAATAGGTTAGTCCCCAAAATAATATAAAAGTGGATAATAAAGCCCAGTATTGCCTAAAACAGTAGATAAAGTAGCATGGAGCAATAAAAAATGATAGATACGTTGGAGAAGTATCAAGCATCCCCAAGCTTAATTCCTGCTCGTCCTCGAGTAGGTAAATGATAAAAAAGAATTTTTCATGCGGAGTGATACTTTGGCATAATTTCAATGTAAATCTTCTTAACTGTGGCATGAATATTCAGATCCGAAAGATTCAAGACAAAAGTTCATATTGACATAAAAATAATAATACTTCAAGCATACTAATCAAAGTAATCATGTCTTCTCAAAATAGCATGGCAAAAGAAAGTTCATCCCTACAAAATCATATAGTTAGGCTATGCTTCATTTTCGTCACACAAAGATGTTCCCAACTTCTATACCCCCGATGACAAGCCAAGCAATTGTTTCATACTTAAATAATCTCAAACTTTTTCAACCTTCACGCAATACATGAGCGTGAGCCATGGATATAGCACTATGGGTGGAATAGAATATGATGATGGGGATTGTGTGGAGAAGACAAAAAAGGAGAAAGTCTCACATTGACGAGGATAATCAACGGGCTATGGAGATGCCCATCAATTGATGTCAACATCAGGAGTAGGGATTGCCATGCAACGGATGCACTAGAGCTATGCATGCTCAACAAAAGAAAACTAGTGGGTGTGCATCCAACTTGCTTGCTCATGAAGACCTAGGGCATTTGAGGAAGCCCATCATAGGAATATACAAGCCAAGTTCTATAATGAAAAATTCCCACTAGTATGAAAGACAACTTATGAGACTCACTATATGAAAAACATGGTGCTACTTTGAAGCACAATATATGAGACTCACTACATGAAGAACAAGGTGCTACTTTGAAGCACAAGTGTGGAAAAAAGGATAGTAGCATTGCCCCTTTTTATTTATTTATTTTATTTTATTTATTTTTTTATTTTTTTTGGGCCTTCTTTTTTTTCTTTGGCCTTTCTCTTTTTTTGGGCAATGCTCTAATAATGATGATCATCACACTTCTATTGATTACAACATAAGGATTACAACTCGAAACTAGAACAAGGTATGACTATATATGAATGCCTCCGGCGGTGTACCGGGATGGTGCAATGAATCAAGAGTGACATGTATGAAAAATAATGCATGGTGGCTTTGCCACAAATACGATGTCAACTACATGATCATGCAATGGCAATATGACAATGATGAATGTGTCATGAAGAACGGTATGATGGAAAGTTGCATGGCAATATATCTCGGAATGGCTATGGAAATGCCATAATAGGTAGGTATGGTGGCTGTTTTGAGGAAGATATAGGGAGGTTTATGTGTGAAAGAGCATATCATATCACGGGGTTTGGATGCACCGGCGAAGTTTGCACCAACTCTCGAGGTGAGAAAGGGCAATGCACGGTATCGAAGAGGCTAGCAAAGGCGGAAAGGTAAAAGTGTGTATGATCCATGGACTCAACATTAGTCAAAAGAACTCATATACTTATTGCAATAATTTAGAAGTCATCAAAAATCAAGTACTACGCGCATGCTCCTAGGGGGATAGATTGGTAGGAAAAGACCATCGCTCGTCCCCGACCGCCACTCATAAGGATGCACAAGCCAGGTACACTTCATGTTTCAAATTTGTTACACAACTTTAACCATACGTGCATGCTACGGGACTTGCAAACTTTAACACAAGTATTTCTCAAATTCATAACTACTCAACTAGCATGACTTTGATATTATCACCTCCATATCTCAAAACAATTATCAAGCATCAAACTTATCTTAGTATTCAACGCACTCAAAAGAAAGTTTCACATATCTTGAACACCAAGTATATTAACATTAAGCAAATTACCATGCTATTAACGACTCTCAAAATAATATAAGTGAACCATGAGAGTTCATATATTTCTTCAAAATAAAACCACCATTGTGCTCTAAAAGATATAAGTGAAGCACTAGAGCAAACAACAAACTACTCCAAAAGATATAAGTGAAGATCAATGAGTAGTCGAATAATTGTGCAACTATGTGAAGACTCTCTAACATTTAAGAATTTCAGATCTTGATACTTTATTCAAACAGCAAGCAAAGCTAAATAAAACGACATTTCAAGGATAGCACACATCATGTGAAGAAGCAAAAACTTAGGTTCAACCGATACTAACGATAGTTGTTGAAGAAGAAAGGTGGGATGCCAACGGGGGCATCCCCAAGCTTAGATGCTTGAGACTTCTTGAAATAATATCTTGGGGTGCCTTGGGCATACCCAAGCTTGAAATTTTGTGTCTCCTTAATTCCTCTCATATCATGGTTTCTCTTTTTATCAAAAGCTTCATCCACAACAAACTCAACAAGAACTCATGAGATAGGTTAGTATAAACCAATGCAAAACCTTATCATTTTCTACTGTAACAAATCACTTAAATTATTATTCAACATTGCATACTAAATGCCTCTGCATATTCAATACTCCTATCCTCAAATAGGATCATTAAAAAAGCAAACATATGCAAACAATGCAACCATAACAGCAATCTGCCAAAACAGTACAGTCTGTAAAGAATGCAAGAGTATCAATATTTCCCTGACTCCAAAAATTATGAACTAAAATTCCTACTGTAATAAATTTATCAGAGCTCAATATGCAAAAAGATTCAACATTATACCACTCTCTGACTTTTCTAAGGAATTTTTGCAACAGCGGTAAACTTTCTGTTTTCAAACAGCAACATGTATACTAGCAAAATAAGCATGGAAAAGGCTATCCTTGACTTTTTTTATTGAAACTAAAGATGCAAAACACTAATCTAACTAATAGAAAGCAAAAAAAACAAGATAAAATGACGCTCCAAGCAAAACACATATCATGTGGTGAATAAAAATATAGCTCCAAGTAAAGTTACCGTAGAACGAACACGAAAGAGGGGATGCCTTCCGGGGCATCCCCAAGCTTAGGCTCTTGGTTATCCTTGAATATTACCTTGGGGTGCCTTGGGCATCCCCAAGCTTAGGCTCTTGCCACTCCTTATTCCATAGTCCATCGAATCTTTACCCAAAACTTGAAAACTTCACAACACAAAACTTAACAGAAAACTCGAAGTCTGCTAGCTTAAAGAAAACAAAACACCACTTCAAGTTACTGTAATGAACCCATTCTTTATTTATATTGGTGTTAAACCTACTGTATTCCAACTTCTCTATGGATTATAAACTATTTTACTAGCCATAGATTCATCAAAATAAGCAAACAACACAATGAATACAGAATCTGTCAAAAACAGAACAGTCTGTAGTAATCTGTAACTAACGCAAACTTCTGGAACTCCAAAAATTCTAAAATAAATATGTGGACCTGAGGAATTTGTCTAGTAATCATCTGCAAAAAGAATCAACTAAATATCACTCTCCAGTAAAACGTTCTAGCTAATCTCGTGAGCGAAAGTTTCTGTTTTTTACAGCATGATCATAAAGACTTCACCCAAGTCTTCCCAAAGGTTCCACTTGGCACAAACACTAATTAAAACATAAAACAACATCTAACCAGAGGCTAGATGGATTATTTATTTCTAAACAGAACCAAAAAGAAAGAAACTAAAACAAAATTGGGTTGCCTCCCAACAAGCGCTATCGTTTAACGCCCCTAGCTAGGCATTATGATTCAATGATGCTCACAAAAAGATAAGAATTGAAACATAAAGAGAGCATCATGAAGAATATGACTAGCACATTTAAGCCTAACCCACTTCCTATGCATAGGGATTTTGTAATAAAACAACTTATGGGAACAAGAATCAACTTGCATAGGAAGGTAACACAAGCATAGCTTCAAGAATTTAAGCACATAGGGAGGAAACTTGACATTATTGCAATTCCTACAAGCATATGTTCCTCCCTCATAATAATTTTCAGTAGCATCATGAATGAATTCAACAATATAACCAGCACGTAAATCATTCCTTTCATGATCTACTTGCATAGAAATTTTATTATTCTCCACATAAGCAAATTTCTTCTCATGAATAATAGTGGGAGCAAACTCAACAAAATAACTATCATATGATTGAAAATTAAGATCAATATGACAAGTTTCATGGTTATAATTATTCTTTAAAGCATACGTGTCATCACAATAATCATCATAGATAGGAGGCATGCTTTCATCATAGTAAATTTGCTCATCAAAGCTTGGGGACAAAAAATATCATCTTCATCAAACATAGCTTCCCCAAGCTTGTGGCTTTGCATATCATTAGCATCATGGATATTCAAGGAATTCATACTAACAACATTGCAATCATGCTCATCATTCACATATTTCATGCCAAGCATTCTATGTAATTCTTCTTCTATCACTTTGGCACAATTTTCCTTTCCATCATTCTCACGAAAGATATTAAAAAGGTGAAGCGTATGAGACAAACTCAAATCCATTTTTTTGGTAGTTTTCTTTTATAAACTATACTAGTGCTAAAACAAGAAACAAAAAGATTCGATTGCAAGATCTAAAGATATACCTTCACTTACCTAGCCTCCCCGGCAACGGCGCCAGAAAAGAGCTTGCTGTCTACTACACAACCTTCTTCTTGTAGACGTTGTTGGGTCTGCAAGTGCACAGGTTTGTAGGACAGTAGCAAATTTCCCTCAAGTCGATGACCTAAGGTTTATCAATCTGTGAGAGGCGTAGGATGAAGATGGTCTCTCTCAAGCAACCCTGCAACCAAATAACAAAAAGTCTCTTGTGTCCCCAACACACCCAATACAATGATAAATTGTATAGGTGCACTAGTTCGGCGAAGAGATGGTGATACAAGTGCAAAATAGATAGTAGATAAAGGTATTTGTAATCTGAAATAATAAAAACAGCAAGGTAACAAGTGGTAAAAGTGAGCGTAAACGGTATTGAAATTATAGGAAACAAGGCCTAGGGTTCATACTTTCACTAGTGCAAGTTCTCTCAACAATAATAACATAGATAGATCATATAACAATCCCTCAACATGCAACAAAGAGTCACTCCGAAGACACTAATAGCGGAGAACAAACGTAGAGATTATGGTCGGGTACGAAACCACCACAAAGTTATTCTTTTGGATCGATCTATAAAAGAGTTCGTACTAGAATAACACCTTAAGACACAAATCAATCAAAACCCTATTGTCACCTATATACTCCATTGTCACCTCAAGTATCCGTGGGCATGATTATATGATTTGCATCACACAATCTCAGATTCATCCAACCAACATAAAAGTACTTCTAAGAGTGCCCCAAAGTTTCTACCGGAGAATCAAGAAAATGTGTGCCAACCCCTATGCATAGGTTCCCAATGTCACGAAAACCGCAAGTTGATCACCAAGACATACATCAAGTGTTCTCATAAAAGACTCAATCCGATAAGATAACTTCAATGGGGAAACTCAATTCATCACAAGAGAGTAGAGGGGGAGAAACATCATAAGATCCAACTACAATAGCAAAGCTCGGGATACATCAAGATCGTGCCATAGAGGAACACGAGAGAGAGAGAGAGAGAGAGAGAGAGAGAGAGAGAGAGAGAGAGAGAGAGAGAGATCAAACACATAGCTACTGGTACATACCCTCAGCCCCAAGGGTGAACTACTCTCTCCTCATCATGGATAGCGCCGGGATGATGAAGATGGCCACCGGAGATGGATCACCCCTCTGGCAGGGTACCGGAAAGGGGTCCCGATTGGTTTTTGGTGGTTCTGGAGGCTTGTGGCAGCGGAACTCCCGATCTATCTTCTGTTTTGGAAGTTTTAGGGCACGAAGGTATATATGGGTGAAAGGAGAACGTCGGTGGAGCTACGGGGGCCCCACGAGGCAGGGGGCACACCCCCACCCTCGTGAGCACCTCCCGTATCTTCTGACGTGGGGTCCAAGTCCATCAGGTGGGTTTCCTTCCAAAAATAACTTCTCTAGTTGATTTCGTTCCGTTTTGACTCCGTCTGATATTCCTTTTCCTCGAAACACTAAAATAGGCATAAAACAACAAATCTGGGCTGGGCCTCCGGTTAATAGGTTAGTCCCAAAAATAATATAAAAGTGGATAATAAAGCCCAATATTGCCTAAAAAAGTAGATAAAGTAGCATGGAGCAATCAAAAATTATAGATACGTTGGAGACGTATCAGGGACACGATCTCTGCTTTGACAACACGTGCCAAGGAAACCGCCTCGCTAAGTGCACTGAGGTGGGACAGTAAAAAGATTCAAATAAAGGCTTGGCCGTGGTGTGATGTCACGCTACGAAATACGTCAGCAGATTGGATTTGTGTAAATGTTATTCTCTCTATGATGGTATGTGGAAATTATTTTGCACAGCCGGACACTATCCTTGTGTTCAAAATTTTCTATGAAGTATTCGGAGGAGGAATCTGCCTTGCAATGACAAAGACAATCGGCGCGCCGGACTCGTCGTCATTGAAGCCTGGTTCAGGGGCTACTGCGGGAGTCCTGGATTAGGGGGTGTCCGGATGGCCGGACTATGACCTTTGGCCGGACTCCTGGACTATGAAGATACAAGATTGAAGACTTCGTCCCGTGTCCGGATAGGACTTTCCTTGGCGTGGAAGGCAAGCTTGGCGATACGGACATGTAGATCTCCTCCCATTGTAACCGACTCTGTGTAACCCTAGCCCTCTCCGGTGTCTATATAAACCGGAGGGTTTTAGTCCATAGGACGAACAACAATCATACCATAGGCTAGCTTCTAGGGTTTAGCCTCTCTGATCGCGTGGTAGATCTACTCTTGTACTACCCATATCATCAATATCAATCAAGCAGGAGTAGGGTTTTACCTCCATCGAGAGGGCCCGAACCTAGGTAAAAACATCGTGTCCCTTGTGTCCTGTTACCATCCGCCTAGACGCACAGTTCGGGACCCCCTACCCGAGATCCGCCGGTTTTGACACCGACACCTGCCCGAGGGCTCTCTTCTGGAGTGCCTATGACCTTGCCAATATCACGAGGGAGGCGCTCGGGCACCACGTGGAGGCGTGCTTCGCGGCATGTTTCCCTCAGGAAAACATCAGGCGAGGAGCGCCCAACGCTCAGGAGTTCATTGCCAAGACCACTCAGGAACTGCAGGAAGCAAGAGCCATGTGCGGCGACCGTCGCTCACCTGGCGCAGCTCCCCATCCAGGCGAGGATGGCATGTTGCGCGTCTGCATCGACATCCCAAGGCTGAACAGGGCTGCATCTCGGGAGCTCTTCTAGCCTTCGCGCGTGGGACGCTGCGAGGGGCCGCCTCACAGCTACGTTTGCATGCCCTTTGGCCTGCCGAGCGTGGCGTCCGCCTTCCAGCGCAACCTGTGGAGCATCCTGGCGACTCAGGAGGCCAGGCATCACGCAGTCCTCGTGGAGATGGAGACAGTCCTCAAGGAACCGCCTGGACCCCCAGAGCCTCCCGAGGCTCAGGATCCCGGTGGCTCGTGAGGAGCAACCCCTGCACCACTCATCTTCAGCTGCCCCAACATTCCTTCAACAATAGAACCAGGTGACATTTTCCAAGTTTATTCAACTGGGAGCACCTCTCAGGCTACATCATTCCCAGGCCGCGTGGGTTCGTCCCTGTGGCATGTATCCCTTTACATCTTTAGCTTGCTTTGTTGGGAGCGCCCCTCGGGCTGCATCATCCCCAAGTCGTTCGGGTCCAGCCCAGTGGCGTATATCGTTCCTGCATTTACCTAAGCTCGTTTGCTTTTCATGCTTAACCTATCTATGACTATCACCTGCTTGGTTGTCACCTACCACTGGAGCTGTTCACACTGGCATGACGCTTGTGCTTGGGTCCGTCCCTGCAACGTCGATAAATCTGAGCGGTCGAGCTCTTGCCCGTGACACGCCCAGCGCGCGTCCCCTCGCCAGGCCCTCAGTGCCTTCATTCTTTTACGGAAGGACCAGTGGCCGGCCGACAATCATGATGGCAATCTGTGTTCCTCCTCGCACTAACTTGCAGGAACCTCCCGAGGATAACAGCGGGCAGCACCACGGGCTCCCTCTTCTCCCATGCGATTCGCTTGCGCGTTAAAAGGGGGGCTCCTGAGCATCGGGACTCAGGAGCTCCTACTGGTTCTCCATCCCTCACCCCCTGGCCTTGTCCACGGCATCGCGACCTGGCATACCAGCGGAGGCTGAGCTCGCTCGAGGGCCGGGACCTGAGGACGTAGAGCACAAAGGAGAGCATGGAGAAGAGGGGGAAGCTCGCACGGGCCTAACCTAGTTGCGCCACGACCGCCGACGCACAAGTCTGGCGCAACGCAAGGAAACGACTCCAGGCTACCAAGATAAGTTTCGCACTCGTAATCCACCAATCGCTACGACACGGGATTCTCACTTGCCGCAGCTCTGTCACGGCAACGTCGCCTCCCTTTATTACCTCTCGGTGGCTGCTTGTGCACTAAAGGGGACCTCCTGAGCATCGCGTCTCAGGAGCTCTTAATGGACCTTGGGCTGCTCACCTCATGGCCTTGACCATGGCATCGTGACCTGGCATACCAGCGACGGTTGCAGCCTGCCTGGGGACCAGGACCTGTCAGCGTAGAGCACCAAGCCGTCGCGAGGATAGAAAGGGGAGACTGAGCCATGGCAGGACACGCGCTCACGCAATTTCATAATGAGGATAATATCAACAAAAGACATCACAGGCCCTTTACACACCCCTGCGGGGTTCTTCTCGATTCCTCGCAGGGAACAGAAGAAAGGAAATTCAGGGAGCCCTATCTATACACGCCAGCGCGGCCGATGCCATCATCAACAGTGGGCCATGGGAGGCCGGCGCCAACCCCATCCAGATCAGCGACGACGGCAGCCAGACGTTGCAGCCTTGCTCCGGGCGCGGAGGAAGCTCGGGGGCACGTAGCTAGGGGTGGGCATTTAAACCGAAAACCGAAGAACCAAACCGAAAGAACTGGGACCGGAGTCGAATAGACCTGAACCGACAAAACCGATGCTGAATTCGGTCAGCAGTTGTAGAAAACCGAAATTGATTCGGCTAGTTTGGTTGTAACCAATGCATACCCGAAAGTACCGAGCAACCGAGAAAAATCAGGAAGAGGCAATCACCACGTATCAAGCCCACAGCCCACTAGTCCATTTACCATGCGCACGTGTCCATCAAGGGCCTTCACGTTTTCTCTAGAAAAATGTAGGCCCTCACGTGGCTAGCCCTTGAGCCCTGAGTCCTAGCCGCCAGCCGACAGCCGCCATCTAGACGACGAGGTCGAGGTGATGCTCGTCGCCGCCACCGCTCCTGCTTTGATCCCAACGACTAGCGCCGTGCATCTTCGCCCTCTTCCTCCCTCCACTTCAAATCTCCACCAGCTCTCTATCCCGGCCGGCCAACATCACGCCCGACGACCTGCATCTACAGACCGCAGTATCTCATCTTTGCGAGCGAGTGGCCGGCTAACCTGTCTCCCGAGATGTTTCTGCAGTTGAATCTCTCCCATCTCTTCTATCAGATGTGTATTTCTGATTTTTTTTTTGGTTGATAAGTTTTTGTTTCCATCAACGCTGGTGCATGTCTTCCTCCCATGCATGTTTGTTTACTTTGTGATCGGTGTATTCGGTCAGTAACTGAGTACCAAACCGAAACATCGGTGCACCGAATCATCGGTTAGCAGCAATTTAGAAGACCGATCGGTCACTATTTTCTGAGAACCGATATTAGTAGTAAACCGAGAAATAAAACCGAACGGTTCGGTATAACCGAATGCCCAGCCCTACACGTAGCTGTCGTCGCTCGTCTCCGGAGTCTCGTAGAGCTCGGGAGAGTCGCTGGACTCCCAAGCATCACTGCTGCTGCTGGAGGAACCGCTGGCGGGGCGGTCCTGACGGCCTTGTTCCGGGAAGTACTCCAAGCGGCGGCCTTCCGCGTCGAAGACCTTGAAGAACATGGTGGAGGCACCGTCGTGCTCGAAGTGGATCGCAAGGGCGCCTTCTGCACGGCAAACCCGGGCAACCTCACCCCAGTCACGGGTCATGAAGATCTTGCCCGGGGAGACCGCTTTAACTTCCGCTCCGGTCGCCAGGGCGTCGCAGTCGGCGTGCTGCAGCCTCAGCTCCAGTGGGCCCCTCGGCGGCATCTCGGCAACGAAGAACTAGGGGAAGCGGATCCAATAGCGCGGAGGCATCACCGCCCATAGCACGATCTCGCGCGAGGAGTCCGCGGCGTGGACCCCTGGGGTGATGGCATGCGTCACCATTGCGCGGCGACCGCGCCCGCGGCGTGGGCGACACCGCTCGCCGCCTCTTCCTCCTGAGCCCTCGGCTTGGGCATATAAGGGCAGCGGATACCCAGGAGGTGGCCGCTCGTACCAAGGCCTTGTCACCTCCCGCCTCGCGACTACGTCGCGACGGTGGACCGGCCTCTTCTTCGGCAGAAGCGGCCCGGGCTCGTTGAGGGGATTTTTTTCCTTCTCCGCTGCTGAGAACCTTTGGATCGGCGCCATGGAGTCGCTACTGGCAATGGAGCAAGGGAGGAGAAGTGAGCGGAGCAGGAAGAGATGGGCTACGGGGGCTTCGCCTCCCTCCTCATTTATAGACCAAGGGAGGCCAACCATCGACCTCCACGATCGCAGGTAATGATAACCCCTTCTGCATGCGGCAGGGACTTGTCAAGTCGGGCAGTTGCCGAGGCAGCGTGGGGAAGTGGGGACGCCCACGTCCAATCAATCGCCACGCATAGACCAAGGCCGCAGGCTGTTGGGGCCCGCGGCGCTCCGTGATGAAGCCATGTACCTAGGGTAGGGTCATGGACCTGTCCAAGGTACCCTCCCCAAGGACATTTCTTGAAGAAAACACCTTTCAGTCGACCTGGAAGGATTCCACTCGACGGACCAGAAGACACTCGACCATGAAGCCAACCACTGACCGTCAGAGATCTACATACCGATCCGCACGCAAACGGTCGGTCATTTAGTGGCTTTATGGTCATCATAGCACTTTATGTGGGACGTTACAAGAACTCCCTATCTTAATGTACCTTAATCCCTACATAATCGAGGGCTGGAGGGGTCCGCTAACTCTATATAAGCCACCCCTCCTCAAGGTAAAGGGTTCGCACTCGTGAACTCGTGACGATATAATCTGATCGACCGCCTCCGGGCTCCGAGACGTAGGGTTGTTACTTCCTCCAAGAAGGGCCTGAACTCGTAAACATCTTGCGATACAACTACTCCATAGCTAGGATCTTGCCTTTCCATACCTACCCCCATTCTATCGCCGACTTAGAACCACGACGCTTGGCGCCCACCTTGGAGCAGGTGTCTTAGCGATTTGTTGGAGAAGTTGCAGTTTTACGATCCCTTCATCATGGTTTCAGGTGGAGTTTTGCTGAGGGCCCGAGATCCGCCTCGGCGCCACGCTCATCGCCGACGACTCCGCTTGGCTGCAGGAGGCTCCACTGACGCCGACGCAGCCCCCGTCCATGGGCAACGACTGACAATGGCCCACAAGGCCTCCCCTCGGCAGCCGTCGACCCAGTATCGGTCGGCTCCTGTGCCGACCTCCATCCCAGTCTCTCGCCGGCGCAAGCGCTCCAGCCGGTCGAGGCTTCAGCGGTGGGTGAGGCACACGGTGGCCCACCAGTCGGCCACCCCCCAAGTCGCGGCAATCGAGCCCGACGAATCTTTCTATGGCATGTTCGATCTGTCGACTGGCTCCGCAGAGACTATGTCCGAGTGCGACAACAATGATCTAGCGGTGGAGGTTCTGATGGTCGACGGACCACGTAGTCCTCCTGGTTTCCCCCGCGCCGACGGAGGCGTTGGCGGAGGCGAGCCGGCGCAGGTTCACAAAGAGTATCAACCCGAGCCTCTCACTTCGCTGCAGAGGGAGGAGCTTCGCCGCCGGAACATGGATGCGCTTCACACTCCTATCGTTGGAGAAACCCCCGAGGCCCGCGGCCTTAGAAGACGACGTTTATTAACTTATTGAGCGACTCGACCGAAAATCTCCAGCGAGTGCTCGACTAACAAGCGCAATAACGGGTCCCGTCGCCCCGCCGACGCCAACTCTTTCCACAACCGACTCAGTATATCGAACTCCAATTCAGAATCTAGCAGCCGCAGCCCGAGATAGCAGAGTCCATTCAGCCTTCCCAATGAGGCTGGCAGAGGCTTGCTACAGATCAGAGATTTACTCCGGGCAGCAGGAGATCAAAATTCAGCTGTATCGCAGTCGCGGAATAGGATTCACAGCAGATCCATCGCTGCGAATTCAGTCCAGTCGGCTCATAGCCCAAGATCGCCCCCGAGGCGTGAGGGACATGGAGGCCGGCGTGATCAATATGAGGGTCGATTCGATCATGATGATCGACATCGAGTGCCCACCTCCCCAAGGGTGGGTCATACGCTACCGACAAGAAGATGACAGACGCCATCACAGAAGTTGGGCTAAGGATTCCAATGACCCTGTGAAACCTGTGCTTTGATGCGAGATCCATCATCGCTCAAGGCTTGGTCGACAGAACAGAGCTCACCGAGAAGGCCATGATGTAAATGCGCCCACCAGCAGCAGAGTACACGCCTCAGACCTGTGAGTGTTTTAGCAGAGCCATCGAGTCGCGGTGATTCCTCCCAACTTCAGGTTGGCGATCGAGTCAAGAAGTTCATCGTGAGTCCAAGCCGGATACTTGGCTTGAGGACTACCGAGTGGTTGTTCAGATTGGCGGCGGCAACGATGAAGTGGTCATGAAACACCTGCCTCTTATGTTGGAGGGCTCGGCCAGAGCATGGTTGAATCAGTTAGCACCCAACAGCATTTACACTTGGGAAGATCTTGCCCGAGTGTTTGTTAGGACATTTTAAGGAACTTGCAAGCGGCCAGCAGGGTTGACAGAGTTGCAGTAGTGTGTGCAGAAGTCGAATGAAACTCTGAGGGATTACATCCAGAGATGGATCACATTGCATCACACGGTAGAGAATGTATCTAATCATCAGTAGATCCAGGCCTTCAAGGAAGGCGCAGAATAGAGAGTTAAGTTTGAAATTGGTCGGACCGAGACATGACCCCGAGTCGAATGATGGAGATTGCCACCAAGCACGCCAATGGTGAAGAAGAGGATCGGCCCGAGTGGCAAGTACAAGTCAGCCGCTAATGAAACCGTGGAGGGAACTCTAGTCGAAGGAAGCGAAAGTCGAGCCGGCTGCTCCCGGAGAAGCCTTGGCCGTGACTCCAGAAAGTTCAAGGGGAAATCCAAGGGGCCTTGGAACCCCAAGAAAGTGAAAGACCAAGATGGAAATGATGTGTTGGACTTGCCATGTCACATTCACACGAAGAAAGATGAAGAGGGTAAACTCATTTACCCAAAGCATACCACTCGACAAAGGTCGGCTCTTGATTCAGCAGCCAGGAAGCAGCCCAAGGACAAGGAGAAGGAGTCTGACAAAGTTGAGGACAAGGAAGATAGTGACGGTGGATACCCCTGTGTCAATTCCACTCGATTGATTTTTGCCGACGCTGAAAGCAAAAGTCAATTGAAAGTTATCAACCGAGAGGTGAATATGGTCGCCCGCGACACCCGCTTATCTCAAATGGTCGCAGATCGCCATCACGCTCGACCGCCCGATCACCCGACACACATAGCCACCCCGGGAGGCAAGCTGCTGGTGGTCGACCTAGTCGTCAAGGCACTCGACTAACTAAGGTTTTGATGGATGGTGGCAAAGGGCTCTAACATACTATATGCACAGACGCTGAAAGGGATGGGCATTCCGACGCCCGCACTCAAAGACTAGCAACATGAGCTTCCATGGAGTCATTCCTGAAAGAAGGCTGAGTCACTCGCCAAATTGCTCTCGATGTGGTTTTTGGTGATTACAAGAATTTTCAGAAGGAAAAGTTGACCTTGAGGTCGTGGATTTCCGTGAGCGCTTACCATGCTATTCTCGGGAGGCCGGCGATGCACGCTTCATGGCTCGACCATGTTATGTATACCTCAAACTCAAGATGCCAGCCCCAAAGGTGTGATCACCGCCACCGCAATCGAAAAAAAGCGTAAGAGTGTTTTTAAAGGCTCTAAGATCGACGATGCTCGATGGCAATGGTAGAGCTGCAAGAGTACCGTAAAACTGCAGACTGAAGGATTTGTTGCAGCCAAGAAGCCCGCCACGAGTCAGATTTCACCGTCCGTGATAGGAAACCGACTCATATTCACCCGACTGATCCCAATGCTGCTCCGACTCACATCTCAACAACACTCGACTCCAAATAGGAAGAAGTGTTCATCCAGTTCCTCCGTGAGAACTGGGACATCTTCGCATGGAAGCCTGCTGACATGCCGGGTGTTCCCAGGGGACTGGCTGAGCATTGTCTATGAGTCGACTCAAAAGTTAAACCTGTCAAAGAACATCTTCGACGGTCCGCCCGTAAGAGAAAGGCCATTACAGGAGGTGGCTCGGCTCTTAGCAGCTGAGTTTATCCGAGAGATTTACCACCCGAGTGGCTCGCCAATGTTGTCATGGTCCCTAAGGACAAGTCACTTCGCATGTGCATCGACTTCAAACATATCAATCGGCATGCCCAAAAGATCATTTTTCTCTCCCGCATCGACCAAATAGTTGACTCGATCGCTGGATGTGAGCGTTGTCTTTCTTAGACGCCTATTCCGGTTACCATCAGATCCGTCTCAGTATGGACCCGACGAGATCAAAACAGCTTTCATCACTCCATTCGGTGCTTCGTTATGTCACCATGCCATTCGCCTCAAGAATGCCGAGCCACGCTCATGAGGATGATTCAAGTGTTTGCTCACCAAATGAATCGGAATGTGGAAGCATACATGGATGATATTGTGGTCAAGTCACGAAGGGTTCCACCCGTTGACCGACCTTGCTGAAACATTTGCCAATCTCGTGGAGGTATGATATCGCTTAATCCATCAAAGTGCACATTCGAGTTCCTAGCGGAAAGTTACTCGGTTTTCGCTTCCGAACGAGGAATCGACGCCAACCCGTAAAAAGTTAGCACTATATCCTAATGAAACGCCATGTGCGGTGCACGATGTCCGTAAGCTTATCGGATGCTTGGCCACTTTAAGTCGATTCATCTCTCGCCTTAGTGAAAAGGCATTGCCTCTTTATCGATCGATGAAGAAGTCGACAAGTTCGAGTGGACTCTCAAGTCGATAAAGATTTGCAGAGCTAAAAGCTCGCTCTCCACTCCAACCGGTGCTTGTTGCCCCAATCAAGAAAGAGCCTTTGCTGCTTTACATTGCAGCCACAAGACAAGTTGCCAAGATAAAGATTTACTACGAGCGAGAAGAAGAAGGAAAAGCCTTCAAAGTTCAGCTACCAAAGATATTATCTTTCCAAGTATTGACCCCATCAAAGCAAAGAGACCTCATTATCGAAGCTTGTTTATGGATTTATATGACCACGAAGAAGGTTGCTCATTACTTCTCCGGCCATTCCATTACGCCGCACGACGCCCCATTGTCGAGATTCTGCACAACTGAGATGTAACTAGTCGAGTGGCGAAATGGGCGATTGAACTCCTTCCCCTTGATATCAAGTTTGAGGCAAAGAAAGCCATCCCAAGCAATAGCAGATTTCATCGCCGAGTGGATTGAACAGCAATTGCCGACTCAAGTTCACTCTGAGCATCGGACCATGTTCTTTGATGGTTCCAAGATGCTGAATGGTTCCGTGTCGGGTAGTGTTGGTTTCCCGAGGAGATAAGCTCGATATGTGCTCCAGATTCACTTTGATTCTTCCAACAATGAAGCGTAATACGGCAATCGCTGTATGGGTTATGATGGCCATTTCACTCGGCGTCCGCCGCCTCATGGTCTATGGCGACTCAGATCTAGTGGTTAATCAGGGATGAAGGAGTGGATGTAATTCCAGCCATGACCGGTTATTGCAATGCAAAGGAGGAAGCTAGAGAAGAAGTTCGAGGGGTTAGAGCTTCATCATGTACCCCGATCGAAAAATCAAGCTGCTGATGATTTGGTGAAAATAGGGTCCAAGAGGGAAGCCATTCCCAGTGATGTGTTTTTGGAGCACATCCACAAACCGTCAATTCAAGAGGATCCTTTCACCGAAGAAGCCCCACGGCCAAAAAGTGCCAATGATCCGACTGAAGTTGAGGTCCCAGCTGTGGTCGACCTGGTCATGGAAGTCATGGTCGCCACTCCCGATCGGACAAAGGCCGCATATCACGTATATCCTAAGGAAAGAGCTCCCAGAGAACGAAGAAGAGGCTCGACAGATCGTCCGCCGATCCAAGGCCTTTACTGTGATCAAGGGACAGTTGTACAGAGAAAGCGCGATTGGAGTCGGCCAGAAATGCATAACACCAGAAGAAGGTCAGATAATTCTTGATGATATCCACTCGGGGACCTGTGGTCATCATGTGTCCTCTCGGACCATTGTGGCTAAAGCATACCGAAGCGGGATTTTACCGCCAAAGCAAATGAAATGGCAAAGGAAATAGTCAACAAGTGCGAAGGATGTCATTCTATTCCAATATGTCACACAAACCCGCCTCAGCCTTTGAAGACCATTCCACTCGTCTCCGCCTTCGCTGTTTGGGGATTGATATGATTGGACCATCGAGAACCGATGTAAGCGGCTTCACTCCTTGCTAGTGGTAGTCGACAAGTTTACTAAGTGGATCGAAGCTAAGCCTATCAAGAATCTTGATGCATGCACAGCTATCAGTTTCATCAGAGAGTTGATATTCAGATATGGAGTTCGTGATAGCATCATCATCGACAATGGGTCAAACTTCGATTCGACAAATTCAAAGCCTTTTGCGCTCTCAAGGCACGCGAGTCGACTATGCTTCAGCTTGCTCACCCCAACGAATGGACAAGGTAACGAGCAAACGGTCTAATTCTCAAAGGATCAAACCCCGGCCGATGCGCGATCTCAAGCATGCAGGAGGAGCGTGGGTCGGTGAACTTCCATCGTTCTTTGGGGATTGAGGACCACTCCTAATCGGGTCGATCGGGAGAACTCCATTCTTTCTCGGTCTATGGAGCTGAAGCAGTTCGCCGAGTGACCTGCTTCACAATGCACCTCGAGTCGAACTCTACTCAAGATGAAGCGGAGCAAGCCCGCAAGATGCGCCACCTCCTAGAAGAGGAGAGAGATGGCTCGATCCGCCGACCATCTATCAGCCAGGACTTGCGTCGATTCCATGCTAGAAATGTGAAGAGCCGAACCTTCCAAGAAGGAGACTTGGTCCTCCGAGTGGATCAGCAGAAACCACACAAGCTCGCTCCCACTTGGGAAGGTCCCTTCATCGTCACCAGAGTTCTCCATAATGGAGCATACCATCTTTAAAACATCGATCGCCATATTGATGAGCCTCGAGCTTGGAATGCGGAGCTGCTCCGCCCCTTTCATACTTACGTACTCACTCGGGTGAGATGTAATAAAAGTACCTCTATAGTTTGTTTATCGAAGACAAGAATGTTATAATTTTCCTAGTGATTGTTATTACTTTTTTGTTTACATGAGAAATTTCCCCCCGGTGGGTGGCTTAGCTGCGAACCCGTTTCTCCTAAGTTTGTTAAAAAAATCCCTGCCGAGTGGTGAGCCAGCCTTCCACTCGGGGGCTTAGCTGCGAATCCATTTCGCCTAAGTACTTGAAAATCCTATCGAGTGGTGAGCCAGCCTCCCACTCAGGGGCTTAGCTGTAGTCCAAGTACTCGCCTAAGTGTTTAAAATCCTACCGAGTGGTGAGCCAGCCTCCCACTCGGGGGCTTAGCTGCAGTCCAAGTACTCGCCTAAGTGTTTAAAATCCTACCGAGTGGTGAGCCAGCCTCCCGCTCGGGGGCTTAGCTGCAGTCCAAGTACTCGCCTAAGTATTTAATACAATGTGCGCTTTGCAAGGACGACGAGGAACAGATCGACTATTGCCTTCCCCTTCAGAGCTACGACACAAAAAATCCTCCCACTCGGAGGCTTAGCTGCAGTCCATTACTTGCCTAAGTTTGAAAAATCCTACCGAGTGGAGAGCAAACCTCCCACTCGAGGGCTTAGCTGTAGTCCAAGTACTCGCCTAAGTTTGAAAAATCCTACCGAGTGGAGAGCAAACCTCCCACTCGGGGGCTTAGCAGCAGTCGAGTACTCGCCTAAGTTTGAAAATCCTACCGAGTGGAGAGCAAACCTCCCACTCGGGGGCTTAGCTGCAGTCCAATACTCGCCTAAGTATCTGAAAATCCTACCGAGTGGAGAGCAAACCTCCCACTGGGGCTTAGCTGCAGTCCAAGACGCCTAAGTATCTGAAAATCCTACCGAGTGGAGAGCAACCCTACCACTCGGAGGCTTAGCTGCAGTCCAGTACTCTCCTAAGTATGAAATCCATTCCGATCCGCAAGGACGACGAGCTGCAGGTCGACTGTTACCTTCTCCTTCGGAGCTGCGCCACAAGTACAACGTGCACTCCATCCCGATCCGTAAGGACGACGAGGTGCAGGTCGACTGTTACCTTCTCCTTCGAAGCCGCGCCACGAGTACAACATGCACTCCATCCCGATCCGCAAGGACGACGAGGTGCAGGTCGACTGTTACCTTCTCCTTCGAAGCTGCGCCACAAGTACAACGTGCGCTCCATCCCGATCCGCAAGGACGACGAGGTGCAGGTCGACTGTTACCTTCTCCTTCGGAGCTGCGCCACAAGTACAATCCGTGCTCCATCCCTACCTGCAAGAACAATGAAGCGTAGGTCGACTGGATTTTTCACCTCAGAGCCGCATCTCAAGCACTGAAGTATATTCCGAGTGAAGAACAAATTTGCTCGAAGGCAAATGAAAGCATATTCGATGATAAGCCAAGTTCAGATAGCATCCTACGGATTCAAAAGTACTCAGGCATCAAGCCTGTTAAAGTTTATCGGCTACAAGACCACTCGGCATTCCGAGGAAAATTTAAGACGAAGCATAGAAGGTTTTTACTCCTCAGGGGGAGGACTAGAAGGCGCGACAAACTGGTCCAGGTCGATCCCGTCAGCGATCCGGGTGGCACCAGCAATGAAAGTCTCCATGAAAGATTGGAAGTCGTACTTCTTGGTATTGGCAACTTTGATGGACGCCAGTTTTTCCTCTCGCGCCTTGCAAGTGAACCCAACCAGGACAGAGCAACATCGGCACCACACCGGCGTAAGACTTTTTCCATTCCTGCACTCGACTTGAACGTTATTCACCGAGTCATTAAAGACTCGAGGTCATTTTGAAGCGCCTCGCCGCCGAGTGTCGAGTCGATCCGCGACACCGCAACCTTCAATGAGCGAGGTAGTCCACCACACCAAGAACACGAGACTCCAAATGAGCACATTCATGGCGGCTTCATCCTTCACGGGGAGTTGACGGGTCCAGCTTGTCTCCACTGACTAGTCTCTTCCTCAAGTTCGGCTGAACTCAGAAACACAACTCGAGTTCAAGCTAATGGTTCTATGATGAGTCGCTGATAAAAAGTCACCGGATAAGAGGAATTACCTTCAAGCATGAGGAATAACTTCTGGCGAGCCCTCCCGTATAAGCCTCCAGATCGCTCCTCTTCCCCGCCAGTCACGGCCTTGTCGCCGAGCTATCTTGTCATTCTTCATCGGCTAACCTCCTTGTTGGCCGACGAGAGCAGCTTTTAGATAGGCGCTTCTTCTTCAAGTTTTCCGATCAAGACAACTTTTCTTCCGTGAGCTTGGTTTTGTCCAAAGCCGCTTTCGCGCCGCAAGGTCATGGTCCTTCTTCTTCAGAGCCTCCTCCATTTTGTCTCGCAAAATGACAAGAGATCAGAATTAGGAAGGGCGTAAAAACAAAGACAACACAAGTTCTCACCAGCCATACATTTTGCTTCGCCTCTCCCTTCGCAGTTCTCCGAGCAAGCTTCAAGTCAAGGTTGAGCTAGATCTGTTTGTTTTCCAACTCAAGATAGCGAGCCACAAGCTCGCAGGATTTCTCCAAGAGTCAATCGACGTACATCAAAGATAGGTTACTCCGAGTGACTAAGAAAATCTTTAGGTTTCTAAGACTACACCAATCGTAATATTCGACAAGAGTCTCGGATTACACTCAAGGTGCACTCAGCGCGCCCCCACTGGTTCTACCGACTTGGTTCGATCACCAACCGAAAGAGACAAAAGGTTATGATCCTAAAACATAGCTAATCGCCGGCAACAGCCTCTGAGATTAAAAAAGAGTTCTTCAGACTACGGCCGATCGCCAAGAGTCCACCATAGTCTCATGGATTACACCCAAGTGGGTGCACTCAGCAGTGCCCCCACCGGTTTCAAGATTCCATTCGACATGGTCCCACCTGCATCGAGTGAAGAAGTTAACAAAGAAATTCAAAGTATAAAGACTACGGTTGACTGCCAAGAGTCCACCATAGTCTCGGGATTACACCTGGGTGCACTCAGCTGCCCCCACCAGTCCAAAAATTCAATCGACACACCCAAGGTGTACAGACACGAAGATCTTCGTAAAGAAGAGTTTCGTGTAGCATATCCTAATGTAACAAGTGGTGACCAACTAACCTGGACGTTGCTCAAGAGCTGAGCTGGCATCATAGGCCGCCTGGCTGGCCTCCCAACCACCTTCACTTGCTCCATCATGATTCCTGCCCTGCATATAGCTTCCTTAGCAGACTCACTTGGTCCTCTCGGGACGAGTGTGTGGCTAAAAGGAGGGCGGATCAGCAATGACGATGAAGGCCTGATGCTCGTCACCGCATGCTGAAAGACACGTAAGTCCGAGTGATGTTGCCACCTCATGAATCGTTGTCTCAGCAATCGACACAACTTGAGCAGTTTTGCCACAGCACGCTTTTATTCTCCTCCGCTCAATGGGCGCCTCATCGCCATCATCGTGGAGATCAATGACATGAGGAGGGACTACAGAAAGATTCAAAGTTAAAACAGAAACCAATCGACCAAAAGTGAAACTACAAAGAATCATATCAAGGTTAGAGGTAGCAAAGATCTTCCATCTCCCGGTCTTAGTTCCCGGCCGAGGTCTCTTGAGGTAGCATACCAGAGATTTCAGAAATCAATTGATCACCAACAAGTCGACCAAAAGTATGTCCGTACAAACAAGAAAACACAAGTTCTCACAGACCAAAATGGTGGAATGGCCATCCTCATCTTGGGCAAAGCCTTCGTCGGCTTTGATGACATCGCCAGGTTGCTTCAAGCGCTGTTTCAGTCGGCGCCGGAGACGTTGTCCGAGGGTGTTTCGCCGACCGCCCGACAGCGCAATAGTTTTGCCACGCCGATCGCTGGGTCATGAGTGAGCTTGATCGCTTTTCCATGCGAGGAGGGTCGACTTCTTCCTCCTCTTCCTCCTCCTCCTTCGCCAGAGCTGCCGTTGTCTTCGCCCTCCGCACCATCGATTGCCATTCCTCCCGGCTTTCACCTCCGCTTCCCTTCCTCCTCCTCGACTCGTTCTCGCGCCTGGGCATCGAGTACATCTCAGTGGTGGCCTAGAAGACAACAAACAAGACAAAAGTCAATCGACCGATTTAAGCAAACAAAATGGAGAAAGGGATCACATTCAAAGATGCAGGAATGGACCTTGTCTACTTTGTACGGCTGGTCGAAAGTGGAGGATCCTCCTGGCCCTCAAGGGTTGTCCTTGTTTCCCGTGATGCCCGCAAGACACCTTTCCAAAGATGGCATCCTAGATTTCCTCCGGTGGATCCGAGTGGTGTCCTCGCTGCGAGTACAACCACATCGGATGGTCTCGGCTTGAAGCAGCTGGATGCGCCGCCGAGGAAGACCTCCAAAAGATCCATGCCACCACCCTGCTCGATGAGCTGGACAACCTGCTCGACCAACACCTTCACTCGCGCCTCTCTTCCTAATCACCTTCAAAGAAGATGGCTTGCTCACTCGGTCCATGGAAAGCGAGGAGTCCAATGACCGCTCAAGGCTATTGGTCCTTGCAGAGAACCAAGTCGATCGCAATCCATGGACCTGACTCGTAAGATCATGGCCGAAAAGAACTTTTTCCTCTCATCTGAACCCCAAGACCCCACACATCTGAATCACTTGAGTTCTCTCACACTGGATTGGCCTTTTTCACCGCCCTGGGAGCGACGAGTGAAAATGTGCTTGAAAAGACCCCAATGAGGCCGGAACCCAAGAAATTCTCGCACAAAGACACGAAAAGCAGCGAGATACACGATGGAGATGGGAGTGAAGTGGTGAAGTGCCCCAAAGAAGTTCGGAAATCCCGAAAGAAAGGGTGAGGCGGCAGAGAAAACCCGCTGCTGACATGGGTGGCCAAGAGAACACACTCACCCTCCAGAGGTTGTGGCTCCCACTCCTTCCCCGGAGCCGCTACTGATCCATGGGGATCCGCCCTCATTGTCCATGTCGCCGAGGTCCTTCCGATCGATCATCGAGCGGATCCAGCCGCCTCGATCCAGCCTCGCGGCAAGCCGCCCTCGACGAAGATCTGCCTGACCGGTCGCTTCTTCCTTCGCTTTCGCCGTCGCTTTCTTCGCCTGGCCCAAAGCCAGCTTGCCTTCTCCTTCACCATTGTCTTCGGCGGCGATAGAGCAGCAGGGCGCTGAGGTGGAATCCCACGCGCGGATGAACTGGGAAGGGAGGAGGAAAGGGAATGCACTGCTCAAAAACCCCGCCTGTGGCCTTATATGAGGTTGCTTCCGAAAGGATCGACCGGTAGGCCCGGCGATCCTGTCAAATCTCAAGAATAGCCGCCCACGCGACACGTGGCGTAAAAAGGTGGCGCTGAGATCGAGGCGCCCCTGCCTTATCCCATCCGACATCGCGACCTCCTCCGCCGCCGCTTCTTCAAAATTCAATCCCGCTAAACTGGTGCCACAGAGCAAATCGCCGTATGTAAGATTTCTCCGCCCCGCCATTCAAGTTCTCCAAGTATGAAAACACACTCGATTTAATACAAAGAATGGATCAAGGCGATCAAAAAGAAGTTTAAGCCATCACCTAAGCTCATTGATTCAGAATAAGACGTGCTCATCGCACGAAAAGTGGGTCGGAAGAGGTCTCAACTCCTTCCCCACTCAAACCTCGATCCATTCGGGGGCTACTGATGAAGCCATGTACCTAGGGTAGGGTAATGGACCTATCCAAGGTACTCTCCCCAAGGACGTCTCTTGAAGAAAACACCTTCACGAATTCGAAGGATTCCACTGATGCACCAAGACACTGACCATGAAGCCAACCACTCGACCGCCAGAGATCTACAATACCAAGACGCAAACGGTCGGTCATTAAGGGTTTTATGGTCATCATAGCACTTATGTGGGACGCACAAGAACTCCCTATCTTAATGTACCTTAATCCTTACATAATCGAGGGCTGGAGGGTCCGCGAACTCTATATAAGCCCCCCTCCTCAAGGTAAAGGGTTCGCACTTCAGAACTCATACGCATATAATAATACCACCGCCCTGCCCGAGACGAGGGCTGTTACTTCCTCCGAGAAGGGCCTGAACTCGTAAACATCTTGCGTATACAACTACTCCATAGCTAGGATCTTGCCTCCCATACCTACCCCCATTCTACTGTTAGACTTAGAACCACGACACTCCGCACTTTCCCTTTGGCTTCGCCCTGACGCCAAGTCCGAGCACACCTTGGGCTCTGGGGGCAATCTGTCGGGATTCTATTTAACGGGGTCCCCAGACTTGCTCTACCATGCCCACGGTGTGCCTCCACCGCTGCCCAAGACGTCCTGCCTTCACCAACAACACCCAAGACCTCACGAGGGGCCAAGCTCATGAGGCGCATTTACACAAGACCTCCTCGGAGCGGTCTCACCAGTCGGGCTCATGAGGGGCGGAGAGATTGCTAAGGCGAACCTCATGAGGTTCCAATGACGCAAGTTGTCGGTGTCAAACCAGCGGATCTCGGTAGGGGGTCCCGAATCTGCGCCTAGGCGGATGGTAACAGAGACAAGGGACACGATGTTTTTACCTGTGTTCGGGCCCTCTCGATGGAGGTAATACCCTACCCCGCTTGATTAATATTGATGATATGGGTAGTACAAGAGTAGATCTACCACGAGATCAAGGAGGCTAAACCCTAGAAGCTAGCCTATGGTATGATTGTTGTTCGCCCCACGGACTAAAAACCTCCGATTTATATAGACATCGGATAGGTTAGGGTTACACAGTAGTCGGTTACAATGGTAGGAGATCTACGATCCAGACGCCAAGCTTGCCTTCTACGCCAAGGAAAGTCCCATCCGGACACGGACGAAGTCTTCAATATTGTATCTTCATAGTCTTGGAGTCCGCCAAAGATGATAGTTCGCTATCCCGACAGCCCCTAGTCCAGACTCCTCAAGAGTCTCGAACCAGGCTTCAATGACGATTTAGTCCGTGCGATATTGTCTTCAGATTGCAAGGCGGTTCCTCCTCCGAATTCCTCATAGAAGATTTTGAACACCAGATAGTGTCCGCTCGCAAAACAAGTTCCACATACCACCAGAGAGAATAATTTTGAACAGATCCGTTGATATATTCCGGGCGTGACATCACACCACGCCAAGCCTTTATATGAATCGCTTTTTTACCGCTCCACCTTAGCACGCCTTTATCAAAGCGTAGATCGCGCCTCTTATTCCGGATTCTCATCAACACGGACGTAGTAACCCAACTGCGTTCGCTGGCACGCCTCCTCATCGGCGCAGTCCTAATCGACCACGGGAGGGCTCTTGGTATTCAACATCTTTATAATGAGACCAAGGCCCTCTTCTTTTTACACCTCCATCGAAGTTCGCCTCAAGGCCCAAGTTCTAACACCCAAAGCTTCAGATTTAGGCGCTCCGACTTTCGACGATGTCCGCCCGACCAAGACGGCCGATGGATGTCTTCTTCCATCACGTAAGAAGATGTGCTAAAGCTGCAGACGCCAGTATCTAACCGCGAGATTTCGTGATAGACTGCCCGCTTCCAGGCAGGTCATTCCAACTCCCGAGCCCCGGCGAGAGCGCAGTGGTCGTGGTCTCACTTCCTTCGGGTTTAGGCTTCCGACGGATCCCTTTGTGCGGGGCTCTGCGTTTTATTATGGGCTGGATTTCCATGACTTGAACTGAGTCCATCCTCCATATCTCGTCATTCATTGTCAGATGTGAGGCCTTCCTCCATATCACCCTCACTTTGGATTGTGGCTCAAGACCTTCAAGGTGGAGCCAAAGATGATCGAGGGGCAACAAGCAGAAAGTGAGGGGCGGTCATAAGCAAGTGTGTTGATGCTCCGGGTCTGAGGGCTCTTTTCAAGAGGAGCTTGGTTTGTGGCAATGGGAGTGGTTTTATATTACCGCCCTGTGGACACCAAATGGGTGGCGCTTCCCGCCTTCCGCCAGTCCACCACAGCGGTTGGCGCCATGGGTCAACAAGGCTCGACTGGGTCGCCCAAGGACGCCTCTCACAGGCCAAGATTCGGGACCTCCAAGAAAGAGAGATCAATCTGGTCACAAAGGGCGCAGTTATATTGATTCGGCGCTTTCTACCCGCGTAACATCGCCTCCGTCTGTGGGAATTTAATCTGAGGGACCACGAGCCTCCAACATTTTATGGGTACGACGCCCGTGGAGATGTATAAACTATTCTTCGGATCACAGGAGAAGTGTCCGGACCTGACTGAGGACGCAGGACTAAGCTGCAAACGCCCAGATACTCAAGTAAGTAGTCCTTTAACCGGACAGGCTGTTCATTCATTTATCATATATATATGCCCTTTAAAGGAGCTGTTTCTTGAACAGGAGTGGATAGCGAAAGCAAAGTTGATAAGGTGTCCGCCCCTCCCAGAGACCACGCCGGATCCCATGCCGACCAGGATGTTGAAGGCCGCGCCTTTGAAGAAGGCGAACGGGGAGCTGGAAGCAACCGCCTCCACGAAGGAGGCTTCTGAGGAAGGAGGGATCAAAAGTCCCACCCTCCAAGGAGAGAAGAGGATCGCTTCGGAAGATCCAGAGGTCAAGGCCTCAAAGAGGGGAAAGAAATCTTCGCCAGAGAGTCCGGCGCTGGGAAGTAACCCAGCTGCACTACTTCCCCAAGGGGATCAGCCCTCCAGCGAGCCGTAAGTAAAAAGAAGGGGTCTTGTAAATAAGGAACATCCCTGCATTTATTTCTGAAGATAACCGAAATTGTACCTTGTAGTTCGGATCTCAGCCCTTCTCGGCAGAACTCATCTTCGAGGGATCTTCTTCCGAGATGATGGAGAGCTAAACGCCCACCGCCGCACTTCATGCGAGGCGGACGGCCTCGCGTGTCGCCGCGAGGGTTTCCCAAGTCCGGCGGGACCGAAGGTCCGCGCCAATCGGCGTAAGGCGGTCGAGGAGCTCAAGGATCTTCGGGCGAAGCGGTTATTCGTAAGATCACCGTGTTTCAATGGGTACGGTGATTGAAAGAATTGCATCCGCCGAGAGCGGATTGCATGAAGCCGCCAGAGGCTTGCCGACGGGTTGAGGTACGCAAAATGATGTACCTTGCGACGCTTATGCATATAGAATGCACCTCAGATAGATAGTAGCCCCCGAGACTTGTATGTTGTCAAAAATGACAGCGCGTCGAGTATCATAATCTCGTTATAACATATCGCCGCCCTAAATAGGTGGCGGGCGTCCGGCACAGCCGGATCGATGAATATGCCGAACTAAAGCGGGCGATTTGACGAGGCGGATGCGACATCACGCTGGTCAATAAATGGTTTGACGAGTCACAAGGTATGCGACTTTCTACGCGACACCGGTAAGGGAGCTTGACGCCCATGCCTTACTACTTGTATGCTTAATGCAGGTGGTGCCGTTGTGGAGGAGCTGCGGCGAACTCGCCCGAGCTAAAGAGCAAGCCAGAATAGTACGCGGCCGCTTAAGGGCGTCCAAGAGCTAAAAGCCGAACGGGCTGCTCATCGCCAAGAAGAGGAAATGGCCGATATGGCCATAAAGTTAAAGAATGCTACCGACCGCCGCGGGTTCTTGAAAAGAACGCCAAGCGGAGCAAGAGGACTCTGAAAAGGCCACCGCCAATCCAAGGATGCCTGCTCCGCTATGAGAGCTGCCAAGGAGGAGCTGAGTCAGCCGGGCTATTGTGGCTGGAAACCGCTTCGCCATGGAGGAAATATACGGATCCAAGTATGCTCAGTTGGACAAGTTGTGGAGTTCGGAGGATGCTTATCTGGACTTAGCGGTGAGCACTGCAGACGCGATGGAGCACTTCCAAGGCCAGAAGGGGCATAAAAGGGAAGAGCTTTATTGGTCGCAATTCCATAGTCCGGAGCGTCCTCTTCCATTGACCGATCGGTTGGCCGAATGGGCCGAGCTGAATCGATTATCCGGACTTTCCATGAAGCATGTCGTGACTCATTTGTGGCTGTGGACCCCACCAAAGAGCTATTTTGGCTTAGTGCAGCAGCCTTGGTGCGGTACTGCCAGACGACGCAATGTAGCGGCTCGGCGCATGAGAGGGAGCGTGGATGGCCTTGCCCGTGTCAAGACATATCGGGCGGAGATGAAGGACACCAAGTTGCATCCCAAGATTCGACATAAGCCGAGTACCTGCCGAGCACTATTTTGAGGAAGTCCGTCTGGCGCTGCTTAATAGAGACGCAGGTTTCAAGGACGTTATGCTTTAATGGCATGTATGATTTGTGAAAACAATGTTTCAATTTTAATGTAAGAGCTTTTTATACTTGTGCCTTCAAGTAGTAAACTACCTCCCGTGCTGCCGTTTATGTATATAACCTGAAAGATGGCAGTCCTTGGCTTCAGCCCTCATGCACATAATGCGGGGGTGTTTGCAAAAAAGGCGCATTTTCACACTTGATCCAACGTCTTGGTCCTGTGAAGGAGGTGATAGCGTAGCAAACTAGGCAACCGGACTATAATGCTTTATCACTTTCACTTAGCCATAGGGGTTCAAGGGTGGGGCTACTATATAGCCCCTGGGGGCACTGCACTCTCCCGAATTCGGGGTGCATATGTGCCTAACCGAAAAATGGTCCTTCATTAAAGCGGAGGAATTCTAAACATTCCGGTGAGTCATCGAGTGGTTGACTAGTCTCTCGCTATATCATGACAGCCAGCCGGGCTTTCATCGAGGTGCTCGCTCGCCGAACCGGGCACAATCGCAGAGTTCTCCGGTGCCGCTAGCCGATAGAATGTAACGTAAGGCAGCAAAACACGTGAGCCGGACAAACCCAACATTTGACCAAAGACATGATTCGAGCTGATGCATATAAGGCCTAACTCCGAGACGCCAACACTCCCTAAGGTATTCGGTCTTTATAAAACGGGTAGAATATTGCCCTAAGCCCCGGTGTCCGTGCACGCGAAAAATTCTGGTGCGCCAATGCCAAAACGCCAGCCTCCTCCTCGGTTATAGTAAGAAACCGGGATGTATATCAACAAGAGACAGTAAAAAGGTTTACGCAGGTCTTAATCAAAAGAATCCTTGCAACGGGTCCCTATGCATGTCTCATACCGGTCTCCGCAGCCGATCTCGGACGGGTGTAGCACGGTGTTCATCTCGTAAAAGAGAGGAACTTAGTTGAAAAGAAGAAAAAAAGATCGTATAAAAATGTACTTTATATTAAATAAACAGAGTACGATCAAAAAGTGAATAAAATTGAGCTTTATTGTCTCTTGTTGTACATGCGCAGCCCCTTGCACGGGGTATGCCGCTAGGCGCCGGACTCGCCTAGCCGTGTCCGGGGTTCGAATTACCTATTCAGGTGCTTTGGTGAGCGGAGCCGGATTGGTGTGGGGCTGTCATGGCAGCCTCGCACTCTTCCGTGCTTGAGTAACACTTAATACTCCCTTTTAATGAGATGATGCTGCGTGGACCGGGCATTTTAAGTGTAAGAGATGCATAATGCGGTATTGCATTAAAGCGGGCGAAAGCTTCACGCCCCAGTAGTGCTTGATAGCTACTTTCGAATGGGGCGATGTGGAAGGTTAACTTTTCGGGCGGAAGTTGCCTGATGAGCCGAACAAAACTTCTAGCTGTAGGGAGCCCGCATAATGGGCATATGGGCTCTGCATTACCCCTTAAAGGAGGTCTTGCTATGGCTAATTTTGTTGGGTCTATCCCCATCATGCGATTGTGTCTTGATATATCAGGTTTATGTCATCGCCGCCATCCATGAGGACTTGTGTAAATTGGAATCACGATTATAGGATCCAATATCGAGGCAGTCCATCCTCTGCTCCGGACACTTTCGGAGTAGTCCCGATGGTCGAAGGTGATTGGTTTTGACAACCAGTGTTGGTACTCCGCAGGGTAGTATGTGCGCGCGCATTTTAATGGTCGCCCTATTTTTCCCTTTTATCACGGAAGTGAGTTTACCGCCTTAACCACTTGTGGGAAATTCTTTTGTTTTCCAATGCTCGCTTGTGGGGTTCGCCATCGCCCTCGCTGGTGTGTGGAGCCCTTGTGTTCGCATTGAGTCTGCTCGGATCGCTTGAAGACCCAACAACTGTGGGTATAGTTTGCGTGCTTCCTGTGGTACTGTGGATTTGACATATCTTGTCCAAGATTTTGTTTGCTGGATAGCTCATCGCTATTGTCCTTAAGGGCAGTTTTTATTGTTCTCGCCGCGAGCTTTTGAATCCGCTGCCATCGCCGCGCTTTGGACCGCTTCTTTAATCCGCGCTGGTCCTTGTTATGCCATGGTTTCCCATTTCCATCCCCGACTTCGGATGTACTTGGGTCAGCTGGTGCTGCATCTTGTTAGCCATCTATCCTCTCCTCGCAAAAGCGGGTCATGAGGCTTGTTAATGCGCCATGGTTCTCGCTTCTCCTCGGCCGAGGTGTCCAAGCAGCCATTCATCTCGGACGCTGTGTTTGAAAGCTGCTAAGGCTTCGCGTCCGGACAGATTTAACTATTTGGTTCTTTTTAGTAAGGAACCTGTTCTGAATTTCCGGCTGACTCTCCTGACTGTTGAATTATGTGACTTAGATCGCCTCAGATCCTGAGGGCGGACATAAGTCCCTTGAAAATTTGTCCAAACGCATCATCGAGCTCTTCCCAACTTCCAATGGTATTTTCGAGGGCTTTTAAGCCAATGCCGAGCTGGCCCTTTGAGTTTGAGGGTAGTATTTTATGGCGTGAGATCATCTCTCTAGCCATGTGTATGTGGAGGATGTAATCCTCAATCCGCACTCTGTGGTCTGTTGTTCCGTCAGATGCCTCTATGTTTACGGGTTTGAATCCCGCCGAAATTCATGATCCAAAGACCTCATCGGTGAAACATAGGGGATGCGGCGCCTCAGTATTTGGGCGCATGTGATGTTCAGATATTTGGCGATTGCATTGCTTTGAAGAGCTTGTTTTCGCCCATAGATGGACCTAATCTGGCCATCCTTTTGATGTGAATCCTTATGCGGATCACGCATCGCTTAAAGTGTGCCATTTGTCGCCTATTTTGCCGTGGGGTCGCCCATCCGACCGGTGGCCTTCTTATTTTTTGATTGTGGGGTCAAGGCCTCCTCATCAAATTCGGGCAGAGTTTTCTTTGGGTAGTTTCTTTGTTCAGAATCGTCGCCGATTTGTCCTCGGGTGTTGAATACTTTGCTCCATCCGATTCTCGTGCATCTTCCGCTGTTTTGAGCTTCGCTTCGCTTTTTTGTGCTACGCCAAGGGCTTACGAGCCTTTTGTGGAGGGTCTTCGCGCCAATAATTTGTCCGCGTGAGGTCGTCCTGGATCGTTATCTTCGCCGGGACGGGTTGTTTATCGGTTGTCCTGTTTCGACGGTTTCTCAATAGCATGTTCGCTGCCCACCGTTCGCCCTGCCTATGGCTGGGTCTTTGTTGAGGCGGACTTGGTGCGCGCTTACGCTGCCGCTTTGACTGCCGAGGGATTTATCCGTCAGAAGCGCCCCGCTGTTCCTCGTCGCCGCCTTTAGGTGTATCCACCATGTATACATCATGGGATGAGGTGGTTGTCCAAGATCCTATAGGTGCTGGTTCGGGTTGTTCTACATCGTAGTCCATACCGCCGATGTCTTCGAGTCGAAATCGAGCACGCCGTGTAAGCTTGACAAAGGCTACAAAGTGGGTGGTGGTGGGCGCTGAATTTCTTCGCCGTCCGCATCTCAACCTTCCCGACCGTAGTCCGCCAGGCTCTTCGGATAAAGAGAGACTTTAGTGAATTCAGGATGTCGCCAAGGGCGAAAAGTGAAGATGTCCGCGCAAGGAACTCCATGATCGGCGCCCAATCGGATTCGATTGGTAGGGGCGGAGGGTTCGGAGTCCGAGAGGAGTCCGCACCTGGAGTCACGGCTCTTCGCAGCGACAGTGGATGGAGTTTGGCTCGTAGCGACCTGACCCAAAATCGTCAAATCTCGTGTCTGCATTCATCCCAAGATCATGCCGGTACTCACAAGACATCGATAAAGTAATCAAAGTTCAATCACACCTGAATATTATTACACGCTTTCATATAGAGTCTTTATTACAAGGAATAAATTCGCTCAAGGCCAACTCATGAGAAATAAACTACTAATGTCATGGAAGCGAGAAGATAAAGCGAGTCCATCCGACTCAAAGGGCAATCGCCAAGCGCTGAGCGTAGCCTCACCCCGATCGAATATACCGCAACATAAGACGTTGCAGACATGTAGGTCAGCTTTTTGAATAAGTCGGCAAGTCATGAAGAGAATAACAATAATAAAGTTACTAACACTATATGCATTTTGGCTGTGGGGCTCTAAGTTTCATCATTTTGCTAAAAGCCAATTTTCTCCTACTACAAAGGACTTGCTTGCAAATATTACTACAAATTGTTGGTAGTTATTGAGATGGTTCCGCCAACCAAAATCTCATTCCCAAATTATTAAGTCATAAAACCCTCAAATTAATTCATTAGTTTTTGTGTTGAGATTTCAATACTTCCAAGTTCCAGAGGCTCAAATTGTCCGTGAATCGGGACACGGCTAATCGATTAGATCTTTAACTCGCAGAGGTTTATGACTTTTCCGCAAGAATCATTCCTCCTTTTAAGTCTTCGTGACTTCATGGTGTTTGAAGACGGACTAATGAAACAGGTCTTCCAAAGAGTTCTTCCGCTACCGCCGCACCCATCCAACCCTACCGTTTTTCTACATCTCGTAGTACCGCCGCCCAGCCGCCACTACTAGGGTTAACCCAGCCAGAGCCCATAATGGCTTGCGGCTGCATGTAAGCTTCCGTCAATGGGGCATCCATCCGCCTCTTCGTGGCTGGGTGAAGCTCTCGAAGATGTCATGGCACTTCTCCATGCATCCCGCCAACCACCGGGTTCTCCTGTGGTGCCCACAACCGCCCTCCACCCTAGTAGTGAATTCAAGTCCATCTTGATCTTGAAGTTCATGGGTTGTCATCATCATTGACTCTCACATCTTTCTTATGAATTTCACTCAACCAAAACCCGCTCACGAGCATAGCAAAGTAAACTACTTGGCCCCGGTCATGGTAACAAGGATTGGTTCATCCTACCACATGATACTACTCAAGATTAATAACTTCAAAATTTCAACTACTGCATGCATGGGGGTGGTGACAATTTCTATTGCACAAAAACATAGGTATAGAAAATAACATGATCAAAACTTGCCTTGTCGATGATCCTCGAAGCTAAAGATTCAGAGTAGCAAGCTTCAGACTGAAACTCTACCGAGACAAACAATAATCACAATAAGCATATAGCATTGGATCACATAACACAATAGCATAACAAAGTAACACACAAAACCAACAAAGCAAAACCCAAAGGAAAACTCAAAGAAAACCAACTCAAAGTTTTCCTACTTCAAACAACAACTAAAAGTAGTTTTATATAACAAAATTTTCTCAACATAACCTAATCATGGTTTTATGTTAACTTAACAGAAAAGATTTCATTAAGCAACTAGGAGCAAAAAGAATTAATTTAAAATCTATTATGAAACTCCTATTAGGCCTAATTCAATTTCTATTAAGAAAATAAAATAAAACTTTTATTTATTATAAATAAAAGTTCATCCATTAGAGTGACAGAAACTATCCTAGAATAATCAATCACATGTTAAAATAAATTTATTTCCTAATTAAATTAATAGGAAAACAGAGCTAGTTAATTAATTAGGATTAACAAGATTCTGCTTAAAACAATTTTTTATTAATCCTAAAATACCCAAATTAATTCCTATGGTTTGGCAATGCCAAAATAAAGTTGGGACAAAAAGAATCAATCAAAAATAATTTTTCTAACTCAAGTTATAGCAGATTTACTATTCTGACTAAAACTAAAATAAAGCAATTTTAATTAATTTTAACATAGCTAAATATATATTCTACAGAAACTATAGAAAATTTGCAAACCAACAAAAAAGAATCACCTAAAAATATTAAACAGAATAAAAGATATGAATTTTTCAAAACAGGAACTATTCTGTTAAAACAGAAAATGAAAATAAAAGAAAAGGGCCTAATGGGCCTAAACTACGACCGAGCGTAAAATAGACTAAACGGGCCCTAGGGTTAAACTAGTCGGGCGGGCTAAAAAAAAAACCCTAACTTAAAACTAACGGACTAAACTGTCGAACCGGCGGTTTTTATAAACGCAGCATTCTTCTGGTTCTAATCTACACCGAGATTGGGGATCGGACGGGGGGGGTCTCCGTGACTCACCGGCGCCGACGGCGGCGGCGGCGGCGGCGGTGGCGAGAGTGTGCCGACAGCCCGGTCGCCGGGAGGTCGGTGGAGAGCTCCGCAAGGAAAGGGGCAACGAGGGGAGCTCTGGTGGAGTCTGGGAGGTCGGGAGGGTGTAGGCGACGACGGCGACGGAAATGACGGCGGCGGATGGCTCGGCCCGTGAGCTCGTGAGAGAGGAGGAGGGCTCCATGAGGGGTAAGGGGGAATAAAAGGGACCCGGTTTATATAGGCGGGGCCTGCTGGGCAAGGGAGGCGATCGGGAGGGGATCGGCATCCGGATCTCGCGGATCCCGATCGATCGGCGGCGGCGTGGCGTGGCGTGGGGGTTGAAGAAGGGGTGGGGCCCACTGCGGTGAGAGAGAGAGGGGTGGGCGAAGGGCGACCGACGCGAAGGGCTTCAAAAGGGGTAAGGCGAGGCCAGGCTGGGCCGGGCACTGGCCTGGGGGGCTGGGGGCTGGGGTGCTGGGCTTGACACTGGGGCTTGGGTCAGGGTTCTCGCCGGCACTGGGGTTTTCTATTTTTTGAATTTTTTAATAAAACAAAACAGAGATAAAACATAAACTATAAATATTTTATATAGGGTATATATATACCAAAATGATCGGGAATATTCCTATCATTTGAACATTTTTCCAAAGGCAAAATCCAAACTTTATAAAAATCCATTTTTTCAAATTCAAATAAAATTCAGATTTGAATCCAAAACTTTTGGCAATGTCTTCCTCTCGATATTTTTGGAGTGTCATGTTTACTCCTCTCATACTTTTGATCAAGTATTTATCGTGCATAGTTTTTGAAATGATTCCCACTTGCCAAGTTTGAATTCAAATATGAAAACTCAAAATCCATCCAAACTTCAAATGGCATTCAAATTCAAACAGATGCATTAGATGCTTAGCTATAATTGTAAAACATTCCAAATAGGAAATTTGGGATGTTACAAACCTACTCATTTTAAGATGAATCTCACCGAGATTCGGGTTGGCTAGCAATAGGTGCGGGTGGTCTCAAGAAGGTCTTCTTCAAGGCCCTGTGTGGCTTCTTCCTGTGGTGACTCCACAAAGACCTTGCAAAACTTGATGACTTTGTCATGGGTGACTCGTCGCAGCCTCGAGAATTCGGACGGTTTCTCCTTATAAGTCGATCACCGCTGTTGTATGGCCTCTAGGGGCACCGTGGTCTCTCAACGGTATATCGCCATGTCGGCATGACACTTCTTTAGCCGAGAAACATGGAAGACATCATGAACTCCGCACAATCCTTCCGCAATTCCAACTTGTAAGCAACTTCTCCACGACGCTCGAGGATTTTGTAGGGCCAATGAATCGGGTGCTAACTTTCCTTGACACCAAACCTCTTGATTCCACGGCGGAGACACACGAAGATATGCTCGGTCTCCCACTTTGTATGTTACTTCCTTGCGCCATCGTCGGCATAACTCTTCCGTCTCGATCGTGCTATCTTGAGCCTGTCTCAATCAACTTGACTTTCTTCGAATCCTCGATAAGGTCGGAACCAAAAGTGATCGATCTCCAACACTATCCCACAAAGAATGGTGTTCGCACCTCCTTCCAGATAGAGCTTCGAAGGGGCCATCTTCAAACTAGATTGATAATCGTTGTTGTATGAGAACTCACAGACGGCAAATTATCATCCCAGCTAGACCCATAATCTAGCACACAAGCTCTCAACATGTCCTCCGTAATCTGATTGACTCTCTCGTCTCCGTCCATCCGCTCATGGATGAAAAGTCTGCATCAATTCCAGCCTCGCACTCCAAAGTTTCATGCAATCGCTTCCAAAACTTTGAGGTAAACCGTGTTCCTCTATCCGACACGCATTTTCCTCTAACTCCATGCGCATATACGATCCTGGTCATGTATATCTTGGCCAACTTAGCATCGGTATAGGTAGTCTTCACGGAATGAAGTGAGCTACCTTGGTCAAACGATCAACCACTACCCAGATAGAATCATAACCCGAACGGGTCCCGGTAATCCCGTGATGAAATCCATTCCAAGTTTCTCCCATTTCCAACTGAATCGCAAAGGTTGAAGTAACCCCGCTGGCTTCGATGTTCTCGCTTTACACGCTGACAAACATCGATATCGCCACGCATCGGCAATATCCTTCTTCATACCGCCCACCGTAAACTTTCCTTCAAATCCGTGTACATCTTGGTGTTACCGGGTGAATCGAGTACGGTGAATCATGAGCCTCAAGAATTAGCTTCTTGAGTTCGGGATCATTGGGCACATAAATACGATCCTCGAACCATATAGTTCCGTGCTCATCCTTACGGAATCCTTTAGCTTTTCCTTCATTCATCTTTCGCTTTATCTCATCAATTTCCTTGTCCGACTTCCGGCTTCACGAATCCTTTCGCCAAAGTGAACTGTACTTCCAGAGTTGCAACAAATCCTCTCGAACTATCTCCAAATAAGATCTCTCGAGGTCATCGACTAACTCCCGGGTAATCCTCCGCCGTAAGAGTATTCACATAACTCTTACGGCTCAAAGCATCTGCTACAACATTAGCTTTACCGGGTGGTAATGCAATCTCATGTCGTAGTCCTTTATCAACTCTAGCCATCTCCTCCGCTCGAGGTTCAATTCTTTCGCGTGAAAATATACTTCAAGCTCTTGTGATCTGTAAACATCACAACGGTTTCCGGCGAGGAAATGTCTCTGTGTCTTGAGTGCATGCACTACGGCCGCTAACTCTAAATCATGTGTGGCATAATTCATCTCATGAGGTCGAGCTGTCCGGAGGCATAAGCTACAACTTTTCCTTCCTGCATTAGTACTCCTCCGAGTCCTTGACGAGAAGCGCCACAATAAACCCGGTATTCCTTGTGTATGTCCGCAAAATCAACATCGGGCTGAACCAACCATTTCTTCAATTCTTGAAAACTGGTTTCACATTCCTCGTCCAAACATACTTTGCTTCCTTCTTCAACAGCTCACCATGGGTTTGGCAATCTTCGAGAAGTTTTCAATAAACCTCCGATAATATCCTCGCGAGTCCGAGAAAATCATGGATCTCCTTGATCGAGGTGGGTGATCGCCAATCGGTGACCGATTCAACCTTGGCGGATCAACTGCTATTCCTTCTCCCGAAATGACATGTCCGAGGAATCCAACTTCCTTCACCAAAATTCACATTTGCTGAACTTGGCATACAACTCGATGTTCTCAAGTTTCTCCGTAACTAGACGCAAATGTTCCTTATGCTCTTCCTCGCTCTTGGAGAAAATCAATATATCATCGATGAACACCACGACAAACTTGTCCAGATATTCCATAAACACCTTGTTCATCAAATTCATGAAGTATGCAGGAGCATTAGTCAATCCAAATGACATGATGGTATACTCATATAAACCATACCTGGTGGTGAATGTTGTTTTGGGTATATCCTTTTCACGGATCTTCAACTGATGATACCCTGATCGAAGATCGATCTTAGAGAATACCTTGGCTCCAACTAGCTGATCAAACAGATCATTAATCATCGGCAGAGGGTACTTGTTCTTGATGGTTACTTGCTCAACGCATCGATAATCCACAACCATCCTCAAGCTTCCATCCTTCTTCTCTACCAAAAGAACTGGGCTCCCAAGGTGATGAGCTTGGTTAATATATCCTTTCTCCAATAACTCATTAATTTGATCCTTGATCTCTTTCAACTCATTCGTGGCATCCGATAAGGTCTCTGGATATTGGGGCTGTGCCGCAATAACTCAATCAGAAATTCAATGTCCCCGTCCGTGGCATTCTCGCAATTCCTCCTAAACACATCGGAAAGTCTTGCACCATCGGCACTTCCTCCCTAACAACTCCCGTGAGGGAATGCACCGATTCTTCATCCGGCCGTGCTCGCTATATACTTGATCCTCTTTCGCCCGGTGGTGAGCAGAATAGACTTGGGCACGCCTATGTTCCTTCAACTTCGCCAACCAATCCATGCCTAGGATTACATCCAAGGTCCGGGTTTCAACACTATGAGGTCTCAAGGGAAATTTATGGTTCCCGATGTTGAGGGTTGCATGACAGCCTAAACTCGCCATCATTTCTCCTCCCGCGAACTCGACGCCAAGGGGGCTTCTAAGGGTTTTAGTGGGCAACCTGCATTTTCCACAACTACCCTTGATATGAATGAATGCGCTGCACCGTAATCAAAGAGTACCAAACTGAACGTGAATTCAATAAAACTTACCAACCACAGCTTCGGCTGATCATAGACGCCCTCCACGCCAATGTGGTTCACCCGAGCACGAGGGAACGGATTGGGCTTCTTCACGAGCCTCCATTGCCATTTCCATTCCTCCGCTTGGCCTCCGGCAGTCGGTGGCATAGTGCCCCGCCTTCCGCACTTGAAGGTGTGATGTGGCTCAGATCCTTCGGAGCCGGGCGTAACGATGTTGATTGCCATTGCCATTGCCATGGCCCGACTTGTTGTCCTGGCTGCGGTTGTTCCCATTTCCTCCATGGTTATGACCTCCATGGTTATGATGGTGTGCCTCCCGAGTATGGTGCATATCGGGCTTCGCCGAGCTCCCGAGTTGTGCTTCCCCCGCTGTACTTTCGCTATGCTTTCTATCTGCTGCTGCTTGCCTTCAAGTATGGTGGCCTTGTCTACCAGCTCCCGGTAGTTGTTGAAGGTAGCCACAATAAGCTGCATACTCAGCTCGCCGTTGAGTCCTCAAGGAACTTCTCCCGCTTATGCATCCGTGGCCACATCATCGGGGCATAGCAAGCTAGCTTGTTGATTCATCCACGCATCGTACACAAGACGGTTCTCTCGGGCGTAAGTTGCGGAACTCACACTTCTTCGCACTCATGGCTCCAAATGAGACATGAGCGTGCGGAAGGCTCGCTGGAATTGATCCCATGTGATGGCACCAATGGGATAAGTGGCGTGTAGTTCTCCCACCAAGAAGCTGCAGTCCATCAAGTTGATGCGCCGCAAAGCGCACTTTTCTCGCATCAAGCATCCAAATGTGATTAGCTCTCTTCCGACTTTGTGGAGCCAATCATCGCCACAATCGCCAAGGCTACTAGAGAACATCGCGGATTCAGCCTCGTGAATCGAGTCAAGTTGTCCATGGGGTGGTGGCGGTGGATTGTTGGTGTTGTTGTTCGATTTCGATGAGTAGCTGCATGAGAGCATTCTCGTCGCCGGAGCAACCGGGTGAGCTCGGAAAACCGTGTCACGCCCTGAGGCATCCGTGTTTTGGAGTGGATGAGAAAATTAGAATAGAACAATGGTCTATGAGAAATAACACTACCCATATGAATGCACAATCATAACACACCAATCATTTATTCATTCCACTCAAACATGGTTCAAACTCGATTACAAAAGCTCATGACTAATCAAGGAAAATATCGGCCTAACTGATCGATTTAAAAAGTAAAATAACATGGTGGTCGACTAAAAGTCTTCATCAATAATCCTTGCGCCCTCTCGTTGTGGCGCCTCTTGTGACTTCCTTCTGGAACTCCTTCATAATCCCGATCATTACTCACGAGGGGTCCTTCATCTCCACTCGGAAAAAGGTCCTCTCCCAAGTCCATCTTTTCCTCTATCGCGCAAGCTTCATCTTCGTGTCGCCGATCGTCTCCATGAAGTCCGCGATTTCTTCCTCATGGCCAAGGAAGTCTCGCTGTTTTCTCCTCCAGCCCAGCTTCACTAACAAGAGCCTCCCGTGTGCCTTCGAAGTTACGGCGAAGTCCGAATCTCCCGCTTCCGAGGAGACACTCCAAGTCCCGGATGTAAGAGAGAGTGGAGTCGCCCTCACGGACGGATGATATCTCCATTCCGTGCTCGCGAGAAACCATGGCGAGGTCTCGAGGATCGAGCTCGCCTCAGATTCTCTCTGAGATGTCCAAGTGCTCGATAGATCGCCATGTCCTTCCGATGATCCAGCTTGAAGTCGGTGAACTCAAGTCAATAGGCTCAGATGTCCTCCAAGGTTCTCCCCGGATATGCACCTCAATCTCAGAAGCGGTGTCCGCTTGAAGTGCATTGGTTGGCTTCCTGATCGAGGATAGAGCAATCTTCAGCTTCTTCACCATCTCGACCAGCTTCCTTCCAAGGGCATCGCCTCGTCGGGCTGGCAAAACTCCGTAGCAAAACCGGGTGAACTCGACGCCATCTAGAATGTTGAAAATCGGAGAGGAGTTAGAAATGAACAGGAGAATTACGGAATGATAAGGATATAAAGTAAATGGTCTCTTCCTATGGCTTTCCGATCCTAGGGGTTACGATCCCACGGTCACCAGTGCTCGATACCATCTCTCAGAGCGACCTGACCCAAAATCGGTCAAATCTCCGTGTCTGTATTCATCCCAAGATCATGCCGGTACTCACAAGACATCGATAAAGTAATCAAAGTTCAATCACACCTGAATATTATTACACGCTTCTCATATAGAGTCTTTATTACAAGGAATAAATTCGCTCAAGGCCAATTCATGAGAAATAAACTACTAATGTCATGGAAGCGAGAAGATAAAGCGAGTCCATCCGACTCCAAAGGGCAATCGCTAAGCGCGAGCGTAGCCTCACTCCCCGATCGAATATACCTCTACAACATAAGACGTTGCAGCCATGTAGGTCAGCTTTTTGAATAAGCTGGCAAGTCATGAAGAGAATAACAATAATAAAGTTACTAACACTATATGCATTTTGGCTGTGGGGCTCTAAGTTTCATCATTTTGGGAAAAGCCAATTTTCTCCTACTACAGTGGACTTGCTTGCAAATATTACTACAAATTGTTGGTAGTTATTGAGATGGTTCCGCCCACCAAAATCTCATTCCCAAATTATTAAGTCATAAAACCCCTCAAATTAATTCATTAGTTTTTTGTGTTGAGATTTCCGAATACTTCCAAGTTCCAGAGGCTCAAATTGTCCGTAGCCGGGGACACGGCTAATTGATTAGATCTTTAACTCGCAGAGGTTTATGACTTTTCCCGCAAGAATCATTCCTCCTTTTAAGTCTTCGACTTCATGGTGTTTGAAGACGGACGAATGAAACAGGTCTTCCAAAGAGTTCTTCCGCTACCGCCGTACCCATCCAACCCTACCGTTCTTCTACATCTCGTAGTACCGCCCAGCCAGCCACTACTAGGGTTAACCCAGCCAGAGCCCATAATGGCTTGCGGCTGCATGTAAGCTTCCGTCAATGGGGCATCCATCCGCCTCTTCGTGGCTGGGTGAAGCTCGCAAGATGTCATGGCACTTCTCCATGCATCCCGCCAACCACGGGTTCTCCAGGTGCCCACAACTGCTCCTCCACCCAAAGAGTGAATTCAAGTCCATCTTGATCTTAAAGTTCATGGGGTTGTCATCATCATTGACTCTCACATCTTTCTTATGAATTTCACTCAACCAAAACCCGCTTCACGAGCATAGCAAAGTAAACTACTTCATCCCGGGTCATGGTAACAAGGGATTGGTTCATCCTACCACATGATACTACTCAAGATTAATAACTTCAAAATTTCAACTATCTGCATGCATGGGGGTGGTGACAATTTCTATTGCACAAAAACATAGGTATAGAAAATAACATGATCAAAACTTGCCTTGCCGATGATCCTCGAAGCTAAAGATTCAGAGTAGCAAGCTTCAGACTGAAACTCTACCGAGACAAACAATAATCACAATAAGCATATAGCATTGGATCACATAACACAATAGCATAACAAAGTAACACACAAAACCAACAAAGCAAAACCCAAAGGAAAACTCAAAGAAAACCAACTCAAAGTTTTCCTACTTCAAACAACAACTAAAAGTAGTTTTATATAACAAAAATTTTCTCAACATAACCTAATCATGGTTTTATGTTAACTTAACAGAAAAGATTTCATTAAGCAACTAGGAGCAAAAAGAATTAATTTAAAATCTATTATGAAACTCCTATTAGGCCTAATTCAATTTCTATTAAGAAAATAAAATAAAACTTTTATTTATTATAAATAAAAGTTCATCCATTAGAGTGACAGAAACTATCCTAGAATAATCAATCACATGTTAAAATAAATTTATTTACTAATTAAATTAATAGGAAAACAGAGCTAGTTAATTAATTAGGATTAACAAGATTCTGCTTAAAACAATTTTTTATTAATCCTAAAATACCCAAATTAATTCCTATGGTTTGGCAATGCCAAAATAAAGTTGGGACAAAAGAATCATCCAAAATAATTTTTCTAACTCAAGTTATAGCAGATTTACTATTCTGACTAAAACTAAAATAAAGCAATTTTAATTAATTTTAACATAGCTAAATATATATTCTACAGAAACTATAGAAAATTTGCAAACCAACAAAAAAGAATCACCTAAAAATATTAAAAAGAATAAAAGATATGAATTTTTCAAAACAGAACTATTCTGTTAAAACAGAAAATGAAAATAAAAGAAAAAGGGCCTAATGGCCTAAACTACGACCGAGCGTAAATAGACTAAACGGGCCCTAGGGTTAAACTAGTCGGGCCGGGCTAAAAAAATAAAACCCTAACTTAAAACTAACCTGACTAAACCGGCCGGCGTTTTTTTATAAACATTCTTCTGGTCTAATCTACACCGAGATTGGGGATCGGACCATGGGGTCTCGGTGACTCACCGCGCCGACGGCGGCAAGGGCGGCGGTGATGATGAGTGTGCCGACGGCTCCGGCCGACGGGAGGGCGGTGGAGAGTTCCTGGTGCAAAGGGCTGGGAGGGGAGCTTGGTGGAGTCGGGGAGGTCGGGAGGGTGTAGGCGCGACAAGGATTTAAATGGCGGCAAGGATGGCTCGGGCCCGTGAGCTCTGTGAGAGAGGAGGAGGGCTCCATGAGGGGTAAGGGGGAATAAAAGGGACCCGGCTTATATAGCGGGGCCTCTGCCGGGTAAGGGAGGCGATCGGGGGGATCGCATCCCGGATCTCGCGGATCCCGCGATCGAGGCGCGGCGTGGCGTGGGGCGGGGTTGAAGACGGGTGGGGTCCACCTGCTGTGAGAGAGAGAGGGGGGGGCGAAGGGCGACCGACGCCCGAAGGGCTTCAAAAGGGGTAAGGTGAGGCGGTTGGCTGGGCCTGGCTGGGTCTGGCTGGGCCACTGGGCCTGGCTGGGGGCTTTACACTGGCCGGGCCAGGGTTCGGGTCGCCTGGGGGTTTTATTTTTTGAATTTTTTAATAAAACAAAACAGAGATAAAACATAAACTATAAATATTTTATATAGGGTATATATATACCAAAATGATCAGGGAATATTCCTATCATTTGAACATTTTTCCAAAGGCAAAATCCAAACTTTATAAAAATCCATTTTTTCAAATTCAAATAAAATTCAGATTTGAATCCAAAACTTTTGGCAATGTCTTCCTCTCGATATTTTTGGAGTGTCATGTTTACTCCTCTCATACTTTTGATCAAGTATTTATCGTGCATAGTTTTTGAAATGATTCCCACTTGCCAAGTTTGAATTCAAATATGAAAACTCAAAATCCAAACTTCAAATGGCATTCAAATTCAAACAGATGCATAGGATGCTTAGCAAACTTCAAATGGCATTCAAATTAAAAACAGATGCATTAGATGCTTAGCTATAATTGTAAAACATTCCAAATAGGAAATTTGGGATGTTACGGACAGCTTCCTCGCTTCCCTTTGGTGCTAAGGGGCAAGTGTAGGCGATGAGTACCGAGCCATCGTGCAAAGGTTTCCATACCTGCAATGAGACCAAGACCAACAGACGGCAGGACGGAGGTCACTGGAACCCAAGACGGTGTCACCACCGTAGCCTTTGGCAAAGCGAAGACCACCTTTAGTCAGATAGCTTGTACTAGCTGCCCCTTCGAATTGGCTGTTGTTGGCCCTTCCGCCAATATTTGGGGAAAGGACCAGGCCTCTATAACAGGACTAGCCACCACAAGAGAACTAAACTCAGCTCGGACTGATTTAGATCATCCTCACATCACCAAGCACAAGAACACCCCACCTCAGAGGTCGTTTCTTTCCTTGTACTGCTTCATCCTCAGCCCAAGAGGCAATCCACCACCACCACACCGAGTAGGGTATTACACCACATCGGGGTCTGAACTCAGATAAATCTTGTGTCCCTTGTGTTATGTAGTTCGCCTAGCTAGCCTTTGAGATCACGGTGAGGGTGAGGGCGTGATTTGGTAGGGAGAAATATTTGCACGCACCCCAGTGTTTGAACCTCAAGGGTTTTGCCGGAACCCGAAATCCGACATCAACCAAAACCGTAATGCCACCTAGATACTCCAATGTCACCTCAAGTATCCGTGGGTATGATTATACGATATGCATCACACAATCTTGGATTCATCTATTCAAACCAACACAAATTACTTCAAAGATTGCCCCAAAGTTTCTACTGGAGAGTCAAGACAAAAACGTGTGCCAACCCCTATGCATAAGTTCACAAGGTCACTGAACCCGCAAGTTGATCATCAAAACATACATCAAGTAGATCACGTGAATATACCATTGTCACCACAGATAAGCACATGCAAGACATACATCAAGTGTTCTAAAATCCTTAAAGACTCAATCCGATAAGATAAATTCAAAGGGAAAACTCAATCCATTACAAGAGAGTAGAGGGGGGGAAACATCATAAGATCCAACTATAATAGCAAAGCTCGCGATAAATCAAGATCATGCCGAATTAAGAACACACGAGAGAGAGAGATCAAACACATAGCTACTGGTACATACCCTCAGCCTAGAGGGTGAACTACTCCCTCCTCGTCATGGAGAGAGTCGGGATGATGAAGATGGCCACCGGTGAGAGATTCCTCCTACAGGTGCTTTAACAGGTCCCGATTGGTTTTTGGTGGCTATAGAGGCTTGTGGCGGCGGAACTCCCGATCTAGGTTAAGTTCTGGAAGTTTGGGGATTTATAGGAGAGGTTGGCATCAAGAACAAGTCAGGGGGGCCCATAGGGAGTCCACGAGGTAGGGGGCGCGCCCCAGGGGGGTGGGTGCAACCTCCACACTCATGGGGCCCACGGGACTCCCCTCCGGTAACACTTCATTCCAGTATTTCTTATATTTTCCAGAAAAAATCTCCGTTGATTTTCAGTGCATTCCGCTAACTTTTATTTCGCACAAAACAACACCACAAAGAGTTCGCTGAAAATAGCCACCGCTAGTTCTAACCAAATCATACAAAAATCATGTAGAAATATTATAAACATGGAATGAATACATCAAAAATTATAGATACGTTGGAGACGTATCACCATCCGATTCTCCTCCAGGACTAATGGGGGAGCTCGCGGAGCTATTCAAAGGAGCTTGTCTTCGCTTTGAGCTGCGGAAGGCATCGGCATGTCGAGAGGGTGCACGAGAGGCCTGGGCCATGGTGCAAACGCGGTATACCGGACTTGATCCGAATCATATGGCCCGGGTTGCACCTCGGGGACCGGACGGACAAGAAATTCCTGTTAGCTTGGTGTATGACCAAGTAAAGATAGCCGCCAAATTTTCACAGCAGGACTGTAAACTAGACAACCTGATAGATGGCATAGATAAAGAGTAGGTTTGTGATTTTATGGGACAATACACTTTATCAGCAAAACTTATCTTTGGCTGATTTGTAAAAGATTGTCATGGCGGACCTTCCGCTTTTAGCCTCCGAAACCCAAGGGTGGAGTGTTTCTGAATACTATACTTGTGAGAAACACCAAGTATGTTTGGGAACCAGGCGGTCGGGTCATAATGCTTGAACAGACAAACTGTATTCAGGGAGTTATGTAAAATTACTTTTTAATGTAAGAAACATCTTCCAGAAAGAATAGTTCTGTTAAGGGTTCCTCTTCCTTGGTCGGCATGCATTTATGCATGACTAAGCTGTGATGCGAAAGAATCATAGGAGTCTTTGTATTTTTGGTAGTTTATACTGCTACAAAGGCAATTGCCTTTTGCCCGCCGACCAACTATTCCCTTAAGAATGCTAGCTTTGCTTCACCCGCCTGAGGTACATGTCCGATGACCCGGCTGTAATAATCGCAGAGGTGTCCCTTTATGCCCTAGCCAACAAGCGGAACATAGGGCATAAGCACAGAGCCAGCAACTCATCTTGGCAAAACTTAAGTCATAGAGGTGCATATAATGGCGAAGACAGACATATATGAGCAAAAAATACATATATATATGGTTAGCCTTATGTCGAGATAATAAAAGCTTCTATTTGAAGGAAGCCCCGCTAAGGTGGGGTATGTACATTTAAAGATGTATTCTCGCAAGTGTGCGATTTCACCCAACACACGCTAGAAATCATAAACAAACGAAAAGGAAAAGAGAAAAGGTAACGAACAATGTGTCCTGACTTAGCGAGAATCTTCTGAGTCCGCAGCATTCCAATGGTTTGGCTCTGCGATTGTAACGATGCATTACGAAGGCGATAGGCTCCTCCAAAGGATAACTTCATCTATAATGAAGGGACCTCCCATTTGGACTTGACCTTGTCCTTTTCTTCTATGGTAGGCGAGAACGAGTTCACCGACATTATAATTTTGGCCCGCACTTCTTTGCTTTGGTATCTTCGAGCTTGTTGTTGGTAGAATGCGAACGAGCTTTTATGACATCGCGCCCTCCTCCGTGTCATCTAAGTCGCCTTGCCAATCGAAGTCGCGCTTCTTTCTTCGTACATGCGCACTCGAGGTGAGTCATGAATAATGTCGCATGGGCAAGACGGCCTCTGCGCCGTACACCATGAAGAACGGTGTGTATTCGGACGTGCGATTGGGTGTGGTCCGCAACCCACAAAGTACGGAGTCAAGCTCCTTGACCCGGTGTTTATCCGACTTCTTTAGAGATCGCACTAGTCTGGGTTTAATGCGCTCATTATTAGGCCATTGGCCCGTTCGACTTGACCGTTTGTTTGAGGGTGATATACGGAGGCGTAATCTAGCTTGATGCCTAGATTAGCACACCAAATTTTTACCTCATCGGTTGTAAAGTTAGAGCCGTTGTCAGTGATGCTGTTGTGTGGGACACCATAACAGTGTACGACACTAGATATGAAATCTATCACCGGTCCGGCTTCAGCCGTTTTAAATGGTTTGGCCTCTATCCGCTTAGTAAATTTATCTACCATAACCAGCAGGTATTTTTTCTTATGGCTTCCCCCTAAGGGGTCCGACCATGTCCAGCCCCCAGACCGCGAAAGGCCAAGTAATGGGGATTGTTTGTAGGGTGGTAGGCGGCATATGGCTTTGATTTGCGAAGAGCTGGCATCCAACACAAAGATTGGACGAAGTTCCTCAGATCCGCTTCCGTCAGAGGCTTAAAAACCAAGATGAAAGGATTTACTTATAAGGGCCCGAGCTGCACCCTGATGGCCACCAAGGCCAGCATGGATTTCGGCCAAGAGCTGCCGCCCCTCCTCTTCGGAGATACATCTTTGAAGGACTCCGGTAGTACTTTTCTTATAGAGCTCTCCTTCATGAACCTTGTAGGCTTTCAAGCGTCGAACGATGCAACGAGCCTCATTCTTGTCCTCGAGGAGCTCCCACCTATTAAGGTAGGCCAGGAAGGGTTCGGTGCATGGAGCGATTACCGCCATGATTACATGGGCGGAAGGCGTTGGTTCTGCGTTCGAGCCCCGGCGATGTCTCAATCGTGTTCAAAGATCCGGGGTGTGATCGCACCGACTGGTGTTTCCGCCTCATCCCGCCATACCACGGATGGCTTAAAGAGCCTTTCCATGAAGGTGTTAGGCGGGACGGGGTCGCGTTTAGCGCCCATTCGAGCAAGGATGTCCGCTGCTAGGTTACTGTCTCAGGCCACATGATGAAACTCGAGCCCCTCGAACCGAGCTGATATTTTGAGCACGGCATTGCGGTAAGCTGCCATCTTTAGATCTTTTGCATCGAATTCTCCGTTTATTTGGGATATTGCGAGATTTGAATCCCCGCGCACCTCAAGGCATTGTATTCCCATAGAAACAGCCATCCGGAGACCATGCAGTAGTGCCTCATATTCAGCTGTGTTTATTAGAGTCCGTATACATGTTTTGCAATACGTAACGGACTGTGTCCCCTGTAGGGGATGTTAGGATGACACCTGCCCCCAATCCGGCTAACATTTTTGAGCCGTCGAAGTACATCACCTAGTTGGAGTATGTGCCGTACTCTTTAGGGAGTTCGTCTTCTGTCCATTCAGCGATGAAGTCTGCCAACACCTAAGATTTAATGGCTCGGCGTGGTTTATACGTTATTTCAAATGGTAGGAGCTCGATGGCCCATTTTGCAATGTGGCCGGTGGAATCTCTGTCGGTGGAAACGACACCTATGGAATCACTGCGATCCCTTCTACGGTTGGCGGGCGCGGAGCTGTACAAAGAGCGGGTCTGGTAGTCAGCACAAAGATCGTTTACCCAGGTTCGGGCCGCAAGGATGTGTAATACCCTAGTCCTTCTTTGGTGTATATATGAGTGTTCTTGAGCTCTCGAACTAGCTGTGGTGCGTGCATCGTCCAGAAGATCCAAATCCTTCTCCAGTACGCCTCAGGCCTCCTTTTATAGTCAAAAGGCTGCTATAGTGGCACAGGAGGTGGAAAGGTATAAAGTGGTTAAGTCTATCCTCCGCACCGCTGGAAAACACATTTAATGCGTTGTCGACGTGCCCTTCTCGCTTTATCGGGGACGGAAAGGAAGCTCGTCCCAGCTGTCGCCGCCTCGCCTGGCTCTGACGCACGTCCGAGCTGATGAGGCATTTGTAGCGCCATGTTGGCTAGTTGTTGGGCTGGCGTGGTGGCAGAGTCTTCACGAAGATCTGCATGCCACCATGTAGGTGCTTGCTGAATTGGCATGGAGGCCACACGTCACCACGCAGGTGCCTGCCCAGCTGGTTGAGGTGGCAGCTGTATGGGAACGGCGATGGAGTCTTGGCAGACGTGGGCCTGGCTGTGGCCTCGCGGGCGTCTTTGGCAAGGGTCTTGCCATGGCATCGCGGTCGTCCCCGACAAGGATCTTGCCGGGGGTCTCGTGGATTTCCTCGGCAAGATCCCTTCTGGTCCTCCTCTGATCTTTGTGTGCTTATGATCTTCACAAAGATCTGCATGCCACCATGGAGGTGCCTCCCAAGCCTTGGTTCCAATGTGGTTGATGTTGTTGGAACCCTTGGGCTCAATATGGCACGCTCACCGGGCGTTAAGTGTTGCCCCAAGAAGGTTTTTGCCCGGCCAAGTGAGGCTGCACCTGCAAGGGCCTTGCCGGGAGTCCACCTTGCCTCTTGCTCTTCGTGTCGCTGGTCTTGACGCTGCTTTTCCCGCCTTGGCGCTTTGGTTTCTCCTCTCGCCTCGCTAAGTGTGGCCACAAAAGGGCTCGACGCCCGTGCACAAGTAAAGGGGTAAAAAGGAGAGCCCTACTTTTGTACACCGACAGAGCCCCCGGCATGTGCCACACATAAGCGTTAATGCGTTGTTGGGCTAGGCCCAAACGGTGCGCGGGCAGGCGGGTGGAGTTTACCGTGGTACCTCATTGTCAAGGCTTCCCCACGCACCCGTTGAATGCGTGACGGGGATCATGCGCGAATGACCGCAGCATGCTTGCGCCATCCATGGTGAATAAAGAAGAGGCGGCTTATGTGTTCCTCTAAATGGCAAAGCCGCCGCCATTTACTCTATTTGCCTTGGAACCGCTGCTCCACATTTCCCACTATGCTCTGCTCCTTACGCCACGACGCCGCATGCACGGTGCGGGGTAGGTGACAGACGCATGGAATATGGGAAGGCGCACGGGGTCCGATACTCATGTGCCTTTGATTAGGTGGGGAGGGAGGTTGATGGTCTCGCCTGCTGCCACTTTAATGAACCGGATTCCAGCGGGATCTTCAGGGGCGTAGGGCTAGTCTTTCGGCCTCCCCCTTCCCAATTATAAAAAGGGAACTCAGGGGTAGGAGGAAGAGCATCTCCCTGCGTCTCCCCTGTGTCTCCATCCCCACCCACGGTCATGGCCAGAGGCCGTGGCCGCGGCCGTTCTTCTGCGGAGACGACCAGGTCCTCCTCCCGCCAGAGAGCCGCGGCGGTCAAGGAAGAGCTAGATGTTCAGGGTGAAGGCCATGCTTGAGGCGGGGCCGCTGGACAGGGCCGCGGTCGGCAAGGCGGTCAAGGCAGGGGTGGCCGAGGCAGAGGTGGCCGTGGAAGGGGGGGAATCCTACTCCCGGTGGGAGTAGGACTCCCCTTGGGGCGCGCCTTAGAGGGCTAGCCTCCCTCCTCCACTCCTTTATATACGCGGCTGGGGCACCCCATAGACACAACAATTGATCATTGATCTTTAGTGCAGCGTGCCCTCCACCATAATCCACCTCGGTCATATTGTAGTGGTGCTTAGGCGGCCTTGCATCGGTAGCATCATCATCACCGCCATCACATCGTCAGGCCGACGGAACTCTCCTTCAAGCTCGCTGGATCGGAGTTCGTGGGACGCCATTGAGCTGAACGGTGCTGAACTCGGAGGTGCCGTATATTCGCACTTGGATCGGTCGGATCGTGAAGACGCACGACTACATCAACCGTGTTATTCTAACGCTCGCTTTCGGGTTCACGAGGGTACGTGGACACACTCTCCCCTCTCGCTATGCATCACCATGATCTTCCGTGTTCGTGAGGAAATTTTTGAAATTACTACGCTCCCCAACAAAGGGCATCCGAGCCAGGTTTATGCGTAGATGTTATATGCACGAGTAGAACACAAGTGAGTTGTGGGCTATACAAGTCATACCGCTTACCAAAGATGTCATACTTTGGTTCGGGCGGTATTGTTAGATGAAGCGCCCGACCGACATTACGCCAGACGCTTACGCGAGACTGGTTCTACCGACGTGCTTTGCACATGTGTGGCTGGCGGGTGTCAGCCCAACTTTAGTTGAACCGAGTGTGGCTACACCCGTCCTTGTGAAGGTTAAACAGCACTAACTTGACGTAAATATCGCTGTGGTTTTGATGCATAGGTAAGAACAGTTCTTGCTCAGCCTGTATCAGCCACGTAAAACTTGCAACAACAAAGTAGAGGACGTCTAACTTGTTTTTGCAGGGCATGTTGTGTTGTGATATGGTCAAGGCATGATGCTATATTTATTGTATGAGATGATCATGTTTTGTAACAGAGTTATCGGCAACTGGCAGGACCCATATGGTTGTCGCTTTATTTTATGCAATGCAATCGCCCTGTAACTGCTTTACTTTATCACTAAGCGGTAGCGATAGTTGTAGAAGCAATAGTTGGTGAGACGACAATGATGCTACGATGGAGATCAAGGTGTCGCGCTGGTGATGATGGTGATCATGACGGTGCTTTGGAGATGGAGATCAAAGGCACAAGATGATGATGGCCATATCATATCACTTATATTGATTGCATGTGATGTTTATCCTTTATGCATCTTATTCTGCTTTGTTTGACGGTAGCATTATAAGATGATCTCTCACTAAATTTCAAGGTAAAAGTGTTCTCCCTGAGTATGAGACCTCTGGTAGTACTTTGCCTAAAAGATGGAGGAGAATAGCTCAACCAGTGGGCATGTGCTCAGATTGTCTGGGTACTACAATTGCTTGAATCAAGTGGGAGTTAATCTACCAGATAAGATAGTAATTGAAAAAGTTCTCTAGACTATCACCAAGTTAATAGAACTTCTTGATGAACTATAATATGCAAGGGATGATGAAAACAATTCCCAAGCTCTTCGCGATGCTAAAATCGGCGAAGGTAGAAATCAAGAAAAACATCAAGTGTTGATGGTTGACAAGACCACTAGTTTCAAGAAAAAGGGCAAAGGGAAGAAGGGGAACTTCAAGAAGAACGGCAAGCAAGTTGCTGCTCGAGTGAAGAAGCCCAAGTATGGACCTAAGCCTGAGACTAAGTTCTTCTACTGCAAAGGGACTGGTCACTTGAAGCGGAACTACCCCAAGTAATTGGCGGATAAGAAGGATGGCCAAGTGAACATAGGTATATTTGATATACATGTTATTGATTTGTACTTTACTAGTGTTTATAGCAACCCCTCGGTATTTGATATTGGTTCAGTTGCTAAAAGTAGTAACTCAAACGGAGTTGCAAAATGAATGTAAACTAGTTAAGGGTGAGGTGACGATGTGTTGGAAGTAGTTCCAAGATTGATATGATCATCATCGCACACTCCATATACTTTGGGGATTAGTGTTGAACCTAAATAAGTGTTATTTGGTGTTTGCATTGAGCATAAATATGATTTGATCATGTTTATTGCAATACGGTTATTCATTTGCTAGAGAATAATTGTTGTTCTGCTTACATGAATAAAACCTTCTATGGTCATACACCAAATGAAAATGGTTTTGTTGGATCTCGACCGTAGTGATACACATATTCATAATATTGAAGCCAAAAGATGCAAAGTTACTAATGATAATGCAACTTATTTGTGGCAATCGCCATTTAGGTCATATTATGTAAAGCGATGAAGAAACTCCATGCCGATGGGCTTTTGGAATCACTTGATTATGAATCACTTGATGCTTAAGTAACCATGCCTCATGGGCAAGATGACTAAGACTCGTTCTCCTAACAATGGAGCGAGCAACTGACTTATTGGAAATAATACATACTGATGTATGCGGTCCGATGAGTGTTAAGGCTCGCGACAAGTATCGTTATTTTCTGACTTTCATAGATGATTTGAGCAGATATGGGTATATCTACTTGATGAAACATTTGAAAAGTTCAAAGAATTTCAGAGTGAAGTGGAGAATCATCGTAACAAGAAAAAAAGTTTCTACGATATGATCGCAGAGGTAAAATATTTGAGTTACGAGTTTGGCCTTCAGTCAAAACAATGTGAAATAGTTTCACTACTCACGCCACCTGGAACACCATAGTGTAATGGTGTGTCCGAATGTCACAACGTACTTTATTAGATATGGTGCGATCTATGATGTCTCTTACTGATTTACCACTATCGTTTTGGGATTATGCATTAGAGACAGCTGCATTCACGTTAAATAGGGCACCATCTAAACTGCTGAGACGACATCGTATGAACTATGGTTTACTAATAAACCTAAGCTATCGCTTCTTAAAAGTTTGGAGTTGCGATGCTTATGTGAAAAAGGTTTTAACTTGATAAGCTTGAACCCAAATCGGAGAAATGTGTCTTCATAGGATACCCTAAGGAGATTGTTGGGTACACCTTCTATCACAGATCCAAAGCCAAGATATTCGTTGCTGAGAATGGATCCTTTCTAGAGAAGGAGTTTCTCTTGAAAGAAGTGAGTGGGAGGAAAGTAGAACTTGATGAGGTAATTGTACCTTCTCTCGAATTGGAAAGTAGCTCATCACTGAAATAGTTCTAGTGATGCCTACACGAATTAGTGAGGAAGTTAATGATGATGATCATGAAACTTCAGATCAAGTTACTACCGAACCTCGTAGGTCAACCAGAGTAAGATCTGCACCAGAGTGGTATAGTAATCCTGATCTGGAAGTCATGTTACTAGACCATGACGAACCTGCGAACTATGAGGAAGCGATAATGAGCCCAGATTCCGCAAAATGGCTTGAGGCCATGAAATCTAAGATAGGATCCATGTATGAAAACAAAGTATGGACTTTGGTTGACTTGCCCGATGATCGGTAAGCCATAGAAAATAAATGGATCTTCAAGAGGAAGACGGACGGTGATAGTAGTGTTACTATCTACAAAGCTAGACTTGTTGAAAAAGGTTTTGGCAAAAGTTCAAGGTGTTGACTACGATGAGATTTTCTCACTCGTAGCGATGCTTAAGTCTGTCCGAATCATGTTAGTAAATTGCCACATTTTATGAAATCTGGCTTAGTAAATTGCCACATTTTATAAAATCTGGCAAATGGATGTCAAAACTACATTCCTTAATGGATTTCTTAAAGAAGAGTTGTATATGATGCAACCAGAAGGTTTTGTCGATCCTAAAGGTGCTAACAAAATGTGCAAGCTCCAATGATCCATCTATGTACCGTGCAAGCATCTCGAGTTGAATATACGCTTTGATGAGTTAATCAAAGATATAGTTTTATATGCATTTCATGTGAAGCCCGTATTTACAAGAAAGTGAGTGAGCACTACAAAGATTTCGATAAATATATGTGAATGACATATTGTTGATCAAAAATGATGTAGAATTTTCTGGAAAGCATAAAGGAGTATTTGAAAGGAGTTTTTCAAAGAAAGACCTCGGTGAAGCTACTTACATATTGAGCATCAAGATCTATAGAGATAGATCAAAACGCTTGATAAGTTTTTTCAATGAGTACATACCTTGATAAGATTTTGAAGTAGTTCAAAATGGAACAGTCAAAGAAAGAGTTCTTGCCTGTGTTACAAGGTGTGAAATTGAGTAAGACTCAAAATCTGACCACGGCAGAAGATAGAAAGAGAATGGAAGTCATTCCCTATGCCTCAGCCATAGGTTCTATGAATATGCCATGCTGTGTACTAGATTTATTGTATACCCTACACTGAGTTTGGCAAGGGAGTACAATAGTGATCTAGGAGTAGATCACTGAACAACGGTCAAATTATCCTTGGTGGAATAAGGATATGTTTCTCGATTATGGAGGTGACAAAAGTTCGCCGTAAAGGGTTACGTCGATGCAAGTTTTGACGCTGATCCAGATGACTCTAAGTCTCAATCTAGATACATAATGAAAGTGGGAGCAATTAGCTAAAGTAGCTCCGTGCAGAGCATTGTAGACATAGAAATTTGCAAAATACATACGGATCTAAATTTGACAAACCCGTTGACTAAACTTCTCTCACAAGAAAACTTGATCACACCTTAGTACTCTTTGGGTGTTAATCACATGGCAATGTGAACTAGATTACTGACTCTAGTACACCCTTTGAGTGTTGGCCACATGGCGATGTGAACTATGGATATTAATCACATAGTGATGTGAACTATTGGTGTTTAATCACATGGCGATGTGAACTAGATTATTGACTCTAGTGCAAGTGGGAGACTGAAGGAAATATGCCCTAGAGGCATTAATAAAGTTGTTATTTCCTTATATCATGATAAATGTTTATTATTCATGCTAGAATTGTATTAAGCGGAAACTTAGTACATGTGTGAATACATAGACAAACAGAGTGTCACTAGTATGCCTCTACTTGACTAGCTCGTTGAATCAAAGATGGTTAAGTTTCCTAGCCATAGACATGAGTTATCATTTGATTAACAGCATCACATCATTAGAGAATGATATGATTGACTTGACCCATTCCGTTAGCTTGGCACTTGATTGTTTTAGTTTACTCCTATTGCTTTCTTCATGACTTATACATGTTCCTATGACTATGAGATTATGCAACTCCCGATTACCAGAGGAATACTTTGTGTGCTACCAAACGTCACAACGTAATTGGGTGATTATAAAGGTGCTCTACAGGTGTCTCCGATGGTACTTGTTGAGTTGGCATAGATCGAGATTAGGATTTGTCACCCGATTGTCTGAGAGGTATCTCTCAAGTCTTCTCGGTAATGCACATCACTATAAGCCTTGCAAGCAATGTGACTAATGAGTCACTTGCGAGATGATGCATTACGGAACGAGTAAAGAGACTTGCCGGTAACGAGATTGAGCTAGGTATGAGGATACCGACGATCGAATCTTGGGCAAGTAACACACCGATGACAAAGGGAACAACGTATGTTGTTATGCGGTTTGACCGATAAAGATCTTCGTAGAATATGTAGGAACCAATATGAGCATCCAGGTTCCGCTATTGGTTATTGACCGGAGATGAGTCTTGGTCATGTCTACATAGTTCTCAAACCCATAGGGTTCGCATGCTTAACGTTCGGTGACGATCGGTATTATGAGTTTATGTGTTTTGATGTACTGAAGGTAGTTCGGAGTCCCAGATGAGATCGGGTACATGACGAGGAGTCTCGAAATGATTAAGACGTAAAGATCAATATATTGGGCGAATATATTCGGACATCAAAAGGTTTCGAGTGATTCGGGTATTTTTCGGAGTACCGGAGAGTTATGGGAATTCGCGGGGGAGTACATGGGCCTTATTGGGCTAGAGGGTAAAGAGAGAGGGGAGGCTGCGCGCCCCACAAGGCCTAGTCCCAATTGGACTAGGGAGGCGGCGCTCATCCTTCCTTCTCTCTTTCCCTTCCTTCTCTCCTACTCCTACTACATGGAAGGGGGGAATCCTACCTCGTGGGAGTAGGACTCCCTTGGGGAGCGCCTAGAGGGCCGGCCTCTACCCCTCCTCCACTCCTTTATATACGTGGCCAGGGGACACCCCATAGACACAACAATTGATCATTGATCTTTTAGCCGCAGCGGTGCCCCCTCCACCATAATCCACCTCGCCATATCGTAGCAAAGGCTTAGGCGAAGCCCCGCTCAGAGCATCATCATCACCGCCATCACGCCGTCAGGTCGATGGAACTCTCCTTCAAGCTCGCTGGATCGGAGTTCGTGGGACGCCATTGAGCTGAACATGTGCCGAGCTCGGAGGTGTCGTGACGCTTGGTACTTGGATCGGTCGATCGTGAAGACGCACGACTACATCAACCGCAATGTTCTAAAACTTCCGCTGGTCCACGAGGGTACATGGACACACTCTCCCTCTCGCTCCTATGCATCACCATGATCTTGCGGTTCAGAGGGAAATTTTGAAATTACTATGTTCCCAACACAACCATGACATGACATTGGGTTTATGCCAACGGAAGTAATTGGCAAGCACCTTGTCGCCACGAAGCCCAGCAGCTTGCATCGCGATGGTGTAGATGCCGAGGAACTCCGCGGTGGGTCTTGCCATTGTACTTCTCGCCAACGTCAGGCTTGAACGTGGTATGGGAGGGCCACTAGAACTGCCGCAGCTCACGGGTAAAGGCTGGGCAACCCACCTCGTAGGGTAGGCCACCAGAGCTTCCCGGTGCTGGGTGGTCTATAGTGGGCCCCGCCCGCCTATCTGACTGGTGGCGCGCTTCACGCCAGTGCTCGATGGTAGTTCGAGTGTCTTCATGGGCTCGCTCTCGAAGAACTTGGCGCTGATCACGGTGGGTCCGTGGGTCAGACGATGCTATGGAAATGTTATCACAAGCGCCATCACGACGGACCGGCACCCGCGTGGTCGGGCGTGGGGAGGAGAGTGCACCGCGGCTGCAGCACTCCGGCCCTTCCACCATCGGCATGCGGTGGCTCGACGGAGCGCCGCTCGAGGGCCTCCGCTGGTCGCGCTCATCTTTGTTGGCACGCCGACGAGGTTCGGATGGTGGCTCTCCACTGCCGAGCTTTTCCGCAGCAGAGGAAAGTCGAGAGCAATCGCGCCGCCAAAGCTTCACGGCGCGTGGTGGAGGCGAAACTGCATGGACCGTGACGCACTATGACTTCTAACCACGCTAGAAGGAGCTCTATCACGCCTTTGCGGCTGCGCCGCCATTTTTCCAGCCGCTTTGGCGCATGTTATTTCTACGCCCCGCCGTAATAAGGCACGGGACTTTCAACGGCGGCGCCGGTCACCAGCGCAGGACGCTGCTCGTCGCAAGACAACCCGGGAAGAGGGCGCTAGGGCGCCGTAGGCGAGGCGCTTTGAGGGCTCCCGCCGCCGCTGGGGCCCGCCCGCTTTTGATTTGGCAGGGTGCGCTCGCCGTCTCGCACGAACGACACCGCCGCCAAAGCTTTGATCGCTGTATGATGTGGGTGTTCGCGGCCGCGCCGGCTTCCGCCCGCGATCGCCTCCACCACTTGCCCGCACCGGTATGGGTCATTCGGCCTCGGCGAACCGATCGTCGGATCGCTTTCTTCTTGGGAGCCATGGCGGCGAAGAACTGCTAGACCGGATTTTCACAACCGCGCTGTTCTCTACTCGCACGCCAAAGATGTCGGTGGAAACGACACCTGCGGATCATCGATCACTTCTACGGTTGGCGGGCGCGATTTGTGCAAAGAGCGGTCCGTAGTCGCACAAAGATCGCTTACCTGTGTTCGCGCCGCAAGGATGCGTAATACCCTCCCTAGTCCTGCTTTGGTGTATATCTGAGTGTTCTTGAGCTCTAACTAGCCGTGGTGCGCAAGGCCGCCCAAAAGATTCAATCTCTTCTCCAAGACGCCTCGGCCTCCTTTTTATAGTCAAAAGGTTGCCACAAAGGCACACGTGAGGTGGAAAGGTATAAAGTGGTTAAGTCTATCGCCCGCATCGAGGACAAAAGCATTTAATGCGCGCCGACGTGTCCTTCTCGCTTTATCGGGATGGCGAGGAAGCTTGTCCCACTGCCGCCACTCGCCAGCTCCGGACGCGCGTCCGAGCCGATGAGGCGCTTGTAGCGCCACGCTGGTCGGGTTGCTGGTCGGGCGCAGCGGGCGTAGTCTTCATGAAGATCTGCATGCCACCACGTAGGTGCTTGCTGAGTTGGCCCGGAGGCCGCTGGCCGCCACGCAGTGCCCGCCCACTGGTTGAGCCGGCATCCGTATGGGAATGGCGGGAGTCTTGGCAGACGGGCCTGGCTGTGGCTCTCGCAGCGCCCTCAAGAAGGGTCTTGTGATGGCATCGCAGCGTCGCCCCGCAAGGATCTTGCCGGGTCTCAGGATTTCTCGGCAAGGATCTTGCCGAGGATCATCGCTCGTCCTCATCTCGATCTTTGTGTGCTTATGATCTTCACAAAGATCTTCTTGCCACCATGGAGGTGCCTCCCAGCCTTGGTTCCAATGTGGTTGACGGTGTTGGAACCCTTCGCTCAAGGGTGGCGTGTTCACCGGGCGTTAGAAAGTTGTTCGCAAGGCTCTTGCCGGGCTGCGGAGGCTGCCTCGCAAGCGCTTTGCCGCTGGCCTTGCCGGGGACTCCGCCTTGCCCTCTTGCTCTTCGTGTTCTCGGTCTTGACGTTGCTTTTGCCCGCCTTGCACCTTTTGGTTTCCTCATCTGCCTTATTAAGTGTGGCCGCAGGTGCGGCTCGATCGCCTGCGTAAGTAAAGGGGTAAAAAGGAGAGCCCCTACTTTTGTACAATCGACAATCTCGATTGTTTATGATGTCATTGAGTGGTACCTGAGGCCACCGTGATCGAGCACTCTTGAAAGTAGTGTCGCAGCTTCCGAGATGCCATGAAAACCGCATATGCTATCTTTTAATAGTGCGGGTATCGTGATTTGCATGGCGTGAGAACCGCCGATACGTAATATACGGGTTTTTGGAGTGGGAATTTATGTCCCTCTTCCTCTCGTTCGATGACGAGTACTACGCTCACCACCTGGTGAGTTGCAGATATATACAGTAGCATAGGTTCGCCAATGTTAGGTGCAGCAAGGATTGAGTTGTTTGCTAGCAGAGTTTTTATTTCTTCCAACTCGCCGTTGTCGCGTCTGGCCCACTCAAAGTGGTCGGACGTCAAGGCAGGCGATATAGCGGCAGCGCCTTTCTCTCCCAGTATGGAGATAAAGTGGCTCAAGGCTGCCACGCACCCAGCTAGTTTTTGGACCTGTTTTAGGTCTGTTGGTATTGCCAACTGAGACAAGGCTCGGACTTTGGCTGGGTTTGCTTCGATTCCTCTATGGAAACGATGAACTCAAGCAACTTTCCGGGCGAAACGCCGAAAACGCATTTTTCCGGATTGAGCCTGTCATATGTTCGGAGGTTGTCGAATGTAAGACGTAAGTCATCTATCAATGATTTGACATGTTTGGTTTTGATGACTACATCATCTACATACACCTCCACCGCCTTGCCAATTTGTTTCTTCGCATATGTTTGGATCATGCTGGTAGGTGGCGCCATGCTTTTAAGCCCGGAAGGCATAGTGTTAAAACAAAAGGCCCGTGACAGAGTGATAAATTTCACAGTAGCCCGATCGGATTCCTTCATCTTAACTGATGGTATCCGGAGTATGCATTGAGGAAACACAAGTTGAATCGTGTCCCGCAGCTTGCATCAATGATCCGTCAATGCGGGCAAAGGGAAGGGGTCCTTAGGGAAAGCTTTATTGAGGTCTTTAAAATCGACACAAAGGTGCCAGATTTGTCCTTCTTGGCACCATGACCAGGTTTGCTAGCCAATCCGTGTTTTATTTCGTAGTTCTCGTGTGTGCTGAATACCACATCATGTTAGTCAACAGCGGATAAAGCTAGCCAACAGCGGATAAAGCTAGCCAACAAAGATGTTAATCTTCCGCCTAGCCAATCGCTGTTGAAAGGTGCCACCGGAAGATTAACTCTTCGACCTGTAGTTCTCGTGTGCTGAATACCACATCAAGTTTTATTTTTCCCTAACAGCGAAGCTTCTCACCGGGATAATACCCCAAAAGGTTTTACTGCTCGATGCGGCTCTTGTCTATTTGCATTTTGTCAAGTGTGTCCTCAGAGATGATGTTCAATCTGCTGCCCCGCCCATGAGCACTTTAGTGTCGAAAGCCATCCACAATTGGGTTTAGAACTAAAGCGGCTAGTGCTCGATCGATCGGGCCCGTGGTTCGCCGCTGGCGCTTGAAGGTTATCGCCATGTCGCTCCAAGGGTTCATTGCGTTACTTGTTATCTCTCGCAGGTCATGGAGCGCCTCTTACACAGATTATTTGAAGAAAAGGTCTGAAGACCGTGAATACATTGAGATCATTATCCTCAAAGGAGCACTTCTCTGGGTAGTGTTGGTGAGGATTGCCTCACCGCTCTTGGCCACCTGCAGGAGTATCCAACATGCCCGAAGGCTATGTGTTGGTTCAGAATTTGGCATCATGTGTATCTGGCAAGGCTTGTCCAGCCATCCATTAAGGACAATTCTATGTCCCGTTAAGGGCTTAATTTTCTTGTCCGTGAAGCGATGATCAGGTGCCCCGTGAGGGTGCATCCTTTTTGCCTAGCCGGTGGGTGGCTTAAAGGCCGATGGTTCCCACCGAGTCTGTTCGGCTTTCCAGCGCTTTCCATTGCACAATACTTCAGATTATAAAAGCAAATCTGCAAAGTGCAAGATGCAGCGCTTGTTGAGGGCATTGAGGATCCCCCATCCGCAGCTTATGCAAAAAGAGTGATACCAAGATCGTCAGCCGTGATCAATCTTTAATATTGTTTTTAACAAGTAGGAATCTAGCCCAAAAGTGATGGACTGCTTTCTAAGGTTGCTGCCATATGTACATTAAGTTGTATATATCGTGGGACCGCAATTGCTTGGAGATTATTGATTGTGGTGGGCGGTGGTGTCGGTGTCAAACCGCGGATCTCGGTAGGGGGTCCCGAATCGCGCGCCTAGGCGGATGGTAACAGAGACAAGGGACATGATGTTTTACCCAAGTTCGGGCCCTCTTGATGGAGGTAAAACCCACGCCCCGCTTGATTAATATTGATGATGTGTGTTACAAGAGTGGATCTACCACGAGATCAAAGAGGCTAAACCCCAGAAGCTAGCCTATGGTATGATTGTTGTTCGTCCTATGGACTACAGCGTCTCGTTTATATAGACACCGAGAGGGCTAGGGTTACACAAAGTCGGTTACAAAGGTAGGAGATCTACATATCCAGACGCCAAGCTTGCCTTCCACGCCAAGGAAATTCCCATCCGGACACGGACGTAAGTCTTCAATCTTGTATCTTCATAGTCTTGGAGTCCGCCGATGATGATAGTTCGCTATCCCGACACCCCTAGTCCGAACTCCCTCAAGAGTCTCCTAACAGGCTTCACGATTTACGAGTCCGGCACAGATATTGTCTTCGGCGCTGTAAGGCGGGTTCTCCTTCAAACTTTATGTTCCCTGCCGAATAGTGTCCGCTTCCTTATAAATGTTGCGCCCTTGGCTTCTACGCCCAATAATGGCCTTCTTCCACGGTCGTGATTTAATGCGTAAAGGTGGGGTATTTTTACATTTTACCCCTAGCCGCGTAACGAGCCGCCTATAAGAGAGGCGAGGATCTAGATCCAGCTCACACCATCCTCCATCCGCAAGTTCTCATCAAGCGCCTCGACAAAAATCCATTCCATCATGGATAGCCGACGCTGCTCCTCCTCTCGCGGCCCCAGCCCTAAGCCAGAGATTGGGGAGATGCTCGGCCCACACAATGAGCTAGTGGCACTCCAAACCGAGGGATATCTTCCCCAGCTTTCATGGTTCCGGTTCGAGCGGACTAGCCACCTACAAGGGTGGAAAGCAAAGCGGAGAGCGCCCCAACCCTTCCAAAGGGGAGCGGTATGCTTTGTCCCCTATCTAATAAGGGGACTCGGATTTCCATACATCCGCTTTCTCCGGGGCTCCTAGAGTTCTACGGACTCCACTTCACCACCTCACGCCCGCCCATTTTGCACATCATGGGCTTCAGAGTTTTGCGAGCTGTTCTGGGCATCGAGCCCCATTTTGCGCTGTGGAAGAGATTGTTTTGTCTCGCACTGCTCTCATGAGGGGTCGATATATCAAGTGGGCGGAGCGAAATATGGCGATCGCCGACCGGATATCTATCCGCACTCAAGAAGGCGCTCAAGACCGGCCTTCGAATGGTTCTACATGGAGGACGCCCCGCCGGATCCAGTTCGGATAGGCCTCCCGGAGTTCAGCAATGCTCCTTGAAGAAACGCCTGAGTTGGCGCCTCATGAGCCCTCAACAGAAGATGATAGAGCGCCCATTATCCGATGGGCCGGATTAGGTTATCGCCCACTCGGATTGACCATGATTGGAGTCATGGCCACGCAGCATTATGCGAGGGTGCAGCCACTCCAATATAGGGGCCACCCTATGTGGCATTTCAACGGGAAGATGACGCCACCCGCCATGGCCGCAGAAGGGCCAGCTCGCAGCCGATCCGCAAAGATCATGTCCGCTTGTACAAGGGAGAGGAGGAGGATTCCGCACGAATCCGCTGAATGGATTTTCTATGAATAACCTCGAGCTGGGTAATCGGATGTTCATCTACCCGATCCATACTTTTAAAATCAAGTATCTTACTCGTGATTTCGACGCAGAGCTGCGCCGGACGGAGGGCATACGGGCCTAACTCCACAGCCCGAGGATCCGAACGATCCCTTGATCCGACCTCCGCAGAGGATCCGACATAAAGGTGGAGCTGATTGACGGGTGTTCCACCAACTTAGCATGGATAATGCCCTAGTCGCCATTATGGCTGACTACCCCGGTTTGTTTCGCCTCCCTGTGACTACAACCGAGGTCTTGACACCATCATTTGATCCGCGCCAATTCTCACCATCCCATACCGATGGTGCATCACAGAGGTGCATTTAAGGCGGAAGTCAACTCCGCGCGCCGCACCAACAAGGGTCATCCGCCCAATGGGCGGAAGAGGAGGCGACGCGAACCGAACGTCAGCCGCAACGGCACGGAGCACCGCTATTTTAAGGGAAGGATCCTGTGGAGGTATATTAATGCTCATAACTTTTCCAGAAGAGCCACGGACAAAGGTCCGGAGAGGTTGCTAATCAAGCTCCGCCAGCCATGCTCCAATGCATGGTCCGGAGGGGAGGCGAATACAAGGCATGAGCCGGACGCCTCCGACGGAGGATGCCGACAGCTGTCCGCCACCCGGTCTCGAGGTGGAGAGCGCCATGAATCACAAAGGCCGCCGACAGTTCTTCATGACACGCGGTATCTCCCCGAGGCGCTAAATGCCTTTGATGCGGAACGCGCACTCCGCAAGCCGCCAAGATGGGTTAACCAGAGCTACGAGCAAAGATGTGAAAGACATACGGTAAGTAATTTTAATAGTTATATATGCCAAGAGTCCCGAGACTTAAAATAGTTGAAATAACTGATTTAAGGATCAATTATTATGCAGGATCTTACGGAGAAGAATACCCATCTGTCCCAGAGCTCCAAGAGTGCAAGGCCCAACTTGAGGTCAGATTGCCGCCAGTGGGGAGCCACAGAGACCCCCACCGGTAAGACGACTTTGAAAAGATAATTATTTAACAAAGTGCGCGTGAATCGACAATAATATTGCAGAGGGCGCCGGACTAGATCCGGACAAGCAACAGCCATCAAGGCCGCCTAAAGGCCGCGAGAGGGTGCTTATGAAGGTGCAGCAGAGAGAAACAAGCTCCAAGATGCCCACACCCAGCGAGGAGAAGAGCTGAAAGGTGTTCGCCCAGCTATCCTGCCCGTGAAGGAGAATCAGCGGCTTTGCATGCATTTATAGTAAGTGCTTGAACAAATTCCTTTGAAAAGAAGAATTCGCGAGGAAGTCGATTGATGTAAATATGTCTTTAGGTGTGCTCACAGGTCGCCTTATGGAGGAAATGCTCGGTCAACGGGTGACCAACTTCCCGAGCTGGTGCAATTGCTCGAACGTGTTCGGGCAGCGGCGAGTGGCGCTGCTCATGCTTTATGGCCATCCGCCTCCCTACCCGAGGGCCTTGGTGAGCTTGCCGAGAAGCTTCAGGAGCACGCGACGCCTCCGCTTTGGAAGATATCGCTCGCTGCCGTGGCGCCAGGAGGCTCGGGCCATGGTTAAGACATCGCGCACCAAGGTTGACCCAAACCACATGGCCGAGGTCGGACTCAATGGGCCCGATGGGAAGGAGATCCCCGTGAGTTGATGTACGCCAAGTAGAACTGTCATGAATATTCCCAACAGGATCAGAATTAGACAGCCCGTTAGATGGTATTGAGGAGGAGTACAATCACCGGTTTGATGATGTAATTTGAAATGACATGTAAAATGCCTTCTAGCCGGATTGTAGATCGCTTGTCTTTATGGACCGCTTCGCTTCAACCTCGACCCAACAGTCCGAGGTGTCCGAATACCTTACGGTTATAAATGAACCGGGCATGCATGGAGACAAGGTGTTGGGGTCATAATTGCTTTATCGCATAAGTGCCCAACTAGTTATGTTATATTACATGGTTAGTAAGAAACATCTTCCAGGAGAATAGTTCCGCTAAGGGTTCTTTTCTAGGAGGCATGCCCTAAAGTGCAATGCCGGATCGCAAAATAGCGTAAAAAGCATCCGGGGCAGATAAATAAGTAAGTAATAAATCATCTTTCAAGTCACCGATCAATATTCTCTTAAGAACGCTTAGCTCGCTTCACCCACCGAGGTACACATCCGCCGACCCGGCAGAGTAATCGCAGAGGTGCTCCTTTACCTCCCAGCCAACAATCGGGAACATAGGGTAAGCACAGAGCCAGCAACCCAGCTTGGCCAAAACTTAAGTCATATCGATGCATACAATGGTGAATAAAAGGTACATGCGTAAGTATGACATGTATTGGGCATGAAGCCCGATGAATAAGCTTCGTTAAAGAATGCCCTGTATAATGAGTGCCAGAGCACATCAAGTGTAAAGTAACAAAGCGCAAATCAGCCTATAAAAGG